>OY992887.1:91631444-92356444 GCA_963921405.1 Cepaea hortensis
CATGCATACATTGGAGTACATAGGCATGTGCAAGGTACATATAAGAAGAGAGAGAGAGAGAGAGAGAGAGAGAGAGAGAGAGAGAGAGAGAGAGAGAGAGAGGTGGAGGGAGGGAAAGAGAGAGGGATGTGCCTCATGGGGTATGCGGAGTAGGTCGGTCTACAATTACGAGGCTTCACTCATACTGTTCCCTATGAAATAGAGTCAGTAAGGTTCGTTGTTATACAACGTATTTAAGGATCAAATCACCCAATGCTTGTGTTATTGGGGTTGTATAAGATCCTACCACTGATGATACACATGATGTGGGTAGGCAGAGAGAAGCAAGATAGTTTGGAGAGGAGCACCTACCAACGATGATACCGACATCAACAAAGATAATTTCTACAACCAACTAAGTGGTACCATCAACTTATCATCCAAACACGATATTGTTGCTGTAATGGGCGATTTCAACGCCAAGATAGGGTCTGACAATAAGTGTGTCGAGAAAAATATGGGAATTCACGGTCTAGAGGACATGAACCAAAACGGAGAGAGACTACTAGAATTCTGTGAAATAGCAAATCTGATAAAAGCAAACTCTCTATTTCCGCATAAAAATATACATAAAATCACGTGGAATTCGCCTGATGGTATCACAAAAAATCAGACAGACCATTTTTGCATTAGGGTCAAATTCCGTTCATCAGTACAAGACGTCAGAGCTTACAGAGGAGCAGATGCTGGTAACGATCACAATCTCTGCATAGCCAATCTAAAAATAAAGCTTAAGGATCTGTATAAAACACCCAGAACCAAGAAAATAAACTCACAGTCCCTATTGACTAAAGAACACCAACTCGCATTCAATTCAGAGGTACAAAACATATACGCTAACAAAGAAAGTATAATGAGCATTCTTCTTCTTCTTCTTCTTCTTTTACCTCTTCTTCTTCTTCTTCTTCTTCTTCTTCTTCTTCTTCTTCTTCTTCTTCTTCTTCTTCTTCTTCTTCTTCTTCTTCTTCTTCTTCTTCAGCGTTCTGAGCCATTGAGGTTCTTTGCTGCAGATACAATCCGTCTCCATTCGTCTCTCTGGTTAACCCTCTCTTGCCAGTCGTTGATTCCAAGTGCTTGTAGGTCTGTATATATATTATCTCTCCGCCGTCTTCTTGGTCTACCTCGGGGTCTACGACCGTTTATTTCTTGAGTGTAAGCGAATTTTGTTTCCCTATTATCTTCCATTCTTTCTATATGCCCCAGCCATTGTAGTCTATTAGCTTTCATGATACCAGTGATTAGCGGGAACTTAAACAGATCATAAATGTCTTTGTTACTTCTTATTTTCCACTCTCCACTTTGAGTATCCCCAATGGGTCCAAAGATGAGTCTTAAAACTTTGTTCTCAAAGGTTTGTAGCAAGGCTTCGTCTCCTTTCGTTGTACTCCAGGTTTCAGAGCCATACAGCACAACTGGTCTGATCAGTGTTTTGTATAGGCTATTGTGATCTTGGTGTTACGAGATAGTGCTTTTGATTTTAGTAGATGTTGTAGTGCATAGTATATCTTATTTCCAGAATTAATTCTAGTTTGTATTTCTTCCCTTGTGATATTGGAGCAGTTGAAGATTGTACCCAGGTATTTGAATGAAGCACCCAAATAAACGAGAAGTAGATTGTGAGCTTTACTAAAACACGACTACAAGAGACAAATTGGACGTTGCGGCCAAAGCCTTCGTCAGCACAGGACAAACAAATACAAACCAACACAAAACTACATGAAACACACTATGACAATATTAAACTATTAAACTAATTAAAATTAAATGTACTCATCTGAATACCGTGTCCTAGCTTGGAAGGTCTGACACACGTAGGGCGCCAGTGGATCAATAGACCGGATGTATGGTACACGGGTCAAAGGTCAAGCGGGAAGGGAGTGGGGTGGAGACGCGCCCATGTGTGCGGAAAAGTGAAATTAGAGACCGGCAAAGATGTTACGGACGCAGATGACAATTAGCAATTATCGTTAAGCGCTCGAAACACCGCTGTGGAAACCTATATAGTGTTAGTACACACAGAGAGGCATGAGTGGCGGTCGTTCAGAAAATGATGGTATGTTTCCGTTCTTTTAATGGTCATATTATCTATTTGTATGTGGCCTGAATTTTTAGCCATTCCTTCTCTTGAAATTACCATATAGTCTGTGTTATCTTGGTTGATAACCAGCCCCATCTGTTGGGCTTTTTCCTTTAAGTGAGTCAATATTTCCAATGTCTTTTGTTCACTTTGCCCTATAATATCTATATCATGTGCATAACCAAGCAGCTTGGATGTTCCTCCAATATCACATTCCTCCTTTACCCTCCTTACAACTTTCTCTAGAGCCAGATTGAAGAGTAGCGGCGATAGTGCATCACCCTGTTTCAAGCCAGATGTTATGTGGAAGGGTCTGATTTCCTGCCTTTATATGTTACTATATTATAAGTATCTTCCATGCATAGTCTGGTCATGTTGATTAACTTCCTTGGTATTCCAAATTCCCGCATAGCATTCCATAGACTATTCCTATGGACACTACCATAAGCCTTTTTAAAATCCACAAAAATGTTATGGAGATCTCATAATGAGCAATGCGAATAGTAAAAATAACATTGAAGAAAATTGGAATTTCCTGAAAGAGACCTTGCTAAATGCAGCAACAAACACATTTGGCTGCGTACAAAGACAGAAGAAGAAGTGGCTAAGTGATAACACCTGGACGAAGGTACAAGAAAGAAAGCAAGCAAAACTAACACTTCTTACTACAAAAGACACATCTTCATATGAAACCCATAAGCAAAAATACTCCATGTTGGATAAAGAGTTGAAATCAAGCGCACGAAAAGATAAACAGAACTTCATACACAGCTTGGCCGCCGATGCCAACAGGAAACAACAAAGAAAACAGGAAACAACAAAGCCGTATTCCACATCATGAAACAACTATGCAATCACTCACCTACACCAAACAAATCCATCAAAGACAAACAAGGTAAACTACTATCTGATGACCACCAAAAGCAACGATGGGCAGAACATTTCAAAGTAATATTAAATAGATCGCAGCCTGACAGTGTTCCCAACCTGGATGGAGAAACCACCATGAACCCACTAGATGCCTCCTGTGAGTCATTCACCATGGAAGAGATTAAAGCAACCATTAAAAATTGAAGAACAACAACATCTTAGGAGAAATGCTCAAAGCAGCAGATGAGAATACCTTACAACGTTTGTTACAGCTGATCAATTAAATCTGGCAAAGCGAATCCCCACCACAACAGTGGAAGGATGGTGTAATTTTCAAACTGCCAAAAAAGGTGACATGTCTGATTGCAATAACTGGCGTGGTATCACACTACTTATCAGTACCAGGAAAACGTTTTTGTAGCATGTTACTTGAGAGATTTAATAAGTCTATAGATGAAAGGCTCAGAGAAGAACAAGCTGGCTTCAGACCAAAACGGTCATGTATAGACCACATTTTCGTCCTTAGAATAATCATTGAAGACTGTAGAATTCCAGTCGAAATTAATCACCAACTTTTTCGACTTTCAAAAAGCCTTCGAAAGTATCCACCGTCCTTCACTTTGGAATCTACTTAACATCTATGGTTTCCCTACCAAATATATCAACATCATAAAATCTTTCTACAAAGTGACACATTGCTGCTTCAGAACAAAATCAGGCAACTCTGACTGGTTCTCAGTGGAAACGGGAGTGAAACAAGGTTGTGTCTTGTCACCGATGCGCTTTGGAATAGCTATCGATTGGGTCATGCGCAAATGCACAAACAACACAAATATTGGTATCCATTGGATTGACAAAATTCTAGAAGACCTGGACTTTGCCGACGACATAGTGCTTTTAAGTTCAACACACCCAGATGCCCAAGAGAAAATAAACCATCTCCAAAATGTTTCAGGACAAATTGGTCTCCATATTAACACAGCAAAAACAAAAACTATTGATCTTACCAACAGTTCAGACGACACCAAATTAAACAACCATGTTCTGGAAAAAGTCAACAGCTTCACATACCTAGGAAGCAAAATTACATCTACAGTGGACCCAACGCCAGAAATATTATCTAGAATCTCACTGGCATCTAGTGCCTTCAATAAACTGTCAAACATCTGGAAGTCAAAGAAACTCAGCAAACATACGAAACTTAAAATCTTCAACTTTTGTGTGATTCCTGTGCGAACGTACGGATGTGAGAGTTGGAAATCAACGGTAGCTTTAGATAACAAATTAGACAATTTTGAGAGCAAATGTCTTAGAAAAATTCTAAACCTCCACTGGACAGATTTCAGAACCAATACGCAATTAAGACAAGAGACTAAGCAAGATATTGTATCCAATTGTATAAGAAAACGCCGTTGGAACTACATCGGCCATGTACTCAGAATAGACAAGACAAGACTCCCCAACCAAGCCCTCTTATGGTCACCAGTAGGGAAAAGAAAACGGGGAAGACCAAGAGAGACCCTGCGTAGAACCATCATCAGAGAAGGCTCATTCAACGGCCAAATGAACATCCAGGATCTACAACAGGTAGCAGCGAACCGCCAGACACGGAGAGCTATGACTTCTGCCCTATGCGCCGCCTTAGGCTCAAGAGGAAAGACTAACTAACTAAGTCATATACATATTTACCTCTTTGCCTTCCCCTTTTCCTATAAGTCTGCCAGTTGGGAAGGGCGTGGGAAGGGAGTTAGAGGTAAAAGGGGGCCCTCCCTTCCCCGCCGGGACCCTCCCTTCTCTCCCTACCGGGACAAGGGCCCTCCCCCTCCCTACCCCCCACCGGGACAAGGGTTCTCCCTTCCCTCCCCACCGGGACAAAGGCCCTCCCTTCGACCCTCTCTTCTCTCCCGACATTTTTGTTTTAAGTGTTTGTGCAATGACTGCACAGAGTTTATTATTCAACAAACTAAATCTATCGCAAACATCAGATGACCATGCATGCTATACAAAATGATAAACAAAAATTATGAGCGTTCTATCCATATATAAAATTTTCTTTGTCAGTAAGGACAAAGAAACGTTTCTGGTGCTCTACTGCGAGTTATGTCTCTTGGGGAAAATAGTTTAGTTTAGTTTAGTCGATGGATCAACATCACGGCACACGGGTGTAACCCATAAGTACCCCGTTCTCCTCCTAACTCAAACCTGAGTGTGGAGAAACTCATCTCAGTGCACGAACTCGGTAGCACAGGCGAGGAACCTGAAATACTTTGGGTAGATTTTTAACTCGAAATTTTGCCCGGGCAGCGCCGTTAGGCTACTCTTTTTCGATTTCCAACTGCCAAGGGAATTTTTACTCGCGCAAAAATACACACGGGCGTCCGATCTCACTACCCAGAGACCAGGAGACATTTTATTACTAGAAGTCCACGTGAAATAAATCCCGGTCCTCACCGGGGCTTGAACCCGGGACCTCCAGCACTCGAGGCAGACACCATACCTTGAGACCACGCAGCCCCCGTCTGGGGGAAAATCGTGGGGGAAAATAACAGAATGCAATGCTATATGTATTAGATTCTCTATCCCTTTAGTTTTCCGACCATTTTCTCCCTCTTTCTCTCTCTTTACTTCTTCGTAAACAGAATGGTGTATTTAGAGTGAATAGTGTATGTTCAACAGTGTATAGTGTATGGCTGGGGCATATAGAAAGAATGGAAGATAATAGGGAAACAAAACTCGATTAAACTCAGGAAATAAATGACCGTAGACCCCGAGGTAGACCAAGAAGACGGTGGAGAGATAATATATATACAGACCTACAAGCACTTGGAATCAGCGACTGGCAAGAGAAGGTCAACCAGAGAGACGAATGGAGACGGATTGTATCTGCAGCAAAGAACCTCAATGGCTCAGAACGCTGAAGAAGAAGAAGAAGAAGAAGAAGAAGAAGAAGAAGAAGAAGAAGAAGAAGAAGAAGAAGAAGAAGAAGAAGAAGAAGAAGAAGAAGAAGTGTATGTTCAACATGTCGTTTATTTGTAAATGTTCCTTGTGTGCTACGGAGCATTGTCATATGTAAGTTTTTGGGTGACGTGTGGAATTTAATTTCTTACAAACTCATGAAAAAGGCTGGGAGCGGTATTATTTACTTACATACAAGTTGGTGAAGCCGACACCTCACGTTCGCCGGCATAACATATGATAATAGCGCTTACATTTCAAACGTGGAGAAGGCGGAGGAACAGATTGAGAACCCATATATGGAAAGAATGAGATTGCGGGGGATCGGCAGGGGTTCTGGGAGAATCTCAAAAATGAGAGGAAAGACCAGGAGGACTTTTAATCAGATAGCGGTGGGAACGATTAGTAGTATGACTCTTCGCTGGCTGTTGAACGAGGGGACTGAGCACGTATAGGAATGTCCTGAGTGCAGTGATGTCGGTTCTTAACTCAACTCAACATTCAAACCATTCGTAACATTTATTCCAATATACCCTACGGTGTATGGTCTGAAAAATAGTCTTTAGACTCATTACATTGCTCCTCTCCACGGAAATCTTTAGTAAAAGGCGAAAGATTTATTCGTTAAAAATAACCTAAAAATAGAATCAATGGATCCAGACAGTTGGGGGAGGGGGGGGGGTGCCCTTACCATTTTAAGTATTGGCTGCCTATTAGCCCACCGAGAAAGCGGACTGGATATGGTTGCTTGTGATGAAATCTTTAAATTTTTAAAAATTTAAAAAAAAACTTTTATTGAGTGTTAAAATCGTTGCAAAGTGTATTGTTTGTGTTTTTACAGAGCGTTGCATGTGGGCGTGTAAGTGACATATGCGCAAAAAAATACAAATATTTTATACATTTTAACATTTCTACATTGAATTTGTTGTAGGGTAACACTTTACTGAAACAACAGCATGATGATAGTGCACCGATATTATTTCCCCTGCCGTCTCCCTCTCCTGTCGGCTCTAAAACCTCCAATTTCATCACCACCACTCGGTAATAATGAAACTGGCAGTATAAAATGTCTGAACCGATCAGAGATGGCGGCAACAGCATCAATCAAAACAAACAGTGTCAAGATGGTGGGATTGGGAGGTGTAGACAGTATCGGGGTAGTGGTTGCATTTATAATGTTTGTGTTGTTACATGCGTTCTGTGTGTTTAGTATTTGTGTAGGTGTGTTTACGGAGCGTTGCATGTGGGCGTGTATGTAACCGTACGTGTGCATATATTTTATTCATTGGGCATATTTACATGTGAAGGGGGGTTGATAGATTTTTGTTTCCCTTTGTCATACTCTCACCCATTTGGACCTACCACTCTAATTTTCTCCATCACCACTCTCTGGTGTTGATGGTAAAGGCAGGATAATTTTTGGAACCAAAGGGTGATTGTATCAGCAAAGGCAAACAAACAAACCATGAGCAAGGGAAGGGTGGGGAGGGGGGGGGGGTCACATGGGAGATGAGGTTATATATTAATAAAGGTAACTAGAATAATAATAATGCAAATAAAACCAAATACATCAATAATAATGATGACAAACATTAACCTACTAAGGGTGATAAACAGTACTGATAGTATCAGAAATGATAATAATAGTTATGATAACGATCCCACTTTCCAAAACTGATTCCATTTGCTGGAATGATTTTCTTTGGAATGGTGTTTGCATAGCATAACAGGTACATATAATTGCAACATGCAATGTTCAATAATAGTAGAAGTAAAAGGAGTTGGTTATCTTTTTCTCTTTGCTTATTTTTTTCCCCCTTATTTGTAAGGGTTCATTCATTTCCCCCCCCCCCCTTTTTTTTTTGGTAAAAAGTAAACAAGCATCTGAATTTGCACAAATTTTTACAATCTCATTGGTTTGGTAAACATGTGTGGTTTTGTATTCATTCATTCATTATTCACTCACATTTTCTTGTTTCTTACTCGCACTCATGTGTACTAAATTTTACAATCATAAAGAAGTGTACTTGTGTTTACTCTGGGGATATCTGTGATATTTTGTGATTACAACATAGGAAATTTTCCATTAGCATATTCCATTTCTTGAACACATTTACATGTGAATGGGGGTTAAAGGGAAAAGGGGAATCTTTGCATTTTTGTTTCCCTTGCCACTCTCTCACAAATTGGTTCCACTCCACCAATGCCTTTACCACTCCTCTCAGGGCAATGATGGTAAAGACAAGATAAATATTTGAACCAAACCGGTGTGGGTGTCAGCAAAGGCAACAACAAACCATGAGCGAGGGGGGGGGATGGGGAAAGGGATTTTGTTTTATTACTAATGATGACAATAATAATAATGACAAGAAGAGACATACTGAGGGTAATAACAGCAATTTTAAAAACACAGCAATGGTAATAATAGTTATGAAAATGATAACATTTTTACAACATGTGATTCCATTTGCTAGGATGATTTTCTTTGGAATGGTGTTAACATTGCATAGCAGGTACATACAAATGCAAACTGCAGTTTTTAGTAATACTTAGAGTAAAGGAGTGGGTTATATTTTCCTCCTTGTTCCCCCCCCCCCTAAATGTAGGGGCTCATTCATATTTTCCCCTTTGCTCTCTCTTTCTTTTGTTTTTTAATAAAAATTAACCAAGCATTTGTATTAACACAAGTGTTTACAGTATCATTGGTTTGGTAACCATTTGTGATGTTGTATTCATTCAACACTCACTCACATAATTCAGAGGGGGTGACAAATAGAAAGGGAAATCTTTACATTTTTGTTTCCCGCGCTACACTCTCACCAATTGGTTCCACTCCACCAATGCCTTTCCTGACCACTAATGATGGTACATGCAGGACGAATGTTTGAAACAAACCAGTGGGGGTAGTAGCAAAAGAAACAAAACCATAAGCAAGGGGAGCACAGGGGAGATGAGATTGAAAATTACTAATGATGATATTAGTAATACTTATAAAATTAATGATACTAAGGATAATAAGGTAAGTACTGACTACAAGGAAAAGGGGGAAGTCTTTACATTTTGTTTCCCTCGCTACCCTCCCACCAATTGGTTTCACTCCACCAATGTCCCCATGACCACTCTAATGATGGTACAGGCAGGACAAATGTTTGAAACAAACCAGTGGGGGTAGTAGCAAAAGCAACAAACCTTAAGCAAAGGGGGGAACATGGGAGATGAAGTTGTAAATTAATAATGATGATATCCTTAATACTTTTCAAATTAATGATACTAAAGATAATAAGGGTAAGGTAATGATAGTAATAATAATAAGGATCATAATAATAATAGACATAATAATAATAATAATAACAATAATAATAATAATAATAATAATAATAATAATAATAATAATAATAATAATAATAATAATAAATAGTATAATAGATATGTGATTCTATTTACTAAAGTGATAATCTTAGTAGTGGTGGTAGTATAGCACAACAAGTGCATTTAAAGCAAACATTCCATAAATAGTAATTTGGAATGGGAGGAGTTGATTTTCTTTTCTCCTTTTTCCTTTTCCCCTTATCTATAAGGGTTGAAACCATCATTTTGAAACAAATAAAACAAGCATTTATATTTCCACTATTCTTTACATAAGGGATTTTCCATTGGTCTTTTGACCATATGTGATCTTTTTAGTCATTCACTCCCCATTCACTCACAGTTTCTTCTTTCTTTCTCGCACTCATGTATACCAAATTTGTAATACAATAAAGAAGAATACATATGATTTACTCTGGAAATAGTTGTGATATTTTGTGTGTGTACATAAAGGAAATTAAGTGTGTGTTATATGTGTGGTGTTTGTATCTGGCAAAGTTTCTGCAGGTCCATATAAGTTGTCTGTAGTAAGAAAGTGCTACCAGTAGTTTTGTATGTATGTCCTTAGCTGTCTTTGGTATAGTGTTGAGAAAAATTGCTTTATATATGTCGGTTTGTTTGCCTGTGTGCGTTTATATGAGGTGTTTGAGTGTTGCGCGTGTGGCAGTAATTGTTGGACATGTATAATAAATGTATTCCTCTGTCTCTTGTGTGTTGTTTCTACATAATTGACATTGTTTGGATATGTATGCTTCTACCTGTGTTGTGGGGGTCATATTGTATAGCAGTCTATATGTGATTTCTCTAGCTTTTGGAGTTATGTGTTTGTTGTGTAGGTTTGAACATGTGCATGTGAAGTCAGTTATGAAGTATTTGTGTCCTCTTTTAATCCTAAGTCTTAGTGATGGTGCTTGTTCTCTAACTAAATGTTTGTATATTGTGTGTGTTGTTTGCTGTATTAACTATTCATGTCCTTTTATTGCCTGTATGCATGTCTGAGAGAAAGTTGGCAGTTGTCCCTGGTAGTGTGCAGTTGCATTGTTAAGAGGTGTGAGATGTTGGATGTTGTGGCCTATGTAGTATAGTGCTAGTCTGTTCTGTTCTGTGTGTCTGATGATTTTACCTATGTGACTGATTTTAAGTGACAGTATTTTTGTCTGGATGTCCTGTAGTGCAATCCCTCCTTGTCCCTTGTCTTGTATGAGAGTTTTGTGCTGAATGCTGTGTATTGTGTTGGTGAAGATGAAGCGTCCGATTTGTATGTTTATGTTTGTGACGGCCTGTTTGGGAGGGTCCAGTACTGTCGCTAAATATATTATTTTGGGTAATATGTATGTGTTGACTATTGTGCTTCTACCAAATATTGTGGATGTTTTGTACCTATACCTATGTAACATGTCTGTGATCTGTTCGGTCAGTGAGTACCATGTCTGTCTGTGTGTTTCTGTGGGATCACATGGAAATGTGATCCCATACAGCTTCATGGTGTCTATGTGTATATATATATATATATATATATATATATATATATATATATATATATATATATATATATATATATATATATATATATATATAAGATATAAAGAATATACTCCAAACCTTTACCCATTTATGATTAGGCAGTGGAGCCAAAATTAATGTACAGAAATCACAGATAATGGGTCTGGGAAAGTGGAAACAAAAGGCTGATTCTCCTCCAGATATGAAATCTTTAATTAATTTTTTTTTAAAGTAATATTTGAAGCTTTATTTACAGGCAACAACAATAAAAATCAACAAATTTGTGCTTTGTTCACATTTTCTGTATAGCTTGGTGATTAAACAAGTTTTCATAGCCACAAAGGATTAACTGGTGGCTGCGTCTCTTTAAACTACTGAACTTGAACTATTTACAAACTTGCCAAATACTTTACTGGTTAGCTAATTAACTTGTGTTAACTGTTTATATAAAATGATTCTGCGGTGGACTCAAATTATAAAACAGAAACCAAATTAAAACAAAATATGAAAAGCAATAAAAGAGGAAAGGAACATGAATGACATGCTAAAATATCACAATGCCAACACAAAGGCCAAGCAGTCTGATAACATGATTGCCATATTTTCTAAATTTGTATATTTCCAGAGCCCATTGGATGTTTATGTTTTGATGTCTATAGATGTTTAGATACCAATCCTCATACTTTATATTATTCATAGTGAATATATGTATACATTTTACCTTCATTGAGATCTACACAACTGTTCTCAAGCTTAACTCTTGTATATAACATGCAGGCACATTGTATATAAAATATATCGTATTAAATGTTAACATAAATAGCCAGATTAGCCCAAATGTGAAAAGTAGAACACATCATTCGCTGGTAAAAATGGATAACAGCTATCACATAATGCTTTGCTTGGAGACACAAAGACACTGCACTGGACACATGCCTGTATGTAGCAATGGCTCTGCTAAACATGCTGGAAAATGGGAGTGCAGGAATCTAGATCTTAAAAGATGGCACTGAAATAGAAGAGAAAAAACCCAGAAGCCACTCCAACTGCACAGAGACTGAGGCTTTGAAATTGTTACGATTGTTCTGTCAGTAATCTCTGTACTAGAAAATCTAAAGACAGACCAGCAAGCAACATGAAACCCTCATAAGCATATCACTCACTTTCCACATTTGCGATGCAATGGGTTTTAGCTCATGGTCAAATTAGAGTGAATGAGGCAGATACTGACCACATCATTCTGGAGTGGCCCTGGTCTATAAAAACGTGTGCCTAGCAACACATGCCCAATCACCTTTAGGCTAGTAAATGGAACCCTTTTAATTTAGTTGTTTAAACAAGACAGATAGACACCAACAAATTAAGAAAATCAACCCTAGAATAGCAACTTTAGAATAGTATATCAATGCCATACAAAGAGGTTAAAACAACACACCCACCCAACAAAGTTGGAAAAAAACATCCAAGGTACTATGACAAACCATACCATTATTTACCAACAGGCAAAGAACAAGTAACAATTTTCAGACTGCATGGACCACAATAGACCTGCATATCAGCTCTTTAACAGGTTAAACACCAGACATAGACAAAATGACCATTTACCACACATTGCAAGGCTGCCAACAACACAGTATTTAACCAATGCAAAGAAAAACGCTGCCTTAAGGCCTTGTGATGAACTGTGAAGGTTATTGACAGCTCTCATGCCATTATTTAAGAATGTACAGAGTAGCATAAGGAATGCTAATACTGTTTTAATTATTAATAACAACGATAATATTAATATTAACAGTGCAATGTGTACATTCATAAGAACTTCTGAATAATGTTGCATCCTAAAGTTATCCTTCTAATTAATCTCTAAAACATTCCCGCAGAGCTAGACCTTCGCACTAATGTATACACAGAACCAGTATGTACAGATACCACTTTAATTAACTGCCGTTTTTCTGTCATCATCCTGTGAGGGCTTGTTATTTTTTTTTGCTGCTTGATCTTGTAATCCTGTAAGGCAGCTTTAATTGCATCCTCTGCAAGCATGGAGCAATGCAGTTTTACAGGAGGAAGCGAAAGTTCTTTGGCAATTTCTGTGTTCTTGATTTGCAAAGCCTCATCCATTGTTTTTCCCTTTACCCATTCTGTAGCAAGTGAGCTAGAGGCTATTGCAGAGCCACAACCAAAGGTTTTGAACTTTGCATCAATTATCTTTCCATTCTCATCAACTTTGATCTGCAACTTCATGACATCACCACAGGCTGGGGCTCCAACAAGCCCAGTTCCAACATTCTTATCATCTTTGTCCAAGGAACCAACATTCCTTGGGTTTTCATAGTGATCAATCACATTTTTGTGATAGTTTACTACAGGAGTAATGATGCCTGTATCAGTTCTAGAAATGATTGTCTTGGTCAGCTGCCAACCTCCTCGAAACATGGCCATTCTGATCAACGATGAAATGCTCAGAAGACAGAACAGAGTGATGAATCTTTAAATTTGTTTTTTTTTTTTAAATTATATTAGGCACAATCAAATGTGCCTTTTTTTTTCATACAAAGCAATGTATATTTACAAGGTGCAATGCGTGTTTCTTTGTTTGTGTATATTACAGAGCGTTGCCGTTTGTTAGTGTTATGTCATATGCGTTAATGAAACAAAAACATACATATACAGTTATGATAATGACGTACGCTTTCAGTCATCCCATTCTAACGTGATTGATGGTAATGGTGATGATAATGGTGATGATAATGATGATGATAATGGTGATGGTAATGGTGATGATAATGACGGAGACAACAACGACTATGATGTGGTGATGATTCCTTCCCCTCGTTCATTCTAAACCCATCATTCTCACACGCTTATAAACCTTCAACACACCACGCGTTCTCTTCCACACCGACAATATATACATTAAATGAAATGTTGGTGTCAAGGTCGAAACGGCAAAAGCCGCCCCACGCTTTACCCTGCAGGCAGTCTCATGCAAGCTTAGTTTCGTGTAAGTGAATTCAATATTATTGCTGAATGACAGCCCTCGACTTAATCGCAAGTGCCCAAGATTTGCTTGTGGTGGGGTGGGTTGGGACCGGGAAAGCGGTCAACAAAGAGGGAGGGAGAGAGAGAGAGAGAGCTGGGGAGGGGGAGAGGAGGGGGGAGGGATAAAGAGAGAGCGCGTAAAAAGATTGTAATTTGTTAAATTGTCCATTTGCGAATACAGCGTATACATAAATATCCCGTTTATTATGTACAAAAGCAAGCTTTTACATTGCGAATACAGCGTATAGTCATTCATGTTTGGGGGGGGGGGAGGAGAGAGAGAGAGAGAGAGAGAGAGAGAGAGAGAGAGAGAGAGAGAGAGAGAGAGAGCGTAAAGGGAATGGAATTTATTAGGTTCACTAAAGAGTTTACCTGAGCTGTTCCGACCGAGGTCAACCGTCGGTCGACAAGACCACTGACTCACAAAGGCCACCGTCCCATTGTTCTGTCTAGGTTGGGCCCCGGGACTCAGTAACAAAGAAGGGACATTTATTCAGTTGTTTGGCGCTTTGTTCCCCAATGATTGGGCTTAGTGGTACACATACGGAGTATAGAAATATACTGTGAGAGTGTGTGTTTGAACATGTATGTTATGTAGTGTGAACTTGATGAGGGTGGCTCTTGTTTATTAATCTGCGAATAGCTGGCCTATTTTCTGTTGAAAAATCTTTGCTAGTGTGTGTGGTTGTATTGTTTGGTGATTGTGGGTGGCCGAGTTTCTACTCGACCATATTACGTTTCTATACTCCGCCAGTGCAACAAGAAGTTTAGTGTGTTTGTCTTTTGTGGCTGTGGGTAGTGTATTTAGGAAAATGGCTTTAAAAGCGTCAGTTTTCTTGTTTGTGTGTGTTTCTATTAATTTTTGCAGTGCAGTCTTAGTGGCTATGATTGTTGGGCATTCATAGAATAGATGGTCCTCTGTTTCCTGAATATTTTGTCTGCATAATTTGCATGGGGCTATTTGCTTGGATGTTTGTGCAGCTCTCTCTGTTGTCGGGGTCATATTATAAATTAGCCTGTATGTTATTTCTTTGGATTTTGATGTGATATGTTTGTTGTGTAAGTTAGTGAAGGTGCAGCTGTAGTCTTTCATGTGATATTTGTATCCTCTTTTGATTCTCGGGTGTAGTGGTGGGGCTTGTTGTTGTACTAAATATTTGTATATCTGCTTGGTTGTCTGTTGTATTAAGTGTTCACAACCTTGAATTGCTTGCATGCATGTTCTGTAGAAGTGCGGTAGTGTGCCGTAATAGTGCGGTGTTGTTTTGTCTATTTTCTTAATTCTGTGTAATCTAATTGCAATATAGTATAATGCTAGCGAGTGTTGATCTGGATGATTGATGATGCGTCCTATGTGGTTGATTCTTAATGCTTGTATTTTTTGTGTTAAGGTCCTGTAGTGCAACCCCCCCCCCCCCCCCCCTAGTCTTCTCTTGTATTAAAGTCTTGTGCTTTATACTGTGGATTGTGTTTTTGAAGATGAATTGTCTGATGTGTTTGTTTATGTCTGTGATTGTTTGTTTTGGGGGGTCTAACACTGTGGCTAAATATAGTATTTTAGGAAAGATGAAGGTGTTAACAATAGTGCTTCGTACAAAAATAGTTGATGTCTTGTATTTGAACCTATGTAGTATGTCTATAATTTGTTTTGTCAGTGATTGCCATGTTCCTGTGTGTGTTTTTCTGGGATTGGATGGAAAGGTGATCCCATAAATCTTCATGTTAACTGTGACTGTTAGATCCGGGGGGAAATCTGCTTTATTCTTCCATTTCCCCAGACCCATTATTTTAGACTTCTGTATGTTTATTTTGGCCCCACTTCCTTCACCAAACTGTCTGAAGGTGTGAAGTATGTTCGTTATGGAAGTGTTGGTTGTAGGGAAGAAAGCGGTGTCATCTGCATAAGCAATTAATTTCCGCTCTCCAGACCCTTGTATAAATGTACCTTTAATGTTAGTGTCCTGTCTAATTGCTTCTAAGAGTGGTTCTAGTGTTAGTACATATAGGACTGGTGATAGTGGACACCCTTGTCTGACAGATCTATTGATTCTGAAACTGTCAGTGAGTGAATGATTCACCAGTAACTTACTTTCAGGATTTTTATACAATATTTATATCCACTGTCTATAGTACTGTCCTATGTTACAGTGTGCTAGTGTTTTGTGTAAGTATGAGTGTGAGATTCTGTCAAAGGCCTTCTCCTGGTCTAAAGATAAGAGAGAGGATTGACAGTCTTTCTGGTGGGTGTATGTAATGAAATCCCTAATGAAGTGTGTATGTTGGTGTATGTTCCTGTGTTGAATACTGCACTGTTGGTCTGGGTGGATGAGTGATGGCATGAAGTTTTTAATTTTGTTTGCAAGTGATTTTGCTAGAATTTTGTCGTCTGTGTTTAATAAGGAGATGGGTCTATAGTTTTTCAGCTGTGTTTTGTCTGTGTTGTCTTTAGGTATGAGTGTTATATATGACATATTGCAAGTGTTTGGGAGTTCTTGTTTGTTAAAAGCTTCTTGGTAGACTTTTAGAAGGAAATTGCCTAGGATAGGAAAGAAGTGTTGGTAGAATTCTACTGTGAGTCCATCTGATCCTGGTGTTTTGTCTTTTTGTATTTGATTGAGTGCATGTGTTATGTCTGCTAATGTAAACTCTGTGTCTAGTGTGTCTTTATCTGTGTCTGACAATTTTTTTGTGTATTTTAGGAACCTATTTTGTGTTTGTGTGTTGGCGGGTTCTGCTGTATATAGGTCAGTGTAGTACTGTTGAAATGTTTCTAGTATATGTACTGTCTCTGTTTGTGTGTTTCCTTGCATGTCTGTTATTGCTCCTATTTGTCTGTTGCGTTGAATGTTTTGCTCTAATGCAAGGTGTTGTCTATTGGGCCTTTCTTCTGATATGTTAGTAAGTTTAGTTCGAAGGAGTGCACCACGGAATGTGTGTTGCTGGTGTTGTTCTAATTGTGATTCTATAGTGTTTAGGTGTGGTGTATTCCTGTCAGTCTGTTTTGTGAGTTGTATTGCTGTCTGTATGATATGTTCTTGTTGTAGTCTGTCTTTATGTATGATGGATGCTAACTGTTGTGTTCTATACCGTATTGTATTCTTTAGTAAATCCCAAATTTGTGTTATGTTGTCTGTGGGTGTATTATTAGTGTATGTTAGAATAAGCTGTGTCACATGTTGTAAATAGCCTGTATTTTGGAGTAAGGAGTTATTGAACCTCCAATGTGATGTTCTTTTTGATGGCCTTGTGTTTGTAGTGTCTGTAGTGATATGTGTTAGTACTGCTTTGTGATCTGTGTATTGTAATGTCTCTTGTAGATGTTTTGTGTGTATTATTTGGTGTGTTGAAGGTGTGTATACTCTATTAATCTGGCTGATCTATTGTAAGCCCTATTTTTGTGTGTTGTTACAATGTTATTAGGGTGTCTGTATCGGAAAGCGTCTATTAAATTGTGTGTGTCTAGGGTATTCTTTAGTATATCCAGTTGATGTATTCCATTTCTGTCATTTCTCCTTAATTGTGTCTTGGTTCCTGCTTTGCCTGCCCCTACGATATCCAAATCTGAGAGTACAAAATTGAAATCCCCTGCAAGGATAACATTTTGCCCTCTGTATGTTTGTATAAGTAAGGTGTCTAATTCTTGGTAAAAATTTGGTTGATGATTGTAATTTGGTGGTGCATGTATGTTCACTATGGTGTATGCATGTATAGTGTTTTCTACCTGTATTATGGAGATTCGTCCATGGTTGTCCGTGTGTGTTTTAATTATGTCCCACCTGTCTGATGTCTGCAGAATGGCTGTTCCTGACCCAATTTTGTGTGTGCCTAAACTAAAGCATGAATGCCTGAGGCCTAGCTGTGTGGTGATATGTTGTGCGAATGTTTTTGAACATATATTTGTTTCTTGTAGTAGTAGAAAATCTGGTTTGTGCTTGTTTATTAGTGTGATAATATGTTGTAATTTTGTACGTATACCACAAATGTTTAAAGTTATAATAACTAAATCACTAGTCATTATAATTTAAGTAAAATCAAATGAATGAGATATAATAAGTGTATGCCGGCTCCATGGCCGAGGGGTTAGCAGCTTTCTCCGCTAACCCCGAATACTCTCGTCACGTGACGCGACGAGAATTAGCAGTGGTTCGAATCGCAAAAGTGACTTATGAGAGTATGGAGCCTGTCGCTCAGAAAGTCGTGGCGTGCTGATGAGCGTAATCTAGCCTAGGAATCCACATACAGCTGAAAGATGCTGGTGTTGACCGCAATATCCTGAAACAGGATGGAAACGCGGGAAAAAAAAATAAGTGTATAGAATCACACGCAAAATTATTATCCGTGATGAGTACATTTAGGCGAACAAATCTGTAGCATCAAAAGTTTGTGTGGGAGGATCATCTTGATCCTCGTTCTTATCACTTGTGTCTGTGTCTACGAAGAGAGTGTCTGGTATGCTGTATGTGTCGTCTTCGTCTTGTACTTGTGTCTCCTCTTGTTGTTCTTGTTCAGTTTCCTTTGTCTTGCCTATAGTGGCTTTGACTTTTTCTTTCTTTGGAGTGATAAGTCGTCTGTTTCTGTGTCGTCGCTGTGTTTTGACTGCAGTCTTCTGTTAGCCCATGTTCTCTTCTTTGGTTTGCTGACGACTTGAAAACCGTCAGAGTCTTCATTCCTTGGATTTATGTCTTGTGTATTATTTTCTGTGTTATTTTCTTGTGTGTTGGTTTGACTGCTGAAGGTTTGTGTCAGCTCAATCTCTCCCTGTGGAGAGGTTTTTCTTTCGAGCGGTGGGAAATCTTCTTGGCTTTGAACACTGCTATTGGTGTCGTCGATTGTCGTCGACTAGGGCATTTATTTGCCCAGTGGTTGTTTTGGCCACACGCTGGACAATCGGTCTTTCTCCCCGGCATCGTGATCAACACTCTGTGGTTATTGTTCGTTATACCGGGAGTGTAGATCCGTATATAATGGGGATCTTCCTTTGTTGGGTTACAGAGCGCTCCCCACTTGCCAGCCCCATTCTTTATCCCAAAGACCTCAGCCTTGTCGTCTCCTGTAATACTGTGCACCAGTTTTTTAACTCCTTGAGGAGCAATCGTGACAGGTAGCCAGTGGATGGTCAGCCTGTCCCTTTCTTTGTCTAGATGTTGTAGTGATATGTCTATCCCTAGACTTGGTAGAGAAAACTTGTTGCCGTGTATCTTGTCATACCCGGCTTTCTGAACCTCTGCTGACAGGTGAAAGTACCACCTAGTGGGAACTTCGAACCTATGCAGGTCCACGACTCCCCCAAAAGGTACACCTCCTGGACCAGTTAGGGCACTCATAATAAGTGCGGGTGTTGCTTTAGCAGCCGCCCCGGGACCAGTTATGGAACACACTATCGTTCCGGACTGGTGGAGTAGCTGGACATCGTAGTCATTTATCGAGATCCCGACATCAGTGATATTCGAATACATATTGAAAATTTTCTTGTTTCAGGTAATAATTCCGGGGAAATATCCAGAAAATCAAAAACCAACGAATATCACCACAAAAAGCGGAAAAAATACACAATTTCACACTGCGGCTTTCACAAAATTGACTATAAATTTTACGTTCAGAGTATACGTTAAATTTTTTACAGCGAGAGGTGCAACATACTTGATTTCAAAGTGACAAATGGGTGAAAGATTTATGGGGGTAATTCTATTCATTGTAGTGAGAAGGCGATGAATCTGTAAATTTTTTTTTTTTTAAATCTTTTATTGAGTGTTAAAAACATTGCAAATTGTATTGTTCGTGTTTTACAGAGCGTTGCATGTGGACGTGTAGGTGACATATGCGCAAAAATTACAAATATTTTATACATTTAAACATTCCTCCATTGACATTGTTGTAAGGAAATATTTTATATCATAAGCGTGATGGTAGTGGGCTGTTATTATTTCCCTTGCCGCCTCGCTCTCCTGTCAGCTCCAAAATTCCTACCAAGTACCATCATCACCCCTCGGTGATGATGAAACATGGCGGTGCAAAACTGTTTACAAACAACCGGTGAGGGCGGCAGCAGAAAACAAACAATCCCAGTATCAAAAAGGTGGGAAGGGGGATGTGACAGTTTACGGGTTTACAAAGCTATATATATATATATTGATAGTGATTACTGCAATTAATAGTGATAATAAAGCAAATAACAACCAAATACATAAATAATATAATATATTATTAATTATTAATAATGACAAGGAGTAAAACTGCTAAGGGTGATAGCAATGATAATAATAGTTAAACATGTGATTTCATATGTTAAAAGGATTTTCTTAGGAATGGTGTTTACATGAAATACATCTTTATAATAATGATTACAAGGAATAAAAACCCTAAGGGTGATAACAGCAATGCTAATAATCACAATGATAAAATTTGTTATGATAATGATCACATTTTCCAAACATGTGATTCCATTTGCTAAAATGATTTTCTTAGAAATGGTGTTAAATTATGGCAGGTACATACAATAACAATTCCATCCTGCACTCTTTAAAAATATAGTAGGTGTAAAAGGAGTTGGTTATCTTTTTTTTTCCTCCTTGCTTATTTTTTTTTTTAATTATTTTATACATATTCTTCTTGCAACATGCAATGTTCAATAACAGTAGAAGTAAAAGGAGTTGGTTATCTTTTTCTCCTTGCTTATTTTTTTTTTCTTTTGGTCTTATTTGTAAGGGTTCATTTTTTCCATTCCTTTTTTTTTTTTTTTTTAAACTTATTGTAAGAAGTAAACAAGCATCAGTATTTACACAAATTTTTCAATCTTTACATTTGTGTTTCCCTTGCCACCCTCTCACCAATTTGGTTCCACTACACCAATGCCTTACCACTCCTCTCTGGGCAATGATGGTAAAGGCAGGGTAGATATTTGAACCAAACCGGTGTGGGTATCAGCAAGGGCAGCAACAAACCATGAGCAAGGGGATGGGGGGCACATGGGAAAGGGATTTTGTTTATTACTAATGATGACAATAATAATAATGACAAGAAGAGACATACTGAGGGTAATAACAGCCAATATAAAAACTGGCAATGGTAATAATGGTTATGAAAATGATAAACTGTTTACTAATTGTGGTTTCCATTTGCTAGGATGATTTTCTTTGTAATGGTGTTAACATAGCATAGCAGGTACATACACAAGCCAAATATAGTTTTTAATAATAGTTGTAGTACAGGGAGTTGGGTTTTTTCCCCCTCATTTTGTCAATCATTTGTATTTACACAAATTTATTTCAGTATCATTGATCCTACATGTGATTTTGTATTCATTCCTTCAACACTCCCTCACATGATTCAAAAGGGGGTGACAAAGAGAAAGGCAATCTTTACATTTTTGTTTACTTTGCCACACTCCACCGATCGCTTTCACTCCAATGCCCCTCTGACCACCTTTAATGATGGTACAGGCAGGACAAATGTTTGAACTGACCAGTGGGGGTGGTAGCAAAGGCAACAAACCATAAGCCAAAGGGGGCACTAGGGGGGATGAAGTTGTAAAATAATAATGATGATATCACTAATACTTATAACATTGATGATACTAAGGATAATAAGGTAATACTGAATACAAAGAAAAGGGGGAATCTTTACATGTCCCCCCCCCCCTCGCTATACTCTCCTCAACTGGTTTCACCCCGCCAAAGCCCTCATGCCAACTCTTAATGATGGTACAGGCAGGACAAATGTTTGAACCAACCAGTTGGGGTAGCAGCAAGAGTAACAAACCATAAGCAACAGGGGGCGCAGGCGAGATGAAGTTGTAAAATAATACTGATGATATCAATAATACTTATAAAATCAATGATACTAAGGATGATGGGGTAAGTATTGACTGCAAGGATAGGGGAAAGTCTTTGCATGTTGTTCCCTTGCCACCCTCCCACCAATTGGTTTCAATCACCAATGTCCCCATGACCACTCTAATGATGGTACAGGCAGGGCAAATGTTTGAAACAAACTAGTGGGGGTAGTAGCAAAAGCAACAAAACTTAGACAAAGGGGGGGGGGGACATGGGGGATGAAGTTGTAAAATAATAATGGTGATATCATTAATACTTATTAAATTAATGATACTAAGGATAAAAAGGGTAGGGTAATGATAGTAAAAAATAATAATGATAATGATAGTGATAATAATAATAAATATTAATGAAAACAATAAAAATAATAATAAAAATAATAATAATAATAATAATAACAATAATAGTATAATAGATATGTGATTTTCTTTACTAAAATGATAATCTTAGTTGTGGTGGTAGTTTAGCACAACAAGTTCATTTGAAGCAAACATTTCATAAATAGTACATTGGAATGGGAGGAGTTAAGTTTTCTTTTCTCTTTTTTCCTTTTCCCCCTTATCTATAAGGGTGAAACCATCATTTTGAAACAAATAAAACAAGCATTTATACTTCCACTATTCTTTACATAAGGGATTTTTCATTGGTCTTTTGACCATATGTGATCTTTTTAATCATTTACTCACCATTCACTCACAGTTTCTTCTTTCTTTCTCTCACTCATGTATGCCAAAATTACCAAAAAAATTACCAAAATTACCACATTTGGTATACCATTTATACCAACTCTGGAAAGAGTTGTGATATTTTGTGCGTGAACATAAATGATATTAAGTGTGTGTTATATGTGCGGTGTTTGTATCTGGCTGAGTTTCTACATGACCATATGAGCTGTCTATAGTAAGAAAGAGCTGTCAGTAGTTTTGTATGTGTGACTTTTGCTGATTTTGGTATAATGTTAAGAAAAATTGCTTTATATATGTCGGTTTGTTTGCCTGTGTGCGTTTGTATGAGGTGTTTGAGTGTTGCGCGTATGGCTGTGATTGTTGGACATGTATAATAAATGTGTTCCTCTGTCTCTGTTGTGTTGTTCCTACATAGCTGACACTGTGATATTTGTTTGTATTTGTATGCTTCTGTCTGTGTTGTCGGTGTCATATTGTATAACAGTCTATATGTGATCTCTCTAGCTTTTGGTGTTATGTGTTTGTTGTGTAGGTTTGAAAAGGTGCATGTGAAGTCAGACATGAAGTATTTGTGTCCTCTTTTAATCCTAAGTTTGAGTGATGGTGCTTGCTCTCTAACTAAATGTTTGTATATTTTGTGTGTTGTTTGCTGTATTAACTGTTCATGTCCTTGTATTGCCTGTATACATGTCTGGTAGAATGTTGGCAGTGTTCCCTGGTAGTGTGCAGTTGCATTGTTAAGAGGTGTGAGGTGTTTTATGTTATGTGCTATATAATATAAGGCTAATCTATGTTGTTCTGGATGTCTGATGATTTTACCTATGTGACTGATTCTAAGTGACAGTATTTTTGTGTGGATGTCCTGTAGTGCAATCCCTCCCTGTAGTTTGTCCTGTATGAGTGTTTTGTGGTGTATGCTGTGTATTGTATTGGTGAAGATGAAGCGTCTGATTTGTATGTTTATGTCTGTGACGGTCTGTTTGGGAGGGTCTAGTACTGTCGCTAAGTATAATATTTTGGGTATTATGTATGTGTTGACTATTGTGCTTCTACCAAATATTGTGGATGTTTTGTACCTATACCTGTGTAACATGTCTGTGGTCTGTTCAGTCAATGAGTGCCATGTCTGTTTGTGTGTTTTTGTGGGATCACATGGGAATGTGATTCCATACAGCTTCATGGTGTCTGTGTGTCTCAGGTCTGGAGGGAAATCAGACTTTTGTTTCCACTTTCTTAGTCCCATTATCTGTGATTTCTGTATATTTACTTTGGCTCCACTGCCTTTTCCAAAATGGGTAAAGGTGTGGAGTATGTTCCTTATTGAGATGTTGCTAGTGGGGAAGAAGGCAGTGTCATCTGCATAAGCGACAAGCTTCTGCTCTCCTATCCCATGTAGGAAGGTTCCTTTAATACTAGTGTCTTGTCTTATCTTCTCTAGTAAAGGCTCTAAGGTGAGCACATACAGTAGTGGTGATAAGGGACATCCCTGTCTTACAGATCTAGTGAGCCTGAAGCTATCTGTCAGTGAGTGGTTCACCAACACTTTGTTCTCAGGGTTTTTGTACAAAATCTGTATCCACTGCCTGTAGTACTCTCCTATGTTACAGTGTTCTAGTGTCCTATGCAGGTAAGTGTGGGAAATTCTGTCGAAAGCCTTCTCTTGATCCAAGGACAAGATGGAGGATGGAAAATCTTGCCTATGTGTATAGTTAATTATATCTCTAATGAGGTGGTTGTGTTTGTGTATATTTCTGTCTTTGACACTGCACTGTTGGTCGGGGTGTAAGAGTGTTGGCATGAAGGGTTTGAGTTTGTTGGTAAGTGATTTGGCAAGTATCTTATAGTCTATGTTGAGTAAGGAAATTGGTCTGTAGTTCTTCAGTTGTGTTTTGTCGGTGTTGTCTTTGCGTATGAGTGTGATGTAGGACATGTTACAGCTTTCTGGTAATTGTTGTTTGTCAAAGGCTTCCTGATAGACTTTGAGGAGAAGATTGCCTACGATAGGAAAGAAATGTTGGTAGAATTCTACTGTCAAACCGTCTGGTCCTGGAGTTTTGTCTTTGTTTAGTGTGCTCAGTGCCTGTGTTATGTCTGCCAGTGTCAGCTGTGTGTCCAGTGTTTCTCTGTCTGTGTCAGGTAATTTCTTTGTGTACTGTAGGAAGTTGTCTTGTATCTGTGTGTCTACTGCCTCTGCTGTGAATAGATGTGTGTAGTGTTGCTGGAAAGCGGTCCCTATGCGTAGTGTTTCTGTCTGCATGTTCCCCTGCATGTCTGATATTTGGCTTATTTGTCTCCTATGCTGTATATTCTGCTCTATTGCCATGTATTGTCTTCTTGCTGACTCTTGTGTAATAGTGTTGAGCTTTGTTCTGAGAAAAGCGCTCAAGATGAATCTTTAAATTTTTCTTTTCTTTTTCTTTTTCACATGTATGCGCCTGCAAAGAAAGGTCACTATTAAAAATAGTGAGCACTCGTGAACCGACGTAGTCCAACGAACCTTTAAATTTTTTTTTTTTTTAAACTTTTATTGAGTGTGAAAGAAAACTTTGCATTTGTATTGTTCGTGTTGTTACAGAGCGTTGCATGTGGAAGTGTAGGTGACATATGCGCAAATTTTTACAACATTTGTTTCAACCTTTTTACATTTGAAATGGGGGGGGGGGGGGGGGGGTAGCGAAAAACGAGTACAAACGACAACAAGACGGTAGTATACCATTATTTTCCCTCTGCCACCCTTTCACCTGTCAGCTCCAACCCCACCAATACCATCATCACCACTTGGTAATGAGGAAAATGGCAGTAAAACTTGTTAGAACCGACCGGTGAAGGCAGCAGCAGCATCAAAAACAACAGTATCGAAAAGGTGGGGGGGGGGGGGGTTGTCAAGGAGTATCCTAGTTTACAATGCAGGAGGGGTAGTTGTTGCATTTGTATTGTTTGTGTTGTTACATGCGTACTGTGTGTTCAGTATTTGTGTGCGTGTTTTTACAGAGCGTTGCATGTGGGCGTGTAGGTGACATATGCGCAAAAATTACAAATATTTTATACATTTAAACATTTCTCCATTGACATTGTTGTAAGGAAATATTTTAAATCAAAAGCGTTATGGTAGCGGGCTGTTATTATTTCCCTTGCCTCCCCGCTCTCCTGTCAGCTCCAAAAACTCCTACCAAGTACCATCACCCTCGGTGATGATAAACATGGCGGTGTAGAACTGAAACAAAACGGTGAGGGTGGCAGCAGAGACAACAATCCCAGTATCAAAAGGGTGGGAAAGGGGGGTGTGATAGTATACGCGTTTACAAAGCCATATATATTAATAGTGATTACAATGATAATAATGCAAAGTAACAACCAAATACATAAATAAATATCATAGTGACAAGGAATAACTATAACAGTGCTGAGACTAGTGATAGACTCAATGATAATAAATAATAGTTTTAACATGTGATTTTATGTGCTAAATTGATTACCTTAGGAATGGTGTTTACATGAAATACATCTTATAATAATAAAGACAAGGAATAAAAAACTACTAAGGGTGATGACAGCAATGCTAATATTTATAAACACAATGGTAGGATTTGTTTTGATAATGATCACATTTTCCAAACATGTGATTCCATTGGCTAAATGATTTTCTTAGGAATGGTGTTAAAACATGGCAGGTACATACAATAACAATTGCATCCTGCACTGTTAAATAATATAGTAGGTGTAAAAAGGAGTTGGTTTTCTTTTTTCTCCTTGCTTATTTTTTTTTTTTTTATATGCATGCAATGTTCAATAATAGTAGAAGTAAAAGGAGTTGGTTTTCTTTTTCTCCTTGCTTATTTTTTTGTCATATTTGTAAGGGTTCATTCATTTTTTCCCTTCCTCTTTTTTTTTTTTTTTTTTTTTTTTTTTGTAAAAAGTAAAACAAGCATCAGTATTAGCACAAACTTTTTTTACAATCTTTACATTTTTGTTTCCCTTGCCATCTCCTCACCAATTTGTTTCATTCCACCAATGCCTTCATCAACCTTATCCGGGCAATGATGGTAAAGGCAGGATAATTATTTGAACCAAACCGGTGTGGGTATCAGCAAAGGCAAACACAAACCATGAGCAAGGGGAGGGGGGCACATGGGAAAGTTTTTTTTATTTATTACTAATGATGACAATAATAATAATGGCAAGAAGAGGCATACTGAGGGTAATAACAGCAATTATAAAAAAACAGCAAGGGTACTAATAGTTATGAAAATGATAACATTTTTACAATATGTGATTCCATTTGCTAGGATGATTTTCTTTGGAATGGTGTTAACATAGCGTAGCAGGTACATACACTTGCAAAACGAACCTTTAATTTTTTTTTTTTTTCCAACTTTTATTTCATGCAAAGCAATGTGTATTTACAAGTTGTAGTGTGTGTTTCTTTTGTTTGTGTATATTACAGAGCGTTGCCGTTTGTTAGTGTTAAGTGTGACATTGTGAATAAAACATATACATACATATATACAGTTATGATAATATGACATTTGTGGCATAGTGCATGTAGATACACATTCCTTGCATATGCTTCACTTCCACTTCCGCAAGCGGAATGCATGAAACACCTGTCCATCTCTCCCCCTCCTCTCTCTCTCTCTCTCTCTCTCTCTCACACACACAAACACACGCACACACAATCTCATGCTTTCTGGAGACCGCAGTACATTTAAATGCCCCGCGCTTGGACAATAAACTTTAAACTATCATTTCCATTAAAATGTGGCTTCCTTGTAATTTCTGGGTCACTAAGCTCCCGAGGCGAAGGTCGTTGGTGTTGTTGCCTGATGACAAATTTCAGGGTGACGCTCTAGTCCATGATGTCTTTTGTTTGGGGGACAAGAATCAGGGATTTACTACTAGCAATTAGGGTCCATGGTCTGTCCCCAGGGAGATAATTGGTCAAAAATTGTGATAGTGTCTGGGTTTTATATACAATGGGAAGGACTTAAAACCTAGCCACTAAGAGCCACATTAGCTTACTGGGTACTTAAAGGGCTCATCGAATTTGTTTATACATTTCTTTTAAAATATATCATTACCGTATAACAACATTTTAATACTTAAGATACCGACTTGGTTTAAAGACCGCTACACGCACGCACGCTCGCGTGCGCGCACACACACACTCGTACACATGCGCGTGCAAATTCATGCACCACACACGCACACACACCTGCATCCACACACAGACGCATACATATGTTACTGCCAACGGCACAGACACCCATCCACAATATATTTCATGTTGCACATTCAAATATAATAATGGGAAAATTAATAATAATAGTAGCAGTAATAATAATAGTATTAATAATAATAATAATAATAATACTAATATAATTGTAAGATTATTAATACCATCAATAAATACATTTACAGTTGTAGTATCCTTTATTTAAAACAAGTTATTTGCTTCTTCTGTAATATGTGCTGTCTTCAGCCAAATAT
Source organism: Cepaea hortensis (assembly GCA_963921405.1). Classification (NCBI taxonomy): domain Eukaryota; kingdom Metazoa; phylum Mollusca; class Gastropoda; order Stylommatophora; family Helicidae; genus Cepaea; species Cepaea hortensis. Next base: position 91,659,302 of record OY992887.1, read on the forward strand.
TTTACGAGATTTGCGCTTGTGGGGCTAAGATTAGAATGTTTGCGACTTTTTGTTGATAAAGTTGTTGGACAATTTCTTTGTTGATCGTTCTGTAATTGTATAGTGCTTTGTTTCTTAATGTCCATATAAGATTTCTGTACTCTGCCAATAGAACAAGTAGCTTTGTGTGGGTGTCTTGTGTGGAGTAAGGAATGGAATTTATCATGATTGCTTTGTAAACATCTGTTCTTTGTTTCGAATGAGTGTTTAGGATGTTTTGTAGGAGATTTCTTGTTGGCATGATTGTGTTGCATTCGTAATAGATGTGCTCTTCTGATTCTTGGACGTTCCGTCTACAAAGCTGACACTGTAGTAATTGTTTAGTTATTTTTGCTGTTCTCTCTGTTGTTGGGGTCATGCTGTAAACAAGCCTATATGTAATTTCCCTTGCTTTTGGAGTAATCTGCTTGTTGTGAATATTTGAGAAAATTTCGGTATAATCTTTTATGAAATATCTATGTCCTCTTTTAATTCTGAGATGTACCGGAGTTGCTTGTAATTTAACTAAATGCCTGTAGATTGTATGTGTTTTTTTGTGTAGTAATTTTTCATGTCCTTTAATGGCTGAAATACATGTTTTGTAGAACGTTGGGAGAGTGCCAAAATAATGTGAGGATGTATTCCTAATAGGTTTTAAAGAAGATAGCCTAATTCCAATGTAATAGTGTGCTAAAGGGTGTTTTTCTGGGTGTTGTAGTATTTCACCTACGTGTTTGATCCTAAGTGCTTGTATTTTGGTTGCTATGTCTTGGAGGGCGATACCTCCATCTTTTTTGTCTTGCATGAGTGTAGTATGTTTGATACTGTAGATGGTGCTGCCAAACACAAAGCGTCTAATCTCTTTGTTTATGTTTGTGACAGTTTGACGTGGGGGATCTAGGACTGTGCACAGATATAGTATTTTTGGAATTATATATGTATTAACAATGGTACTTCTACCAAATATGGTAGTTGTTTTGTATTTGTATCTCTGTAACATATCTGTTATTTTCTTCTCTAGATGTTGCCAAGTGTCTTTGTGTGTCTGATTTGGTTGACATGGGAAGACTATTCCGTACACTTTTATAAGATTGTTTGATGTTAAGTCAAATGGAAAATCCGCCTTATTTTTCCATTTGCCTAAGCCCATTATAGTAGATTTTTGGACGTTTAATTTTGCCCCACTCTCTTTGCTGAAAAACGAAAACGTTTCCAAAATGATCCGTACAGATTTTTCAGTGGTCGGAAAGAAAATGGTATCGTCCGCATAAGCACGCAGCTTTTGTTCACCCTTCCCTGGTATGAACGTACCCCTGACATTGTCGTCCTGTCGTATCTTTTCTAGAAGTGGCTCTAGAGCGACAACGTACAGTAAAGGGGACAAGGGGCATCCCTGTCTCACTGACCTAGTCAACCTGAAAGAATTGGTTAGGGTATGGTTTAATAGAATCCGACTTTCCGGTTTCAAATATAAAACTTTGACCCATGTCCGAAAATAATTTCCCACGTTGCAGTGTGAGAGAGTTTTGTGGAGGTATGAGTGAGATATTCTGTCGAATGCTTTTTCTTGATCTAAAGAGAGAATTGAGGACTGACAGTTTTTCAAATGTGTGTAGTTGATGATGTCCCTTATGAAGTGTGTGTGTTGCTGGATATTCCGGTGTTGTACACCACATTGCTGGTCTTCATGAATGAGAGATGCCATTACTGGTTTCAATTTATTCGTCAAAGTCTTTGTTAAAATCTTGTAGTCTACATTTAAAAGCGAGATGGGTCTGTAACTCTTTAAAAGTGTCTTGTCAGTGTTCTCCTTCGGAATAAGAGTGATGTAAGACGTGTTGAAACTGGATGGGAGTTCATGTTTGTGGAAAGATTCAGAGAATACTGCTAGTAAAAGGGGACCTAGAAGAGGAAAGAAAAACTGATAGAATTCAGCAGTAATACCGTCAGGGCCAGGAAATTTGCCCTTCTGCATTCCATGAACCGCTTGTGTTATATCTGTTAGTGTTAATTCAGTATCTAGTGTTAGTTTCTGTTCCTCTGTGAGTCTCACAAAAGAAACGAACCTTTAAAGGCGAAAGATTTATTCGTTGTGAAGAGAAACCAGAGTAACAAATTTATTGCTGCCAAATGACAAATATTCCTCAAGGTCGTGCAGGTGTTTTATTCTGTTATTACATTGCATTATGCTGAATCTAAAATATACGTAATAAAGGAACAAATTACGCCACCCACGTATAATCTTTATATTAGAACTATCATGATAGCATTCGAGAACAAGATTCCAGTATGAGTTATTCAACAGCGTAATATCAAATGAAATCACCCGAAACAAATTATAAGGAGTCATATCCCTTATTAACAGTTAAGTAAATATTATGCCCCCTTTCTTATTACGATACGCTCCTTGGCTAAAGGCTTGCGAACGCGGTTCGTGAGCCGGGTGCCAGGCGTTCGAAGCTCAGCTGCGACCGATTTGTGCAGCAGGCCGTATCGCGTTGTGTTATAACATGCTGGTATGGGAGCCGGTCGTTCAGAAAGCAATGGCAAACTACCGAACGTAATACTTGCCTAGTACATCAACAGCAGCTGAAAAATGCTGGTGTTGACTGCAACGTCCCATAAGGGATGCGCAACAAACTTTTTTATTTTTTATTTTACGGACTCTCTCTATCTCTATTCTTGTTTTTTTTAATGCATTTATTGAGTGTTCAAATCGTTGCAAAACTGTATTGTTCGTGTTATTACAGAGCGTTGCATGTGGACGTGTAGGTGACATATGCGCAAATTTACAAAACATTCTATTCATTGGAACATTTTTACATTGAAATTTTTGTTAGGAAACATTACAAACAACAACAAGATGATACTGCACCGTTGTTATTTCCCCTGCCACGCCCTTTCCCTGTCGGCTCCAACCACACCAATACCATCACCACCACCCGGTAATGATGAACAAGGCAGTACAAATTTTTTAGAACCAACCGGCGAGGGCGGCAGCAGCATCAACAACAACAGTTATCAAAATGGTGGGAAAGGGGGATGTGACAGTACATTCTCTCCCGACATGGGTAGAAACCTGCTCTCTTTTTCGTCCTTCGTAATGAATGAATTATCAATAATCGACATATATTCTATTATTCGATTATGGTCAATCTACAGTCTGCGTTGTTTATTATTGATTATTTGGTTGTTTCGGGATTTGAAATTTAAATATATTGACGTGGATAGGCCTTATGTTCATACCAGAATACGATCAGCGTTGCCAGTAGTGGGTTGTGCTCAATATTTATTTATTATTGTTGAGAAGTATATATTCTATGTGTTTTATTGACACACATAAGGCAGGAAAACATCTGTTTGTGAATTAAAATAAACTGTGTACTTTCATGCTATAATTGTTTACAAGTACTAAAATTTAATTATTTTGACTCGGGACATGGCGATTTTTATAATGATATATTACAGCTCAGGTTATATCCCTTTACATGTAAGTTTTATTACCAGTCCATGGCAGTAGTAGTAGTAGTAGTAGTAGTAGTAGTAGTAGTAGTAGTAACAGTAATAGTAGTAGTAGTAGTAGTAGTAGTAGTAGTAGTAGTAGTAGTAACAGTAATAGTAGTAGTAGTAGTAGTAGTAGTAGTAGTAGTAGTAGTAGTAGTAGTAGTAGTAACAGTAATAGTAGTAGTAGTAACAGTAATAGTAGTAGTAGTAACAGTAATAGTAGTAGTAGTAACAGTAATAGTAGTAGTAGTAACAGTAATAGTAGTAGTAGTAACAGTAATAATAGTAGTAGTAGTAGTAGTAGTAGTAACAGTAATAGTAGTAGTAGTAACAGTAATAGTAGTAGTAGTAACAGTAATAGTAGTAGTAGTAGTAGTAGTAGTAGTAGTAGTAGTAGTAGTAGTAGTAGTAGTAGTAGCAGCAGTAGTAGTAGTAGTAGTAGTAGTAACAGTAATAGTAGTAGTAGTAGTAGTAGTAACAGTAATAGTAGTAGTAGTAACAGTAATAGTAGTAGTAGTAGTAGTAGTAGTAGTAGTAGTAGTAGTAGTAGTAGTAGTAGTAGTAGTAGTAGTAGTAGTAGTAGTAGTAGTAGTAGTAGTAGTAGTAGTAGTAGCAGCAGCAGTAGCAGAAGCAGCAGCAGCATCAACAACATTAGCATAATGTTCTTCTACTGTTCATCCGTTGTAACATTTCCCAGGTTATTATTTTCGACAAACCATTTCAATATACAGGGTGTCCGTAAAGTCTGGACACATGGGTAAAAATATAACTTGTTATTCAAATATCTTCAATATGATTTCAATCATTTGCAATGCAAATGTTGATGCGTTTCACAAAATTTTCGTGAACTCGATGCAATAAATCCCCATAGCCTTCAACTTTGGTAAATTCACTCCTTATTCGTTGAGTCAATACCCAATTATTCTATGTGTGCAGACTTTACGGACACCCTGTACACATCGACTATATTTGTAAAACAAATAATCTCTGATGGAATCTGCAATAAAATCCATATGAGGAAGTCCCCCTAACCCGGGGAAGATAGAAAAGGTCCACCTACCCGGTGGGAAGGCAGATGAAGGTGAGGAGCTCCCTTAACAATAGTTTATCTTTTTCGTTTAGAACAATAAGTTCCTTAATTCTTTCTAATGAATTATTATTCCTTTAATCCCCCCCCCCCCTCCCCTCCCGAAGATTTACAATTACTTATGTGTGATACAGCAACTTTAGCTACAATTTCACTATTGATGGTCCTTCACATTGGTCGTGTTTGTTTCTGATCTGCAACCAGCAGCATACAACTGCGAGAGAGAGAGAGAGAGAGAGAGAGAGAGAGAGAGAGAGAGAGAGAGAGAGAGAGAGAGAGAGGGGGAGGGAGAGGGAGAGAGAGAGAACGTGAAAGAGAGTAAGTGAGAACGCCAGAAGGAGAAAAAGAGACAAACAGGGAAAAAGAGAGCGTGCGAATAGGGAGACTGGGATCGAGAGTGGATGCTAGAAAGAGAAGGAGAGAAAGAGCGCGCGCGAGTGAGAGATAGAGAGAGGGATAGAGAGAGAGAGAGCAGTGCTAGAGAGAGAGAGAGAGAGAGAGAGAGAGAGAGAGAGAGAGAGAGAACGAACGAACGAATTTTATTTTCAAAAGGGTTAAGAATTGGGCACGCAGGCCCAGAGAGAGAGAGAGAGAGAGAGAGAGAGAGAGAGAGAGAGAGAGTACGAATGGAGAGAGAGAGTAGTGTTAGAGTGATAGAACGAACAAACGAACGAACTATATTTTCAAATGGTTAAGAATTGGGCACGCAGGCCACACACACACACACACACACACACACACACACACACACACACACACACACACACACACACACACACACACACACACACACACACACACACACACACACACACACACACACACACACACACACACACACACACACACACACACACACACACACACACACACACACACACACACACACACACACACACACACACACACACACACACACACACACACACACACACACACACACACACACACACACACACACACACACACACACACACACACACACACACACACACACACACACACACACACACACACACACACACACACACGTGTACACAGAGAGAGAGAGAGAGAGAGAGAGAGAGAGAGAGAGAGAGAGAGAGAGAGAGAGAGAGAACAAACAAACAAACTTTATTTTCAAAGGGTCACAAATTGGGCACACAGGCCCGTCTTACATTCGGCCCTTCCAATCACTCATCTTTCATTCATCATTTGAGCATGTTACATTCACATTTTAATAGAGAAAAAAACATTGTCAAATAGATTTTGTAAACATAAACAATGCACACTACCATGTTATGATACATACAGACACACGTAGCCACGCATATTCATAAACACACACGCACACATGCATACCTGCATACATACTTACACCATTTGCACAAACTCTCACAGTTATGCACACGAGAGAGAGAGAGAGAGAGAGAGAGAGAGAGAGAGAGAGAGAGAGAGAGAGAGAGAGACAGAGACAGAGACAGAGACAGATGAAGAAACGGGGCGAGATAGTTAACTAAGATTGGGGGGGGGGGGGGGGGGGGCGTTAAAACGAGAAAAAGAGTGTTGAGGGGATACATAGAGCCTGTTCTTTTGTATGGATGTCAAACTTGGACAATGTGCAGTCAAGCTGAAAAACATCTGATGGCTGCAGAAATGTGGTTTCTGAGGAAAATGCAAAGAATACCATGGACAGAAAGAAAAACTAATGACCAAGTACTACAGGAGACAAATGAAACTCGTAAATTGATTAGAGAAATTAGACGTAGACAGTCAAAATTTTTTGGACATGTTATGAGAAGAAATGGATTGGAGAACTTAGTGACAGCTGGCAAGATCGAAAGGAACAGACCAAGAGGAAGACCGAGAGGAAAATACCTGGATGGCTTGAGCACGACTCTGGTGATCGAGTGAAATGGCGAGTCATGACCGCCCACGCTTTCCGGCATGGCACATGATTGATTGATTGATTGATTGAAATAGTGATTGCGTTGTCCAGGCTACCAGCCGTTATATTCAATAGGCTTTGGATTGTATTATTACGATTATTATTATTATTATTATTATTATTATTATTATTATTATTATTTCACTTCTTCTTCTTCTTCTTCTTCTTCTTCTTCTTCTTCTTCTTCTTCTTCTTCTTCTTCTTCTTCTTCTTCTTCTTCTTCTTCTTCTTCTTCTTCTTCTTCTTCTTCTTCTTCTTCTACTCCCCTCAACCTCCTTCTACTACTACTACTACTACTACTACTACTACTACTACTACTACTACTACTACTACTACTACTACTACTACTACTACTACTACTACTACTACTACTACTACTACTACTGCTGCTGCTGCTGCTGTTGCTGCTACTACTGCTGCTACCATCACCACTACCACCACTACCACTTTAACAACTACTACTATCACTACTATTACTATTTCTACTACCACCACTATCACCTTCACTACCACCACCACCACTATTACCACCACAACTACCACTACTATTTCTACTATTACTACCACTATCACCACTATTACTACTGCCACAATCACTACTATCACCACCACTACCAACACCACTACCACTGCCACTACTACTTTTCCTGTTCTTTATTAAAATATGAATAAAATTGGGTGGAACTGCGGTAAAGCTGTGAAAATGTAAACAATATAAAATGACACAAAGTAGTGCAGCTTTACATAACAGATTTACGACACATACATGATGTTGCGGCGATTGGCCTTCATCAGCAAACAAACACGTTCACAAACACAACATATAGTCAAGGAGATCTCCTGTGACTACATCAAAAGGTGACGACAGGACGAGAAGAACAAAAGGATGAAATAATTAAAGCAATGAAGAGAAAATGAGAATTGAAAAAAAAAAAAGAGAATTGAAACAAATGTTCATACTTACCTCACAGTTCCGATCTGTGAGTAACTCAGAATATCTCCGATGTATTCCTTTTATACCAAACCGACGGAGTTACTGTTCAGTGAGCACATAGAAAGAAGGAGGTGGGGGCGGAGGCAGGAGGGCAGGAAGGCAACTGGTCTGAGAAGGGTATCTGAGCAATCTCAGTGGATGTATTAACGAAGCATGAGTGGGCGCAAGCATGATGGTGGTACTAACCAAAATCGCATTATGTACTCAAATATGTTATTTTGAGGCACGTCCTAAAGTATGGGTGGACTGATATGCGTAAGCTCACATACATACATATACACCGCTCAACAGACATTCATACATTGGAGTACATGGGCATGTGCAAGGTACATATAAGAAGAGAGCGAGAGAGAGAGAGAGAGAGAGAGAGAGAGAGAGAGAGAGAGAGAGAGAGAGAGGTGGAGGGAGGGAAAGAGAGAGGGAGGTGGGTATCATTACTGTGATGTGCCTCATGAGGTATACGGAGTAGGTCGGTCTACAAATACGAGGCTTCACTCATACTGTTCCCTATGAAATAGGGTCAGTAAGGTTGATTGTTATACCACGTATTATAAGATCATATCACCCAATGCTTGTGTTATTTGGGTTGTATAAGATCCGACCACTGATGATACACATGATGTGGGTAGGCAGAGAGAAGCAAGATAGTTTGGAGAGGGAGAGAGAGAGAGAGAGAGAGAGAGAGAGAGAGAGAGAGAGAAAAGAAAAGTCCCTGCGACATACCCCATGAGGTATGCGGAGTCTGTCGGTCTACAAATACGAGGTTTCACTCATACTGTTCCCTATGAAATAGAGTCAGTAGGGTTGATTGTCATACAACGTATTTTAGGATCAAAATACCCAGTGCTTGTGTTATTGGAACTGTATAAGATCCGACCACCAGCAATACACATGGCATAGGTAGGCACAGAGAAGCAAGAGAGGGAGGCAGAGGGAGAGAGGGGGTGGGGGGGGGGGGGGTTGGTATGAGGTTATTTTGAGAGGGAGAGAGAGGGGGAGAGAGACATATATATCTGTGCACATACACACACATACACTTATGTACTTGTGTATATGCGAATGCACCCATAACCGCATATACAGTGTAGTTGCTAACTGGTTGGGGGATTATTGGGTCCGGGGGGAGTAGTGATATCATTACGGGTGCACACTATATTACGAACGAGAGGAGTGCCAAGAGTGATAATATGACATACCCCAGGTAACTACTGGCTCGGTCACTCGGAATCGGGCCGAGGGAGACAGGGTAGAGAATAATTATAGTAGAGAAAAGGACTGGTTAGAGACCGGAAGAGGGTGACACATAGGAGGGTGTGGAAGCAAAAGAGTGGGGAGGGGAGGGGAAATGACTACGATTAGATGAAACTATGTTGGGTGTTGAGGCGGTGTGGTGTTAGGCACCCCATAGAGAAATACATATAATTTTACACCAACCCCCCCCCCCTCTCTCTCTCTCTCTCTCTCTATCTCTCTCTCTCTCTCTATCTCTATCTCTCCCCCTCTCTCCCTCTCTCGCTGCTCTGTGCCTACCTATGCCATGTGTATTGCTGGTGGTCGGATCTTATACAGCCCCAATAACACAAGCACTGGGCGATTTGATCCTTAAATACGTTGTATAGCAATCAACCTTACTGACTCTATTTCATAGAGAACAGTATGAGTGAAGCCTCGTATTTGTAGACCGACCGACTCCGCATACCTCATGGGGTATGTCGCAGGCACTTCTCAAATCTCTCTCTCTCTCTCTCTCTCTCTCTCTCTCTCTCTCTCTCTCTCTCTCTCTCTCTCTCTCTCTCTCTCTCTCTCTCCAAATAATCTCGCTTCCCTGTGCCCACCTATGCCATGTGTATTGCTGGTGGTCGGATCTTATACAGCCCCAATAACACAAGCACTGGGCGATTTGATCCTTAAATACGTTGTATAGCAATCAACCTTACTGACTCTATTTCATAGAGAACAGTATGAGTGAAGCCTCGTATTTGTAGACCGACCTACTCCGCATACTTCATGTGGTATGTCACAGGCACTATTTCTCTCTCTCTCTTCTCTCTCTCTCTCTCTCTCTCTCTCTCTCTCTCTCTCTCTCTCTCTCTCTCTCCCATCTTACTTCCCTCTGCCTACATATTCCATGCGTATTGCTGGTGGTCGGATCTTATACAGCCCCAATAACACAAGCACTTGGTGATTTGATCCTTAAATACGTTGTGTAACAACGAACCTTACTGACTCTATTTCATAGGGAATAGTATGAGTGAAGCCTCGTATTTGTAGACCGACCTACTCCGCATACCTCATGTGGTATGTCGCAGGCACTTTTCCTCTCTGTCTCTGTCTCTGTCTGTCTGTCTGTCTGTCTGTCTGTCTGTCTGTCTCTCTCTCTCTCTCTCTCTCTCTCTCTCTCTCTCCAAACTATCTTGCTTCTCTCTGCCTACCCACATCATGTGTATCATCAGTGGTCGGATCTTATACAACCCAAATAACACAAGCATTGGGTGATATGATCTTATAATACGTGGTATAACAATCAACCTTACTGACCCTATTTCATAGGGAACAGTATGAGTGAAGCCTCGTATTTGTAGACCGACCTACTCCGCATACTCCATGAGGCACATCACAGTAATGATACCCACCTCCCTCTCTCTTTCCCTCCCTCCACCCCCCTCTCTCTCTCTCTCTCTCTCTCTCTCTCTCTCTCTTCTTATATATACCTTGCACATGCCTATGTACTCCAATGTATGAATGTCTGTTGAGCGGTGTATATGTATGTATGTGCGCTTAGGCATATCAGTCCACCCAGACTTGAGGACTTGCCTCAAAATAACATATATGTTTGCATAATGCGATTTTGGTTAGTACCACTATTATGGTTGAGCCCACACATGCTTCGTTAGTACATCCACTGAGATTGCTCAGATACCCTTATCAGACCAGTTGCCGTCCTGCCCTCCTGCCTCCGCCCCCCTTTCTTTCTATGTGCTCACTGAACCGTAACTCCGTCGGTTCGGTATAAAAAGAATACATCGGAGATATTCTGAGTTACTCACAGATCGGAACTGTGAGGTAAGTATGAACATTTGTTTCAATTCTCTCTCTTTTTTTTTTTTTCAATTCTCATTTTCTCTTCATTGCTTTAATTATTTCATCCCTTTGTTCTTCTCGCCCTGTCGTCACCTTTTGATGGAGTCACAGGAGATTTCCTTGACTATATGTTGTGTTTGTGAATGTGTTTGTTTGCTGGTGAAGGCTAATAGCCGCAACGTCCTGTATGTGTCGTAAATCTGTTATGTAAAGCTGCACTACTTTGTCTCTTCTTTACTAAACACAGGAATGCCATTTCAAATGAATTTTTGAAGGGCAAGGGAAACAACTTTCTTCCAGCTTGGTTCGCAATTTCTGGGTAGTTTACCATTGTTCGAACGTATGCATCAGCTGATGAATAGTTCATCTGAAGCAACAAGACACACGTGCCGTAGCAGAAACATGATGTGAGTATTTAAAGCGTTAGGACCATCTCACTTTGTAGGCCAGAGGGAACGGGGAAATAGGTGTCCAGTCTATTGCTCGCGTAGTGAACGGCGAGTGTAAACACTGAACCCTTTACCTATCGCACCCAAGCCATTGTCAGCTTAACTCTCTAACTGTTACACCAACGGGCACGCTGAACAGATTATTATCGCTTCAGAATATTGTAGAAATTGTATACAAATGATAGCCAGAGAGGAAGGGAGCTGGCTCCTGCACCTTACTATGTGAATGTCAAACACTTCACAGTATATCTGTTGTATCTGTTGACGAATGATCTTTTAATGTCTCACGAAACTACCAATCAAATGTCACGCGAAACTACCGTGTTTCCCCAAAATTAAGATCTACCCATAAAATAAGCCCTAGGACGATTTTTTATGTTGCTTTTAATATAAGAAGAAAAAAAAACTTTGTGTGTATCCCTTACGGGACGTTGCAGTCAACACCAGCATTTTTTAGCTGTTGTTGATGTACTAGGCAAGTGTTACGTTCAGTAGTTTGCCATTGCTTTCTGAACGACCGGCTCCCATACCAGCACGGTATAACACAACGCGACACGGTCTGCTGCACAAATCGGTCGCAGCTGAGTTTCGAACGCCTGGTAAGCGGCTCACGAACCGCGTTCGCAAGCCTTTGGCCACGGAGACGGTTTAATATAAGACCTACCCCTAAAATAGGTGCCTGCTCAGTGGTGAAATGGTTACGGACGCAACTCATAATCTCGCATACCAGCTGTGGGCGATTTGGCAGCAGACCGTCTTACGATGTGTTTTTTTTTTTTTTATGAAATGGTATGGGTGCCGGTCGTTTAGAAAGCAGTGGCAAACTACTGAAGGTAAACTTGCCAAGGGATCACAGCAGCAAAAAATGTTGGTTTGACTTCGACGCCCCGCAAAGGATATGCAACTAAATTTAATCCCTAAAATAAGCTAGATTGAAGTTATTAAACGTGCACTTGCATTCATGTGCTTTGTTGATAGCATCGACTTTTCTAAATACCAACTCTCCAACATGGTTGCTATGGATGAAACTGCAGTGTTTATGGGCCTAGGATCTCAAATGACAATTGATCAGATTCAGATAGAATTTGGGATTTGGAGAGTTATGACGATGTTCCAGAAGAAGATGACATATTGTATTTGAATAAATGTATAATTTTATACACGAATAAATGTATATTTTTCTATCCGAAAAAAAAAATATAAATAATAAGTCGTCCCCCGAAAATAAGCCATATTGCATTTTTAAAGTGAATATTAAAATAAGACCCGGTCTTTTTTTTTCTCTCGAAGAAACACGGTGCCTATTAAATGTCACGCGAAACTACAAATCAAATGTCACGGCTGAAAATGTTAAAACAAATAAAGCTTATATGCGTCAGTAAATAAAGGCAACATGTATCTTTTTCTTCGTTTGTCCTACTGTTTTTGCCGTCTAACGTCGTAGAGAGGAGGCAGAAGTAAATTGTCTGTGTTTCTCTTGTCTTGTTGCTTGTGCCAATGTATTATTTGGCTTCTTCAGTGTCTCTTTTACTCCAGTTAGTTAGTTAGTTAGTTAGTTAGCTAGCTAGCTAGCTAGCAGTCAATAAGTGCTCGGATCCCCTCGTCAGCAAATCCCGCAGCGTGTAGCAGCTAACGACACCAGTTCTATGCTGGTTTATCAATCTTCTTTGGCTTCCTGCGTAGTGTTCTTGTTTAGCCACACCTCTTTTATTACTTTTAATTTGCTGTTCTCGCAGTCTGATCATGGTTGTAGATTCGCAGGCATCACTTGGTTCTCGCAAAAGTCTTACTTCTCGTAGTGCATTCAGAATGTCAGCCTGGTCCATGGCGCGTCCGCCCTCCACGTTAGCCATACCTCCGAGCTTGTCAGCCCGCTCATTCCCTTGTACTCCCGTCCATCTAGCCATGTCTTCCAGAGTCGTCCTACCGCCTTTAACCCCCCCCCCCCCCCCCGATGTTCTCGTGTAGAACTCTCTAGCCACTGGTTGATCTTGTTCAATTCTTGCTAAATGGCCGAATCGTTTAATTATTTAGTGTTCTATAAAGCCAGTAATCGATGTTATCCCTACACTTGTTCTTAGTTCTCATTTATCTCTCATTATCTTCTTGATTTTTTCAGCTGCGGTTCGTATGCATCTCATCTCACATGTATAAAATTACTAAACAGGTAAAGTAAGATAGCAACCAAAGGTTCCCTGTGCAACAATCCCTCTCTAATTAATATCCAAATTTTGACCGATTAGGTCACGGGTTTATTAATCTGATGCTGGGATGGGCTCTAATTATAACTTCTTTTCTTAGGTTGAACGGGGCAATGGAAAAAGAATATAATATTAATAAGTCACAGATCTTGAATATGTAGAGCTCTGTTTATGTAGTTATATCAGTGTATGTCTGTTGTTGTTTGCCGACAAAAACTTCAGCCGCAACGTCCATTTCGTCACTTACGATTGTAGTCTAGTAAAGCGTGCGGATTCTACTTGTCATTGATTTACACATACAAGTAGGGGACAGAAAAAACCCAGCATTGCACCCACTTACACGTATTGAGGTGTATACAAGCAAAATGGAAAGTAAGAATGTTTAGCTGTTGTAAGCTGAAGTATCATAGTTCATTCCTTATCATAGTTAAGGTTGGCAGTATATCCTTTTACAGGGTGTTGCAGTCAGCCCCAACATTATGTTTTGTTGGTTGTTATGTACAAGTCAAGTTTACTTTCAGTAGTTTGCCATTGCTTTCTTAAGAACGCCATTCATATTACTGTTAAAAATTAACCGAGGCGGTCTGCTTCAAAATCACCCGCTGCTGATTTATCATAACACCGCAAAACAATAACATAAACACGCGAAACCGGAAATTCTGGACGTGAAACGGACAAGGATACATCGCAAATAGAAAGCAAACAAGGAAGTGAATACGCAGCTGTGAGAAATATTAGGGGTGATTAAATGTGTGTGATTTACACCCACACCCACATTCAAATATAAAGTAGAAGGACGAAGAAGGTTTAGAGGACAGATGAAGCGTGGTAGACATTTAGTGGAATCAACATTTCAGCCCAACTGACCGATGTAGGTCAGCCTTGCCGACCTCCTTGCCACGACTAGGCCCTATACCACATAAAGCGATATCCAACGATGCCCGGCATGGCACATGGTGCAGCTGCCATATTGTACGATACGCATTTTGTCAACAGGACGTAATGCTTGTTTTCCCCGTGAGTCGTCGCCCTGACTCTACCTTCCTCCCCAGACTCTTAATTGTATATAGGTCATTGACGTCAGAAGATAAAATTAGCCCCTGTTGTGATTGGCCACCAGAAACACACCTACACCAGGTCGATTCATGTTGATGCACAGATACAAAATGGCAAGTCTGTGGGCCCGACAGCAGGGCCAGTGTTTTGTTCGATCTCAGCCTTCTTTAAGGATTTTAAAGTTCATAAAACATTCAGTGAAATTATTAAGAGGGTTGCATACTCAGGTGAGTGATATTGTCCCCGTTAAAGTTGATGATTTGGGGGTTAGGGTAGGTGGTCTTATTGTAATTAATTAATAATAGATAATCATGACATAACATATAAAATAAAATTTAATAAAATAGATAAATAATGGCGCGGTGAGCCTGAAATTGAAACCAGTTCATTCATCGCGCAGAATAGCAGTGATGTTCAGTCTAAGGCTACTTCGCCTCTTTTCAAACACATATTTTCAGTTCAACACATTAACTTAAAACTGGGGACTGGGCAGCCGCTGTAGCGCAGTCGCTAAAGACGCTTGCTTGCCGGTTCTGTGGTCGTGTATTCAAATTCCTCTGAAAAAAGCAGGGAGGGGAGTGTAAAATTTATTTTTTTAAAAAGCACGGGCTCCCCAGGAAATGTTCTGGGAAGTAATGGCGGCCGACATGATGTCAGTTGACCAGGTCCCCCATCTAACACCGATTGCCGATTGGTCTATGAACTCTATGAGCTTATAAAAAATATGGGGCGAGCACCATTTATCCACTACGTATCAATCAGGGCGTGGACAACGCCAAATAAAATTGTCATTCACTACTCACCATGTGTGTGTGCACGCGCTCGCGTGTGTACAATTTTATTAATTTAATAAAAATAATTATGATCATTGCTGCTAAATTATTATACAATTATATTTATGCAGTTAGAACTGTTTTTTGTATACTTCCTTTCTTCTACATATACACACCTTCCTGAATATATTAACGACCCAGTCAACTTGAGCTTGTTGGGTGTAGGCCAAGTTATTCTGTACTGTAGACTAAGCCCTAATACAGAAGTATTCGTGGTTGCATCCTGCAACGCACAATGTTATGAATAACAACAAAATCCTAGTGTTCATGTTATAACTGACTGCAGTTTTATGTTTTTGTTGCCCATAAAGAAAGCAAAGAATGTTAACTTACACTGTCATGTGTATGTTTTAAGGGCTGTAAGGATCTGCTATGGAGGGTTGGTGTATGCGGGACATGGCTGAACAAAGAAAACCTTTAGCTGCAAAATCTAACCAATCATGAACGTCTTCTGCTTCTTCCTCATTTGCAGAGGTCAGCATGGCCGAATGGATAAGAACGCATGTTCTTAAACATTCGGTGTACTGATGCCGAGGTAAGGGGTTCAACCCCTACACCGGACAGTTGGACTAAAATGTTGTCCTCTCGTCTTTGACTTGGACCGTAAATTACAAGTACCTCTGAAGTCAGAGTGGGTTCGCCTGATGGCGAGGGACACTGTTAATAGAGAAAGCTAATCCACGCGCAAAATTCTGTCCAGCACTACTAGAAGTTGTGTGTATGGACTATGCTTAAATTCAAAGCGAGTGAGCGCCCAAATTAAAAAAATGTGCCGTCAACCTCCACGTTAATGAATGCGGTTGGAACACGTACTGTTGACAAGGCAAACACACCAAAGACCATCTATGAATGACCGATAGTTAAAGACACAGTAATGGATGGAACAACATATTGGATTTTCACATTAGGAGTTAAGTGTGGATCTGTTAGTGTGATGATGTGTTGGGTAATATTTATACAAGGACAAGATCTCAAACAGTTTGTTAGGGAGACAATTAGCATCTACACCTTGCAACATTTCCTATGGGAGACAGAATATTTATGTGTTTGTCCAGAATGTTCTAACATTGATTCATGAATGAATGAATCAGCCAGAAATGTCTCTAATAAAAGCAGCAGTTGGTTTCTGGTTGACGACATTCCAACACAGTTTTTTTTTGTGGGGAATGAAGTTGGCTGACGGCATATTTGTTTACACTGATTGTTGCCAGTTGGAGAGGATGTGGTCTTGAGAAGATTGTGACAACCAGGAAATTCCAAAGTGTTAGGGACAGGTCAACAGAGGGAGAAAATGTTGAATGGGTTGGCAAAGTGGCTTGGAAGACAATCAGCTATCAAACTTATTAACGACACAGAAGCCGTATTATGGACAAGTTTTACACTTAAAGAACTACACTCCGCTACTTAAAATGAAAAGAAGCCAATTAGTCCACTGTTATCATTGGAGGCAATAGGTTAAAATCCCAGTGTGGTTACTATAGTCTTCAATTTTTATATTTTCCAGTGTGCCCTCTCCTATAAATTTCTTTTCTCTACTTCTATGAAAGCCAATTAATACCTTTGAATTTATTTCTCGTACTATATCAACATTATGTCATGATAGCACTTCTAACTGTGTGTGTGCCTGTATGGATTTTTCTACTGTAGAATATATATCGTGCATACATTATGTGTCTTGTCAAGTGGTGTAGGCAATGTCTCCATAGATCTCAGTCCTTGGTGTTCCACATCAATTCTGTTAACTTATTCAGTGCCAAAGGATAATATATCACCAAATGTGACCTCCCATTTGTACAGGAGAATAATATATCGCCATACTAGGGTCATTGTGTTATTTATTTTATTTCATGTATCCTCCGCAATGTCAATACTCAGTGAACGGAAATTTACATGATAAAACTTGTTCATTTGATTGTGCACCAGGTCTGGTCCAAACCTACTTTATGTTTAGCACTGATGACATTCCTCCATCTTGTCGTCTTAGATGATCAAGCATCATTTCTCTCAAGTTGCCTCTGCCTCTTCTACTGTTGGCCTTTCCAGTTATGACAGTGTTCTTCGATGTATCTGTTCTAATTATATAACCAAAAAAACACAGTTTTTCTTATTGTTGCGAATAACTGCAGAATGTATATATAAACGAATTACCATCCCCCCAATGATGTGTCTCCACCTTGTTAAGGTAGAGGGGCTTGCATGTTTCTGTAACCCCAAGAGCTGTATCGATGGCAGCGCAGCTACTGGTAGAGTTGCTGATGTTTGAGAAGTCAAGGGATGGGCACCAGGCAAAGAGAGACAAACCTGCTACCATGTAGGTAGACTGGGCACAGCCAAACGCTAGAAGAAGTAAACTTGAAAAAATGCTTATCGAAGTCGGATTTACTGAGCCACAGGCTTGACGAAACTGCAGTGCATTTCACCAAATGATGTCAATGACCTTCTCTGTTATATAGATATCTGACTGCAGTTCTGTATTAAGAAGATGCCTTCTGTATAACAAGACGCTTTCTGTATAACAAGACACCAACAACATTTTCTATGAGACGATGTGGTCTTGAGAAGATTGTGGCAACCAGGAAATTCCAAGGTGTTAGGGACAGGTCAACATAGGGATAAAATGTTGAATGGGTTGGCAAAGTGGCATGGAAGACAATCAACTATAGAACTTATCAAGGACACAGAGGCCGTATCTATGTTTAAAAAAAAAAAAAAACCAAGTAAAATTCCCTTTTGACACGCCATAAGGCACATGGGTACATGTTGCTAGACACATATTTTTGGCACTCTGGATGTTGGAGTCAGTATCATAAACCAATTGGCACTTTGGGTGTTGGAGTCAGTATCATAAACCAATTGGCACTCGTGTGTGATGGAGTCAGTATCATAAACCAATTGGCACTCGTGTGTGATGGAGTCAGTATCATAAACCAATTGGCACTCTGGGTGTTGGAGTCAGTATCATAAACCAATTGGCACTCTGGGTGTTGGAGTCAGTATCATAAACCAATTGGCACTCGTGTGTGATGGAGTCAGTATCATAAACCAATTGGCACTCGTGTGTGATGGAGTCAGTATCATAAACCAATTGGCACTCGTGTGTGATGGAGTCAGTATCATAAACCAATTGGCACTCTGGGTGATGGAGTCAGTATCATAAACCAATTGGCACTCGTGTGTGATGGAGTCAGTATCATAAACCAATTGGCACTCTGGGTGTTGGAGTCAGTATCATAAACCAATTGGCACTCGTGTGTGATGGAGTCAGTATCATAAACCAATTGGCACTCGTGTGTGATGGAGTCAGTATCATAAACCAATTGGCACTCTGGGTGTTGGAGTCAGTATCATAAACCAATTGGCACTCGTGTGTGATGGAGTCAGTATCATAAAAGAATTGGCACTCGTGTGTGATGGAGTCAGTATCATAAACCAATTGGCACTCGTGTGTGATGGAGTCAGTATCATAAACCAATTGGCACTCGTGTGTGATGGAGTCAGTATCATAAACCAATTGGCACTCGTGTGTGATGGAGTCAGTATCATAAACCAATTGGCACTCTGGGTGATGGAGTCAGTATCATAAACCAATTGGCACTCTGGGTGATGGAGTCAGTATCATAAATCAATTGGCACTCTGGGTGATGGAGTCAGTATCATAAACCAATTGGCACTCGTGGGTGATGGAGTCAGTATCATAAACCAATTGGCACTCGTGTGTGATGGAGTCAGTATCATAAACCAATTGGCACTCTGGGTGATGGAGTCAGTATCATAAACCAATTGGCACTCGTGGGTGATGGAGTTAGTATCATAAATCAATTGGCACTCGTGGGTGATGGGGTCAGTATCATGATGGCTGCCCTTACTTCCCTAGACATCTCCAGGCACCAACTTTTGGCTGGGTCGAACTGGGAGCCCAGGCCAGTTTTAAACATTTGAATCCAACCCAATGTGGATTAAACTCCTGACTAACAGGGCAGGAAGCGTGTGTCTTGGCACTACGCTAATGCAACTCTCTGTGTGGTTGAAAGTAATCGACTGCGCCGCTTGTCATGGCTCAGAATTATGATGATATCATCATAGAGAAATAGATAACATCATTCAAATTTAATCACATATATTGTATTTTTGTTTCGTTAAACTTCATGTTTGTTTTTTCAGAAAG
Source organism: Cepaea hortensis (assembly GCA_963921405.1). Classification (NCBI taxonomy): domain Eukaryota; kingdom Metazoa; phylum Mollusca; class Gastropoda; order Stylommatophora; family Helicidae; genus Cepaea; species Cepaea hortensis. Next base: position 91,678,617 of record OY992887.1, read on the forward strand.
CCTTGTACAACAAATGCCAGTTTGGATTCCTGTTTGATATCGATGGCGTTATTGTTAGAGGAAGACAACCTCTCCCAGAGGCCAGAGAAGCTTTTGAAATGTTGGTACATGACAACAAATTCAGAGTTCCGGCTCTGTTTGTGACAAATGCTGGCAATGCAATGCGTGCGCATAAAGCACAACAGCTGACACAATGGCTGGGAATTAAGGTATATGTTTACATGATCTCTGACATTTTATTCTTACATTCTATATTATTGGCAAGGGGGAGCTATGGGTGAGAGATTATGATATTTGCCTCAGGCTTAGAAAGTCCGGGTTCAATCTCAGTATAGGACTGGGAATTTTATACAGTCTCAGTAAAGGGCTGGAGAACCATTGGTATCTAATAATATCATATGTCCCCCTTGATCTTTTGGATAATGAATTCAGTTTCCTAGTCTTCTCAGACATGGTAGAAAGACAAGAGGTCCCTTGTGCAAGTTGTGCACATTAAAGATCCCATGCAGACTGTAAGGTCACTACCTGAGAATAATTGTTAGGGAAGAAAACATACCCACAGGTAGGTAGACCCTGTTACTTTGGATGGAGTTTTTCTTGAAGGCACAAACCTAACACAAATGCATGCCGAAGTCAGATATACTGACCTTTGAGGTAAGATATATTGACCTTTATGTTACGTGCTCTCTGTGAAAGAGGAAGAAGAAGAAAAAGATACTGGCATATTGTCTTATTTCGTTTATAAATTTAATCCTCATTTAAACAATAATTTTGTGATTTTTTTTTTCATAACTCTCTGTAAAAGTATTTCATAATGTTTTGTTTTTGTTGAGTCACTGCTGCCATAGACCATTATAAGATCTTTTCTTCTTCTTTTATTGGGGATTCTGTTAAATACTGTGGGCTCATTCTGTGAATAAACTGGCGTTGCCTCTTTCTGGTAGGGTGAAACTTCCCAAATTGCCTGTGGCTGTCTCTGAACCTGGTGTGTCAGGAATGTGAAACTGCTGACAGGAACTCTTGCGACCCTTGAAATAGGACTCAAAATACATTCACAGGCATGATTGGCACTCATAGTGAGGAAAGGAAAGAGCAAAGACAAGAGAAAACACCAGATAATATAAACATTGAAAGGTGTAAGTGCACAGTTAATCAGAACTGCAACTTCTAAATAACAGCACCTTGCTAAAGAAACAAGTGTACTTCAACACCTGGACAAAGACACCCAAAAAGATGTCACATTTAACTAGGTTTAACATCAACATAAACTGACAATAATAGAATATGGGCACACAATCAGTTATGCAGCCACATGTATACAAAATTCAAGATTGATGAATCAGCCATGTGCACATGTGGATTGGCCCGCTGACAGCAGATCACATACTGCAAGACTGCCCAAAATATGACATATCTAGTCAAATCTTTTAGCCTAGAGAAACAACAGTGGGAGATAAACTCAATGGACCACTGAGTGACCTAACAGAAACAGTAAAGTTATACAGAAGACAACATTGCAGATATAGACACATTTCAAGCAAACAAAAACGGAAGAAGAAAATGGGCAAAATTCTCATCCATCTATTTTTATAGTCTTTTGGGTGTAAGAAATTTATATTAACCAAGTATAGACAACAAACATTTATGGAGCATATAATCCACATGAAATGGAATAAAAATATTTTCTTTATGTGGGAGAATACAAATAATAATGTATGCAACACCAGCTTCATCAAAACATCGAACAACAGTGTGGATTGGTGAGTCAAGATGACAGACGTCTGCTCTACACAAACACCTGAAGAAGAAACTCAAAAATAAACACAGAAACATAATAAAAGATATTTTTAAAAGATTGTTTCAGATATGTGAAACTGAAAGTATCTGTTTTTTATATTAGGTATCAGAAGAGCAAGTAGTGATGGCACACAGTCCTCTCAGAATGTTCCGGCAGTTCCATGACAAGCATGTTCTCGTGAATGGTCAAGGGCCAATAAAAGAAATAGCCAAAAATATTGGCTTCACAAGAATTACAACCGTTGGGGAATTTGCCTGCATGTTTCCTCATCTGGATAAAATGGATCACCAAAGAGGTAAACCTCCGGTGAGTAGTTTTATCATCACCATTACTATCTTCTTCTTCTTTTCACTCGCTTGCTTAGAACTCCAGCGTAGTCCATACACACCACTTCTAGTAGCATTAGACTGAATTTTGCATGTGGATTAGGTTTCCCTATTACCAGTGTCCCTCATCCTCAGGTGAACCCACTACGACTTCAGAGGTACTTGTAATTTACATCCCCAAGTCAAGGATGATCACCATTACTATTATAATCTTCACATGCCTTAGAAAATGATGTAGGCATTCATGTCTCTCCACAAATCTAGGTCCATGATGTGGATCATTCCTGTCGATATTCCTGCATACCACTGGTTTAGACCGTCCGACATAATTTCTCTCGGTCTGCCTCTGCCTCTTCTTTTGCCAATCCTTCTAGTCTTTACGGACTTCTTCAATGCCTTTATTCTCTTTTTACGATGAACAGATATTGTTTGTCTCCTTCTTACTAATGGTTATAATATTCTTTCTTTATTAGCCTCTTCCAGACAATTGTTGCTAGTTACACTGGTATCTGCGCTACTAGAAACACAATTTATAAATTATTGGGATTTATAATGTATGCAGTTTTCATTTTTGTTTACACATGTTTATTTCTTCGAAGAATTTTTGCAAAATATTCTTCTTCATGTTTCTGACATTTGTGAATTTGATTTTTTTTAGTTTGTTTTTTTTTGTATTTGAATACATATTGTATGAGGAAAATGCAAAGAATGCCACGGGCAAGTGGAAAAACCCATGAGCAAGTCCTACAAGAAGCAAATGAAAACCGTAAACTGATTAGAGTAATTAGACGTAGAGAGTAAAATAAAAAATTGGACACAGTATAAGAAGAAATAAATTAGAGATCTCTGTGACAACTGGCAAGATTGAGGGGAAAAGAACAAGGGAAAGGCAGGGAAGTAAATATCTGGATGGATTGGCCACGTGGCATGGTCAAGACAAGAACACGGAGCTGATCCACGACTCTGGTGATCGTGTGAGATGGCTAAACATTCTCGTCCATGCTTACTATCATGGCTCATGATGATGATATATCAGATAACATATTTTCATTGATTTTAATGGCAGGAAGTTGTATTTATTTCAGTTTAGCAGGCATTCATAATACTCATTTTATGTCAACACTCATAATACTCATTGTATGTCTACACTCCAAATTCACTGCTCACAGCCATTAAAAATTTTTCTTTCAGCCGTGTACTTTTGAGGAGTTTTTTCCAAGAATAGAAGGTAAGTGTATGTTGTATCTTCCTATCAAGATTATTAACTCATTTAATCCCAGGCATTAAAAAAAAATGCTGACTGTCAGAAGTGTTAAAGAATTAACAGTGACCTTAGAGGTTACTGTAATAATTAGGACACAGCCATGTAAAGTAACACTAACAATAACATGAGTTATCATAATTACTGTCTGGAACTGATATAAGTACAAAGTAAAGAACCTCTTTGCATGCCTTAAGGTGCATTGGGTATATGGTACCAGCTCCAAATTTTTATAGACTAGATGGTACTCCATTGGTTACGACATTCAGTTCACGAGTGCAGTTTTCTCGGAGACTCCTGGGGATCGCCGCTGGAGCTATGGAAGTTCATGCTTTGTGCTATGCTTTCAGCAGGCTGCCCTAAAGAAAGAGACTGAGCCATATGAGATAAAACTTGTTGCTATGAAGTCAATCCTCTTTTCTTTTCCTGGTACACATTTTAGGCTTAGTTGGCGTAGAAGCCAATTGCTTACAAAATTCCGATCTCAAAGATGATTCAAACACGTCGTGACCGGGATGGCAGGCAGACATACTAGTCCATGCTCTGCTGCAACTTCCACCTGGGACTGATGAAATTATGAAACTTGAAAGTGTTTTGGTTATAAAAATCTAGCAGACCTAGATCTGTGGAGGTGCATGAACTGTGCCAGTTGGGAGATCACATGATGATGGTTTGGCGAGCTGTTTCATAAAAGATAAAGGTGGTGCCATGTCAGATACTGTGCTAGGCCTTCACATATTCTAGGCTTTCACATATTCTAGGCCTTCACATATTCTAGGCCTTCACATATTCTAGGCCTTCACATATTCTAGGCTTTCACATATTCTAGGCCTTCACATATTCTAGGCCTTCACATATTCTAGGCCTTCACATATTCTAGGCTTTCACATATTCTAGGCCTTCACATATTCTAGGCCTTCACATATTCTAGGCCATGACAAATAAGATGTGGTGGCTAGTTACCTTCCTCATTGATGTTCCTTCCTAGACAAATCTCAGAAAGTTCTGGAAGTTGTCTAGTGCCCAATTCTGTGAGAATGGGTCAACCTCAAGCGCCATGCTGGTCAGAAAAAAAAATAATTTAGCCTTTGCCGGGGATTGAACCTTGACCAGTATTGGCAGGTAAAGTGTACTAACCACCGTACCACTGCAGCTTCAAGCTGCTTGGTATATACTGTATTTTACGGAGTATAAGACATACTTTTTTCTTCAAAAAATTGCCTCCAAAATTCAGGTGCGTCTTATACTCGAAATTAATATAAAAATGTCCAGTGTTTAATTTAAAATTCCCGCCAGTCTTAAAAATGGCCATATATTCTATGCCGCGGGAAACCTATCTCTATCTGGCAACATTGAAATCAACTGTCAGCAGCAGTGCACCGATGCAACGAACATGAGTTGCGGGGATTCACAAGCTTGCTAACACTGTCTCCCTCCCTCAATGAAACTCCTCTGACATTTGATGTACCGAGTAACAGAACTGTTGCCATGAAAGGTGCTAAAACTGTAACTATAAAAACAAGTGGACATGAAAAAATGCACTACACTGTTGTCCTTTCATGTGCTGACGGTACTAGTTAGTTAGTTAGTTAGTTAGTTAGTCGACAGATCATCCTCATTGCACATCGAACCATTCAGTCCATAAGTGCTCGGATCCCCTCCTCAGCAAATCCCGCAACGTGTAGCGGCTAACGACGCCAGTTCTGTGTTGGTTTATCAATCTTCTTTGGCTTCCTGCGTAGTGTTCTTGTTTGGCCACCCCTCTTTTAATTTGCTGCTCTCGCAGTCTGGCCATTGTTTTAGATTCACAATCATCACTTGGTTCTCGCAAAAGTTTTACTTCTCGTAGAGCATTCAGAATGTCAGCCTGGTCCATGGCGCATCTGCCTTCCACAGTAGCCTCACCTGCGAGCTTGTCAGCCCACTCATTTCCTTGTACTCCCGCATGCCCTGGCACGAAGATGAAACTAATCTTTGCCAGTCGAGACCGCTCCAGAGGCAGCAACCATTCTCTTCGGATCGACCCCTCCTCTATCCTCTTGATCATGTTCATTGAGTCGCTAAGGAAACAAGCCCTAGTGAAAGTCTGTGTCTCGAGCCATGTTATTGCTTTACTTACTGCCATGACTTCCATGGTCAGGCTACTTGTGGTTTCAGTGAAAGCACCAGAGTCCTCCTTCACAATTCTCCCTCCGGCCCGAGCTGTAAAGGCCCAAGAGCTTCTCACATGTCGGACGACCGACCCATCTGTGTAGATGACCGCGTCACCGCCTAGCGAATTCTCGAAAATCAACGCTTGTACTTCAGCCTCAACAGCAGCCGGATTTTCTTGTCTGCATTTTCTATCTAGTTGGATGCAAACTGAAAAGGATGTGCAGAAGTCTGTTGGGACTTGCACCCACTCCTCGCCAGGTTCTAAGTCCTCAAGTGAACACACTTGTTGAAGAATGTCTTCGGCTTGACCCATCCACGACCGTCCTCTTTTTAACCTGCTGCCCTTCATCTTCCTAATTTCACTATGCAGTGGATGTTGTGTGTTTGCGTTAATTCTGAGGTAGGCGCGTGCCCTGCAACCTTGTATTCTCTCTTCAATGGTTGGAAAATCAAGAAGGTAGCGCATCGCCCTGCATGCTGTATCTCTTGTACATCCAAGAATAATGCGCATAGCTTCATTCTGTATCCTTTCCATCCTTTCTATCTGCTTATGGCTGAGAGTCAGGATTGCCATTGCATACTCCAAAACAGACATGACCAGCCCCTCGTACAGAAGATATAGATGGCGCTGCTCACAGTTTGCTGCCGCCATCACCCGCATCGCTGCCAAACCCCGCTTGGCCTTTGTTATCACCTGGTCTATGTGCACATTGTAAGCAAGGCTTCGATCAAACCGTATCCCCAGGTAATTCATTGCCTGCGTTCTTTCCACCGTCTCTGAACACAGCATTACAGTTGGTGTTGGAGTGTTGACAATATGATTATTCAACGAGAACCAAGTCACTGTTGCCTTTGTTGGGTTGACCATTGCCCCAGCTTCATCACACCAAGTACTTATGCGATTGAGTTCGGTTTGTAGTTCCACAGCAACCTCCTCTCTATCCTTACCCTGACGATACACTAAAACATCATCGGCATATGACAATGTCCTGCCAGGTCCAGTGATCTGCTCACTGGTGATTCTCACTGACGGTACTAAACTGAATCCAATGATCATTTTCAAGCGCAAAACAATGCCAAAACCTTCTGAAATACCGCCAGGTGTTGTTGTTCACGTACATGACAAGGGTTGTATGGACGAGGATGGTATAAAATTATGGATTAACAGTGTGGGAGAGAAGGAAAGGTGCTTTATTGAAGAAGAGTTCTCTTCTTGTGCTAGATTAGTTTAGTAGTCATTTGAAAAATTCTGTGAAAGAGAAATTGAAACAGGGAAATATAGAGCTTGCTGTTATTCCGGGAGGACTTACTTCACAATTGCAACCTCTTGATGTCTCGATAAATAAACCATTTAAAGTGTATATGAGAGAGGAATGGAACAAATGGATGATGGATTAAACCCAACATGAATTCACACCGAAGGGAGCTTTACAACGACCTACAATCAAACAAGTGCGTCAGTGGATAAAACGATCGTGGTCTAGAGTGAGAGAAGATATTATTGTTAAATCTTTCAAGAAGTGCGGCATAAGTAACGCTCTCGATTGTAGTTAAGACCATCTTATATATGAAGAGGACAACTATGAAGAAGAAGAAGAAGAAGAAAGTTTGGATGACGATTTTCAGGGATTTTAAAGGTCAGTTCGGTTGTATAAACTAAGAATTTTTTTTTTAGTCTGGCTTTGCAATCTAATAATAAAAATGATAAAAATGTTATTTTAAAAAACAATTGCTTAAAAATTAATTTGCGTCTTATAGTCCGTAGCGTCTTATAGTCCGTAAAATACGGTAATAGTTTGACAGAAACATGTTTGATTTCTATCACCTGGAGAGATCGGTGCTCCAGAGAGTGACCAGAGGTTCTGGTTGACACTCAGGACTCAGAGGAAAAGCCAGACAGACATATAATCTGAATGCTGCTGGTACCATTAGTATTGGGAGTCTTCGCTGGCTGTTGAAGATGAGGACGGAGCACATATGAGAATGCCCTGAGTGCTATGATGTCGGTTGTTAACTCAACTAAACTGATATTTGATTCCTCTGACAAATTTGAGGTTTTAACATTAAGTGCAATGCAATTGCATTCTGATCGTCTGAACATCAAAAAAGGATTCGCATGTATTGGAGTGAAGCTGATGTAGTAGTTTATCTCCCATCCCGGTACAACAAAATAGCCATGGGGAATCTGTTACAGAACAGTCCTTCCCCTCTCCAAGCTTAGAAACTGCAGGGTGTGTGAGACAGGTGCTGTAACTTCACATCTGTAGAGAGGTGTACTATAGGATATGACCAGTTACCATTCAGCATGGTAATATGTTTATACAAATGTTGTATCTTCCTTGTGAAACATGGACAATAATATGTGAAACATGGACAGTAACATCTGAAACATGGACAGTAACATGTGAAACATGGACAGTAACATGTGAAACATGGACAATAACATGTGAAACGCATAATAAAATCTGAAACATGGACAATAACATGGGAAACATGGACAATAACATGCAAACTTTAACAATACAATGTGAAACATGGACAATAACAACATTAAAACATGGGTAATAACATGTGAAACATTGACTAGCAGAGAAACATATAGTGATGGTAAAAATATGGTTCCTGGGGGAAATGCAAGGTATACTATGGACGGATAGAAAAGCGAATTAGACAATTCTACAAGAAACAAATAAAATCTGAAAAATTCATTAGGCAAATTACATGTTGTCAGTCAAGATTTTTTTAGGTAACATTATGAGGAGGAATAAACTATAAAACTTAGTGACAACTGGCAAAATTGATGGCGGAAAAAAGGAAGGTGAAGACAGAGATAAATACCTGAATGGCTTGGTCACATGACATAATTGGGAGAAGAGCACAGACCTCATCCAAGACTTTGGTTATCATGTAAGATGGTGAACCATGACTGCTTGTTAGCATGGCACATGATGATGGTGGTGTATCTTCCTGTTCTCTCAGCTGTGATATTGTTCGGAGAACCTGTCAGATGGGAAACACCGTTGCAGTTAATCATAGATGTGCTGCTGACTAACGGCCATCCGACGGATGACCTGGTGGATGTACCTTATCCACATATACCTGTACTAGCATGTAACATGGACCTCCTATGGATGTCTGAGCACAAGCTGCCCAGGTAAATGATGTGGTCTTCTGTTTCCTTCATATGTTCTCTTTTCCATGTAACCTTGGTGTTTGTTGCTGCAGTAATGCTGTTTATCCATCTTTTATGAGGATGCCTTTTGCTTTTTCGCTGTTGCATCTGAGTAAAGTTACTTTGTGTGGAGCACAGGCTGTTACACGAAACATGGCTGAATAATTAAACTTGCTGTCTTTTGATGAAGAGACTTTTGTGGCATCTGGTGTAATGGTGGGGGGTGGGGCTGTGCAGGATGAATTTCGATGGTTGGGGAAAGGGGATGTGGGGGGGGGGGGGGACATGTTGTTTATGGTTGGCTTGTAGTGTGTGCTTTGGAGGGAGGATGCTGACATTTTCCTAGTGAAGTGGCTGGCATCACTTGGCAGGAGGGAGATTGCAAGCATATCGTGAGATTGTCTGCTCAGGGCGTGCTGGTATGATAGACAGTGTGTGGGTTGGTGGATTAGTTGCTACTGCTCTTCTGGGGGATGGTTGCATAATGAATGGGGTGATGTGGTGGGGGTTCTTTGGAGTCATGTGTGGGGTGGATAATGTCCCATGTCTGGACTGGCTGGCTTCTGGGGTGGGGTTTGGGTCTGGACAGTAACCAGGACATGGAGGAGGGGCTGGGTGGATTTTTAATCAAATTGCCGCTGGAGGGATTAGCCTGGGAACCTTTGATGGCTTTTGAAGTCAGGGATGTAGATTGTGCATGAATGTCCTGCATGCAGGTATGTCAATTCTTGTATTCAGTACTCAGTATTGAACTGACTATTCTTCATGACAGTTTGGACAAGAACTTTTCTTGTTCTTGTTTTCTTATGTCATAGTTTGTGTCTGTATTATCTCTCATATTTTCACATTCATATTATTTTTCTTTCTTATACACCTCCCCTTTCTTCTCCTCCTCCTCCTTCTTGTGTTTTTTTTTCTCCTTCTCCCAGAAATCAACACGAACTCTATCAGTAAAGATAACTTTGTGCTACAAATCCTCCAGACTGCTTGTCAAGTTTTTCTTGACCTGTCTTTGGTGTCAGCTGAACACGCTCTTTTGCTGTAGTATACATTGCAGTCCTGCAGTGTTTAATTAGCAATCAATATATCTGTGTCACAATAACATTCATAACACATTCTCTCTGTCTCTGGTATACAAGGGAATCCTGCGGTCAGTGTATTGGTGCCATATGAACATTTGTCAGTTTATTTATTTAAATTTTTTTTTTAAAGAAACAAAAACTATTTTAACCTTTTGATTGTTGTTTTATACTGCTCTAATTTATGAACTAAGTTTTACACAGTGTCATTATAATCCATAGATTAACCTAATGTCACCTACACACTTCTGTTGTCATTGGCAAATCTAAAAATATAATTTTGTTGTATGCGATGTGTTATGCAAAGACACTTTATTGTCATGGCATGATCTATTTTTAATTTGTTCTTCTTTATCGCATTTGTTTGCATTATAATGTGAAAGTATTTGACAGTATATGGCTGTCATAATTTTAATACTGGTTGTTGAATTTATAATTAGTGGAGTTATAGCAATGTGGATGTGAATGTAATTCTTAAAGGCTGTGTGATATTTGTCTGTCATTATTGCAGTCCTTTGCAGTATTGTCTGAAAGTAGTTAATATTGTATGGGTGTATTACTTTAAAACTGGTATTTAATTTATAATTAGTGGAATTATACTGTGTGGGCATACGTTTAATTAGTAAAGGTGTGGGGATTTGATGCAGGTATTTACTCGTGTTAGTTTTAATGTACTTTTTGTTTCCCGCTCGCTTTGAACTCAAGCTTAGTTCATACACTTGCTACTACTTCTAGTGCACTGGACTGATTTTTGTGTGTGGATTAGCTTTCTATTTTACCAGTGTCCCTCACCATCAGGTGAACTCACTCCAACTTCTGAGGTACTTGTAATTTACATCCCAAAGTCAAGGATCAGAAGTCAACATTTTAGTCCAACTGACCTATCTTCATTTATACTAGGACTATACCCTTCAATATATGAGGATTATGCCCATCTGAATACTAGGACTATACCCATCTATATACTAGGGCTGTACCCATCTTCATATTAGAATTATACTTATTTACTAGGACTATATGCATCTGCATACTAGGACTATATACATCTGTATACTAGGACTATACCCATTTGTATACTAGAACTATACCCATCTGCATACTAGGACTATACCTACCACAGTTCCCATCTATAGTCTAGGACTATACCTGTCTGTACTTAGACTATACCCATCTGTACAAATGAACATTTTGCTGGAACTTTGCCGATTTGTAATTATAAACACATTTAATGTATTATTTAGTACGCCATGTGTATTTATATAATTCATTCACCAAATCATATTGGCTTCACACCTGCACCTATGGTGTCAAAAATGTCAATGATATTAGTTTATAATTGACAGCATCTCATGCTTGTCTTACGTAATAAAAGCAAAAAGTAATTGATAATGTAACAGTGCATTACAGTGCATTGTGTTTCATAATCCAAACAGATGGCTCCTGTTTTCTTATATTAACAAAATTTTAGTTACTAAGCGTCTGTAACACTTTATTATAATGTATAATTCTAAATAACATTATATTGTAGTGTAGCAGGCATTCAAAAACTAGGGTGCAAATATATTCAATGGCTACAGCTGTTTTTCTTAAAATGAAAATGTGGCCTCATCTGTCTTGTTGTCTGTTTTATTTTCAGAATTCTGCTATCACATCTTGTGTGTATTAATTAGACCTGTGTATTTATTTGTCTCCTTTGAATACCCCAATTTTTTTTTTTTTTTTTTTTGTGTGTGCATATCCTTTACAGGACATTGCTGTCAACACCAGCATCTTTCAGCTGTATGTTGATTTCTTGGCAAGATTACGCTCAGTAGTTTGCCATTGCTTTCTGAGCGGCCGGCTCACATACCCCGTAAGTTATTGATGCGATTCGAACCACCGCTGATTCTTACCGTCATCACGTTAACCCACGAGAGTATACGAGATTACGGAGAAAAGTCATAACCTCTAAGCCACGAAGCCGGCGAATACCCCAATGCATCCAGGTATTTATTTCATTGTCTTTCTCTTGCTCTTTTCCCATAACATTTGCCAGTTCTCACTAAGCTTTCAAGTTTAGTTTTCCCCATGGTATGTCAAATATCTTTACTGTCTACATCTAATTTCTCTAATAACTTTTCGGTTGTGATCTGTGCCTTGAAAATCTGTCTCTTTTGCTTTTCTTTTTGTCCATGATTTTCTTTGTATCCAGAAACAATTATGCTGCTATCAGATATTTCTTAAATTGTCTTTCAGTAGTCCATGTTTATGTGCAAATAAGAGTATAGGCTCTATATGGCACTTTAACACTCATTTTTTCACTGCAATCGCACTTTTATTGGTAAGTGTGATTTCCATTTGGCAAAAGACTGCGTATGCCATGACGGTTCTTTTTATAATCTCTATAAGGCATCTTTCTTACGATGCCATCAGTGTTTCAAGATATTTGAAGCCTGTTTAAGAGTTTTCCAATTTAATTGTATATTCATTCATTCATTCAGTAGCATGTCCTTTGCAGAACCTCGCTGCCATAACAACCTTCTGGAAAACGTCTCGATCACAAGCAAGATGTCCCGCATCCAATACACCCAACTGGAGATCATCCGCCAAATCATGCACCTATCTTCTCTTTGGCCTTCCTCTTCCTCATATATCCTCATCCGGGATGGTTAACCCGGTCAACAAATGCCTGCAGAAGTCGGATGTGCCGGCCTAACGGCGCAAGAACGCAGCTTTGCTGTAAACAGGCACAACGCAATCACATCCGAAAATAAAAACTCTGGATGAACGAAGAAGAAGAAGATATATCCTCATTATTGTTCTCTCCAAACTTTCATAATGTTTCAAGTGTCCACAATATATCAATTTTCTTTGTTTTATCGTATTTTATGGCCATTGTGGTATTTCTTTCTTCTTAGAAAGGACCATCATTTCTGTATTCTTACAATTTAATTCTGACCCTAGTTGTTCACATTTTACAATACCAGCATCTATTTAATGTTGGAGATATTTTTCATTGTCTGCAATCAGTACTGTATCATTTTCATACCTTATTGTTTATTTTATGTCATCCAGTGGCATTTCCTTTATGTCCTTTAAATATCTTATAATATTTTAACTATTTAAGGTATTCACCCTCTGTAAAATCCACGCAACATAATAGGTAGATACAAAACTTGGACCAGCAATATTTACTTCTTCTTCTTCTTTCGTTCACTTGAAATATATCTATAACTGCAATATTGTCTCTTGTATGAATCTAACAGTCTTTTTTAGTTCACTCAGCGGTCCATAAAGTCTTCCACTGTTGTCTCTCTAGGCCAGTGGGTATGCCTGGGTATATTGTAGTTTGGGCAGTCAGAGTATGTGCTCTGCTGTCTGCGACGTCAAACCACATGTGCACATGGCTGAGTCACAAATCTTGAATTTTGTATACATGTGGTTGCGTAATCTATTGTGTCCTGTTCTGAGGTGCAGAATAATGACTAGTTCTGGTCTGTCCATAACATGGTAGTTGTTAGCAGGTTTTGGTGGCCTTCTGACTGATTTGAGCATTCTTTTCTTTTGGTGGTATGTAACGGGCACATCAGGCTGTTCTTCCTTTGCTCCTTCCTTAGCCAATTGATCAGCTCTGTCGTTTCTGACATACACTGCATGGTACTATATTGGCAGTAAATGACAGTTTTTGACATTTATGGCAGTACTTTCCTGCTGGTACTCTGGCCGTGTCGCTAGTATTATTTCGGTATTTTATGTAGACTCCCGCTCCTCCATTTCGAACAGCATTTTGTGCTGACCCATCTGTGTAGACTTGGATCCAGAGGTTCTGTGGGTATTCGTCATCAAGGAAGCTGAGAGTGGCTGTTCTGCGCTGTACCTGTTCCGTTCTTCTGTAATAGTTGTCAGGGGGATGCCAACTATGGGCAGATCGGTGGTTTCTCTACAGAGTCATTTGGTCTGGTGGATAAAACTACTTCTTTTCAACCACCCCATAGCTAAGTTTTTGAATCGGTTCTTCATAGGGTGGCCTGGCAAGCTGATGAATTTTTCTGCTTGTATTAGTGTTTTCATATCTCTGCGCTCTCTCAGTGCTTGGATCCTCCCCATTTTCTCCATTGCTACTCTAGGGGTTGATCTCATCCCTCCTGTAGTGACTCTAAGAGCTTGATTCTGCACCCAGTCTAACTCTTGTAGTGTGGTTTTTGATGCTGAACTCCACGCAGTTGACCCGTATTCCTTGTGTGGTCGTATGCTTTGTTAATAAACTTTGCTAAGTATTTTCCCACTAGCTCCCCATGTGGTTCCACTTAGCTTTCTCAGGATGGCTATTTTCCTTCTGATTTTTGCGACTGCTTTTTTTATGTGTTTTCTCCATGTCAGCCTGGCATAAAATATTACTCCAAGGTATATTGGTTCTTTATCTTCTCAGTCTTTTCAAACACTGCAGAGTCATTAAAAATACACCCTGTATATCCAGTATGCCTCAAAATATGTAAGAGACCCTTTACTGTAAAAAAACTGCATCTGTTATTTATTTTAACAAAAGCAAACTTTAGGGTATTGTTATTTGTAGCTAATGTGTGTTATTTGGATTAGCCCAGGGCTGGGAATGAAAGCTGCTTGCTGAGACAACTTGTCAGGCTTTGTAGAGGAATGTTTGTGATTACCACCTGTAGGAGCTGCAGTGGTGTAGTGGTTAATATGTTTGCTTGCCAAGTCAGCACAGTAAGAGTAAAGTCAGGGACTCCTTTTACACACCTTGAGGCTTTTACATACTTTGAGACTTTTACACACTTTGAGGCTTGTACACTCTTTGAGGCTTGTACACACTTTGAGGCTTGTGCACACTTTGAGGCTTATACACACTTTGAGGCTTTTACATACTATGAGGCTTTTGCACACTTTGAGGCTTGTACACACTTTGAGGCTTGTACATTCTTTAAGGCGTTTAACACTTTGAGGCTTGTACACACTTTGAGGCTTTTACATACTATGAGGCTTTTACACACTTTGAGCCTTGTACACACTTTGAGGCTTGTACACACTTTGAGGCTTGTGCACACTTTGAGGCTTGTGCACACTTTGAGGCTTGTGCACACTTTGAGGCTTTTACATACTATGAGGCTTTTACACACTTTGAGGCTTGTACACACTTTGAGGCTTGTACATTCTTTAAGGCGTTTAACACTTTGAGGCTTGTACACACTTTGAGGCTTTTACATACTATGAGGCTTTTACACACTTTGAGCCTTGTACACACTTTGAGGCTTGTACACACTTTGAGGCTTGTACATTCTTTAAGGCTTTTAACACTTTGAGGCTTGTACACACTTTGAGGCTTTTACATACTATGAGGCTTTTACACACTTTGAGCCTTGTACACACTTTGAGGCTTGTACACACTTTGAGGCTTGTACATTCTTTAAGGCTTTTACACACTATGAGGCTTTTACACACTTTGAGGCTTGTACATTCTTTAAGGCTTTTGCACACTATGAGGCTTTTACACACTTTGAGGCTTGTACATTCTTTAAGGCTTTTACACACTTTGAGGCTGGTACACACTTTGAGGCTTTTACACACTTTGAGGCTTGTGCATTCTTTAAGGCTTTTACACACTTTGAGGCTGGTACACACTTTGAAACTGGTACACACTTTGAAGCTGGTACACACTTTGAGGCTTGTACACACCTTGAGGCTTGTACATTCTTTAAGGCTTGTACACACTTTGAGGCTTGTACACACTTTGAGGCTTGTACATTCTTTAAGGCTTTTACACACTTTGAAGCTTGTACACACTTTGAGGCTTGTACATTCTTTGAGGCTTTTACACGCTTTGAGGCTTGTACACACTTTGAGGCTTGTACATTCTTTAAGGCTTATACATTCTTTAAGGCTTTTACACACTATGAGGCTTTTACACACTTTGAGGCTTTTACACTTTGAGGCTTGTACATTCTTTAAGGCTTTTACACACTTTGAGGCTTTTACACACTTTGAGGCTTTTACACACTGAGGCTTTTACACACTTTGAGGCTTTTACACACTTTGAGGCTTGTACATTCTTTAAGACTTTTACACACTATGAGGCTTGTACACACTTTGAGGCTTGTACATTTTTTTAAGGCTTTTACACACTGGGGCTTTTTACACACTTTGAGGCTTGTACACACTTTGAGGCTTGTGCATTCTTTAAGGCTTTTACACACTTTGAGGCTTTTACACACTGAGGCTTGTACACACTATGAGGCTTTTACACACTTTGAGGCTGTTATACACTATGAGGCTTTTACACACTTTGAGGCTTTTACACACTGAGGCTTTTACACACTTTGAGGCTTTTACACTCTTTGAGGCTTTTACACACAAAGAGGCTTTTACACACTTTGTGGCATGTACACACTTTGAGGCTTGTACACACTATAAGGCTTTTACACACTATAAGGCTTTTACTCACTTTGAGGCTTGTACACACTTTGAGGCTTGTACATCCTTTAAGGCTTTTACACACTTTGAGGCTTGTACAGACTTTGAGGCTTGTACATTCTTTAAGGCTTTTACACACTATGAGGCTTTTACACACTTTTAGGCTTTTATACACTATGAGGCTTGTACACAATTTGAGACTTTTACACACTTTGAGGCTTTTTACACTTTGAGGCTTGTACACACTTTGAGGCTTGTACACACTATTAGGCTTGTACACACTATGAGGCTTTTATACACTATGAGGATTGTACACACTTGGAGGCTTTTACACACTTTGAGGCTGTTACACACTGAGGCTTTTACACACTTTGAGGCTTTTACACACTTTGAGGCTTGTACACACTTTTAGGTGTATTGGATATATGGTGCTAGTACATATGTTTACAAACCAGCCGGCATTCGATGGGGGCTGTGGTCAGACTAATGGCAGTCACCTGAAGGTCTTTTTCATGCTCTGGAGGTTGTGGGTTCGTTTCCAGGCGGTATTGTTCAGATGAGTGAATCTTTCCCAGGAGGTCATCACTGGAGCTGCCAAGATAGTGCTTTGTCTGGTGCTTTTGGCAGGCGGCTTGCATTTCTGCTGAAAGACTGAGTCAGGCGGGGTACAATCTAGTGCCATGGAGTCAGTCCTCTCAATCA
Source organism: Cepaea hortensis (assembly GCA_963921405.1). NCBI lineage: Eukaryota > Metazoa > Mollusca > Gastropoda > Stylommatophora > Helicidae > Cepaea > Cepaea hortensis. Next base: position 91,695,514 of record OY992887.1, read on the forward strand.
ATTAATCAGGTGCCATCTCCACAGTGAAGGTTGGCTGCAATGGATCTCCAACGCTGCCTGTCTCTCGCCCTGACTGTATATTCTGTCAGATAGCTGTTCGTCCATCTCTTGATGTTATCTTCCCACTTGTATCGTTCTGTACTTTTTGCTCTCTTGCCTTTAACCTTACTCTCCAGCATGGGTTTTATAAGAGTGTTATGTCTTTTAACGAGGCCAAAATATTTCATTTGCCTCAATCCTCTCAACTTTATTTTTACTTTACATTTTTATAAATTAGAAAATCTACTTAATATCAACTATTTATTGCATGTGATAATGAAATAAAGGGGAAGCCTCCACATTAATTTCCCATGAATGAGCTTACAGGCGGTAGAAAAACTAGATGTAATATGTAGTCATCATCATCATGTGCCATACTGGCTTTGGGGTTCAAGCTTCTTCTCATATCTGTCCTTAGTTTCTGGGTCAACTCTGCTGATGATGTTCCTCCATGCCATGGTCTCAGCCCGTCCAGCATCATTACTCAAGCTGTGCCTCTGCCTCATCTGCCACTGATGTTTTCAGTCGTCATGATATTTTCAATGCCTCTATTCTCATTATATAATATTCTACTTTCATTAGCCATTTCAGGCAATCATTGTTGGTTACTCTGGCAGTCAAAACTATTTGCAATGTTCATTTTAGGAACCACATGATGGGTGGCAAGGTTTAAAAAAATAAAGCTTCAAACTAATCTTTGGATTGGGTAACCTGAATGAAATGAACTTGTTTGAATGTTGTCATGAGCATCGCTTGAATGTTGTTATGAGCATTGCTGTGTGCTTCCAGACTGACTTTTATTCCACGAATTGTTACTTTTGTATTGTTTAGGCTCATCTCTTTCTGTGCACTTTCTGTTGTTACTAATTTGAAATGATTCGTGTTAATTTTTGCATTTCTTTATTTGTGTTTTGCTGTAATAGTACATTCCCTGCATACAGTGGGAATATCGTAGTAGAGAACGAAGCAGCGACCTGCTTAACCAATTTATCATCCATCCATCATGTGCCATGCCGATAAGTATGGGCGTTATGTTTTGCCATCTCTCTAGATAACCAGAGTCATGGATCAGCTCCGTGTTCCTGTCTCGACCATGCCATGTACATATTCTGACATAATGTCCACCATTGACTCTCTCTCTTTCTCACACATTTGGATGACTTATTCTGACATAATGTCCATATTTACTCTCTCTCTCTCTCTCTCTCTCTCTCTCTCTCTCTCTCTCTCTCTCTCTCTCTCTCTCTCTCTCTCTCTCTCTCTCTCTCTCTCTCTCTCTCTCTCTCTCTCTCTCTCTCTCTCACACAGAAACACACATACATGCATTCATCAACCCATCCACACACATCCCCCCTCCCAGCCAATTTCCCACTCCACATCTTCCCACCACCACCACCACCACCACCACCACCACCTGGCATCCCTCATGAAGCTCTGGATGCTTTATTTAGTCCTGTAGACTGACAGAAATTACAAGTGTGTAAATTCATGTTTGTAATGAGAATGGTGTTGGTGTGATAAGGGCTAAAGTATTTTATGGTGTGAACTTTCCTGAAGGTTTATTTTATAGAGCCCCATGACAAGGACATTAACCTGTCATTGTTCTAAACACCTGCATGTTATTGCATCTGAAGCTGATTTTATGCGTGGTTGCAGTGTGACCTATTTATTTAGCGTTGTGAAGATATTGGGCAGTAACTTATCTTTATCGGACTATGGGCCACATTTGAGAGTATTGTCTGTGTGTGTCTTTGAAGTTGTGATTTATATCATACGTGAAATAAGCATATGGCAGCAGAGAGATTTTATTTCCACAACCTGTCTTAATTAAATTTTATGACTGAAGACTAGTATTTGTGTTCCCTCAGTTACCAAATGTTTGTTTTATCCTGGCGATATGTTACAAATATTCTTATAGTGTTCACTCACATACAAAATGTTTGTTTTGTCGTGGTGATATGTTACAAATGTCTTATAGTGTTCACTTAGTTACCAAATGTTTGTTTTGTCCTGGCGATATGTTAGAAATACTCTTACAGTTCATGATGCCAGTGTGTTGCCAGGGCCCATAATAGAAGCAATGAACAGTAACTCTGTAACCTGCCATGCTTGTCATCAGAGGCGACTAAGGGGGCTTAGCATGAGACTGGCTATCTCAGCCTGTACGGGAATTTAGCTGTAAAATCTGATAGGTTGCACACTTATTTATTACCTGGCATATTTCGCTGCATCTCATCAAGTACATACCGCAGAAGTCATACAATGTAAACTAAAGCAAATTATTGAATTATTCAAGCTGAAATATACCACTCATACATTCCCACAGTAATTTAATTTGTCTACCAAAGTGTGGTATTTTATATATACAAGTATATGAGTGGATGGAAAATATATACATTTTACCATAAAATATATTATTTTGTAAATTACTGTGGAAATATGTGTGTTGTATATTTCAGCTTGAAGGATTTATATGGTGCTGTTCATCTTCAACTTTTCTATGTTTGATACTTTTGCTATCTTGCATTGGCACCATTTGTGGACACATTATTTAGAGGAGACAACTTCAAATTTTAAAATATAGTCAAGTTGAAATTTAAAGGTAGAAGAAGAAGAGTAGAAGAAGGAAGAGGAGGGGGTGGACAAATAAAAATAAAATAATATATTCTTACTATTTATGTCAGTCTGTTTATGGCTTTTCAAAATTACTGCAGTTTATTAGTATTCTACTTTGCAAGTTGCAGAATGTTATCTACTTAGAAATGGATTATGTTAGAAATGGATTAAGCCTAAGTTATTGTGTATTAATCCTGTGATGTTCCGCAGCTGTCACAATAAGTCATTACTTAATTTTATTACAGAATGCATGTATAGAAACAGGGTTTTATGAAGATGCCAACATTTCATTTTAGTTAAAAACGTTTTGCATTACATTACGTGGAGGTGTTATATATATAATATTCTGTTTTTCGTACTCATTATATTTGTTCCTCGTACTCATTATATTTGTTCCTGTGGCTGGCACCACATTCACTATCTACATGGAGCCAAAGGTGGATGAAATTAGAAAATATTTGGCTTCTTGCCAGGTATTTTGTTTGTCTGAAAGCATATGTTGCCAGTTACAAATGAGAATCTATATTTAGGAAGAAGCAAGGTAAACACGGCATCTCTAATAGTTTCAATGGATTATTGTTGTCCTTTATCTCCCCTCTCTCCCGTACTTGTTGACAAAAAGTTGCTTATTCATTTATTTGTCTTTATTCAAGTTACAGCCTGTTAGACATTGCTGGATCATAGTCTTATGTTTATTTACCTTCCTACCTATGTACCTACTCTACCTACCTTCTTACCAATACAATTCTATCCATCCGTCTGTCTGTATGTCATCTGTCTGTCTACTAACCTATCTGCTTACATATCTAACTACATACCTATCTACCTGCTACCTTCCCCTCTATCTAACTACCTACCTACTACCTACACGCCCAATTCTGTCTGTCTGTTTGGCTGTCTGTCCGTATGTCTTAACATAATTTAATGTAATTTAATCTAATCTAATTTAATCTGTTGTCAGTACTGCCATCCATCTGCCCATTGTCAGTCCATTCATCTGTGTGTACGTCTGTCAGCTTATTGTTTCTTGTCTTATTTAGACAGTGTGTGTGTTTGAGAGAGAGACACGGAGAGAGAGAGAGAGAGAGAGAGAGAGAGAGAGAGAGAGAGAGAGAGATGTATTCATTGCCACTATGTAAGCAGTGAAATGAGTATATCAGACTAAACTTATGTACTCTTAGACAATTTGAATAGGACTCAGAATGATTGACTGCCTAAGTCAGTAATACAACAGTTTTCAAATAATTAATTTTCTCCCAAAGGATAATAGGGGTCTCCATGGCAGAATGGTTAAGCTGCCTGCCTAGTGCTCAAAAGGTTGTGGGTACATTTTCAGACTCTATTATTCAGTTCTTGAGTGTAGTTTGTTTAAGATGTTTAAGACCCCTGGTCATCAGTTTAAGACCCCTGGTCATCAGTTTGTTTAAGACCCCAGTTTGTTTAAGACCCCTGGTCATCAAAGTTGTGGAATTTGTGCTTTCGGCAGGTGGTTAGTTGCTCTACGGAGAGAGGCTGAACTAGATGGGATAAATCAGGTGCAATGAAGTCGATTTTCTTGCCTTTTAAAAACCCTGGAGGAAATGTATTGGTTTTGTTTATTACCTTTATTCTTGCAATAATTATAAATCACTGGTAATGGCATCCGTGGTTTATGGGGTTTCTATAGAACATACATAAGAATTAATGTTGCTAATTCTGTCCTGTGAGTTTATGTATAACATACGTTAAGAGTTAATGTAGCCAGCTCTCTCATGTGATTTTATGTAGAACATCATCATGTGCCATGCCGATAAGCATGTCTCATCATCTCACTCAATCACCAGAGTTGTGGATCAGCTCTGTGTTCCTATCTTGGCCATGCCACATGGCCAAGCTATCCAGGTATTTACTTCTCTGCCTTCTTGTTCTCTTCACCTCGATCTTGCTAGTTGTCACCAAGTTCTCCAATTTATTTCTTCTCATAACATGACGAAAAAATGTTAACTGTCTATGTCTAATTTCTCTAATCAGTTTACGATTTTCATTTATTTCTTCTAGGACCTGGTCATTGGTTTTTCTGTCTGTCCATGGTATTCTTTGCATTTTCCTCAGAAATCACATTTCCACAGCCATTAGATGTTTTTCAGCCTGTTTGCTCATTGCCCACGCTTCACATCCACACAAAAGCACGGGTTCTATGTAACACCTCAACACTCTTTTCCTCGTTGCAAATGGCATCTTTTTATTAAACAGTATGTTTTCCATCTTGCAAAAGGCTGCCTTCGCCATGGCGATTCTTGTTCTAATCTCTTCAAGACATCTCCCATCAGATTGTAGAACAATCACTAAGAGTTAATTTTACAAGTTCTGTCAAATGTTCCCAGTTAAATACTACAGCTGTTTTATGTACTTTGCCTAACTGGTAAAGCATTGAACTACACTTGTTTCCTATATAGTTTGGAGTGACGGGTACTTGTCTGTTATGATTAAAGCTTTCTGTTTTCTGTTGTCACATCTGGCCTGCTTCGGTACCCCTGTTTCTTTCCTATAAATCTTTCAACTAGCATAGATTAATATTAAAAACTATGTACTGCTATATACTGTAAATAATGTGTGTTTTAACCAGTATGTGATGTAAACATCAAGATTTCTACCACAATGTGCTCTTACTACTGTGTGCTATAAAATAAACATCAGGTTTTCTAGTCACTATGTCTCCTAACCACTTTGTGCTCCAACTACAATATGCTTTAAACATTGTGTTCCAACCAGTGTATGGTCTAAACACCAAGGTTTCTATCACTATATGATCTAACTGTTATATACATGCCTTAAACAATGTGCATTCTAACCAGTATGTGGTCTAAACACCAAGTTTCTAGCACTATGTGCACTAACCACTATGTGTACGTAGTCTAAACACCAAGGTTTCTAGCACTATGTGCTCTAACAACTATGTTCTGTATACTCTGTGTAATCTTCTAAACACTATGTGCTCTAAATAATGTGTTTTAGTCAGTATGTGTTTAAGTCAACATATGTTTTAGTCATTATGTGTTTTACTGAATATGTGTTTGTCAGTATGTTGTTCTAACCACAATGTGGTCTTCTAAACACTATATTTATATAGACAGATTGCTACATAATCTAACATTCTAGATAAGGTAACTAGGGTCGAGGCGTTCAATGACCTTCCTGCGACTGCTACTCTCTAACCTTTTATAAAAATAGGGCAAAGCCATAAACTTTACCATAATGGCAAAATGGGCGCTGATTTGTAAACAGTTCTGTAGAATGCCAGTGTTTTGGTGGGCTAGTGCAGTAACTACTGTACTTGCAATTTGAGTTTAGCCAATATTTCTGTAATGACGTATATGAAAGTGAACTATTTAGTGGCCCATGAAGACAGCTGAGATGAAAGTTAGACATCAGACTGGGTCTAGAAGAACTGAACATAGACAACTGGAGAGATCTTGATATAGATAGATGGATGGATGTGGACATACACAGCTTGGGGATGTGGACATAGACAGCTGGGGGAGGGGTTGTGGACATAGACAGATGGTGAGATCTGGACATAGACAGCTGGGGGGATGTGGCTATAGACTGGTGAAATCTGGACATAGACCACTGGAGGTATCTTACTTTAGACTGCTGGAGGGATGTGGACATAGACAGCTGGGGTGGGAGGGGGATCAGAATGGGGAGATTTGGACATATACAGCTTGTGGTGGGATCTGGACATAGACAGCTGGTGGGAATCTCAGCTTAGACAGCTGGAAGGATCTCAGTATAGAAAGCTGGAGATGAATACTGAACGTAGGTCACACATTTGCAAATAACAGCCACACAAGTTTAGAACAAACACAAGAACTCTTTGTATTACATTAAGTTTGCAGACGATGATGATGCATATGGCATAAAGTGTTCTTTGTTCTATTTCAGATTGGGTCATGGATGTTTTATGAGTGCCCTGGAAGGTCTGTACCAGGTCAGTGACTTGAGAATTAATATTTAACATTCACACTTGCATGTTTTAGTATGTTCTTGCACCCAAACTTTAGTCACTTTCTTTACTTTAGATTTTTTACAGGCTATAAAACAATCTCTTATTGCTGTTGCGGCAACTTAGATCTTTCTCAGTTTATGGAGAATTTATTTATTGCCATTTCTGTGACTTAGATATTTCTCAGCTTGTGAAGCGTTAATTTACTGCTATTACCACTACTATAATCTTCACACATAGCCTATGGAGCAATCACTTGTTGTCACTGTCACAATATAGATCTTTCACACACAGCCTATGGACAATTTGCTTATTATCATTGTTACAACATAGATCTTTCACAACCAATGGAGCATTCAATTATTGCTCTTGCCATAACATAGTGTAATGGCGAGACATGACCGCCCACGCTTTCCGGCATGGCACATGATTGATTGATTGATTGATAACATAGATCTTTCTTGGCCTACTTGTTATTGCCACAACATAGATTTTTCACATTCTATGGATCATTCACTTATTGCTATTGCCATTACTTAGATTTTTCTCAGACTATGAGCATTCACTTATTGCCATTCCCACAATCCCAGTCCACTTCTACCCTTCTTTCTTGATTTCTGTCCCTTTAAGAAATATAATCAAAATTTATTTGCACAAAATAGTTGTTTTTATTTTTATGTAGAGAAAACAACATTATTTATTTAGTATCCATTTAGTTTCTAATAAGTATAAATAATGACCACCAAATGTGACTTACTAAATAACTATTAAGTTCAAATGTCTGTTGAACAAGAATCCTACTGAGTGTATAATCGGTTCAAATATCCACCACATGTGTACTTAAATAAAATATGGGTGCTAAGAGACAAAACCTTGCATCACATATACATTTCTCAAACTGAAGGAACGGTCCTGACTGTTCCTAATCTCTACATTAAATGCCCCAAGGCATTTAGTTGTCAGAAAGCACCTCAATATGGAAAACTGTGTTTGCCTAACAAATTCAATTAGTGGAAAGGTCAAACCTGGCCACACTGTAGTGGTTCAATGGTTGCATGTTCAAAGCTGCCCCCCCCCCCCCCCCCCCCCCCTTCCAAGAAAAAGGAAAAACGTGGCTCTGCACCATTTTCCAGTGTCGGCGTCAAGCAAAGGCTGTGGACTGTCCTACAAAACTGCCATGGATGGCTAACCCGGTCAACAAATGCAGGGTGGAAGCCAGATGTGTCAGCTGGAAGGTGCAAATATCACAGTACTTTTGAAAACAGGCATAAAACAATTACGTTCAAACAAGACATCAGATGAATAAGTGGGACACTAAATATTATTTTCAACACACACCACACAATTCAAGGCAGGAATATATTTTAAAAGGTTAGTTGCATATTCTCTGCAGGACATCATAGTCAACCCCAGCTTTTGTGGCTGTCTGTGAATTCTTGGCAAGTTTATGTTTAGTAGTTTGCCATTGCTTTCTGAACGACCAGCACTCATACCATTGTATGAACATCAGTGTAAGACAGTCAGCTTCCAAATCAACCACAGCTGTGTTTTGACCGTGGTATGTGGGATTATGGATTATGTCTGTAACCCCTTTGCCACAGCAGAAATATATTAAGAATCCAATAACTAAACATAGATTATTTTTAAAAACAGCTAAAATATTTATTTTTGGATAGACAAAATAATTGTGAGGAAATTTAAAAAAACTAAAAATAATTTTTTAAAATTCAAGATGGGAAATTTGAGAAAGAAGCTTGTGAAAACATCTTTATAAAAGTTCTCTGTGGAGCGAAATAATTTTCCTTGTCAGCAATTGAATTTAATGATGTCTGAAGTTCGTGGCCTGTGGCTTTTGGTCCATTTATAGATTTGGCATGTTTGCACAGTGGTTTCTGCACCAATTGTAGATTTGGCATATACCACGCCCGCAAAGCAACCTGACAGATAGCAGATTACCAACCCAAAATATATTTAATCCTAGACATGTGCTATTTTTTGTCATTTTCAAACCCAGCAGCTGTTTAACTTGCACCTAGCAGGTGCGTAAAATTAATTGGTGAAGAAATGAGTCAGTTTTTTTAAAAAAAAGGTAAATGTTCCCTGTACACGCCTAAGACACATTGAACATATGGAACTAGACACATTTTTAAAGACCAAAATGCCAACTGCCTTTACTTCCCAAGACATTTCTGGTACCTATTTTAAACTGAGTCAACCTGGCAGCCCAGGTCAGTTTATTTTTAAAAATTGAATCCGCCCCAAAACGGATTGGATCCATGACAACCGGGCCAGTGAGGCCAGCATCTAGAACTACACCATCGTGGCTCATCAGGAACTAAATAGAGTGAGACCTACAACCACATGGAGAACAGCTTCAGAAACAGATGAATGATATTGGGGAGCATTGATTGAGCTAGCAAACGTAAGGATGGCATGACGGGGGTTGCTTGAGGGCCTCTTCTCCAAGGGAGGGAAAAGGCCAGCAGCAGAAGAAGTGAAAACATTTGAGTCGGTGGGTGATGGGCAATTCTTGGCTGGCCAAAAATAACAATAGAAGCAAGATCAGTTTCATAACAACATTAAATGACGGGGAATTGTTTACTGATAACTGCCAGTGTTTGTTCAAGACCAGGTACCAGATGAACGAATGAACAAACTTTATTTTCAAAGGGTCATAAATTGGGCATGCAGGCCCATCTTACATTCGGCCCTTCCAATCACTCATATTTCATACATCAATTATCTATTGTTGCATGTTACATTCACATAGAGAAAACATTGTCAAATGAATGCTGCAAACATAAACAATGCATTACCATGTTATGAGACTGGCAGGTAGGCATACACAAACACAGACACTCACGCATACATAAACACATACATATTACCTACATACACACCTGAAGAAGTAGTATGGCATATTTCCAGTGTATTTATCTGGAAGCATCTAGCGCCGATTCATCTATAAAAATATTGGCTAGCACCAGATACCCATAATGCCTCAAGGTGTGTTGAAAGGTCCTTTACTTTATAAGTTGTAATTTAACAGAAAATGTAGGATACTTAGCTCTTGCGCCTTTAAAGAATATATGTTTTAATGTATTTAACGACCACATTGCGTTTTCCCAGAAAATTACGTGCAAAGAATTTATGTTTTAATGTATTTAATGACCACATTGTGTTGTTTTCCCAGAAAATTACGGGCAAGGAAATGAAGTACACAGCCCTGATAGGCAAACCCAGTGAGCTGACATATCACTACGCTGACTTTCTGCTGACACAGCAGGCTAAACTGCTCGGGATAGATCATATACGTACCATCTATTGCGTAGGGTAAGTCATCGTCTGGAAAACATGTTTCATGGCTTCCTGTTTTCTTTTCATTTTAAACTTTGATTGAAAGTGCTTCTTCTTCTTTCTTTTGCTTGAAATTTGTCTATATCTGCAATGTTGTCTCTTGTATGAATTTCACTGATTTTCTTAGTTCAGAGGTCAATAGAGTTTATATTTGAAATGCTTAAAACATGGGTATAGATGGTGTTTGTCTGTCAAGAATGATGATGACCATTCATTTCATCCTATGGGGTTGAAAGTATGGAGCCGTGAGTTCTAAGATGGCTGGTGAAGCTGGATTAAGAATGACTTGCATGATGAATTGGATTAACGTGAGGAAGAGTTGCACAATTTGTCGACCACACTCCTGAGTCCATCTGAATCCGGTGGCAAGACAAGTCAGTTTTAGTTAGTTGACAGATCACCCTCATTGCTTGTCGAACCATTCAGTCCATAACTGCTCGGATCCCCTCTTTAGCAAATCCCGCAGCGTGTAGCGGCTAACGACACCAGTTCTGTGTTGGTTTATCAATCTTCTTTGGCTTCCTGCGTAGTGTTCTTGTTTGGCCACACCTCTTTTAATTTGTTGTTCTCGCAGTCTGACCATGGTTGTAGATTCATAGTCATCACTTGGTTCTCGCAAAAGTCTTACTCCTCGTAGAGCATTCAGAATGTCAGCCTGGTCCATGGCGCATCTGCCCTCCACTGTAGCCTTTCCTGCGAGCTTGTCCGCCCGCTCATTTCCTTGTACTCCTGCATGCCCTGGCACGAAGATGAAACTAATCTTTGTCAGCCGAGACCGCTCCAGAGACAGCAACCACTCTCTTCGGATCCACCCCATCTCTATCCTCTTGAGCATGCTCATTGAGTCGCTAAGGAAACATGCCCTAGTGCATGTCTGTGTCTCGAGCCATGTTATTGCTTTACTTACTGCCATGACTTCCATAGTCAGGCTACTTGTGGTCTCAGCAAAAGCACCAGAGTCCTTCACAATTCTCCCTCCGGCCTGAGCCGTAAAGGCCCATGAGCTTCTCACATGTCGGACGACTGACCCATCTGTGTAGATGACAGCATTCCCGTCTAGCGAATTCTCGAAGATCAACGCTTATACTTCCGCCTCCGCAGCAGCCAGATTTTCTTGTCTGCATTTTCTGTCTAGTTGGATGCAAACAGAAAAGAACGTACAGAAATCTGTTGGCACTTGTACCCACTCCTCGCCAGGTTCTGAGTCCTCAAGTGAACACACCTGTTGAAGAATGTCTATGGCTTGACCCATTCACGACCTTCCTCTTTTTAACCTGCTGCCCTTCACCTTCCTAATTTCACTATGCAGTGGATGTTGTGTGTTTGTGTTAACTCTGAGGTAGGCACATGCTCTGCAAATTTGTATTCTGTCTTCAATGGTTGGAAAATCAAGAAAGTAGCGCATCGCCCTGCATGCTGTATCTCTTGTACATCCAAGAATAATGCGCATAGATTCGTTCTATATCCTTTCCATCCTTTCTATCTGCTTACGGCTGAGAGTCAGGATCGCCATCGCATACTCAAAAACAGACATGACCAGCCCCTCGTATAGAAGACATAGATGGCGCTGCTCAGAGTTTGCTGCCGCCATCACCCACATCGCAGCCAAACCCCGCTTGGCCTTTGTTATCACCTGGTCTATGTGCTCATTATAAGCAAGGCTTCTCGATCAAAATGTATCCCCAGGTAATTCATTGCCTGCGTTCTTTCCACAGTCTCTCAACACAGATTTACAGTTGGTGTTGGAGTGTTGACAATATGGTTATTCAAAGAGAACCATGTCACTGTTGCCTTTATTGGGTTGACCATTACCCCAGCTTCAACACACCAAGTACTTATGCGATTGAGTTCGGTTTGTAGTTGCACAGCAACCTGATCTCTACCCTTACCCTGATGATCCTCTAAAACATTGTCGGCATATGACATTGTCATCCCTGGTCCAGTGATCTGCTCGCTGGTGATTCTGACAGTGTAGGCGTTGAACAGCACCGGGACAATGGTGTTCCCTGTGGTAGGCCAGGATATATTGTTGTTGGTTCCGAAGTCCAACTGCCACATCTGAAAACTACTTTCCGTTGGAAGAGGGCTGCAGCAATCCAACTAAGGAGGAAAGGATTTATCTTGAGTTCAAGAAGCTGAAGCATTAAGAAATTCAATGGTACTCTGTTATGCGTGTCCTCAAGATCGATTGCTGCAGCAAAGGTTTCAATGCCTGAGTGGAAACCTTAATATACGTCATGAGCAAAAACTGCTGCATTGGTCCAGGTTTCTCTTTTTGGACTGTACACTCCCAGGGTATGTGGGAAAACACCTTGCCTCTCTAGCTGGCTTGATATTTTCCTGGCAGTTAACTCCTCCAACAGCTTGCCTATTGTATTCTGCATGGTTATTACTCAATATCCCTGAATTTTTGTGTGGTCTTTGCCAGGCTTCGGCAAGGGAATCAGATAGCTGTGTAACCACTCCTTCTTTATGCTACCGCTCCCTATACTGTTGTTGGAAATGTCTGCTACTTTCTCTAGCTCGTTGTCGGTACACATATTGATGTCGTTGTATCTTATGCCATCTGACCCTGGAGTGCTGTTTTTTTTATCGTCGAAGCACAGCCTTGATTTCTTTCACTGTCACTGTGTCTTCATCCGAAATGTTCTGGGCCTTGCATCTGTCTGAGGTGACATTCCTTGGCAAGATTTCGGCCTCTCATGTCTTGTCTGGTTGCTCTGCTCTAGATAGCATTCGAAGAGGGCTTTGCCCTTGTCCTCATCAGTCCTCTGCCAGATGAGGTCAGCACCTTGGAAGTCAGAAATTCTCTTGTTCTTGACTATCCCACTCATGCTTTTATGTAGTCGCCAGAACAATTTCAGTGACTTATTTGTGCTTACTCTTTAACATACCTCTGCCCATTTTTCACTTTTAACCTCCTTAACCAGTTTTTAGAAATAGCTTACTTTTGTGTGCATCTCTCTTCCTACGTGCATGCAGGGACTAGGATGGGCAACTCTGTTCTTCTTGGCCTTTTGCCATTTCCTTACAGCACTGCACTTATCCACCCAGGCCTTCTCCACCTCAAAATTCCACCATGGTGGTGCTCCCAGCTTTTTTTCCAGCCCTGAAGCTGTCTGCGCTTGTCGTGCCTGATTTTGCTCACCACATCTTGCCCTGTACTGTCATACTGGAAAGTCTTGACCGTTGACTTGTGCTGCCTGGTTCTGCCTTTCTCCATCAATATGCTGCAACGGTGGTGGTCGCTGTCATCGTACCCTAGGACACCCCATCTGCACACTGTAGTGAGTGAATGAGAAACCAGTGCCAGATCAATAGCACTGTCCTCATCATCTGGGCGGCTTGCTGTCCTAGTGAAGCAGTCACTGTTATTACAAACCAGGTCAATGGTTTCAAGTGCAGTCTCGAGCTCCTCCCCCTGTGTGTTGGAGGAAATGTTTCCCCATGATCTGCCTTTAGCGTTGAAATCACCACAGAAAATAACATTTCTTTCGTGACCTAATATGTCACATAGGCACTGCCACTTCTGGGAATCCACACTCGCGTTATGGGCATATACATTAACCAACACGACTGGTAGGCTGGATTGAACTCTATAACTGCCTGTATTTGTATGTCGTCACTGTCCCAACTGGACATGTCTAGCTCTGAAGCCACCATTCTGTCATGAATGAGAATCGCCATTCCCAGGTGTAGCCTGTTGTAGAAACATTTGAAGCCGGCAATTTGGAGTAGCTGATCACCCAGTCTCGTCTCCAATGTCATTCCTGTATACCAGGTTTTCCAGAATAAAGCCCTGTTGTTTTACACTGGAACAGTTCCAGTATAGAATACGAGTATTACTGAGACCCAGACAGTCACATTTAAGTCTAAAACGTCTTACCCCACCTCGTATTCCATGCCGTTTGCGGCTACCATGCTGGCCCCGTCGCCTTGCTGGGTTGACAGCCTTCCGCACAGAGCACAAACGTTGTTCTGCCATTTTGAAAAACCGAACACCACAGAACACATACGCTGTGAAAATTCACTCAAGGATTGCTTTGCTTAGTGCATGAACTCAGTAGCATCAACGCAGAGATGAAACTCCTGGTATTACATCCTGGCACACAAATTACACGCAAGAGATGAAAATATCCATCTCCTTCGCGAAAAAAGGAGATGGAGGTATAGATAATGGAATAGTGATCATCATCATCTAGTTCCGCCGTGGGCTGATTTTGTAATTTCCTTATCATGCATGATCAGGTCTTAATCAGATATGACTGAGCTATTGTATGACAATAGATGGTATTGCCTGCTTTCTGTTAGCACCAAACCCAACACCCCACATTTTGCCAACAGCTTTGGCGGAGGAGCTCAGTTGGGAGGGTACAAGCCTTATCCTGGTTGAGGAAATGACTTAAAAGACCAGACCCTAAGCCTTGATCGGCAACTGGTCTAGGATTTAAACTCTGAAGGCGGATAGTTAAAGCATTACTTTGCTGATCCTGCAGCTTCTGCAGCTGGTCTTGTTCCAGACCTATTGGTGTTACCTTTCCTCTGGATAAAATTAGTGGAACTGCAGTAAAGCTGTGGAAATGTAAACAATATAAAATAACACAAAGTAATGCAGCTTTACAGAACAGAATTACTTAACAGAATTATGAAATATACAGGACATTGCGATGACTAGCCTTCATGAAAAAACAAATACATACACAAAATACAACATATAATTACAGAGATTAGAAGAAATTAGAAGCAACAGAGATGTGGTTCCTGAGACGAATGTTGCGAATTCCTTGGACCGCCAGAGCAACTAACGACGACTGCCTGAAACAGGCTAATGAAACTAGAACATTATATACAACAATAAGACAGAGACAATCATCTTTCTTCGGTCACGTGATGAGAAGAGAGGCATTGGAGAACATCGTAACAACTGGAAAGATCGAGGGGAAGAGAGGCAGAGGCAGACTAAGAAAGAGAAATGATGCTGGATGGATTGAGACATGGAGGAATATCAGCAGCAGAGTTGATCCAGAAAACCAAAGACCGAGATCTGTGGAGAGCCATGAACGCCTACGCCAGCCGGCACGGCACTTGATGATGATGATGAATCACAGAGAAGACCCTCCAGTGACTACAGGCATAAGAATGGGACGAGAAGAATGAAAACAATGAAGAGAATGAAAATTTGAAGAAAATAATTTGTTACTTATCTCGGAATCCCAGGTTGTGATACTAACATGAATTTAACCTTGATGCTCTTATATAGTCTGCCGTGGGAGTCAATGGTGTCATGGGGATTGGGGTAGGGGATGGTAATGGTTCAGTGAAGATCCCAGATAAATGAGTGGAAGTGGTACATGAAAAACGGGAGGAAGATAAGGTGGGAAACTGGAAGAAATGGAGATATGATGGCAACTGAGAGTGAAAATTAAGAAGGAATGCCCCAGGGAATGTCCATACAATGCATCAGAGAGTGCCAGTAAAAGGTTGGCCTAGTGGATGAATGTTAAAGAGAAAGGATGTGTATACCTAAGTATGATGGTGGTAATATGAAACTCATTTCCTGTGCTCCTTTACTGTGCACCAAGAAAATCCTAAAGTCTGGGTGGACTGATATGTGTGAGCACACATACATATATCTACACACATAAACAAACATTCATACAACCATATACATACATATATGAGAAAGGAGAGAGAAAGGGGTGGGGGGAGGGGAGATTGGTATAGTACCTGTGATCTGCCACATGAGATGTGAGGAATTAGGTCTAAAAATATTATGAGCTTCACTCATACTGTTCCATAACAATTAACCCTACTGACCCTATTTTATATCTGCCATGTTAACATGCCCACTCTTGTAATTGTCAGCTGGTTATGATTTCAGCTGTTGGTAAAAACATGAACAGAGTTCTGTTATTTCTTTCAGAGACAATCCAGAGACAGATATATATGGAGGGAACCTGTACAACAGATACCTACAACGGAGAAAACATATAAATGGTGAGGTTCAAGGAAAGAAAATGCGTGCCGCAGCCACGCCTCGGGCACATGCAGATTTTCTGGATGAGGATAACGAGGATGAATCTGAGGATACCCTGATGTTTCAGAGTCACTCCGGGGCCAACCTCCGGGTGATTAGATCGCTAGAGGAGGATACATCAGGAGTAGAGAAGGCACACAGTTGTGAGAGTATTCTGGTGTGTACAGGCGTCTTCAACACTACCACAGACTTTGTGACCGTTGCCAGCAACAGGTTGTTCTCGCATAATCACCGAGACTTTGTTATAGACCCCACTCTGACCACACCCAGTCATGTGGTACCAAACGTGCTGGAAGCCGTGAAACTGGTTTTTGAGAAGGAGGAATACTCTTAACACAGGCTATAATGTTATGTATTTATTGTATATGTCATTTGTTGTCTTGGAAGAAATATAATGTGTATATACAATACATATATATGACAGACCAGGCCCTAAGCCTTGGTCGGCAACTGGTCTAGGATCAAGGCTCTGACAGTCGTACAGTTAGAGTATTGCTATGCTGATCCAGCAGCTTCTGTAGCTTGTCTTGTTCCAGACATATTGATGTGACCTTTCCTCTCGAGTAAACTAGGCAGCCGAGAGAGGGATCATGCTGCATAGGCAACGCATAGTCTCTAAGTTCAGCCCAGGCTTTGTGTTATGGAGAGTTAAAACTCCATTTTACACACTATCATCTGTCAAGAGAGCAAGATGCCAGTCAGTCATATGACATGTTCAGCACGGCCCTAAGTTTGGTTGAACCTGTCTCATAAAAATTTATCCAGACAATTTTCAGAATTTCCTAGGAGGAAAGGTGATGAGAAAGAGAACTGGTCAACCTACATCATATGTCATGGTCTAGAATATGTGAAGGCCTAACACTTCACTCCCCAGCTACAGTTTTTGCTATTGGACTAACTTTATATACAAAACATGGCATACAATTTTTAACTGCCAGTACTACTCAATGCCACATAATGAGAAGACAAAAACAGGAACATGTGACAGCTGGAAAGATGTGTGGAAAGGGAGATTGAAAAAGACAGTGAGAGGAAATTCTGAACAGTCTTGTGTTGTGACATGGAAGTGAGTCAGTGCACAAATGCCGTTGGAGATCACAAGATGTGGAGAAACATGATCGTCCATGCCAGCCAGCAAGGCACTAGATGATGATGACTACTCAGTACACTATCTTTTGTTCAGTCAGGCACTAAAGCCATGAAGATTATGATTTAATTCTAATAAGCCAATGTTTTTTTTCGCTCAATTTAAACTCAAGCGTTAACAGAACATTTCTGCTATGCTGAATGCTGCTATAATAAATGTTAGGTAGTTGGCAGATTATCCTTATTACATATCAAACCAGTCAGTCCATCAGTGCTCAGAACCCTCCTCGGCATCTGACTCAGCCTGTAACGATTGACGACACAAGTTCTGTGTTGGTTGACTATTCTTCTTTCAGCTCCCTGCCTTGTGCTCCAGCCTGGCTTAATCCTGACTGGATGTTCTTGATGGTGATGAAACACAAGTAGTAAAATATTATAGTTATTTCTTTGTCTTTGTTAGCCCCTGAAGAAGAGGATAAGAATTTCCTTGAAATGTAGCCAATATTTTGTTTTTATCTTATTGATATTCCATTGAGGATATCCCCAATTGTGTTTGTTTGGTTTTCTCATCCTCCTATGAGCTGAGTTTTCCTTCACTGTTTCCTTCTCTGAGTAAGATTGGCTCCACTCAGTTAGCTTGTTTCCTTTTATTTAGTTTCCTCATCCTATCCTACCCCTTGAGTTCGTTTTTCTTTCCTAAATTTAGATTTCCTGTTCTATTCCACTCCCCCTCCCCTCGTCCACAAGTTTGAATTCCCCATCCTTTGCCACTCACTGGTTTAGTTTTCACTCACTAATTTAGATTTCTCACCCTATCCCACCCATTCTGTTTGTTTTCTCTTCCCCCCTCCCCTTCCCTCATTTATATTTCTGTTTCTAGTCCACTGAGTTGTTTTCCTCCATCAAATTCAGATTGCTCATTCTCTCACACCCATTGACTTAGCTTTGCATCATCATCATGTGCCATGCAGTTAAGCATGGGCAGTCATGTTTTGCCATCTCACACGATCACCAGCTCTGCGTTTTTGTCTTGACCATGCCATGTGGCTAAGCCATCCAGGTATTTACTTCTCTGCCCACCCCTTGTTCTCTTCCCCTCGATCTTGTCAGTTGCCACCAAATACTCCAATTTATTTCTTCTCATAATGTGTCCAAAAAATTGTGACTTTCTACATCTAATTTTTCTAATCAGTTTACGGTTTTCATTTGTTTCTTGTAGGGCTTGGTGATTGGTTTTTCTGTCTGTTCTTTGAATTTACCCCAGAAACCACATTTCCACAGCCATCAGTTGTTTTTCAACTTGTCTGCTCATTGTCCACGCTTCACATCCAAAAAACCGGCTCTATGTAGCACCTCAACACTCTTTTTCTCGATGCAAATAACATCTTTTTAACTTTCAAGATGTTTTCCATGTTGCAAAAGGCTACCATGGTGATTCTTGTTCTAATCTCTAACCCTAGTCATTCACTGTGTGCACAACAACCGCATCTACTACACGTTGCAGATTCTGCTCATTGTCTGCAATCAATATTGTATCATCCACATATCTAATGTCATTGATGTTGGTGATTCCTTTCATATCTTCTACATGACTGAAAATATTTTCACTGTACAGGGGAAAAAGATCTGAAGACATTACACATCCCTGTCGCACACCTCTCTTAATAAGCTGATATTGATCTACTTCATTATCAATCTGTTGTTTTCAATATATGTTTTTTTTTTGTTTTTTTTACAAGTCTAAGGTCTTTTCCATCAATTTGTAGCAAGCATATTCATCATGTTGACATGTCTTACTTTATCAAAAGCCTTTGTTTTCCATAACCAATTTAGATTGCTGTTTCTCTCACACCCACTGAGTTAGAAATCAATAACCAATTGAGATTCTCTCACACCCACTGAATTAGTTTTTCATAACCAGTTTAGATTTTCTCACAGCCACTGAGTTTTCCATAACAAATATTTCTTTGTTCTTATGACTATGATATCTCCTTAGATGCATTGACTGCCTAAATATTGTGTAATTGATACTGTGGCTTTTGGGATTGTGAGGTGCAGATTCATAGTTCTCTGTCATACAGAGTCCAGGGTTCAAAATAAGCTGCGGGCGATTTGCATTGATTTAGATGGTATGAGGCATCTGCTTTCAGAAAGCAATGGCAAAATACTGAACTAACATTACCTAATAAATCACAACCAGCCAATAAATGCTGGGGTTGACTACAGTGTACGTTAAAGGACATGCAACTAACTGTAACATGTTGTGTACTGGCATTGAATACATGAATATTTGTGTGTATATCTTGTTGCATTTTAGAATTTCTCCATGTAGAAATTGTCTTAGTTGGTCTAACAACATGACTGCAGGAAACATATGTTGATATTCTGTTCATGTTTGTGAATGACCAGTGTAAAATGTATTCCCATTTTACGTATGGATTGGGACATAAGCCTGGCATTTACATTGGTGCAAATTCAGTATCTGTGTATTCTGAGTAAATCAACAAAAACAAAAAGTGGAATTAGTGAGCTTAACAAAAGCACAATTACAAGTGACAGAATGGATGTTATGGTTAGACAGCCTTTATCAGCACACACAAAATGATAAGGCACTGATATAACAACGTGTTTACAAATTACAAGCAAAATCCATTAGCTGACATCCTGAAGTTGTCTGAATCCTAGGCCACAAACATCTCAACCGAGGGACACCAGCTTCTGGATTAGCGGACAGGAAGTGATGTAGTAGGTAAAGTTGTAAGCCTTGGCTTACATATCCATATGTAAATGGCAGTTGGGGTAGTGCAGCGACTAGCACTTTTGCCTGCTGGACAATGGTTATGTGTTTGATTGGATTTGTCAAAACTGTCCTGGACTCCCAGGTTGACCCAGTCTAAAACTAGTGCCAGTAAATTTCCTGGAAGATACAGGCTGCTAGCATGATATTGACATCATCATCCATCAAGTTCATATTGGTTTATAAACACATGGAACTAGCAACATATGCCCAATACATAAAGAGAAGGAAGGAGGGAGAGAGAGTGTGTTTGTGTGTGCATATGTGTGAATGAATGAATGTTTTGTGCCTGGCATAGTTTGTAGCATCTCAAAGTGCAAAGTACAGAAATAGTTTAATATATGTTGAAGCTGTGTAATGATTTCTTTCAACTTAAATACACAAAACACAGTCATATGTTTCACTACCACCAGGTAGTTTTAAATGAATGTCTTTTTGTTTACGAAACTGCAGATTACCCATGTGTATAGCAGATGTCTCTGCAACCTCTGCTTGTGTGTGGTGGGCAGCACACTGAATAGATATTGAAAGTGGTGAATCTTTTGCAGTAAAGTGATATTGTGATCCGGTGATTGTTTGAAACTGAATTCTTGTTACAGAAGCCATAAAGAATATGTTGCATGATTTATTGCCTGGCATATTTCACTACATCACATCAAGTGCATACTGCAGTGTTATATATCACATATGAAGTGAATAGATGAATAATACTTCAGCTGAAATATTTAAAACACAGTCACTTCAAATTATACATAACACTGCAGTATTCACCTGAAGAGATGCAGCGAAATATGCCAGGCAATAAATCATGCAACATATTCTTTGTGACATCTGTGTGTACATTCACTAAGGGCGTTGTTTGATAACTGTTTCTTCTAGTCTTCTGTGTTGTTACAGATAACTGCCCTAATGATGACATGTTATTGAAATGTCCATCACAGTCCCTTGGTGTCTGCTGTGATAATTGACTGGTGATGTATCAAATGTGTGGAGTTTTCACTGAAGTGTAAACATAATAATACATTGGCATGTCTTGCCACATCAGTCTAAACATTCTTTTATTTTGTATTTCTTTGTATTCTTCCTTTTTTGTACTTCTTTTTTTATTTTATCTGTACGTATTGTATTTGTGTGTGTGTGTTTTTATTTTCTTTGTTAACTACTTTGTATTTTCTTTATGCTTATTGCATTTTGTTTTATACTTCTTTGTATTTTGTTTTGTGCTTCATAGTATATAAATATATAAATTAAATTTCTCCAAATGAAGTTTCCTGTGATGGGTCTGTGATGTGAAAGCACCATGGCATTGTGTAAGCCTAGATAGATGGCCAATCTTTCCCATACTTTGTTTTGAATTTATATGAGCTCTCACAAAGCTAGGTCCATGCTGAACTGACATCTTCATGTTTTGAATTTATATGAGCTCTTACAAAGCTAGATTCATGTTGAACTGACATCTTCATGTTTTGAATTTATATGAGTTCTCACAAAGCTAGGTTCATGCTGAACTGACATCTTCAAATAAACTTCATACCACTGAAAAAAATCAAGTAAACTCATCAACATACAATACTGTCACCTTTATTAAAATGTGCAAATTAATGGACATACACTGACATAACACTTGCATATTCACACCATAATAAAGCATATATTTCCAAAGCTCAGCAATTTTTAATAAATAATACTCAATCTGCAAGCACGTTCAACAAACAAGGTAATTATTTATGGAACGGTCTCATAAAATAAATTTAATGTACAGGGAGAACTAGACAGATTCCAGCGAGCAGAAGAAGCCGGAGCTAGATAGGGGGCACATAGACAAAACCTGAGAATAACATAACTAGACAGTCGCTCTTCTCGATCCCACAGGGCAAACGAAGTAGAGGGCTTAGGCACACAGACGCCATAGACAAGATATTTTGTTTGTGGTGTCTGTTTAAATTCTCTAAGGGAATACCTTGTTTTAAAATAGAGCGTGACCTAAAAATAGACGGAGAAGAGAATTAGAGATAAGAATAATATGGGGAGAAGATGAAGGAAGGTGCAGGAGATAGCAAAAGATAGGATAGCTTTGCATCAGTTGGTTACAGGGTTATGCTTCAATGTGAGATAAAGAGCAAGTAGAAGAATAGCAACAAAATGCATCTCTCAACTCTTTGCTGATATTTGTTGTTTGTTCATGGTTGCCAAAGAGGGTTTTATAGCTATCTGTCAGTCCCAAAGTGGGATTAGTGGTGGTTCATTATACTGATCATAGCTTGAAAGTAGAGTAATGCCAGCTGCCAGACAGAAGTAAATCGGCTTGTGATTTTGTTGTTTCAGTGTGCTATCTGTTAGGGCGCCATGGTAGAGCAGTGGCTAGACGTGATTTTGCTGTTTCAGTATGCCATGTTAGGGAGCCATGGTAGAGCAGTGGCTAGACTTGTGATTTTGTTGTTTCAGTATGCCATGTTAGGGAGCCATGGTACAGCATTGGCTAGCATACTTGCCTACCAGCCCATTGGTCATGGGTTTGAATTCACAGAGACAGATTTAAAAAAAAAAAAATTGAAACTGGGCTCTCAGATGATCCAGTCTAAAATGAGTACCAGGAAATGTTTGGCAAAGTAAAAGCGGCTGGCAAGATATTGACCACAACTTCCTCGAGTGTTGACTGTTGTATACAAATATAGGGCTAGCACCATCTGCCCAATCAATATCAAGGCATGTGCAAAGGGGTCCTTTACTGACTTTTACTTTATGGCACCTTTTAGCTTCCTCAGTTCTTAAATATAAATTGGGGAACCCTTTGAGGCCACTCAGTCAGTTCATAAATAAACAATAAACACACATGTATTGTTTAGAAAGAGCTTCCCGGTCAGTAACTATAGTTTTCAATTTGTATGTTGTCTAGTGTGTCCTCTAGTATCTACTTCCTTCTTCTCAATTCTTAAGACACTGCCAGCAGAGATACAACTATGCGAGTCAGTGTGATGTTCTCCCAGTGTCACAGTCCTTGACTGAGGCTTTCAGTGTGTTTTTGCATCACCTGTTCCGCTCACTGCAAACTCACATGCTTGAGTTTATCTCACCAAGCAGAATATTTTCTTTGGAGGCAGCTTATTTGACATGCAAACAACATGAGATCCGCATATTGTAGTGGGAATTGCTTATCATGCCATATCCATGAGAGAATTCTACATCTGTGTCCTCAGCTAAACTTAGGATAATGCAATCTGCAGATTCAATTATAAACCTCTGGCCATAAACAGAATCTGTCAGTTCATATCATCATCAAGTGCTTAGCTGAATGGCAAGGGTGATAATGCTTCTCCATAAATTGCGATATCCGATGGCATGGATTAATTTGTGTGTCGACTCCCTTTCCTGCCATTGGACTGTCCAGAATTTTCTCTTGCTGTCTTCCTCTTTCTCTCTTTTCACAGATCTTTTGGTGGTCACAACATGGTCTAGTTTTTATCTTCTCATAATGTGGCCAAAAATGATGACTGTCTCTTTCTGATAAGTTATCTCAATTCATATGCCATGTCAAAACAAAAGAAGGAAATTGTAATAACAAAAAAATATATTTGATTTTCAGGTCCAATTCATGAGATAAGAACACTGCCTAAAATGGCAGCATACATAAAATCAAGACAATAATTGTACACACTTCACCCTGTCAGTATATACATGATAAAATGTGGCTGGATGGTACACTGATATCAGCAAATCAGCAGTATTCACCAAGGCACTCAGAATTGTTAATCTCATCCAGCTACCTAGTCATCAGCTTCTGAAATCTACTTCACATGTAGAATTAACCCATTATGGTCAGTGTAAGAACAATGTATCTGTATTTATGCATAGATTATGTACATCTGTTCACTAATGTGGAGACGTTACAAATTAATGAGCTTCATAGGTGAAAGACTGTGATCTACTTCACAAATAGAATTAGATGGAACACCATGGTGGCATAGTGGTTACAACACCCTGATCTGTGAATAAGGCAGGTAAAAATACAAACAAACAGGAAAGGCACTTCAATAAATATAAACTCTGGTAAACAGAACAACCTATGAAAACAAAAACATTGAATATAATGCAGTGTTTCTGTGACAGATTGTGAAGAATTGGAAGAAGGACAAAAGATCACTGCCCACCAACCATTTGATAGATTGTGAAGGAATGGAAGAAGGACAAAAAGATCACCGTCCACCAATCTCCTGACAGATTGTGGATGAATGGAAGAAGGACAGTGCACCACAGCCCACCAAAGTCAGACAAATAATAATACTTTTAAAAATGAGGGAAAATGGAAAAGGCAGATACTGCCAAGAGGCTTGGTATGAAAGGATTTCACATATATTATGTGGTCAACTCCATCCTTATCTTTCCCTCCCAGAAACATCTCTAGCACTAAATTTACAAAACCTGGGTCAACTCCAGAGCCATCTGAGTTGGAAATAAATGTGACCCTGCTGCTAATAGCACCCACACCCAGAACCAATGCATTGGTGGGCAAAGATACAGGCCACTACTCCAGCACAACTACTTTTTTTATAATACAGAAACTTTTAAAAATTTTTTTTTTTGCACTCGCTTGCTTTGAACTCAAGCGTAGTCCATACACACTATTTATAGTAGTGATGGACTTAATTTTGCGTTTGGATCAGCTTTCCCTATTAACAGTGTCCCGTGCCATCAGGTGAACCCACTCCGACTTCAGAGGTAGTTGTAATTTACGTCCCCAAGTCAAGGACGACAGGTCAACATTTTAATCCAGCTATTCGGTGTAGGGGTTCAACCACTTACCTCGGCATTAGCACAACGGATGTTTAAGAACATGCGTTCTTACCCATTCAGCCATGCTACCCTCCTAATACAGAATTTTAAACATGACATACTTATGGTTTGAGTTAATTTGGCATAACATTTTTACCCAGAGCTCTCAGGTGGCCTCAACACAATCAACAAGCACCCAAAATGATCAGATCCGCAGGCGCAATTATGTCAGCGATGTAGAACTCTTCTCAGGTGGATACCTTCCCATTGAAACCTCAGCATGTACTGACTGATTTACTAGGAAATTTTCTATTCTGCTGTGGATCCCACCTTATTGCAGTATAGTCAGTAATAGGGTTGTTTCATCCAGTTTTCATTGATGCCATTGCTGTCTGAACAGCTGATGCCTCATACCACTGAAATAAACACACAATTATCTGCTCTAAAATCACCTGCAGCGTAGGTCAGCATGGCGAATGGATAAGAGCACTTGATCTGAAACATTCAGTGTGCTGATGCTGAGGTAGCGGGTTCAACCCCTACACCGGTCAGTTGGACTAAAACACTGACTTCTCGTCCTTGACTTGGGGAAGCACCTCAGGAGTCAGAGTAGGTTCGTCTGATGGCGAGGGACAACGGTAATAGCAAAAGCTAGTCCACATGCTAAAACAGCTTAAAACAACAGTTTTTAACCAATCTTTGTTTTTAAAGCTGGGCTGATGATAGAACCATGCAAGCTGAGAAACAAATTGCAGTCATTACTGGGTGATGAAGGCTGCACGATTATGTTTGTAAGCCTGTGAACTAACTACTTATGCTAGTGTGACTCCCTGCTGGGTAGTGGGTGTAGATTTAAAACCAGGATGCAACAGTACTCATTCACAATAAAATGATAACCACAAAGATAATTTAGCATAAAATGATAATATATAGATTAAAATGGCATTTAGAATCATTCATCATTACAAAAATTAAATACATGACTGTGCAGCATTAAAAGATGATACTATGATTATTCAGCATTAAAAGATGACATATAAGATCATTCAGCATTAAAAGATGACATACAAGATCATTCAGCATTAAAAGATGACATACAAGATCATCCATTGCTTAGCATTGAAAGAAAACAGACAAGATCATTCAGCATTAATAGAAAACAAGATTATTCAGCATTGAAAGAAAACAGACAAGAACATCCAGCATTGAAAGAAAACATACAAGATAATTCAGCATTGAAAGAAAACAGACAAGATAATTCAGCATTGAAAGAAAACAGACAAGAACATCCAGCATTGAAAGAAAACATACAAGATAATTCAGCATTGAAAGAAAACAGACAAGATAATTCAGCATTGAAAGAAAACACAAGAATATTCAGCATTAAATGATGACATACTAGAATAACTAGATCATTCCACATTAAAAGATGATATACTATATCATTCAGCACTAAAAGAAAATACGCAAGATCATTTAGCACTAAAAGCAAATACACAAGATCATTCAGTGTTAAAAGAAAACACACAAGATCATTCCACATTAAAAGATGACATTCAGCACTAAAAGAAAACATTCAAAATCATTCAGCATTAAAAGAAAGCATACAAGATAATTCAGCACAAAAAGAAATGCACAAGATCATTCAGCGTTAACAGAAAACACACAAGATCATCCAGCATTGAAAGAAAACACACAAAATCATCCATCATTAAAAGAAAACACAAGATCATTCCACTGTAAAAGATGACATACTGTATCATTCAGCATTAAAAATCATGCTGATTTATTTGTCAGTTTCAGGGCATTTGGAGACGAGTATCTCATCTGAGAACATGTGATATTGGGGGGGGGGGGGGGGAGAACTATTTTACACCATACAGCAGGATTCAGTGTAGGGAGTCTCTGTGGCAAAGTGGTCAAGCTGTTTGACTCGTGCTCCGAAGGTTGTGGGTTCAATTCCGGGCCGCGTCCTTTGGTTTTCGAGTTAAGTTTCGGAGACTCCTGTGGGTCGTCGCTAAAAGCTACGGAGTTCGTGCTTTGTGCGACGCTTTCCATGCTGCGGAAAGAGACCGAGCCATATGGGATAAAACCCGGTGCAATGAAGTCGACTTTTTTTTTTTAAACAGCAGGATAAGATTAAGAAAGATAACAAGAATTGGAAATACAAATTATAGAGATAGAAAAACAGAAAATAAATATACGTATTAGAATCTTAAAGATGGAAAATAATTAGAAGAACCCATTACCATATATAAAATGTATAATAAAGATAAGAACTGTGGATATGAAACAATTGTAAACTATGATTATTGCAACATGACCACTTTTACAACATCAATGAACACAGCTAGAAATGTATCATTACAGACATCAATATTGGAATCGATCCAGACTTTGTGCTATGGAGATGTAAACTCCATCCCTGATCCCTGTCATTGGTTGTAGTTATTGTGTCTTTTTAAGCACAATGTAACAAAATAACCTTTTGTCAAGATGGCCAGGTGCCAGTGAGTGACTGGAAGCCAAACATTTTCAACCACGCTGCTGTTAGCAACTCTATAAAAAGGATACCTCTTTTGATAGTATACAACTTTATATATTAAATCCACATTGTGAACTAGCCATGTCTGGAAAGGGACCACATTTATGTCAATTCTATGACATGGCCTCTTCTCTTGTGAAGTGAGTTGACTGAATGAGTATGAAAATGTTACCCATGTGATGAAATGGTCAGTTTCATTAATAAAACTAATGTAGTAATACACTCCCTTTTGACCACCTTGTAGAAAGATTTGCAAGTGAAGACAACTTACTTTGGGGTAATGTATCTGTTCCCCATGAATTTCTATAATCGTTTTCTGGTTTTCACTTGTTTTTTGAAGGACTTTCTCATTGTTTTTCTGTCCACCCATGGACATCTTTCTCAGAAACCACATTTCCACTGCCATTAGATGTGTCTCAGCTTGCCTGTTTATTGTCCATGTATCACATAACTACAACAGAACAGTTTCTATCTATCTCTTAAACACTTTTTCTCACTACAGCTGACAGCTTTTCATTGGTATAATTTCCATATTGCAGAAAGCTACCTTTGTTATGGCAATACCTTAGATAGCCAAAATGAGTAAAATAATTGCTTGAAAGAGGCTTAGATATAAAGACAATGTATCACAAACATCAGAAAGTGGCAGTCTTCATTTTTTCATCACATTATGAGAGAAATAACTAGAACATATTGAGAAAATTGGAAACATTTATGGAAAAAGATACAGGAAAACAGTGAGAGAAGACTACTGAAATCCTTTCATTATAGCACACACAAAATATCAGCACACAAACAAATACATTTTCTTAGCGATTGCAAGATGTGGAGAAGCATGACAGTCCATGCCAACCGACAAGGGACTTGGTAATATCTTTGTCTTCTTATATACTTTTAACAATATTAAAAAAGAGACAGTTGTTGATAGTAAAACAACTGTATGGTGTTTTCTTTGATGTACTGATGACATTGGGTTGAGTAGGTAAGGAACCTACGACTGGTCTAGCAAACCGGTAGGGAATTTACTTGATCCTAAAATTCTGCTCGAGATTCATGGAGGAAATTGGAGGAAAGGCACTAGTCACAGGCGCTGGAACTTCAATGACAACCTCCCTACGATGCCAAACGGCAAAAGTGGAAGAAACAACAACAACAACAACTGTTGACATTTAACCGTCTAGATTATCTAACTAATGTGATGGTTGCCTTGAATAATTATGACTCCTATGTCAATGACGTCTTCTCTGACATTCTCACTGCCACAAATGGATTCTCATCATCCTGTGAAACAAATGTGAAACCAGTGGGATAATATTTGTGAAACAAGGAGTAGAATAGTTAAGAAAGAAATTGGATAATGTTTGTGTAACAAGTAGAATAATGTTTGTGGAACAAGTGAGATAATTTTTATGGAACAAGTAGGATAATGTTTGTGGAAGTGGTATTATGTTTGTGGAACAAGTGGGATAATGTTTGTGGAAGTGGTATTATGTTTGTGGAACAAGTGGGATAATGTTTGTGGAAGTGGTATTATGTTTGTGGAACAAGTGAGATAATTTTTATGGAACAAGTAGAATAATGTTTGTGGAAGTGGTATTATGTTTGTGGAACAAGTGGGATAATGTTTGTGGAAGTGGTATTATGTTTGTGGAACAAGTGGGATAATGTTTGTGGAAGTGGTATTATGTTTGTGGAACAAGTGGGATAATTTTTATGGAACAAGTAGGATAATGTTTGTGGAAGTGGTATTATGTTTGTGGAACAAGTAGGATAATGTTTGTGGAAGTGGTATTATGTTTGTGGAACAAGTGGGATAATGTTTGTGGAAGTGGTATTATGTTTGTGGAACAAGTGGGATAATTTTTATGGAACAAGTAGGATAATGTTTGTGGAAGTGGTATTATGTTTGTGGAACAAGTGGGATAATGTTTGTGGAAGTGGTATTATGTTTGTGGAACAAGTGGGATAATGTTTGTGGAAGTGGTATTATGTTTGTGGAACAAGTGGGATAATGTTTGTGGAAGTGGTATTATGTTTGTGGAACAAGTGGGATAATTTTTATGGAACAAGTAGGATAATGTTTGTGGAAGTGGTATTATGTTTGTGGAACAAGTGGGATAATTTTTATGGAACAAGTAGGATAATGTTTGTGGAAGTGGTATTATGTTTGTGGAACAAGTGGGATAATGTTTGTGGAAGTGGTATTATGTTTGTGGAACAAGTGGGATAATTTTTATGGAACAAGTAGGATAATGTTTGTGGAAGTGGTATTATGTTTGTGGAACAAGTAGGATAATGTTTGTGGAAGTGGTATTATGTTTGTGGAACAAGTGGGATAATGTTTGTGGAAGTGGTAGTATGTTTGTAGAACAAGTGGGATAATTTTTATGGAACAAGTAGGATAATGTTTGTGGAAGTGGTAGTATGTTTGTGGAACAAGTGGGATAATGTTTGTGGAAGTGGTATTATGTTTGTGGAACAAGTGGGATAATGTTTGTGGAAGTGGTATTATGTTTGTGGAACAAGTGGGATAATGTTTGTGGAAGTGGTATTATGTTTGTGGAACAAGTGGGATAATGTTTGTGGAAGTGGTATTATGTTTGTGGAACAAGTGGGATAATTTTTATGGAACAAGTAGGATAATGTTTGTGGAAGTGGTATTATGTTTGTGGAACAAGTGGGATAATGTTTGTGGAAGTGGTATTATGTTTGTGGAACAAGTGGGATAATGTTTGTGGAAGTGGTATTATGTTTGTGGAACAAGTGGGATAATGTTTGTGGAAGTGGTATTATGTTTGTGGAACAAGTGGGATAATTTTTATGGAACAAGTAGGATAATGTTTGTGGAAGTGGTATTATGTTTGTGGAACAAGTGGGATAATTTTTATGGAACAAGTAGGATAATGTTTGTGGAAGTGGTATTATGTTTGTGGAACAAGTGGGATAATGTTTGTGGAAGTGGTATTATGTTTGTGGAACAAGTGGGATAATGTTTGTGGAAGTGGTATTATGTTTGTGGAACAAGTGGGATAATTTTTATGGAACAAGTAGGATAATGTTTGTGGAAGTGGTATTATGTTTGTGGAACAAGTGAGATAATTTTTATGGAACAAGTAGGATAATGTTTGTGGAAGTGGTATTATGTTTGTGGAACAAGTGGGATAATGTTTGTGGAACAAATGAGATCATGTTTGTGAAACAAATGGGATAATGTTTGTGAAACAAGTGAGATAATTATTTTGTGGAACAAGTAGGATGATGTTTGCGGAACAAGTAGGATAATGTTTGGAAAAAGTAAGATATGGGTTGTAGAACAAATAGGGTAATGTTTTTGGAACAAGTGAGATAATGTTTATGGAACAAGTGAGATCCGGGAAGGTTAACCCGGTCAACAAATGCCCACAGAAGTCGGATGTGTCGGCCTAACGGCGCAAGAACGCAGCTCTGCTGTAAACAGGCACAACGCAATCACGTCCGAAAAAAAAACTCCGGATGAACGAAGAAGAAGAAGAAGTAGAAGAAGAACAAGTGAGATAATATTGATGGAACAAGTGAGATAATTTTTGTAGAACAAATGGAGTAATGTTTGTGGAACAAGTGAGATGTTTGTGGAAAAAGTGAAATAATGTTGATGGAACAAGTGAGATAATGTTTGTGGAACAAGTGAGATAATGTTTGTGGAACAAGTGAGATAATGTTTGTGGAACAAGTGAGATAATGTTTGTGGAACAAGTGAGATAATGTTTGTGGAACAAGTGGGATAATGTTTGTGGAACAAGTGAGATAATTTTTGTGGAACATGTGGTATAATGTTTGTGGAACAAATGGGATAATGATCCGACGTGCTGTCGACCGGTAAAGTGAAAGTAGACTAGTGGAACATACTAATGGATCTCTTCTGTGCTGTCTGTGTGACAAGCGTGAGAAACAGTAAAAGTACAGTGCAAGGTTGCAGGTGTGGAGTCAAATAGGTTACAGACAATGGTCAACAAACGTGTTAGTCTCAGGACAGTAGGATCCTATTACCAGCGCATGTCAATGTTAATTAAGGGCAAACATATTTCGCTATATGGCAGTGAATTATGGAATGTGAATGATCAAATTAGGAAGAAGTTAGAAGAAATGGAGATTTGGATTATGAGACGAATGTTGTGAATACCTGGTACTGCAAGAGTAATTAACAACTATTGGCAGAAATAGACTAATGAAAGTAGAACATTTTATAAAAGTATAAAAAAAAGAGACAGTATTCTCTGATCACACAATGAGAAAAGAGGCATTGGAAAACATCATAATGATTTAAAATATTAGTGGGAGAACATGCAGAGCAAACCACAAGAGATGATAATGGATGGACTGAGATGATGGCGTGGAGGAATATCAGCAACAGAGTTGATAAGGAACATCAAGGACTGAAATCTGTGGAGTGACATGTATGCCTAAACTAGATGATAATGTTCATGGAACACTGATATACAATACTAGAGAATTCATTAAGTGGAGATTAACTATGAAATACCTTAAATCTATACTAGGAATCTATATCTATAAAACAAAGTGTATGTGTATATGTATATATGTATGTAAATATGAATGTCCTTTATTTGTTCGCGAACGGCCCATCCGATTGAGATGAAATTTTCTACACGCCTTCCTTTCATTCCAGAGCTGTCAACTGTCATAGTTTTTTTTTCTTCTTCCTCCTCCTCCCTCCTCCCCCTCCCAAAATACGTACGTAAATATATGATGATGATGATGAAAGAATCCCCGAACCAAAACGCTAGGGAAAGGGAAGAAAATGACGTGACTACACAGAATCGTCACACGGCAATCATCATCATCAAGTGCCGTGCCGGCTGGCGTAGGCGTTCATGGCTCTCCGTAGATCTCAGTCTTTGGTTTTTTGGATCAACTCTGCTGCTGATATTCCTCCATGCCACGGCAATATCAATAACAATTCATCTTTTTATGTGTAAGGAAGTTATCTACAGTCGTGTAGAAGGGAAGAACTAGACGAGTATGAATTTGGAATGGCGAACTCTCTCCTCCTCTCTTCTTCCTCCCTCTCCCGACTCCCTCCTCCTTCTCCCTCTTCCTCTCCCCTCCTCCTCCATCCTCCTCCCTCCTACTCCATCCGCCTCCTCCCCCTCCTCCCTCATCTTCCCTTCTCCTCCCTCTCCCTCCTTATCCCTCCTCCTCCTCCTGCCTCCCTCCTCCTCCTCCTGCCTCCTTCTCCCTCATCATCCTCACTCCTCCTTCTCCCTTCTTCTCCCTCTTCCCTCTTCCTCCTCCTCCTACCTCCTCCCTCCTCCTCCCTCTACCTCCTCCTCCTCCCTCCACCCTTCTCCTCTTCCTCCTCCCTTTCCTTCCTCCTCCTCCTCCCTCTACCTCCTCCTCCCCCTACCTCTTTCCTCCTCCCTCCTCTTCCTCTTCCACCTCCCTTTCCTTCCTCCCCTCCTCATTCTCCCTCCTTCCTCCTCCTCCTTCCTTCTTCTCCCTCTGCCTCCTCCCTCCTCCTATCCCCTCCTCCTCCTTCTCCTCCTCTCCCCTCCTCCTCCTCCTACCCTCTTCCTCTTTCCCTCCTCCCTCTCCCTCCACCATCCTCCTCCTCCCTCTTCCTCCTCCTCCCTCTTCCATCTTCCTCCTCCTTCCTTCTCCTCCCTCCTCCTCCCTCTTCCTCCTACCTCCTCCCTCCTCCTCCTCTCTCCTCCTCCCTCCTCACTTTTCCTCCCTCCTCCTCCCTCTACATCCTCCCTCCTCCTCTCCACTCTTCCTCCTACCCTCTTCCTCTTCCCCTCCTCCCTATCCCTCCTCCTCCCTTCACATTCCTCCTCCCTTCACATTCCTCCTCCTTCTTCCTCCCTCCTCCTCCTCCCTCCTCCCCCTCCTCCTTCCTCCTCCTCACTCCTCCTCCCTCTACCTCCTCCCTCCTCCTCCTCATCCCTCCTCCTCCCTCCTCCTCCTCCCTCTACCTCCTCCTCCCTTCACATTCCTCCTCCTCCCTCTTCCTCCTCCTCCCTCCTCCTCCTCCTCCCTCCTCCCCCTCCTCCTTCCTCCTCTTCCCTCTCCTCCTCCTCCCTCTACCTCCTCCCTCCTCCTCCCGTCACATTCCTCCTCCTCCCTCTTCCTCCTCCCTACTCCTCCTCTCTTCTCCTCCCTCCTCCTCCCTCCTCCTCCTCCTCCCTCTCCGCCTCCTCCTCCTCCCTCTACCTCCTCTCCTCCCTCCTCCTCCCTCTACCTCCTCCCTTCACATTCCTCCTCCTCCCTCCTCCTCCTCCTTCTCCCTCCTCATTCTCCCTCTTCCTTCTCCCTCCGCTTCCTCCATCCTCCTACTCTCTCCTCCTCCTCCCTTTTCCTCCCTCTCCTCCTCCTGCTCCCTTCTCCTCCTGCGTTCTCCTCCTCCCTCCTTCTCCCTCCTCCTCCCTCTTCCTCCTCCCTCTTCCTCGCCTCCTCCTCCACACTACTCCTCCCTCCTCCTCCTAATCCCTCCTCCTCCCTCCTATTCCTCCTGTCTCCTCCCTCCTCTTCCTTCCTCCACCTCCCTCTTCCTCCTCCCTCCTCCATTTACCCAAGACAGACAGACAGTCAGACAGATAGTCGGGAACGGGATCTTATATGACTACTTATATAATTTAAATGAGATGCTCTCCACCATGGGATGGGCCGGGTCAGACAGACAGACAGATAGATAGATAGATAGACAGACAGACAGACAGACAGACAGACAGACAGACAGACAGTCGGGAACTTATATGACTACTTATATGAATTAAATGAGATTCTCCCCACCAGGAGTTGGGCGATGCAGGGCCGGGTCAGACAGACAGACAGATAGATAGTCGGAACGGGAACTTATATGACTACTTATATGAATTAAATGAGATTCTCCCCATCAGGGTCTGGGCGAAGACGGGCCGGGTCAGACAGACAGACAGACAGACAGACAGATAGACAGACAGACAGACAGACAGACAGATAGTCGGTAACGGGAACGAGAACTTATATGACTACTTATATGAATTAAATGAGATGCTCCCCACCAGGGTCTGGGCGAAGCCGGGCCGGGTCAGCTAGTACTTCTATAAAATACTATAAATCAGTCAATAGCAAACAGTTATTGAATACCTTAAATCTGTTGAAAAAGAACCTGTCCTTGATTTTATCAAAGAAGCTGGAGGCAGCTCCATGGTCAGGATAATGAACGTCATCCTCATCATCCTCCATGCCACATGTGTCAGCGGCTGGTAGTTCCCCCTCACGGCCACCGGACGACTCTACCAGCTTCATGTATTTATACTCCAGTCTGTATGCAACATAAAACCAACATATCATTTTTTGCAAAACGAATGAAGTAGACAATGCTGCAAAATGATGAGATGTGGTTCCCTCTGGGCATTGGGTTGAAGCCAGTTGACAATGAAATAACTAAAACCTGTGGAGAAAACATGACCATCCCAGGTCTAATCTTAACCATCCATATGTGCTGTGCTGAATGTGGGTGTACAAGGAAATGAGCAGACTTACAGGCTTGCAGGTAAGGCTACTGTTGAGGGCGGACAAGCCATGGACCAGGCTGATATACTGAATGCTCTACAAGAAGTAATTTGTTTGTGAGAACCAAGTAATGACTGTGAATCTACAACCATGGTCAGACTGCAAGAACAGCAAGGTTAAAAGAGGTGTGGCCAAACCAAAACATTATGCGGGAAGCCAAAGAAGATTAATAGACCAACACAGAACTGGTGTTGTTAGCCGCTACACGCTGCGGGATTTACTGAAGGGATCTGAGCACTAGAATGGATGGTGTGCAATGAGGATGATCTGTCGACTAACTAACTAACTGCTGAATAATAATTTTAGTACATCCTAATATGTCTCTCT
Source organism: Cepaea hortensis (assembly GCA_963921405.1). Lineage (NCBI taxonomy): Eukaryota > Metazoa > Mollusca > Gastropoda > Stylommatophora > Helicidae > Cepaea > Cepaea hortensis. Next base: position 91,730,627 of record OY992887.1, read on the forward strand.
GGAGACACGAGGTTTCACTCCTTACACAAACTGCTGGTGTCTGGTCTTGGTGAGGGGAAGGACAGCTATGCAACAATCCCCATGGAGATGGCACTATGGTACCAGGTCAGGTGAACAGTCTCTCCACCAACCTCACTCCAATAGATGCTAGCCATTTTCAAGGCCCAGACGACCTGAAAGCTAATGCATATACTTAAGAACTGATATTCTTCCAGAAGATTCATACATAACCAAGTATAACATGTAGCATCAATACTGCAGTCTGTTTGTAATATAATAATACCCCAAAATACACAATAACAGAAATCAAAACAAAAGCATTATATAGAAGACAGAATTATATGCCAGAACATTACACAGAACATTGAACCACAGCAAGAATATTATAACAGGACAGAATTACAAGAACATTAAATTAGGACAGCATCACAGCAAGAACATTACACAAAAGATACAATCACAACAAGAACATTTTATAAAAGATACAACAAGAACATTGTAAGAAGATAGAACCAGAGTGAGAATAATATAAAGTTAAAGATAGTTGCATATCCTTGTACAGGACGTTACAGTCAACCCCAGCATTTTTAGGCTCTTTGTGATCTCTTGGCAAGTTTATTTATGTTCAGTAGTTTGCCATTGCATTCTGAATGACTGGTACCCATACCATTTTGTAAAAAACCAATGCAAGGCTGCCAAATTTCCGGCATCTGTGTTTCGAATGCAGTATGCAGGATTATTAACTGTGTCCGTAACCTCTTCAACAGAGCCGCTAAGACATAATTACAACAATAACATTTTACAGACGATATAATCACAGCAAGAACATTACATGAGGACAAAATCACAACAAGAACAATACATACAATATACAATCACAAGAACATTATAAGAAGCTAGAACAGCAAGAACATTATACAAAAGACATAAGCAGAGCAAGAACAATGGGTTACTGGAAAAATATTTATAGGAAGAACATTTCACAGAGTTCAGAACCAAAATAAAAAAAAAGTATACTGACTGCAGAAACAGATAAAGTAGAATAGAAACACAGAAAGAATATTAACTATACTAAAGACATAATGGAAGCAAGGATAAAAAATATACAAAAGAATGGTTCAAAATCACTTCATTTTACACGCTGGCCAAGTAAAATGACCATATTTTCATGCCATAAGATATACAGGACATATGCCATTAGACTCACGTCTTCTATAACCAAACAGCACTCATGGGGTAATATGACTCATATAACGTTAGCATTCATTCCTTTCACAGCAAGCTGTAGTAGCTAGTAGACTGGCCTGCTGGTCCAGTTGTAATCTGATGAAACCCCCCTCCAGACAGGCATATTTTACAAATCGACCTGGGCTCCCAGGTTGACCCAGACTAAAATGGGTTCCAGGTGATATTCTGGGAAGTAAAGCCAGCTGACATGATACTGCTAACCTCTCCTATCACATGCAGATTTTTCTAGAAAAATATAGGGCCAGCACCATATAACAAATCGAACCCAGGGTTTGCTTTTTATGTTACTTTCCAATGACTTATTTGAAGAGGTTGGGTCAATCCCAGAGTTGCACTGGCTGTAAAAAATATGCAACTTTGCCACTACTGGGAATACAACATAGAACCACTGGGTTAGTAGGTTAGAGCACTAACTAGTGCACCACAACAACAAACTTGATAAAACAAAATGGACAGAACTGTTTGTAGTCTTACTTCTTGTTCCTAGACCAGCAGTATAGAAGAAGAAACATCAAAATAATGCCCAATCCGACAGAGACTGGAATAGCAACCACAACCTGGAGACAAGAGTACAATGTCATGTTGGTATTAATGCTTTGAAGCAATCTTGCCTGCTCTCCTGGTGGTTATGTGTTCAATTCACTGCCACGTTGGAATTCTGTTTTTTTTTTTTTTTTTGCTCTTGCTTGCTTTGAACTCAAGCTTAGTTCATACACACTACTTCTATTTCACTGGGCTGAATTTTGTGTGTAGATTAGCTTTCTCTTTTACCAGTGTGCCTCGCTATCAGGCAAACCCACTATGACTTCAGAAGTACTTGTAATTTACATCCTAAGTCAAGGACAAAGAAGTCAACATTTTAGTTCAACTGACCAGTGTAGGGGTTGAACCCCTTACCTCGGCATCAGAATTCCGGATGTTTGAGAACGAGCGCTCTTATCCATTCTGCCATGCTGACCTCAGGCAGACTTTTAAAAACTGACCCAAGTCGACCCAGCCAAAACTGGGTACCAGGGAATGCCCTTGTAAGTAATGGCGGGTGGTATAATATTTAACACATCATCCATCGAGTTCCAATTGGTCTGTACTAATATGGGGCCACCATCATATATTGATATGCCTCAAGGCATGTAAACGGGTTCTCAAATGTTAGTTTTTTTTAAATAAAAAACCCTCCCGCCATACACCAGACTGGTATTCAGACTAAAATGGCCCTATTTTTCTGGACACCCCTGGGGGTCATCACTAGAGCTACTATTGTCAGCAATACTCTGGGCAGGCGGCTTGCCATTCTGCAGAAAGAGACCAAGCCAGAAGGGCTAAAATACAGTGTAATGAAGTCGATCCTCTCACTTTTAACTAACAATATGCCACTGTAGCTTCCAATATAAATGATTCCAAAATTGTAGTTTCAACCTTTATACCTATTATTCTGTATATTTTCCTCTTCAGGAGTCTTAAATATATTGTCCATACTGTTACCATGCCAAGACTCAGAACCTATTTATTTCACTGACTGCCTTTTATCTTCCAGTAAAGCATCAGCCCTCAACCCACTCACTCCAAGCCCTCCTATCTTTTGCTATCTCCTGCAGCTTCCTCTACATCCTCCCCATATTATTCATCAGTTTCTAATTCTTTTCTCAATATGATTTTGAGTCTTGCTCTATTGTTTTTTTGACATGTGTGTTTCAGAGTTAGGCCTTTCTAGTAATACTGTTGTAAGGTTTTCCCAGTGTGTGTTCTATCTTGCACCAGCGTCTTTTCCTTACCTCTTGATTCAGTGAAATTTGTTTACTCCATGCCATGAGATCCATATTGGTGATTCTGTGAGACCATTTTGGTCCTTCTATTCTACAAAGGCACCAATTAATGAATGTTTGTTGTTTATTAGTAATTGTTTGTCTTTACTTCATGTTTCTATTGCATACAGTGGTATTAATTTTACATTAGAGTTAAACATTCTAAGAGTTTATCAAACACCAAACTTAGAACTGACCTCAAATGGTAAAATTGTGCACTTTTGTGTCATTGGTAAAAATACTTCGTCTGGCAGCTGTAGACAACCTCTGGAACATGACGTGTGCAAATGTTATAATATCAATATTACATAAGAATATATACATACATATGTGCACACATTACTATAATACATGTATATTTCTTCCTCTACCTCATTCTTCTTTCAAGTGGATGGAAGCATCATGCCTAGTTATGCTACTCAAAGGTCAATGCGTCTGACCTTGGCATGCATTCATGTAAGGTTTACATCCTCTAAACAGATTCCATCCAAGATAACGAGCTCTGTCTGCACATTGGGAGGTTTTCTTACCTAGCAATTTTGACAGGGTAGCTACCATATGGCCGACTATTTACAACTTGCCCCTGCTGTGGGATTTCAACATGGGATCTCCTATCTTTCACTCTTATCTGAGAAGGCTAGGTGTCCGATCTGACTACCTTAGAGATCACAACCTTTCAACCATGGCTCCCCCAGACACACCTACACATACCTGCATAATACATTCATATATATATATATATATATATATATATATATATATATATATATATATATATATATATATATATATATATATATATATATATATTGGCCTTAAAAATTAGCTTCATATCCTTTACAGGAAGTCGCAGCCAACCTCAGCATGTTTTGGATGGTTATGATTTCTAGGCAAGGATATGTTCAGTAGTTTGCCATTGCTTTCTGAACGACCGGCACTCATACCAATATATGAAAATCAACGCAAGGTGGTCGGTCTGCTTCTAAATGCCTGCAGTTGTGTTTCTAATGCTGTATTCTGGATTCCGTAACCCCATTCACCACAAAGCCAACATATTGGCTTTAAGGCAAGGCATAATCGAGACATATGGTGCTAGACCCATATTGTTACAGATCAATCTGCACTGGGCGGGTGATGTGGCCAGTAGCATGTGGGTTGTCTTTACTTCCCCAGACATTTCCTGGTAGCCATTTTAGGCTGTGTCAACCTGGCAGCCCAGTCAGTTGTATTGACATTAGCCTATGTCTGCAGCTGTGTTTCCTGCATGAACAGCGCTGTCTTCTGCGGATCCTGCAAGCTTCCATAGTTGACATCCTGGGCTGTATGATTTCTTGCCCGGCATATTTCACTGCATCTTGTCAAGCGCATACTGCAGAGTTATATATCTTATGTAGGTCAGCATGGCCGAATGGATAGAAACATGTGTTCTTAACTATCCGGTGTGCTGATGCTGAGGTAAGGGGTTCAACCCCTACACTGGACAGTTGGACTAAAATGTTGACATACTGTACTTGATTTGTGGGAGTAAATTACCTCTGAAGTCAGAGCCTGATAGCAAGTGACACTGTTATTAGGTAAAAGCTAATCCAGAAGCAAAATTCAGTCCAGCACTACTTGAAGTAGTGTGTATCAACTATACTTGAGTTCAAAGCGAGTGAGTGCAAAAGAATAAATGATATGAAGTGGACAAACAAATAATACTTTGGCTGAAATACAAAGTACATGTTCAAAGATGGAAAATGTTAGCCCCTTGGTAATCTAACTCTTAACAGGAAGTCCTTCTGTTTGCATAGCAAAGGCTGTTATGGCACCTGTGTTGAAATTCACTAAAGGAATACATTGTTTGGAATCCTGGATTGTTTCATGTAGCCATAGAATGGACCTATTTGAGCTGTGTTTGGTACAAAGTTTATATTCCACAGTTTGAGTCTCACGCATTCTGTTTCTGACAGTCTGAAGCCATTAACCTTTAAATCCGAGATGTAAAACTGAAAAAAATGAAGGATGTTAACAAAGCACCTTAGATGAAAGAAATAAAAAGTACAGCCCATTTACACGGCATGGAGCACACTGGGAATATGTTGCTAGGCTCGTGTTTCTGTGACAAACAGCTTATCTAGTGTAATGCTACTAGTATCAAGGTGGCCCCTTTACCTTTATTTTTACTGGGGACCAGGAAATGTCTTGGAAAGTAATGGCAGCTGGCATGATATTGACCACATCAACTAACAAGTGCGAGATTGCTCTAAAAAAATATGAGGCAAGCACAATATGCCCATTACACCTCATGAAATGTCAATGAGAGATATACTTAAGTTACTTTAAAATTATTAAATGTTGACATACTGTACTTGATTTGTGGGCGTAAATTACCTCTGAAGTCAGAGCCTGATAGCAAGTGACACTGTTATTAGGTAAAAGCTAATCCAGAAGCAAAATTCAGTCCAGCACTACTTGAAGTAGTGTGTATCAACTATACTTGAGTTCAAAGCGAGTGAGTGCAAAAGAATAAATGATATGAAGTGGACAAACAAATAATACTTTGGCTGAAATACAAAGTACATGTTCAAAGATGGAAAATGTTAGCCCCTTGGTAATCTAACTCTTAACAGGAAGTCCTTCTGTTTGCATAGCAAAGGCTGTTATGGCACCTGTGTTGAAATTCACTAAAGGAATACATTGTTTGGAATCCTGGATTGTTTCATGTAGCCATAGAATGGACCTATTTGAGCTGTGTTTGGTACAAAGTTTATATTCCACAGTTTGAGTCTCACGCATTCTGTTTCTGACAGTCTGAAGCCATTAACCTTTAAATCCGAGATGTAAAACTGAAAAAAATGAAGGATGTTAACAAAGCACCTTAGATGAAAGAAATAAAAAGTACAGCCCATTTACACGGCATGGAGCACACTGCGAATATGTTGCTAGGCTCGTGTTTCTGTGACAAACAGCTTATCTAGTGTAATGCTACTAGTATCAAGGTGGCCCCTTTACCTTTATTTTTACTGGGGACCAGGAAATGTCTTGGAAAGTAATGGCAGCTGGCATGATATTGACCACATCAACTAACAAGTGCGAGATTGCTCTAAAAAAATATGAGGCAAGCACAATATGCCCATTACACCTCATGAAATGTCAATGAGAGATATACTTAAGTTACTTTAAAATTATTATTCCCCCCCCCCCCCCCCCCCCCCCAAAGTTTTGTCTAAGCATGAGTGATATGAAAGTTATTGTGATCAAAAATTGAATAATATAAAAATAACATTTGAGTCATAGCATACACTAAACTAAACAGACTGCAAGACCTGTAGCAGAAACTTGCGGTGGGTATATGAAGTGTTGGGAGTATCAGATTATTTTTGGTGCTTGGAGGGATAAGTGGCCAGACTTTTCCTCCCTTAGCAAGCAATGAGAGATGACAACGAACCCTTGTCCAGCCGTAAATTATATTATGTATGACATCTAATGAAACAAGGCAAGTGAAGACAACTTACTCTGGGGGAAAGTAATGTATCTTCTGTTCCCCATGAACACACTCCCCTTTGACCACCTTGTAGTCCTCTCTGCGACACTTTGGACATGCATGAATCGTTCGCCACAGGAAGTGGAAGGTGCAACCATCACAAGTGCCGTCAGTACATTTGGGCGGGAGTTCAATCAATCCAGTGTCAGTTTGAGCTGCATCACATCGGAGGCTGATGATGCTTGTTCGTCCATGTGGACATGCGCTAGTGGAGCTAAGAAACAGCAGAAAAAAAATCAGTGACACATACTGTGTTAGAGGGGTGCAGTGTTATCAACATCATCAAGTAATAGGTTCTTTGCAGAATGTTGCTCTTATAAAGGCCTGCCGAAAAGTTTGAGGTGTCTGCAATGTCCTGTGTCCATCTTCATGCTGTTCGACTCCTGCGTCTCTCCTCAGAAAGTATGTACCCTTGACCACTCATTCAAAGCCAAAGCATTTCTATTTCTGAGATATGATGTTGGCCATTAGCCAGTTTTCTTTGGCATTTACATCTTGCAGATTGTCAACACCTTCCCCTCTCCTCCATCGTGTGAAGTGCTAGGTCTTCATATATTCCAGGTCAGGACATTAGATGAGGTGACCAGCTATATTCATTGCCACCTTTCATTCCAGAAAGATTTCGTACCCATGTTATGAGGATTGGTCAACTCTAGTCTCACAGGTTATAAGAAATGCAGATGTAACCTATAAAGATATGAAATGTAGAGTTCTCCAAGAGGGAAAATTAGCAGATGCATTTTGAAATAACAACAGGAGTGCAACAGGGATGCCTTTTGTTACTAGTTTTATTCCTGCTGAGAATAGACTGGGTTGCACAGACAACAAACAGCTATGACCAGAAATGGAATTCAGTGGACTCTGACAAAGCAACTTGATGATTTGCACTTCACGATGACATTGCGGTCCTGTCACACACATGAAAACAGATGCAAGTATTACTAAACATGCTAAATGGGAGGTCCCAACAACTGAACTTAAGAAGTGCTATAAATGTGGGCTTGAAAAATGCTACAGATGTGGACTTCAGAATTACTGTAGATGTTTACCTGAGAAGTGCTATAGATACGGCTTTAAGTGCTATAGATTTGTGGGTTTGAGAAGCTCTACAGATGTGGCTTTGTGCTACAAATGTGGGTTTCAGAAGTGCTATAGATGTGGGCTTGAAAAGTGCTACAGATATAGCTTTTAAGTGCTATAAATGTGTAGGTTTCAGAAGCACTACAGATATGGGCTTGAGAAATGCTATGTACATGGCAACATGGTATAGATATGGGCTTCAGAAATGCTATAGATGTGGGCTTGAAAAGAAGTACTGTGCTATAGGCAATATGTGTATGAGTGCTACATAATGGGTGGAGTGTGTAAACAGTTTTGTGTTAATGACTACAGAAGATTCAGTGAAGGTTTCCCTCTGTTTATCCCAAATTATACACCTAGGAGATAAAGTAATAAAGGAGGCCAAAACAAGTAACACATGCACTGCCCAGGCATGCAGAGATCTGTCACTGGATACATATGTTGCATTAAAGGTAAACATCAAATGACATTACGAGACATGATTAGCAGTACCACCTCTGTAGTCGGAGTGGGTTCGCCTGATGGCGAGGGACACTGTTAATAAACTGTCATTTATTGCCAATATAGTACCTTGCAGTGTATGGCAGAGGGGTCTTTGAGCCCGAGGAATTAAGGCCGCCTGGCTAGTGCAGTCGCCTCGAACTGTGCAGGTTAGGATTTTCTTTTTGAACCCGACAGAAAAAACTCCCACACCTTACCGAGGGATCGAACCCGGGTCTCCCGAAGGAGAGTCTGGCATTCTAGTCACTCAGCCAGCTTCTTCTCATTAATAGGAGAAGCTAACCCACATGCTTGAGTTCAAAGCAAAAGCAAACAAAACATGATTAGCAAACTTCAAAGTTATCCCTAGGTGTGATCATCTTCATGGTAATGAGGGAGAAATAATATTGCTTCATTGTTTTGTTTTTTTCTATTTGATTAAGAACACTTTTAATGTGAACAGTTATTTCCATAGGTGTCCTTTCATAGCTCACACAAGGAGAATCTCAGCCCAGTGCATGAACTCCATAGCTTGAGTATGGATTCAAACATGTATGTACCAGAAACACACATGCTAGAAATATTCCTTCTGTGTGTAGCTATTCTAATTTTGAAATTTTGCCTGGTTTACAACCCAATATGCATACTTGAGGAAGTTTAGAACAATTAATAATCCAGTACTCATTGCTATTAAGTGTGCATTTGTTTGGCTAGTAAATATTCAAGGCCAATGCTCAGAAAACTGGTACACACACACACCAGTTGACTTTCATACTGCTATGTTATACCTTGGGGGGGGGGGGGGGGGGAAGAGAGAGAGAGATACACCCATTAGCATTGATTGCAATGTGTACAATAAACTGCTGTTCAAACAATTAGTTTATTTCCAGCATTAACAGATTCAGTGCCAATCAAAAATTAGGTTTGGACCAAACAAAAATGGATGGCAGAAAACGTGAAGTAGGACGTGTCACAGTTATGACCTACAAGTTGTTAATATGGTAGCAGACATGTTGTATTATATTACAAATTAAAACAAGTTGCTTAGGGAAAACTACTGTATTGATATTTTAATTGAGACAACATTTTGCAATGACAACATTTTGGTGATGTATAAGTCCATGGCTCTATAAGAGTTGTCGCTTAAGACAATTAATGATCCCTTGTCGTTTAAAACGATTAATGATCCCTTGACACTTAATACATTCTTTTAATAACGAAGACACGAATAATAGATTGCACAAACTGGTGCATACTACAGAAATAAATCAACATAGAATAAGACAAAACAATTAATCCTCATAAGTGAAATATACAAAACGTAGTGATAACAATGTATAATATAACTATATATAATATAACAATATAAAGTTAGTTACATATCCTTTACAGGACGTCACAGTCAACACCAGCATTTTTTGCTGTTGTGATCTCTTGGCAAGTTTACGTTCAGTAGTTTGCCATTGCTTTCTGAACGACCGGCACTCATACCATTTCGTAAAAAAACTAACGCTAGGCGGCCTGCTGCCGAATTGCTCACAGCTATGTTTCATACGTGGGTATGCAGGATTATGAACTGCATCTGTAACCTCTTCGCCATACAGCTGGCATAACAATATAACTATGTTGATAACATTAGTTTCAGTAGGATGCACCTAACAAGATACAGCGACACACCAGGCAATAAATTGTGCAATCTACTGTTTCTGTCTTCATTATTCAAATTTTCTTGCAGTTTCCAAAGTTAGAATTTGGACCTGATAACTGATGTGAGATTTTATTAAAGTAAAAGTATAGGACTCTTTTACACAACTTAAGGTGCATTGGGCATACACTGATAGACCCATATTTGTATAGACCAATCAGCACTTGGTGGGTCATGTGGACAGTATCACACCGGCCACCTTACTTCCCAAAACATTTCCAGGTACCCAATTTAGACTGGGTTAACCTGGGAACCCAGGCCAACTTTTAAAATTTAAAACCACATCAGGCGGATCCAAACCCAGGACAACCAGGCCAGCAAGTAGGCGTCTAGCCAACACCTGCATGCGAGATGTGTTTTCCCAGAATTGTTGCCTGCTATGAGCCTGTGATATGATAGGGTCGTTACATTTTGTAGGCCTGAATGCATAGAAGGAATAGGTGGCCAATCTTTACCCCACTAAGCAGGCGATGAGCCCAGGCATCAAACTCTCATGCGCTTGCATTCATGACTTTATCAGCGCATTCTTCTATCAATTTAACTAATATCCCAGCTAATGTGAGATGGACCAGACTTATTCTAAGGTCACCCATTCAGGTGCACAAAGCATACATTCACACAAAACTGAGATACTAAGAATGTCATGTATAATGAGAAACATAGCAATTTACAGTTGCTATGAAACATATTGATTATTTTCATTTAGTATGTGTTTACATACCTGCCGGAATCATAATAAAAGTGAATGTCCTTCTCTGTGTCTGAAACAAATAAACAAACAAGCAACCTGGTGACATGTTGACACTTTGCTGTCTTGACAGACAATAGTTTCTTACAATGTGCTTAAAAAAAAGTTATAATAACTACAACCTATGGCAGGGACCAGGAATGGTATTGTACATCTCCATAACACAAAGCCTGGCCTGAATTGTAGAGACCATGTGTTGCCCATGCAGCATGATCCCTCTTTCGGCCTGCCTAGTTTACTCCAGAGAAAAGGTAACACAAATACTGGTGACATATTTAACTCATAAATACTGTGAGGCCAGTGTTTGAGGTTGATATTTCCAAATGTTTGTCATGAGATGCCAGTAATTGTTAGCAAACCTTTAGTTTCATTTAGTATTATGGCTATTAAATATTCCCTTTACAACCATATATTAGATCAATATCACACTAGATCAATATTAACAAAATATGCAATAAGACATATTAGATCAAGAATCAACATCACTGCACTTTGGATATTCCCACACATGTTCTGTCCCCTTCTTCAAATGCCAATGAAGAGTTCTCATACCGATGGTACTAAAGACAGGAGAGACCAATGAAAGTCACAGGGAAATAGGTAAAATGACAGACACACATTTGCTGCTAGTTTTTTTTTTTTTTTTTTTTTCCGCGTTTCCATCCTGTTTCAGGATATTGCGGTCAACACCAGCATCTTTCAGCTGTATGTTGATTCCTAGGCTAGATTACGCTCATCAGCACGCCACGACTTTCTGAGCGACCGGCTCCATACTCTCATAAGTCACTTTTGCGATTCGAACCACTGCTAATTCTCATCGCGTCACGTGACGAGAGTATTCGGTCATATATATGCAGCACAGAGACAATTACTCTGGACAACACCTGCTCCAACTGAGGACAAACTCTACGGAGATGTCAATATCCTCAAGTTGACTGTTGCTTTCTTTAAATATATTTAGGATGATGTCTGAAGTTGTAAGAAGAAGAAGAAGATCAATATAGGTTTTGCAAAATATGAACATAACAGATCATAAAATGCCATCTTCCCATTGAAGGTTGGCTGTGAAGAGTCTCCAACACCCTGTGTCCTGCACCTTGCTCTCATACAGGTTTAACTCTATCCATCTCTGAATGTTGTTCACATATATTTAACACTGTCTTTCTCCAGCACATTAATTGACAAGGAGCTGTTTCCCTTTACACTTTAATGATCTAGCTTTGATCTCATTCAGTTACATTTTCCTCAATGCAAATTTTAGCAATACTTCTTTATTTTCATCATGATGATAATGATGATGATGATGATGATAGTAATAATGATGATGATAGTGATGGAGTTGATGATAGTGATGGTGTTGATGAAGGTGAGAGTGATGACATTCATAATAATGATGACAATGATGATAGTTATAACAATAGTGATGGTGATGATAATGAAGATAGTGACGAGGCTGATGATAGTTATGGTGATGATGATAGTGATGGTGATGATGATGATGATGATGATGATGATAGTGATGATGATGATGATAGTGATGATGATGATAGTGATGATGATGATGATGATGATGATGATGATAGTGATGATGATGACAGTGATAATGATAGTGATAATGATAATAATAGTGATGATGATAGTGATAATGATAATTATAGTGATGATGATAGTTATCTTGATGATGACAGTGATGATGATCATAGTGATGATGACAGTGATAATGATGACAGTGATGATGGTGATCTTGATTATAGTGATAATGATGATGATGATGATGATAGTGATGATACTCTGATGATGATGATACTGGTGATGATGATGATACTGTTGATGATATCGATGATGATGATGATGACAACAGTGCTGATCTAATGACAACAACCTTAACAACTATCAGTAAACCCTTACCATGGAAGTTAAACCCTTCCTGCGTGTACAGCCCATGTAAGCTGACGTTGCTAACAATCTTTGTCAAGTAGGTCCCCAGGCTGAAAAGAAATCAAGCAAGGAACAATAATGTTAGACATCTAGTACCAGCACTCTACACCCAACACTGTAGCATTTACAGATAGACTTTTATGAGGGTAAGTTAATAAGTAAGTCACAAATGGCTATAGAAAAATAACTACACATGATAACAACTTGAAACCAGTTTATTTTTATACATACATTGTCCCTTTATTTCTCAACATAATTTCCACCAACATTGATGCACTTATCCCATCATTTTATCAGTCCTCCCAAACCTGCTGCATGGAACTGCATGCTTTGTTTTCATTTACCCGCCATCCCACAGAACTGTGTAACTTACTTATTGATTCGCCCCCGTAATGTTTTGTGTTCAGCTATGCGCTTTACGGGACAAACATTTGTCAGCATAAACACTGACAACCCACCATGGCAGGAGACATTTCACTAATGACGCCGAAGTTGAATGTGAAGTGAAAACGTGGTTTAGAAAACAGAGTACGCAGTTCCATGCAGAGGAGCAGCTGGCTGAGTGGCTAGAATGCCAGACTTTCCTTCAGGAGACCCGGGTTCGATCCCTCGGTAAGGTGTGGGATTTTTTTCTGTCGGGGGCAAAAAGAAAATCCTAACCTGCATAGTTCGCGGCGACTGCACTAGCCAGGCGGCTTTAATTCCTCAGGCTGAAAGACCCCCCCCCCCCCCCCCCCCTGCCATACACCGCAAGGTACTATATTGGCCGTAAATGACAGTTATGACAGCAGTTCCATGCAGCGGGTTTGGGAGGACTGATAAAATGATGGGATAAGTGCATCAATGTTGGTGGAAATTATGTTGAGAAATGAAGGGACAATGTGTGTATAAAAATAAACTGGTTTCAAGTTATCATATTTAGTTATTTTTATACAGCCATTTGTGACTTACTTATTAACTTACCCTCGTACAACTGTGCAGAATAAAATTTGCTTGTTTTATGGTTTAATAATGTTAAGTTGTATATGCTTTACAGGACGTCACAGTAAACCACAGAATTTTTAAAGGCTGTTTATGATTTCTTGGCAAATGTACATTCAGTAGTTTGCCTTTGCTTTCTGAACAACCGGCGCACACACACACATACCACTGTATGAAAACCAACGCAAGAAAGTCTACTGCCAAATTGCCCACAGCTGTCTTTTTCGAATGTGGTGTGTGGGATTACGAACTGCTTCTGTAACCCCTCTGCCATAGAACTGGATAATGGTACATTTCATTTAATTGCAGCCTGGACATTGGTCAGATTCACTGGTGGGGTTGAGGGAAGGGATGGGTGTGCATCACAGATGGTATTCACATTCCTTTCCTACACAAGAGAACAAACAGATCCATCTTACAAGAAATTCACGACCAGGTGATGTAGTCATCTACACAGATGGCGCTGTGCTAAGAGGTGAAAAAAGTGCATGGGGGTTTGTGGCGAATGTTGGTGAACAGTGTTTGGTGCAGGAGAGACTGGCGTTTGGTACTACATCTATTCTGAGAATGGAGGTGGAGGCAATCACAGCAGCGTCCGCTACCTGGAGGGACAAACAGCACACACAAGTTTGTAAAAGACTCACAAAGTATGATGAGAAAGGTGAAGACAAGCATGCTTCGGGCAGAGTGGCAGGCTTCTATTCAACAATCAAAATTAGAGAGCTTGTTAGACATGCTGATGTGGTGGGAACCGAGCAGGCAGGCAGACTGGTAAGGTCTTGGTGGGGTACTGGCGAACGATAAGGCAGACGTGGTAGGGGCGGTATAGGATCGTGTGTATAATGCAGAAGATCAGATAGATCATCGCAGCCTGGAGAGAATGGTGATGCAGGGAGTGAACAAAAAATCTGGCCGACACTCAGTTCTAAGAGAAAAGGTCAGACATGATCAGTTTGCAACTGGTACCATTAATACTGGGACTCTTCGCTGGCTGCTGAAGATGAGGACGGAGCACATATGGAAATATCCTTAGTGCTGTGAATTGGGTTCTTGACTCAACTCAACTCTAACAAGAACTCATCATTGAAGAAGATTGGTTGTTAAGACTCAAATAAGTAAGGAAAATGAAGTACTTTGGGCATGTAAAGAGACATGCATGTCAGGAAAAGGTCATTATGGGGGCAGGCATAGTGGGGAAGCAGAGAGGGGAAACACCATGCTATAGATGACATAATATGTGAGAGATAATTTACATGTGACAGAAACAGAGGCAGGACCTCTGGTTTATGATAGAGATTTTGAAAGACTGTTATAAGGCAAAGTTCTGAACAGGACAAGCCGCTGGATGATGATGATGATGATGTTTCCTACAGAAATAAACATGTAGAGAGTTCATTAGTACTGAATGAGCAAGAGTAATCAAACAGTGATGAGTCGTGGGTTGGGCGGGAGATGCAGTAGTGTTGTGGCTAGCATGCTTGCCCAGTGGTCACGGGTTTGAATCGTATTGAGGCATATTTATTTTAATCGTCTGGGCTCCAAGGTCAACCCAGACTAAAATGTGTACCAGGAAATGTCTTGAAAAGTAAAGGCGGGCTGTGTAATACCGACTACATCACCCCTTGAAGAGCTGATTGGTATGTGAAGAAAAATAAATAAAGCTTCAGTCTCCTCCCATCTATCATACAATGAGGTTCTCAGCACTGTACACAAATTCTGTAGCACCAGAGAGGGTCTAAATGTGTGTACAACACAACATCTTCTTCTGTAGCACCAGAGAGGGTCTAAATGTGTGATGCCACTATTCATCTCTCAATGGAGGACAGGCCCTCAACTAACCCTTACTATGCCCTTTGTAGACGTCATGACTGGTTGGATATTGCAACTAAAGTTTCCTATGGGACGAGGAAGCTAGTCCCTCACCAATCCTCTTTAGCCGCCTCAGACATCATGCCTGAGAGGGTTAACCCAGTCGACAAATGCCCGCAGAAGTCGGAATTGTCGGCCGAAAGGTGCAAATATCGCAGCTCTGCTGTAAACAGGCACAACACAATTACGTCCAAAAAATATTCCGGATGAACACAGAAGAAGATGAAGGCATCATGCATGGTAGGTTCCAGTGTTCACATTCTTTGCTTCCGTTATGGTTCCCGGGAACATACAGACAATATCATAGCTACACATACTATATTCTTTCCTGGACAGATTTTCTCACTTGAAATGTATGAGCTTAGGAACTGCTTATTTGGCCAAGTGGTGAAGGGTCTGTAACGTGAGCAACATCCATATAGGTTCTATTGTTCTGTCCTTGCCCAAGAATGTTAGGAGACCAAGCCACTACCTCAGAATTATGGAGGAGTATACCATTCTGTGTTGTGTAGGAAACTGATTTATTGACACATCATCATTAACAGCTGCCATGCCAATAGGCTTGAGTAGTGATGGTTTGCCACCTCACATGATCACCAGTGTTGGATCCAGTCTGTGTTCTTGTCCTGATTATGCCATATGACCAAGCCATCCAGGTACTTATCTCTTTGTCTTCCACATGCTCTTTTTTTTCACCAACACGTTTTCCATTTGTCACAAGTTTTCAAGTTGATTTCTCCTTATATTTCCTTTAGAAACCACTTTTCCACTGCCATTAGACACATATTTTTCTGCTATCTGTTATCTTCCATGTTTCACATGAACCACTGTGTACAATAACTACAGTGTACAATAACCACAGTATACAATAACCACTATGTACAATAACCACAGTGTACAATAACCACAGTATACAATAACCACTATGTACAGTAACCACAGTGTACAGTAACCACAGTGTACAATAACCACAGTATACAATAACCACAGTATACAATAACCACAGTATACAATATCCAATGTACAATAACCACAGTGTACAATAACCACAGTGTACAATAACCAATGTACAATAACCAGTGTACAATAACCACAGTATACAATAACCACTATGTACAATAACCACACAATACATATATTCACAGTGCACAAAAACCACAGTGCACAATAACCACAGTATACAATAACCACTATGTACAATAACCACAGTGTACAATAACCACAGTATACAATAACCACAGTATACAATAACCACTATGTACAGTAACCACAGTGTACAATAACCACTATGTACAATAACCACAGTATACAATAACCACAGTATACAATAACCACAGTATACAATAAACACTATGTACAGTAACCACAGTGTACAATAACCACTATGTACAATAACCACAGTATACAATAACCACAGTGTGCAATAACCACAGTGTACAATAACCACAGTGTACAATAACCACAGTGTACAATAACCACAGTATACAATAACCACTATGTACAATAACCACAGTATACAATAACCACAGTGTACAATAACCACAGTGTACAATAACCACAGTATACAATAACCACAGTGTACAATAACCACAGTGTACAATAACCACAGTGTACAATAACCACAGTATACAATAACCACAGTGTACAATAACCACAATGTACAATAACCACAGTGTACAATAACCACAGTATACAATAACCACAGTATACAATAACCACTATGTACAATAACCACAGTATACAATAACCAGTGTACAATAACCACAGTGTACAATAACCACAGTGTACAATAACTACAGTATACAATAACCATAGTGTACAATAACCAGTGTACAATAACCACAGTGTACAATAACCACAGTATACAATAACCACAGTGTACAATAACCACAGTATACAATAACCACAGAGTACAATAACCACAGTATACAATAACCACAGTGTACAATAACCACAGTATACAATAACCACTATGTACAATAACCACTGTGTACAATAACCACAGTATACAATAACCACAGTGTACAATAACCACAGAATACAATAACCACTATGTATAATAACCACAGTATACAATAACCACTATGTACAATAACCACAGCATAAAATAACCACTATGTACAATAACCACAGTATACAATAACCACTATGTACAATAACCACAGTATACAATAACCACTATGTACAATAATCACAGTATACAACAACCACTATGTACAATAACCGCAGTGTACAATAATCACAGTGTACAATAATCACAGTGCACAATAATCACAGTGCACAATAACCACAGCGCACAATAACCACAGTGTACAATAACCACAGTGTACAATAACCACAGTGTACAATAACCACCGTGCACAATAACCACCGTGCACAATAACCACAGTGCACAATAACCACAGTGTACAATAACCATTATGTACAATAACCAAAGTGTACAATAACCAAAGTGTTCAATAACCAGTGTACAATAACCACTATGTACAATAACCATAATACCAGGATTGCTCCATTATGAAACAAGTTTTAAATAACCAAGTCTGCCTCCTACCTGACAGGCTGTGTGGAGACAACAGGCTTCTCTGGGTCACCCTGGGGTATCAATGTTGACCTACATATCATACTGGACAGTGATGTGGTCTGGTTCAGCATCTGTAACAATAATGTTACAATGAAGTTAATCAACTTCAGGTATCATCCAATATATGTTAAATGTTAGTTGCATATCCTTTACAGGATGTCACAGTCAACACCAGCATTTTTTGCTGTTGTGATCTCTACAACTGTTATTAATTTGTTAAATTTATCATATTATCCTCTTTCTATGCTGGTTAATTTCTGTACTTTTTCTTTCAACAAAATGTTAACAATAAATTCTCCTGAAATGAACATGAATTATCTATAAACTGCGCATTGAAAGTAATTTCAAACAAAATGTTCACAATCCATACAGGAAAAGAAAGATGGTGAAGATGAGATCTACCCAATCCTATAGCCAAGAATATGTGAAGGCATCTCAAACCCTAATGGCACTATCTAAAATGGGATTATCACTGCCCAACAATCAACTGTCCACCTTGAACTTTTGACATCTGAGATGTTTTATTGGAAGAATACAAGAATAAGGTGGATTGAAAAACCGACAAATGAACAAGGTTTGGAAAATGTCACAGAACAAAGAAGACTTCTTGAAGTTATACAAAGGTGAAGACCATCATGGCCTGGTCCCAATCTAAGGCATGAGGAAACACAAAAGAGGTTACTGGAGGGCAGTAAAGAAAAAGGAGTAGATTAAGTACAGCATTTATAAAACAGGCAAGCACAGATCTACCAATGCAGAATACAGGAAATTAAAGATAGCAACACAAGAAAGACAACCTTGAAATGGAAAGAATTATGATAGCCCAAGGGCTGGAAAACTTGATGATGATGATCACTATGACAAGGCAATTTATGTAATAACGACGTGGCAATTTATATAACAATGACATGGCAATTTATGTCCCCACAAAAAAAACCTAACACTGACATTTTAAATCAAAAGTGGCACTGGGCATAAAGAACATATATGAGAGTGTGGTAGAGGCATATACACAACTGTGAAAGCACATCACACCAGGGCTGACTACGGAGCCCAGAGGAAATTTACATGTAATGCAAAGTAATCCTATCTATATGAGTCTACAACAAAGATATATGGTTAATTAACATTTGCTCAGTCTGTGTGAGAGTCTTAATGTTCACAATCAGTGTTTGGGAATCCTCTGGAAGATTATGAGATTTAACACTTAAGCCCAGTGGCGCTGAAGTCTCCCAAGTTCCAAAAGTTTAAACTCTTAAGTCCGATGCATTGGTGTTTAAGTCTCCCGAGTCCCAAAAAGAGCTTGCATATATTGGAATGTGGATGGTGTAGAGCAGTGTTTCCCAACGTGGGGCCCACACCCCACAGGGGGGCAATTTGACTGTTAAGGGGGGCAATTCGAAAATGGAAGAAAGCGGCTGAATATAACAAAACGGGGAGACTTGAGACTGAAGTTAACTAAATTGGAACCTGACATAAGATCTCTTTGCAGCAAGCATCAAGCGCAAGGATCTCACTAAATTTAAATAATAAATAATTACTAATAATTAAAATAATATAGAAAAATCTTTCATTAAAATTATTTTGTACTTGAATTTCAGTTCTCCATTATATGTTTTGAAAATTTACTTACTGTGTTTGCTCAATAATTACCTAGTGATTTCTTCCTAAAACCTATCATTCAAGTTTCTTTAGTGAACATTTCAATTTTTGAATATTAAAAATAATGTATATGTTGAGGGGGGGGGGGGGGGGGGGGGATGGGGCGGGGGAGGGGGGCAATATGAATTTTAGAAAGGCTTAAGTGGGGCATGGTACAAAAAAGGTTGGGAAACACTGGTGTAGAGACTGTACCTGGTACCAAAGTACCATCTCCATGGGGACTGTGTCTGAGAATTTTTTTTCCCCTCCAAAAGCCCACAAACCAGCGGGGTGTGCAGGACTAGCACTGGAACTTCACATCTGTGAAGAAGCATAAGTATATAAGCAAAGCATTACAGTTAAACCTTGAGGTGTACTGGACATAGATGCTAGCCTCATACTTGTATAGATCCACTGGCACTCAGGGGCTGATGTGGTCAGTGTCACGCCGGCCGCCTTGATTTCCCAAGACATTTCCTGGTACCCATTTTAGACCGGGCTGACCAGGGAGCCCAGGTCAGATTTAAAGATCTGCCTCGATGCAAACTGAAACTCATGATCACCAGACGTGCTAGCCACTGCGCTACCACTAATACATCTTTACCATATTCTGACATCTCAAGCACAACACTCATATATTTCTATTACACCTGCACGTGGGCACTACATCCCCAACGTATATTTGAAGCAGATTACAGTAAAGTAAATATAAAGGAACCCTTTTACACACCTTAACCATTATCGGGTGTAACGGACAGAAGTGGCTTTACCCATGGACGGGCAAAACGCCTGAAAACGCCGTGAATACTAAGCATTTTAAAAACGCGATCTCGTGGCTTTCCGAGACTTGCGATTATCTACTTTTGGTTTTGCGATAGCTTGACAACGTGGCTGCCATTTACAAGCGTGTACTTTAAATTTGAACGGAATTTTAAAATAGTTTTTGGGGGTTTTATGCTTTGTATTTCACAATGGATTTTGACGATTCTTCAAGTGATAGCGGAGATTTCGCTGCGTTCAATTTAAGTGGCAGTGAAGTGCACGAAGATGACTATGAATTGCAACTAGATATCAGTGATACCAGCGTGGGCAGTGAGCACAGTTCGGATCTATCGGACTTTGAAGAAAATGATTCTGATTCTGAGTGTTTGTAAATAGTGTATAAGACTGACAATCACAAACAATGTGTTGTATTTTGTAAATATTTGTGTTCATGTGTGGATTACCGGCAACATTCACGTGAGTAACATAATTGGCATGCTTTTTTCTTCATTTTGTTTTTTTATGTCACTAAAATCTGTTGACTAACACCTTATATGTGATGTTTTTACTAACATAAGCCGAAATTTTACCGAACCAGAAAAATCGTGCCTGTTCAGAGCTAAAAAATGGACAAACGTCTGCCCTGTAAAGGGTTAAGGCAGTTTGGGCATATGGTTCTAGACCCATATGTTTATAGACTAAACAGCACTTGAGATCTGTCCTCAATGTCACACCAACCACCTACACTTTACTAGACATTGTATCCATTTTAGACTGAGTCAACCATTATAAAAAATTTCCTTGGCACAAATCTCAACTCATAACATTAAGATTTACATTAGAAGCCCCCTCATATATACAGGGTGTCCGTAAAATCTGGACACATGTTGATTATTCCAAAAAGCAAGGAGCACAAGAAGTTATGGCGTGGTGTGGTTTATGGATTGGAAGACGTGGTCATGTGGAGTGCTCTTCTTGTTCACCAGACCTTAGTCCTCTTGATTTCTTTTTCTGGGGCATGCTAAAGGAGAAAGTGTACTCAATAAAAATCACTTTCCCATGTGTCCAGACTTTATGGACACCCTGTCTATATACATATATATAAGTCACAAAATAATACCAAGAAAAACTAGTAAAGCAGAATGCATGCATGCACATTTGTTAACCATGTTGTGATGCAAATGTTCCAAAGACTTAATGAATAAAACATATCATCATCATCATCCAGTGCCTTTCCAGCTGGCATGGGCAATCATGCCTCTCCACAAATTACGATCTTCAATGTCATGGATCAATTCATGTATTAACTCCCTTCCGTGCCATGACACAAGACTGTCAAGAATCTTCTCACGCTGTCTTCCTCTATTTCTCTTTCCACAAATCTTTCCGGTTGTCACATTATGTTCCAGTTTTTGTCTTCTCATAACGTGGCCAAAAATACAACATGTAATTGCTAATTTTCTTTCATAATACATAACTGTCATGAAGTGACTGAATGTTTGCTAAGTTATTGGGTACATTATGATGTTTCTTTCTTCTTGGATATGACAAGAAATTGTTTTCTGATAATGTAATTCTAAAGCTGGTTGCTTACTGTGTTATATTACAGATCAGAGGATGTGGTAGACAGTCATCACTCAGAGATAAAGCAAGATGGATATATAATCAGATTGTAACCGGCACTATTAGTATTGGAACTCTTCACTGGCTGTTGAAGATGATGACTGAACGCTTATGGGAATGCCCTGAGTGCAATGATGTTGGTTCTTGGCTCAACTCAACTCATTACAGAATTACAATATGATTAATACTGGTGTTCAAGTCAGATCTTAGTCAGTTATGACTGAGCGACCGTATGACAGTAGATGATACTTCCTGCTTTCTGTTAGCGCCAAATGATGGGTGGCGCTTACAAAACTCCAAACTGTGCCAATGGTTTCAGGCAGAGTGCAATTGGGAGGGTACAGGCCTTACCCTAGTGCAAAGAAATGCAACCTAAAGACTAAATGTTATGGCAGGGCAGACCAGGCCCTAAGCTTTGGTCTAGGATCTAAGCTCTGACAGGCAGACAGTTAAAGTATTGCTTTGCTGATCCTCAGCTTCTGCAGCTTGTCTTGTTCCAGACATAATGGTGTTGTGAACAGAGTGAGTGAAACATTGAATGATAGCGTGAGGGTGTGTGTCTGTCTGTGTATGAGTGAGAGAGAGAGTAGAGATAAAGTGAATGAAGATGGAGAGAGTGAATGAATGAGGGAAATAGTGAGTGTGTGAGAGAGAGAGAGAGAGTGAGACAGTGGGAGAGTGGATGTGTTAGTGTGTGTGTGTGCGCGCGCATGCGTGTGAGTATATGAAAGAAGAGAGAGAGAGAGAGAGAGAGAGAGAGAGAGAGAGAGAGAGAGAGAGAGAGAGAGAGAGAGAGAGAGAGAGAGAGAGAGAGAGAGAGAGAGAGAGAGAGAGAGAGAGTTGAGTAGACGCATGTCATGTAACACGCGAATCCGTATGTTTGTGTATTCTCATCTGTCATATTATCAGTTGAATACCATTTGATTTTATCATGTATAATATAAAATTATGTACATTACTGTAGTTTGATTGAGAGAGTCAGTGAGTGTAAATGAGAGACAGAATGAGTGAGTGTGAGAGTGAATGTGTGTGTGTGTGTGTGTGCGTCTCTGTGTGTGTGTGTGTGTGGGAGCATCACTATTTTTTTACATCACACACTGTATATGTACACATTTTTCTCAGTGCTTAACATTTTTATGAGACTGCTCACGCCAATTGTCAGTGTATGTGTGTGAGTAAAGTGTGGGAGTTTGTTCATACTAGTTCCAATGCCCATGTGAGGCATTATGTATGCATCTAGATGTGAGGATGTGTGAGTGTGTGTGTGGAGGATGTGTGTGAGTATGGGGATATATGTGTCTGGGGGAAGTGTGGGTGGGGGTATGCGTTTGGATGGGTTGGGGTGTGTGGGTGTTGGTGGGCAGTGAGATTTGTAGGTGTTGGTGGGATGTGTGGATGGATGTGTGGGGGTGAAAGTAGGGGTGTGGGAATGGGTGTGGGGGATGTGTGTATGGGTGGAGGATGAGTGTATGGGACAAGTGCGGAGGATGTGTGTGTGGGTGGGGGATATGTGTGGGTGGGTGGAGATGTGTGGATGGTTTGGGGGAAGTATGTGTCAGTTGCAGGGTTGTGTGGGTAGGGGATGTGTGTGGTTGGATTGGGGATGTAAGGGCAGGTGGGGAGAAGTGTATGGTGTGTGGGTTTGGGATCTATGTGGTGGTGTGTTGGTGGGGGATGTGTGCATGGTGTGTGAGTGGGGGTATGTTTATGGTGGGTGGGTGAGGATATGTGTATGGGTGGGGGATAGTGTGTGGTGTGTGGGTGGGGGATGTGTGTGATGGGTGCGGGGATTGTGTATGGGTGGGGGATATGTGTGTATTGGTGGGGGATATATGTGGGTGAGTAGGGAATGTGTGATGGTTGGGGGAAGCATGTGTGGATGGCAGGGGTGTGTGGGTGGGGATTGTGCGTGGATGGGGGATGTGTGGAAGGGGGTGTGTGAGTGACTTACGGATGTGTAGGTGGGTGAGGGATGTGTATTTGTAGGGGCGGGATGTGTGGGTGGGTGGAGAATGTGTGGGTGGGGGTATGCATGATCGAGAGATGTTTGGTTGGGGGTGGGTGGGTGGGGGTGTGTGGGTTCATAGTGGAGGATGTGTGAGTGAGTGTGTGTTGATGGATGGGTAGGGAATGTGTGTGTGAGTGGGGAGAGGTGTGTGGTGTGTTGGTTGGGGATATGTGTGTGGTGTGTGGGTGAGGGATGTGTGTGTGGGTGGGGGTATGTGTGGGGTGGGTGGGTGAGGGTATCTGTATGGATGTGAGTGGGGATATTGTGTGGTATGTGGGTGGGGGATATGTGTGTGGTGAGTGGGTGGGGGATATGTAGTGGTATGTGGGTGTGGGATGTGTGGGTGAGGGATATGTGTGTGTGGTGCATGGGTTGGGAATATTGTGTGGTAGGGGATGTGTGTGATGTGCAGGTGGGGAATGTGTGTGGTGGGGAATGTGGGTTAGGGCATGTATGGGTGGGTGGAGAATGTATGTGTGGGTGGTGGGGTGTGTGTGTGTGAGTGGATTGGGGATGTATAGGTGGTTAGGGAGATGTGTGTGTGTGTGTGTGGGTAGGGATATGTCAGTTGGTGGGGATGTGTGTGTGCATGGTTTGGGGATATTTGAGTGGATGTGTGATGTGTGGGTTGGTGGGGGATGTGTGTGCGTGGGTGGGGAATATGTGGTCAATGGAGGTGTGGTTGGGGGATGGGTGGTTGGAGGTGTGGGTGGGGAGAGGAGGTGTGGGTGGGGAGAGGATGTGTGGGTGGGGGATGGATGTGTGGGTTAAGATGTGTATGTGGGTGGGTGCGGGATGTGTGGGATGTTTGTGTGGGTGGCGAGTGTGTTTGGGTTGGGGGAACAGGTGAGGGCAGTGTGTGTGGGTGGGGGATGTGAGGGAGGGGGATGGGTCGGTTGGTGGGGTATGTATGTGTCCCTGGGTGTGTGTGTGTGTGGGTAGGTGGGGGTGTGTGTGTGGGTGGGGTGATGTGTGGGTAGGTGGGAGATGGGCCTCATAACATGGTAATTTGTCTTGTTTATGTTTACAACATTCACTTCACAATGTTTTTTTTTTTCGTTCTATGTGAATGTATAATGCTCTTGATGAATGAAAGATGGGTGATTGGAAGGGCCGAATTTAAGACAGGCCTGCGTGCCCAATTTGTGACTCTTTTAAAATAAAGTTGATTTGATTTGATTTGATTCAGGCTCCAACCCTCCACAGGTTTAAGTATTTCATTGTCCACACTCCAACCCAATGCCCAGAGAGATTTATGTCCTGCAAGCAACACACTATTAACAAACACATGTAGTCCTCCACCAAAACCAAAGAAAGACACATAAGCCATTTTAGTCCCAACACTAAAACATACTTTTTTTCTGGGCATAATCTCCTGATCCTGAATGTAAAGAATTGTTAGAAGAAAGGGAATATAAATATCTTAGTTGAAATTTTCAGAAAGCAATAGCAAACTACTGAACGTAAACTTTCCATTAAATCACAATCAGTCAAAAAAAATCCTGGGGTTGACTGTGATGTCCTGTTAAGGATATGCAACTAACTAACTAGATGAAACTCCATGGTCTATCTGATATAGCTTAAGCAATGCACAAGAAACAGCAAACTTAATATCCTAATATTGATATTTCCCATCGCTGGTACTATTTGCTACACATACTCTCGCTAAACATCAAATCTGTCTCGCATGTTAAAGATTAGGCCAGGAATGAATAATTATAACAACTGGCTGGGATATAAGGAGTTAAAATAATAACTAGAATAGAAAGGGTTAATGTTAAAACTGGCCCAAGTAGTAAGAGCCAACATAATGTTAGTGCTTTCATTTTAAACAAAGCATCTTCTTCTTCTTTCTTCCTCTTTTTCTTTCTTATTTCCTCTCCTCCAATGTTTTCTTCATCCTCTTCCCTTTTATTCTTCTCCATTCTTGTTCTTCCTTGTTTCTTCTACTTCATTCTTCTTCTCCTCCCACCTCTTCCTTTTTCTTCATCTTCTTCCTTCTCTTCTTCTTATTCCTTCTTGTTCTTTTTTCTTTCTATTTTTCTTCTTCCTTTATTCTGGAACAGACATTTATGATCACGGCTCTCCACTCCTTTCTATCATCAAATATTGTAATAAAGCCAATATTGCTTATGTTACTTTTGATGCAGCAAGCACATGCATTCACTGATAACCACAATGGATACTGATACCTGCTGACATTAGCTTTCAAACACATTCAGTAACCTAGACAAGAAACAAATGAACAGATTCCAGAAACAATTACCAGAACATGATCATGGAGTGTGGTAATTAAATATGAGAGCCATATATCCTGAAATACTCCTTAAACACAACAAAAGCAAAAAGGTAAATTTGAAATTTTCGTGGGGATAACACGTTCCACATTTGAACAATACCTGTGACTATGTGTTTTCATTGTTTCAGCTGAAGTATTATTTATTTACTCACTTCATATGATGTAGGAAAACAGGAGTTAAATGGCTAACAAGACTTTTTAATATAGCATGGGAAGAAAGAAAAGTCCCAGACCATTGGCAACAGGCAATAATAGTACCAATATGGAAAAAGAAAGGCAATATGAGAGAATGCGAAACATATGGAGGTATTTAGTTTAGTTTAGTTTAGTCGATGGATCAACATCATGGCACACGGGTGCAACCCATAAGTGCTCCGTTCTCCTCCTAACTCAAATCTGAGTCTGGAGAAACTCAGCTCAGTGCGAGGATCCTGAAAATACTTTGGGTAGATTTTTAACTCGAAATTTTGCCCGGGCAGCGCCGTTAGGTTACACTTCTTCAATTTTCAACTGCCAAGGGATTTTTTACGTGCGCAACAATACACACAGGCGTCCGATCTCACTACCCAGAGACCAAGGGAAATTGTATTACTAGAGGTCCACGTGAAAAGGTCCCGGTCACTACATATGGTTACTACTTGGGCCAGAGGTATATCATTCCTGAGCCATATTGGGAAAATGTACGCAAAACTATTGGAACAAAGAGCTAGACCCATGTTGAACAACAGATAAGCAAAGTACAATTCGGTTTTCAGAAAGGTAAAAGTTGCACTGATACACTATTCGCACTTAGACAAATATGTGAAAAAACTATTGAATATAGTGACTAGCAGAATATTGTGTTTGTAGATCAGGAAAAGACTTTCGATAGAGCAGACAGATACAAATTATGGACCATCCTTGAAGATTACGGGATACAAGGACAATTGCTAGAAAACATCATAGCCATGTACCAATCGAGCTGAAGTGCAGTAAGAACGCAAGAAGGTATATCAGATATGTTCACAGTCAATACTGGAGTGAGACAGGGACATGTGCTCCCTCCTCTGCTGTTTAATATCTGCATGGACAGAATATCCAAAGAAGCAAGTCTTGACAGAACAGATTCAGAAAATTTAGAACTCTTTACTTCAGATGAAACAATTATCCACAGGAAATAAATAAACTTCTATTTGCAGAGGATTAGTGCCTGTTTTATAGCGATGAGGGCAGACTGCAAAATCATATTAATAACCTGAGCATATGCATGCAGCAATGAAGAACACTGACTAAAAAAAAAAAGCATCGTTCTGAGGAACTGAAATACTTTGGCAACATTATACATCACAGAGGCTTGGAGAGAACCATGATGGAAGGTGTGGTTTCTGGAAGCAGAGGCAGGGGTTTACCAACACGAAGATGGACACAGGACACTGCAGACACCTGGAGCATGAGGAAGCATGAGACAGGAGACATAGCAAAAGATCAATGGGATCAACGATGGGATAAACAGTGGGATCAACATTCTGCACAGGACCAGCTACATAAT
Organism: Cepaea hortensis; assembly: GCA_963921405.1. Taxonomy (NCBI): domain Eukaryota; kingdom Metazoa; phylum Mollusca; class Gastropoda; order Stylommatophora; family Helicidae; genus Cepaea; species Cepaea hortensis. The sequence continues at coordinate 91,758,449 of OY992887.1, forward strand.
GATGGCAGCTCAATTGTGTCATGGTTTCTGGATGCCTTGAAACATTGTATTTAAATTCTTGCATTTCTTCTCCAGGTCTTCTCAGCTTGTCAAGTGGGAAATATCTATCTGCTAATAAAACTCTCAAATAATGTCTGCCTCCTGGTATTTTATTCTTATAAGCAGATACAATTAAAACTGGTAAGTATGTGACATAAGTGACAGACCACACCTTGAGATGTACTGGGTGTGTGGCACTAGCTCTGTATGTTTATAAACAAAAAAGGCACTCAATGGGAGATTTCGCCAATATCAAGCCGGCAGCCTTTACTTCCCATGACATTTCCTGGCATCCATTTTAGGATGGGTGGACCTGGGAACTGAGGTCAATTTTAAAAAAGCCTTCCAGTTGGTGATTTGAACACATGGCCACCGGGCCAGCAGGTCGGCATACTAACCACTGCAGCTCTAAAACAATAATATACTGTAACACAAAATCCAGCAAAAGAGACAACATGTCCAGACAGAAACAAACGTGTTTTTTAGTTCAGCACTGACCATTGACTGAGAAGTGATGTTGTTCACACACACCGGCAGAGCCTGGTTCTCATTATTGCACAGGGAAATATTGAAGCTGTGGTAGTACTGTGTGCCACTGGCTGTGAATAGGCGAGACCCAGTAACAGACAGGACTCTGCGAAGTAAGACATTTAATCAGTTAATCAACAAGAAACAATTCCTTTTGCTCACGTTGAAAGAAAAAGAAAAGAGAACAATTTCATCAATCAAGAATAAGGTGTGCATTATGTTAAGTTTCTGGGTGCTGAGCTATCGTAGCGAGAAGCATACTTTGCAACTGTCCCGATGGTCATGGGTTTGATTTTGGCTCAAGGCGAGTTTTTGAATTAAACCTGGCCTCCCAGGTTGACCAAGCCTAAAACAATGGTTACCAGGAGATGTCTAGGGAAGTCAAGGTGGCTGTGATATTGACCACATCAGCCCTCGAATGCTGACTGGTGTATAAAATATGGGGCTAGCACCACATGCCCAATGTGCCTCAAAATGTGTAAAACGGGTGCGTATATTATACTACTATTTATATTTCTCCTTCACTTTTGCCTGCAGCATATCCTTTAACAAGGAGCTGTGTCTCTTTATATGCTTGCTTGTGTTCGTTGGCTTGAGCTCCAACGTGAAGTCCTGTATGTCGGATGAAGGCATCCTGTTGTCCAACATCAGTGTGATATCATACAGGACCTGAGGTTTGCGCGAGTATCCGTTGTCCCATGTCTGGCTTATTGGTGTGCAGACTGGTGGTTCCTCGCCGTACAGGCAGACACTCTCCGACTTTGGAGGAATCGGCAATCCTACTGACTTTAGCCAGGACCCCGAAGGGACCTGTTGCCCAGGACGCTCGACGAGGACACGTCAATAGGTCTTGGCCAGTATATAATCCGGCCCTGGTGCCTTGGAAACACCTCTGCATCCCTGTCTCTTTATATGACTAAAGTGCCTTAAATGTCTTAGCTTCTGTGAAACCAAATTGTTTGGGTTCCGGGGTAAATATGGTTGAAAAGTTGAAACTTAAAGGAATTGATGGAAGGGCATCACCAGGAGTGGAGCCTGCGGCTTAATTTGACTCAACACTGGAAAACTCACCCGTTCATGACACTGTAAGGATTGACAGATTGATAGCGCTTTCTTGATTCAGTGGATGGTAGTGCATGGCTGTTCTTAGTTGGTGGAGTGATTTGTCTGGTTAATTCTGATAACAAATGAGACCCTAACCTATTAAATAGCAACATATTAGAGGGACGAGTGGCGTTTAGCCACATGAGATTGAGCAATATCAGGTCTGTATCTTATCCTGATCACACTTAAATAGGTTATTAGTCTCCTAGAGCAGAGTAAAAGTGGTTAGATTATGTCCATGTGATGGATTCACACCTAATACTCAGTTGTTGAAGAGAGGGAGCTGCTCACCACAACTCATAAAGCCAAGATCTAGTAATTGTGAAATTCATAGTTAATAAACAATTTATAGATATAACTTATTCTTCTGCTGCCATTCATCTGTCTATGGGGTAGAGGACCTTAACCAACTAATGAAACCCTTTGGAGACATGTTCACGACTGGTTGGATTTTTAGGGGGGCTGCGTGGTCTCGAGGTATGGTGTCCACCTCGAGTGCTGGAGGTCCCAGGTTCAAGCCCCAGTGAGGACCGGGATTTTTTCACGTGGACTTCGAGTAATAAAATTTCCACTGGTCTCTGGAGAGTGAGATCGGACGCCCGTGTGTATTGTTGCGCACGTAAAAAATCCCTTGGCAGTTGGAAATCGAAAAAGAGTAGCCTAATGGCGCAGTCTGGGCAAAATTTCGAGTTAAAAATCTACCCAAAGTATTTCAGGATCACCGCCGGTGCTACGAAGTACTGAACTGAATTTCTCCAAACTCAGGTTTGAGTTAGGAGGAGAACGGAGCGCTTATGGGTTACACCCGTGTGGCATGATGTTGATCCATCGACTAAACTAAACTAAACTAAACTGCTTGGATTTTGCAGCTAAAGTTTTCTTCAGGCTGAGGTAGCAAGTCTCATGCCAACCCTCCTTAGTAGTCTTCTATGACATGCATGGCCGGTTACAGTGCTACTATTCTCTGCTTCCCTTATGATCTGGTTACCCGAGGGTGGCAGAAATATCTGCCATGGAAATATTCAAGTGAAAAGTCATCAGAACTTACTTGTCCAGCTCAGTGAAGTCAAAATCTCTGCCCATGTGATCCACAAAGTGGCAGTTGGACTTGCATGACCGCCCTCCTACTGGATGTAGGCCTGGGCCACATGGTTTACAGGCATCCCTGCTCCAGGAGTTGCTACTGGGCAGGATTGTTCCAAATGGACACGGCTCACAGCTTTGCAAATCTGGGTCCACATAATGACCATCAGGGCATGGGATACACCTGGTTAGACAGAGCAGAGAAAAACCAACTAGACAATCAACAAACAGAAATATGTGACTTCATGAACATATCAGGCATGATCACATTCTTAACATGGGTACCAAGAAATGTCTTGGTAAGGAAAGGCAGCCAGTGTGATACTGACATTAACTCTTGAGTGCTAATTGGCCTATAAGAAACAGGGCTTAGTCAGATTTGACTGGGCTACCATATAATAGTAGACATTACCACCAGTGCCGAATGTTGGGTGGTGCCCACCAAACCCAACACCCCACATTGTGCTAACGGCTTCAGGCAGAGGAGCACAATTGCGAGGGTAAAAGTCTCATCCTAGTGCAAGGAAGTGAAACCTAAAGACTAAATGTCATGACAGGGGCAGACCAGGCCTTAATTGACACGGCTCACAGCTTTGCAAATCTGGGTCCACATAATGACCATCAGGGCATGGGATACACCTGGTTAGACAGAGCAGAGAAAAACCAACTAGACAATCAACAAACAGAAATATGTGACTTCATGAACATATCAGGCATGATCACATTCTTAACATGGGTACCAAGAAATGTCTTGGTAAGGAAAGGCAGCCAGTGTGATACTGACATTAACTCTTGAGTGCTAATTGGCCTATAAGAAACAGTCAGGGCTTAGTCAGATTTGACTGGGCTACCATATAATAGTAGACAGTACCACCAGTGCCGAATGTTGGGTGGTGCCCACCAAACCCAACACCCCACATTGTGCTAACGGCTTCAGGCAGAGGAGCACAATTGTGAGGGTACAAGTCTCATCCTAGTGCAAGGAAGTGAAACCTAAAGACTAAATGTCACGACAGGGGCAGACCAGGCCTTAATTCTTGGTCAGCAACTGGTTTAGGACTGAAGCTCCAACAAGCGGCAGCTTATCTTATTCCAGATGTATTGGTGTTACCTTTCCTTTGGAGTAAACTAGGCAAGGTGAAAGAGGGATCATGCTGCATGGTCTCTACAACCCAGCCCAGGCTTTGTGCTATGGAGAGGTATAGCTCCCTGCCTGGTCCCCACTATAGGTTGCAGTTATTATGCTTTTTTGAATCACAATATAACAAACTACCGTCTGTCAAAACAGTAAGGTGCTGGTAGTAGTTATGTAAGAATATGGGGCAGCTCAAGACATATAAAAGGGTCTTAATTACTTTACAATCATATTCTGCCCAATAGGCTCCTTCTGTCCATAAGCTCTCTGCTGAATAAAGGATGAAAACAGTTGTCTGTCATAACCTCATTCTTTTCACTGTACGAATCTCCTTCTATTTCTTGATGGCTTCTGTGATCATGCTTCAACAAGTCATTAATTTAAGACACCAAATACTCCTTGCTTACACTTCCACCTTTCATCACAAATCTATTACTGAATGCTTCATACTATTTCTCGATACCAGATGTAGCAGAGAGTGCTGAGCTGAAGGATAAGTTGTGGAGCTTCCACGCTGACCTGGAGAAGGCAGTGGACTTCATCCTGGCAACAGAACTGCAGATACAGCATGATCAATGGCCTGAACACTTAGATAATGTTTATTTCTTCACAAATGACAATACCTGGCCTGCACAGTATGGTCAGAGTCCAGACAAGTAGCCTGTACTCTTAGCCATACCCCTCCATATCCTTCCCATATTCTTCATCTGTCTCTAATTCTCTTCTCTCTGTGTTTTTGGGCCTCCTTCTATTTTGTTTGTCCTGTGGGTTCCAGGTGAAGGACTTTCGAGTTATACAATTATCACGTTTTCTCAATGTGTGTTCTATCTAGCACCAAGAACTTTTCTTCACTCTTGATTCAATGGAATATGACTAACTCTCCCCCTAAGCTCTGGATTAGGGATTCTGTTAAACCATGTTATCCTTCATTGCCATAAAAGTAGTCTACTTTACTTTTCAGATTTCTATCCAACCATTCCCTTTAACTTGTCAAATCTGCTCAACTAAAGAATAGGTCAGCAGAGATCAACTCATAACCCCAGCCATGGTTCTATGGGTGCCATAATGGAGGCATCAACACCTATGAGTCTTCTATTGTTGTCTATTCTCACCAATATATATCTGTGCCTCAAAGTGGTAGGGTGAGTAAATGAATCAGGTCATAACTGACAGCAATTTTGACATGACTGCAAGAACTTGTATTGTAAGTCGCTAATATTAGCACCGGAATACCATGACCTAATCATTCTTTGTTGTTCTCACTACAGGATGTTCTTTGCCTTTAAATGTTCCCTGGGAGATCAGCGTGGTCTTAAACATCCAGTGTGTTGACGCCAAGGTACTGGGATCAATCCCTGCACCAATAAGTTGGACTAAAATGTTTTCTCATCCTTGACTTGGGGATGTATATTATAATTACCTCTGAAGTCGGAGTGGGTTTGCCTAATGGTGAAGGACACTGGTAAAAGGGAAATTAATCCAGATACAAAAATCAGTCCAGTGCACTAGAAGTAGTAGCAGGCGTTTGGACTACACTTGAGTTCAAAGCGAGTGGATAAAAATAGTTCCTTGATGAACTGTTGTTTTTTAAGGGATTCCTAACGAGTCACATACCCAAACCAGGCAATATTTCAGCACTTAAGTACTGGTAAAAGTGATTTTTGATGGCCTGAAAGTTAAGGTTAACTATCTCCATTCTCACCCATCCTCCGTTTTTCCTTCAGGGCAAGACTGACAAAAGGTGGCACCACCTGAAATAGTTTTGGTGACTGCAATGCTGTAAATCTTGATGAAGTTGTTCATCTTCAGTGTCCGAGTCTCATTCTCTGCTGAAGCAAATCCAAAATCATCAGGCTGGAACACCCAGGTGAAGGTCAGTGATTCATTGGTAAAGATGTCATGGCTGTGAATACAATTATATGCAGATTAGTGTATTATACTATCTGCAATACTGATGAGTAAAACATCTCAGGGTAAAACATCAACTACGGTACAAAGATGTGTGTACGTGGGACATGACTGATGCAGGCATTGATATTGCACCTTGGGATCAAGTGGCTGTTGACGGCGTGCATGGAGGGCAAAGATCAGAAATGGAATAAAGACAAAGAAAAAAATGATTGTATATAGGTCACACACTGTGATGTTTGTTCTTGATGCAACTCACTTCTCCTCTAGTGATGACAACTAACCCAAACAATATGTGATTTTCTTAATCCTATAGTCACAGACGTTATCCAGCTTATCACATCAACTCCTGTCCAGTAGTGCTTCAGAGGGGATCTTAGCAACAAAGTGGTCAAACCATGTGTCTTGCTCTCTGAAGGCTGTAGATTCATTTTTGGACTCCATCATTCAGACTTTAAGTGCAATTTTTCTGGAGATTCCAAGGGTCATCGCTGGAACTACAGAGTTTGTGCTGTGTGCATTGCTCTCAATAGGTGGCATGCAACTCTGCAGAGAAAGAGACAGAGCAATGAAGTAGAGCCTCTTGCTTTTAACCTTATTGATCTTAAATGCTTCAGAAGCAAAAATTTACCACTTTCAAGAACAATTTCACAACTTTCTTAGGGCAGAAAGGGTTACGGTACCCACTACCTGACACAAACAGAGCTAATCTATGTGTAAAGTTGGAGAATGACATTATATCATAAGGAAACAGAAGAACATAACTAATGTACCTGTATACTTTTCTGGGACTGGTTTCATCCCAAGACTGAAGGACTGTATTTCCACGTGAGGCATTCTGAGTAGCAAAATGATCGGTGATTACAAACTTAGTGCATGATAATTTTTCCTACTAAAAACAAACTTCTTACAATAGTTAGTTTAAAGACCAACAATGGCAGTTGTAGGCAAAGTTGGAAACAGATGTTCTCAGTCCAGATGATGATAATGACGATGTGTGTGCCAGTGTGTATCTGTTTCTCTCCCTCCCTCTCTGTACTCACCTGTTCCAGCTTAGTAATCTAGGACTATATTTCCTTCAAGGAGGTGTTTGATTCTTTGCCACAAGGTACTGGGTCAGTCCAGTCTCACAAAATGGCGACAATAAAATGTTATGGGCGGGTAGGGCGGCTGGCGTGGTTTTGATCACATCATTCAATACCTCCATTCACTCACACATATGCACATATACACCCATTCACTCACCACCCAATCCACTCATTCACAATCATACATACATTCACAAACACACACAAATTCAACTCACAATGACACGCTTGCACATACATCCACCCACACTTGCATACTGCCCACTGTCACCGCCTCACGTATATATATCTAGTAAAGGGCTGCAATTCCAGCCCAAGGGAAACCATTGAGTCGAGCAGGACCCAAGTAAGCTAGAACCTTCTAGATAGAAGGTGGTCACCAAGTCCATGATTCCGTGGACACTGATGTGGCCCGCCTAATGCGGGGTCCACGAGGAACTCGGACAGAGTTACCGCCCGTGTCGGGTTAGGACACGCGGAGACCGGCAGAGGACGAATGGACTTGAGAGAGGCAACAGGGCCTGCCTTTGAGGGACTCTATAGATATCAATAGATATATAGACATAGGCTAGATAGTTTGCTAGACTGTTAAATGATACTTATGTGTGTGATGTTTCCTATTTGACAGATGTAATATAGCGCGGGTCTGTTTACCCACTGCGCCAACGCATACTGTATATGAGAATACAATAAATCTTCGATCTCATAACAACCAGATTTATTGTTGCCTGTATGAACCCAAGTTTAGTTATCTAAATACGAGCAAGACTATGACAGGCTTTTTGGGGGCTAGTTTTCCGGTTTTGGCATAGAATGTTTCTTAAAAACCTGTTAAATGCCATGTAAAAGTAATTATTTAATCATATTACATTGATTGTTGATAAAACATTGACACACATATACACACTGACCCACTCACAAACACCCACAGTCATTGTTTGAAAGACCAAAGTCAGTGTCACAACCCACAAGAGAACCATAGCCAGACCTCCTCTATATCATACATGTGCTAGTTTAGTTTAGTTTAGTTGACGGATCAATATCACGGCACATGGATGTAACCCATAAGTGCTCCGTCCTACTCCTAACTCAAGCCTGAGTCCGGAGAAACTCAGCTCAGTGCATCGGCCAGGATCCTGAAATACTTTGGGTAGATTTTAAACTCAAAATATTGCCCAAGCAGCGCCGTTAGGCTACACTTTTTTCGATTTACAACTGCCAAGGAATTTTTTACGTGCGCAACAATACACACGGGCATCCGATCTCTCTACCCTGAGACCAAGGGAAATTTTGTTACCAGAAGTCCACGTGAAAAAATCCCGGCCCTCACCGGGGCTTGAACTCGGGACCCCCAGCACTCAAGGCAGACACCATACCTTGAGACCACTCAATCCCCCTAGACATGTGCTACTACTCTGCAATAGAAGCAAACATGTTTACTAACACCCCTTCTTGTCTCTTCTTCAAGTGCCTGGCCTGGAGCAAGCAGTAGCTAGTTATCTGTCAGATTATCCGCACTATACATCAAACCTTTCAGTCCATTAGTGCTCAGATCCCCTCCTCAGTATCTCCCTTAGCGTGTAGCTGTTGACAACACCATTTCTGTGTTGACTGACTATTCTTCTTTTCCCGCCTGCATAGCACACTAGTCTGGCTTCACTCCATTTTGACTTGATTTTCTTTGTCAGGTCAAGGTTGCAGATTCACAGTCATCTCTCGATTTGTTTAACTGCCCTGCCTCTCACATGACTTTCACTATATCAGCTCAGTCCACTACTTGTTCACTTTCCACAACAGCCAGGGTCACAAAATTATCAGCTTATGTACATTTTACATTTCCTCTTACACAAGCGTGGTCTGTCACAAAAATAAACCTGATTTTTATCAGCCTTCTCCTTCGCAGAGACTCCACCCATTGTCTTCAAGCCAGCCCATCTCAATCTTCCTAAAGTTACTTGCATATCTTATAAAGGACGTTGCAGTCAACCACATGATTTTTTAGCTGTTTGTGATATCTTGGCAAGTTTATGTTCAGGAGTTTGCTATTGCTTTCTGAATGACCACACTCATACCTTTGTATGGACACCAATGCAAGGTAATCTGCTTCTAATTTGCCTGCAGCTGTGTTTCGAACGCGGTATGGAGGATTATGAATTGCATTCGTAACCCCTTCCCCACAGAGCCAGCTAAAATCTTCCTAAGCATACTTATTAAGTCACTGAGAAAGCATGCCTAGGTAAAACTGTGTCCAAGGCCAGGTTATTGCTTTAGCAGACAATGATGATCATTAATCTCCAACTCTCTGTCATCTGATATTTTGATGAAATTGATGTTTCTTATATTATTATTGGAAGAAAAGGGCACAAACAATGCAATTTATACATTACGGACACTAATAGAAAGGTCAATAGAGAAACAGAGAGACATATATTTGTGCTTCATAGATTATACTAAGGCATTTGATAAAGTAAAACATGATGAACTTATTAAAATGTTGGAAGATATCAACATTGATGGAAAAGATTTAAGAATAATAAAGAATGTTTACTGGAACCAAGTAGCAGCAATTAAAATGGGAAATAAAGAGGGTAGTTACGAACAGATAAAGCTAGGAGTACGACAGGGGTGTGTCTTGTCACCAGATCTTTTCTCCCTGTATAGCGAAGTAATAATGAGAGAGATCAAAGAGATGCCAGGAATACTAGTTGGAGGTTATAATATAAATAATATACGCTATGCAGATGACACAGTATTGGTGGCGGATAATTCAACAGACCTACAGCAATTATTAGACGTTGTAGTAACAGAGAGTGCAAGGAAAGGACTCTCCTTGAATATCAAGAAAACAGTAACAATGGTAATATCAAAGAAAATGGTGACACCAAAATGTGACATAGAAATAGAAGGAAAAATCCTTAACCAAGTGGATAATTTTAGATACCTAGGGGCATTTATAACATCAGATGGAAGATGTACAACAGAGATTAGGAGCAGAATAGGGCAGGCAAAAGCCGCATTTCAGAAAATGAAGAGTATCTTGTGCAATAAGTCACTGTCACTGAATGTAAGAAAGAGAGTGCTGAAATGCTATGTAGAACCAGTTTTGCTGTATGGCAGTGAATCTTGGAATGTAAATGAAGAAATTAAGAAGAAATTAGAAGCAACAGAGATGTGGTTCCTGAGATGAATGTTGCGAATTCCTTGGACTGCCAGAGTAACTAACGACGACTGCCTGAAACAGGTTAATGAAACTAGAACATTATATACAACAATAAGACAGAGACAAACATCTTTCTTCGGTCACGTGATGAAAAGAGAGGCATTGGAGAACATCATAACAACTGGAAAGATCGAGGGGAAGAGAGGCAGAGGCAGACCAAGAGAAATTATGCTGGATGGATTGAGACGGTGGCATGGAGGCATATCAGCAGCAGAGTTGATCCAGAAAACCAAAGACCGAGATCTATGGAGAGCCATGAACGGCACTTGATGATGATATTATTATTATTTGTTTCTCAGCTGTTTTAATTTTTCCACATACATCTTCCTTTTTCTCTCTGCCTAGCATTTTCCCATATAAGCCTTACTTACTCTGTCTCTACCAATCATTATACATACATTCGCAACCTGTTTGAACACTACCTCAGTGCAGACTACATACCCCCATAAAGAAAAACACAAAAAGACAATAATAATGGTAACTTATCTCAAACGACAACTAGCCAAAAAACATTCCCATATGTATGGCACGTTACACCCTCCTTAGGTATTTATAATGCCCATGTTAAACACTGCCTCAGTGAGTCATTTGTTATTGATTATTTTTCATGCGTTTTAATGTTATTGTTCTTTTGTTGTCAAAATTTGCTTCATAAGTATGTTGAATGAAAGAATGTATGAGAGGAAATAGAGAAGAAGGGCAGAATGTCAGATGGGCCTGCGTGCCCAATTAATAAACCCTTTGAAAATAAAGACTTTCGTTCGTTCGTTCGTTCTCTGCCTAGCATTTTCCCACATAAGCCTTACTTCTCTATTCCACCTGATCTGTTGATATGACCCATAAATTTCATTTGTCTTTTCCTCATGGTCTTGATGAGCAATCTTGTAGCACCTGCAGCTCACAATAACTCAGCATTTGTTTTCATCTCTGTCCATGATATTGTCTATTCTTCTCTGTCCATTATTATCTCCACATTTTTCTCTGTCCATGATATTCTCCACATTCGTCTCAAAAACCACATCTCCCTACCCTCCAATTTCTTCACCATTTCATTATTCATTGTCCAGCATTCCCTATTACACTAGAAATAACTGAATGCATGAAGTACATACCGATAAAAACATAAGCTGGCAGGCTGTGAGACATTTTATTTCCATGTCAAAGGTCACAGTGCTGAGTGTAATAGGTTTGCCATCAACTGCTCCAGGCTGGCCTGGAAATCCCCCAAGTGTAAGTTGGAGAACCAGATAGACACTGTGGTCACTGAGACCAAAGTTTGTGCTCAGATGGTCTCCTGAAGGTACCCATCCGGCAGTTTTGGTGCAAATGCCCACTGCAGAATAAAATAATATTAACAACAATAACACAAGAAAAAAAGCAGTTTAAAAGGCAAGACTTCCAATTAAGCCAATCCATTATCCAAAGAAAGATGTAATTATTATTATCATCATCAACCCACAACCCCAAGCATGTGGTGTAAGGATAACACGATAGAAGAATCAACACCCATGGTTTCTAATGTTTCCCTATACCCAGTACCCTAACAAGTGTAGGAACACCAACCCTAATTCTTCCTTGGTTGTTCTCAGTCCAGAATGGTCTTTGCCTTCCCTCCTCCATTTAAAACTCAGTCACCCCCTGGAGGGTCATTTCTCAAATGGAATCATTAGTGGTCCACAACCTGGCAAACTTTCTAATCTTTACTATTTATAGACATGGATCTAGTTTGTGATGTTTCTTTTCTCTCTGCATTTGTTGTGTATTCTCTATAGCAAATGCAGAGTTCTACTATAACATTTGTATTGTAAAACTTGCATTTCACATTCAGAATCTGCAGTAAGTATCTCACATTTATATCCATACACATGTATAGATGACACAAGTAGCCCGATAGACATGAAGCTTGATGGTCTAAGACAGTGGCACGGGGAATATCAGCAATTGAATTTGTCCAGAACTTCTATGATCAAATTTCACTACGCATTTATTCCATCATGGGTCACATATAGTATGGTACATAGCATCCATTGTAATGTGTAGATGTCTACTTTATAGTCCCATGCCTCTTATGCCAACATCTTCTGACTTCAACAATTGAGGCTTCTTTTCTGGATTCATCCTCCCATAGGCAACACATTCACAAGTACTGATAAGTGTTCACAGAAGGAGAAGAAAGAAGCAGAGATAAGAGGACACACCAGACAGCATAATCCTCAACAACTGATATCCTATTTCAAATCAGGTGATGCTCAACTATTATCTGTGTGTTACAGGGATCCATAAAGGAAGCCAAGAATAGTAACAGTATAACCTGCTATGCAAGCCATAAGAAGCAACTAAGGAGGGTTGGCGTTGAGTCTGGTTACCTCATCCTGTAGAAAACTTCAGCTGCAAAATCCAATCCGTCATAACAACTCTTTAGTTTAAACAAGTCTTAAAAGTCGAGAGGATTGACTTCATTGCCCCGGGTTTTATCACATATGGCTCAGTCTCTTTCGGCAGAATGGCCTGCCGAAAGCGCCACACAAAGCACGAACTCCGTAGCTCCGATGACGACCCCCAGGAGTCTCCAAGAAAAATGCACTCACCGAAAGAGGTAGCCCGGAATTGAACCCACAACCTTCGGAGCGCGAGGCAGACGGTTTGACCACACTCTTCAATTAATCTACCTCAACTGGGTGTAGGTAATATTTACTTCCCACTACAGTTTCTGAGCACATTCTGATTAATATTATTCTATATTACTATCAAACATACAAAGAAGCCTACCTCCAGTGAGAACACAGTGAGCAGTCAAGTTAGGTGGCATCACCTCCCAGTACCTGTAGTCTATGTGGTAGTTCGGGGATGTTGATGCTGGGCAGTTATGGCAAGTACCAAGCGGATCTGTAAACCAGAGGGAAACAACAATCATCTGGTCACAGTAATGGAAACAGTAAACATCTGGTCAAATTAATGGAAAGACTAATCATTTGGTCAAATTAATGGAAACAGCAATCAACTGGTCAAATTAACAGAAACAACAATCATCTGGTCAAATTAACAATCTATCAAGCCAACAATTCTCAAACATGCAAGTCTCAAGACCCTTGTCTGCTATTAAACATTAATCAGCTGTTGCCAAGTGTCATATGGCCTTTTACAAAACACTCAAGGACCCCTTGAAACGATCTCAAGGACGTTCAAGGGCTCCACTTTGAGAAACACTGTGCCAAGTTGTGTGCCAAATACAGGTTAATAAAATAAATTAGTTGCATGTCCTTCTACAGGATGTCATAATCAACCCCAGGATTTATCAACTGTATGTGACTTACCGGGCAATTTTTACATTCAGTGGGCGTCATTACACCCTGAGTATCCGACTCCCGTACCATCAAAATCAACAGAAAACGGTATGCTCTCAAATTGCCTGCAGCTGATTTTGAACCCTCACTCAACCCAGTAGGTTGCCGAATAGTGAAACTGCATTCACTAACTCCTAAACAACAGATGCCCATAAGTAAATTTTAACCATTATAAATGTTTCACGTTTCTAATGGAGTAATTACCGCATTACTCTAGTTCTAATATATATTTCATATGTATGCAAAGGCATAAAAGTTAACGGTAGACCCGTAGCAAATACTGCTACCTGGTAAGTTCTTTCATATCTAGGCCAAACATATGAGGTGGGGTGGCCAATTCCTTTCCTCATAATCTTGACTTCCAAGATAATTCCCAGAAAATGTCACCATATGAATTGACACAAAGTGCTAGAGAACGGCTCTGTGGTGAAGGGGTTACGAATGCAGTTCATAATCCCCATTACTGCGTTCAAAACACAGCAGTGGATTATTTGAAAACAGACCGTCTTGTGTTCGTTTCAATAAAATGGTATGAGTGCTGGTCATCCTGAAAGCAATGATAAACTACTGAACGTAAACTTGCCCAGGGATCACAAACAGCCAAGAAATGCTGGGGTTGACTATGTTGTCCTATAAAGGATATACAACTAACTTTAGCTAGAGAGCAATGCTTGCCTGCTGACCTGATGATTTTGTGTTCAAATCCCCTTTGTAGCAGGAATATTTTGTCACAGACACGGGGTTCTAGGTTGACTCAGTCTAAAATGGGTAGCAGAAAATTTCCTGGGCAATAAAGGCAGCAGGCATAACATTGACCACATCACCCATTCGGTGCCGAGCGGTTTCCTTCCTTTTCACTGTTCTTCAAAGATAATTTCACGAACAATTCTGAAAACTGTCTAGTATCCATTTTATGTTTAGACAAGAGAGAAGATGCTAGACAGTTTGACATCATGGCATGAAGGAACATTCGTATCAGAATAATGAGACAGAAGGCCATGGAAAGGCAAGATCACCAATGCTAGATGGCATGGATTATAGCAAGATCTATTTTATCGAGCTGGATGAACCTGAGGGCTGTACTGGTCAGAAAAAATAATTCTGCTACTACTGAGGATTGAACCCACTGTCTCAGCAGGCAAGTTTACGAATCTCTATACTCCCATGAAGCCTATAGTGACAGGTTAAAGTTAGCTGTATAACCTTTACGGGACATAGCAGTCAACTCCAGCATTGTTTGGCTGTTTATGATTCTGGGCAAGTTTATGTTCAGTAGTTTACCATTGCTTTCAATTGAGATGAGCTAAGAACCGACATTACTGCACTCAAGACATTCCCATACGCGCTCCGTCCCCTAGTTCAACAACCAGTGATGAGCCATACTACTAATCGTTCCCACTGCTATCTGATTGAAAGTTCTCCTTGTCTTCCCTCTCAGTTTTGAGATTCTTCCAAAACCCCTGCAATAACAAGTAAGACAACAAAACAGCCAAGTAAAACACGCAAGTACCTGCAAACTGGTAGGGCTTACAGAAACTGCAGTGAGAAGCATTAAGTTTGTGCATGCCTGGATTACAAGGAAGGCACCCGACCAATGGCCCATCCTTGGGTAACCTGACAGAGCCACTAATATCTGCGTTACAGATTTGAGGCTCAATCCACCTATAACATTTCTGAGTCTGAAAGAGACAAAGACAAAACAATATGTCAGATATACAATGAATGACAATGCATCTGTTGAATGCTTTTCATACATAACATAAAGACATGGGGGTATAGTGGTTAATGCATTTGCTTACCAAGACAGTGGTCGTGGTTCAATCCCCAGCTGTGATCATTATATAGCAGATTCTTTGCAGAACATTGCTGCTGATGATGATGATATTAAGAGTGGGATTCACATGAAACCCTTAAAAGTGTGATAGAAATTACAATAAACCATGCCATTGTCTTGTAACCTGCCAATATTGTTGTTAAAGATGTCAAGAATGCCAAGCAAGTGACATCACAGCACAGACAAACATGGTGACATCATAAGGACAGTTTAAAGATGGCCGACCCACTTTTGACATCCACCAAAGAGTAGCAGCATTCTGTTATCCATTTTTTGATGAGTGAAATCTATAGAAATGCATTGGCGAATGAAGGTCCAGATGGTGATGCATGCCTGTCAGCCCAGCTAGTGTATGAGTGGAGTATGCAGTTTCAAAATGGCGTGACTTCTGTGACAGACTGTTTACGACCGAGACAGGCACACTGAGTAGTGACCCCAGAGAATTATTTTCTAGAGAATTAAAAGATCTTTAAAATTCAGCAACTAATTCAGGAAAATTCTCGCCCGGGTGATGTGATTATCTACATGGATGGGTCAGTGTTGAGAGGTAGGAGAAGTGCCTGGGGGTTATTGGCAAAAACTAATGGTCGGCGTTTGGTGCAGGAGAGCCTGGCGTATGATGACACTACATCTAGCTTAAGAATGGAGGTGGAGGCGGTCAGTGCAGCTTTCCGCTGGATTGGATAGAAAACACGATACATACACACATTGTGATTGTAACTGACTCAGAAAGCATGCTGAGAAGGGTGAGAACAGGCAAGCTTCATGCAGAGTGGCTTGCTTTGCTTCGGAGGTCACGGGTAGCAAGCATCACCTGGATCTTTTCTCCTGGGCATGCCGGTGTGCTGGGGAATGAACAGGCGGAGATTGGCTGGCTCAGCAAAACTTGGTGGAGTATTAATGCATGACAAGGCAGATGTGGTTGCGACCTTGTGGGAGCACGTGTGCACCTCGGAGGAGCAAATGGATCACCATGGTCTGGTTAGAATGAGGCAGCGAGGAGTGACGAGGGGATCTGGCCGACGCTCGACGCTCAGAGGAAAGGCGAGACGGACATATAATCAGATTGCTACTGGAACTATTAGTGTTGGAACTCTTCGCTGGTTGCTGAGGATGGGGACGGAGCGCTTATGGGAATGTCCCGAATGCTGTGAAGTCGGTTCCTAAATCAATCAATCAATCAAGATCTTTGACGGTGCTGGAGGACTTGCATTGAAAATAATGATGACTACATGGAAAAATGATACATTTGTTATTTACTGTTTCAGAATATACTCATCCACACCAAAAAAAACATCTAAGGCTTTCATTTGAAGCCCCCTCATATATCATAGATTTATGAGGTTCAACAACCAGCTTCCTTCTTTATTTTTTTATTGAAGGTCAGCTGTGATATGTCTCTACTATCCTTTGTACTGTATCTTTGTACTGCAGTACAGGCCATCTCATGATGCTGCCCACTCACATGTAGCATTATCTTCCTCTTGCACTCTTCTCCTCTGCTAATAAACAGGTAGCTAAATTACACTAATCACAAAGCAGTATAAGTCATAAGATGACCTTTCACTTGTAATAAACCAGTAGTTAACAAAGCAGACAGGGAAGCTGCAGTAGCACAGTGGCTAGCACGCATGCCTGCTGGCCCGATAGTCATGTGTTTGAATCCCCATTGAAGCAGATTATTTAAATTGACATGAGCTTCAAGGTCGAACCAGGACCAGGAATATCTGGGAAGTAAAAGTGGTCGGCTTGATATAGACCATATCCCCCATTGAGTGTCACTTGGTCTGTAATTGGTCCTGGGTCAGCCTTGAAGTACAAGAAGAGGAGATGTCCTGGGAAGTAAAAGTGGTCAGTGTGATATAGACCATATCCCCCATTGAGTGTCATTTGGTCTGTAATTGGTCCTGGGTCAGCCTGGAAGTACAAGAACAGGAGATGTCCTGGGAAGTAAAAGTGGTCAGTGTGATATAGACCATATCCCCCATTGAGTGTCACTTGGTCTGTAATTGGTCCTGGGTCAGCCTTGAAGTACAAGAAGAGGAGATGTCCTGGGAAGTAAAAGTGGTCAGTGTGATATAGACCATATCCCCCATTGAGTGTCACTTGGTCTGTAATTGGTCCTGGGTCAGCTTTGAAGTACAAGAACAGGAGATGTCCTGGGAAGTAAAAGTGGTCAGTGTGATATAGACCATATCCCCCATTGAGTGTCACTTGGTCTGTAATTGGTCCTGGGTCAGCCTTGAAGTACAAGAACAGGAGATGTCCTGGGAAGTAAAAGTGGTCAGTGTTATATAGACCATATCCCCCATTGAGTGTCACTTGGTCTGTAATTGGTCCTGGGTCAGCCTTGAAGTACAAGAACAGGAGATGTCCTGGGAAGTAAAAGTGGTCAGTGTGATATAGACCATATCCCCCATTGAGTGTCACTTGGTCTGTAATTGGTCCTGGGTCACCTTGAAGTACAAGAAGAGGAGATGTCCTGGGAAGTAAAAGTGGTCAGTGTGATATAGACCATATCCCCCATTGAGTGTCATTTGGTCTGTAATTGGTCCTGGGTCAGCCTGGAAGTACAAGAACAGGAGATGTCCTGGGAAGTAAAAGTGGTCAGTGTTATATAGACCATATCCCCCATTGAGTGTCATTTGGTCTGTAATTGGTCCTGGGTCAGCCTTGAAGTACAAGAAGAGGAGATGTCCTGGGAAGTAAAAGTGGTCAGTGTGATATAGACCATATCCCCCATTGAGTGTCATTTGGTCTGTAATTGGTCCTGGGTCAGCTTTGAAGTACAAGAACAGGAGATGTCCTGGGAAGTAAAAGTGGTCGGTGTGATACTGACCATATCCCCCATCATGTGGACTATACAAATATCATCTACCCAATAGAAAGGTCCTTTACATCCATTTTACTTTACCTAAGCAGGCAGGACTGTCCCATAGGTAAAGTGAAGGACAACATTTTGAATTTGCGATAGACAAAAAAAGAAGGTTCTATATGCATGTGCGTATGCATGGGAGTGATGGGGATGTGGTCTATCTAAAAGGTAAAGGTTGAGAAGCACTGTTACAAAAAAATATTATTTTTAATGGAAAGAACAAGTAAGTCACAAGCTTGCTTACATATTCTTAAGCCTTTAGTAATAATGAAGCAAGATAATTCATTTACTGCAAGTTATTCAGCAAAGTCAATCTTACCTTTCCATTACTGCATGGTTTCTGGTATCCAAAGTAGTCAAATACAGTGCAAGGTGGCCGAGGTGAACATTGAGCTGATCCAGGAGCTAACATACAAATCATTGTTATTTTGTTACTTTATTAGACAATTATACTTTTGTGATTAACCTGCTGTTTCAATGAAACACTTTCATATGTGAGCAAGTAAAAATAATGTTCCTCTTGAAGGTCAGCATGGCAGAATGGGTAAGATTACTCTTAAACTTCTGGTGTGTTGATGCTGAGGTAGCGGGTTCGACCCCTACCCTGGTCAGCTGGAGTAAAATGTTGACTTCCCAAGTCAAGGACAAAAAGTCAACATTTTAGTTCAAATGCCCAGTGCTGGGGTTGAACCCCTTACCTCGGCATCAGCACACTGGATGTTTAAGAATGGGCGTTCTTATCCATTCCACTGGTTAGCACTAAGTTTAATACCTTTACTTTCTTTCCCTAATATGTTTCTGATATATATGTTAGGAGGAAGTACTGGGCGTAGGCTTGGAGCAAGTTGACAATGAAATATCTCAAACCTGTGGGGAGACACATGACGAACCTGTGGGGAGACACATGACCAACCTGTGGGGAGACACATGACCAACCTGTGGGGAGACACATGACCAACCTGTGGGGAGACACATGATCAACCTGTGGATAGACACTGACCAACTTAGGCCTAATCCCAGCCAGCCCATATATGCCACATGCATTCTTTTGGTTTCTGGGTTTCGTGAGGAGAAAGACAGCTGGCACCATATACCCCATACACCTCAAGGCCTGGAAAAAGGGCCCCTTACTGTTTTTGTTTTGTCATATGTACTATATATATTAGAAAGCTATATATTTAGTGAGATAAATATACAAACTGTTGCCTATCCTTTACAATATGTCGCAGTCAACCCCAGAATTTTTAGCTGTTTATGAATTCACGCCAAGTTTACATTCTATAGTTTGTCATTGCTTTCTGAATGATCACCAAAAGAAAAAAGCTGTTTGCTAGCCCTGTATTTTTATAATCCAATCGGCCCTGGATGGATGATGTGGTCAGTATCACACTGGCCACTTCACAGGATACATCTGGCTACCCATTTCAGGCTGGGTTGGCCTAGGAGCCCAAGTCTGTTTTTAAAATCTGTCTCAATGGGGATTTGACCACATAAACACCAGGCCAGCACACCAGCCTCTGAGGTTCCTCTGAGCCACACTTATCATAAAAAGGTAACTATGCAGCTACTGGGGACTGAATCCATCACTGTGTTGATAGACAAGTACTTGATTGTCGGACTGATTGGCTGATTTACTAGAAGTAACATATGGGATATCCCCACGAGTGATCAGTCTCTCTCAGCAGGTGTAGGGATGCTGATTGTTCCCAGAGTGTTTATGAAAGTACATATGTCATCCACCTGTGATCATATCAGCTAATTCCAAAAGTGAATCTGTAGTTGGGTCGATTCATCAACGTCTGTATCAAACTGCAGCAATCTGGCATATGTGATGCATATTATATGTCCATTCATATTTGATAATCCAAATCTTTTCTTACCATAAAAAAGTCTTAATTAAAAGTTGAGAGGATTGACTTCACTGCACCGGGTTTTATCCCATATGGCCCAGTCACTTTCTGCAGGGTGGGCTGACAAAAGCGTCGCACAAAGTACGAACTCCAGCGATGATCCTCAGGAGTTTCAAGAAAAATGCACCCGTGAACGGAAAGAACATAGCATGGAATCAAACCCACAATCTTTGGAGTGTTTGGCAGACGGCTTGACTACTTAGCCACGGAAAGGTAAGCAAAATTAATTCCAACAGACACAACTACTGGCCAATCAAACATCACAGTCAACAATAAAGAAACTGAAAATGTCAGAAATGTTTAAAACCTTGGATCAATTACCAACAACAATGAGGACTGATCAAAGAAGCCAGTAGCAGACTCCTGACTACACACTGTAGAAGAGCACAGCAATGTAGAGGTTAAGCAGTATTAAGTACCTATAGTGTTTTTTTTTTTTTTGTTGCCTCAATATAAAATTCAATATCTCAGTAACCAACTGAGGGAAAATGATGAGATTTAGTATATAACATTATCATTATGTCCACCCAACAAAAAAATTTTTGTTCTGGAGATTTTACAGCAGATTTCAAAGTTAGTTTATATGCGGTATTTGAATAACGAAGACACAAACAATAGATTGCATGATTTATTGCCTGGCATATTTTGCTGCATCTCATCAGGTTATTGATGATGTACACCGACATGACCCTCTACACCACTATACCCTTCTAAGCCTATGATGTACACTGACATGACCCTCTACACCACTATACCCTTCTAAGCCTATGATGTACACTGACATGATCTTCTACACCACTATACCCTTCTAAGCCTATGATGTACACTGACATGACCCTCTACTCCATTATACCCTTCTAAGCCTATGATGTACACTGAAATGATCTTCTACACCACTATACCCTTCTAAGCCTATGATGTACACTGACATGATCTTCTACACCACTATACCCTTCTAGGCCTATGATGTACACTGACATGATCTTCTACACCACTATACCCTTCTAAGCCTATGATGTACACTGACATGATCTTCTACACCACTATACCCTTCTAAGCCTATGATGTACACTGACATGATCTTCTACACCACTATACCCTTCTAAGTCTATGATGTACACCAACATGATCTTCTACACCACTATACCCTTCTAAGCCTATGATGTACACCAACATGATCTTCTACACCACTATACCCTTCTAAGCCTATGATGTACACTGACATGATCTTCTACACCACTATACCCTTCTAAGCCTATGATGCACACTGACATGATCCTCTAAACCACTATACCCTTCTAAGCCTATGATATACTTACAAACACAAGGCTTACCTGAGTACTCCCACGGCTGACAAGCTTGACACTGGACAGCACCATGCAAAGAGAAGTGATCTGCTGGGCACACTTGACAAAATGATGCCGCTTCACCGCTGTAAGTGCCATTGGCACATTTAGTACACTCAGATGTGTAGGCAACACCTGCATGTTGAATTGTGTAGTTCTTTAACTGGTACATCTCTATACAATTTTGTGATTGTTCTATTCACATACAACAAATTTGGACCATGTAGTCATAATAAATTCAAAACAAAATATTAAAGCTAAACTTTTCTATACATTGTCAATAGCATATAGCTTGTATCTTTGCAGTACTGTGTTATGCTTAGTTTTAAAATCAAGTTTATCAGATGAAAATGCTATAGAAAATAGAAGTTGAGGATTTGTTCTGAATATATAAAAACTGGTGCAAAGAAAACACAGTCATGGCAACGGGAAATTCTGTCTGTGGCTTAGGGTTTAGTGGGCGCAGTTTCACAATTCCCAGACATACTCGAATGTGGGTTCTAAATCAATTGTAAGTGATTATGAAGCACATTGCTTTTTAAATATTTTACCAGGACAAGAGTCAGCCATTCAGAAAGCTATGGCAAAATACTGAACAAAACTTCCCTAATAAATTACAAACAGTCAATAAAACGGCTGATTGAAATGTCCTGTAAAAACGACATGCAACTAACTTTAAAATTCAGAAAAGAAGAAAATGAAAACAAAAGCTATGTTTCAAGCCATAAGCAGTGTTCAATACCTGAGATAAATGACAGGATTTATATCAGAAGGTTGTTTGTAATCATAACATTTTGATTTTTGGTTTCATTATGAATCAACACAATACAGTAATAGGAAAGAAACTCTTTTCAGCCAGAAGGTACATTAAATATAAGGGTGCCAGCCACACATATTTTAATCAATTAGTACCTGATGGGTGACTTGGTCAAGATCATACTGGCCATTTATGCTTCCCAAGAAGTGTCCTGGTACCCATTTTAAGCTTGGGTGATAAGGGAACCAAAGTCAGTGAACTAAAATAGTTCTTCACCTAAAAGAGGATTGTTTCTACTTTCATAAAGAGCCATACTGAAGGAATATAATGGATACAGCTCAAGGGGAAGACCACATAAAAGATGGGGTGATGGTATCAAGAACAACCTTAGATAAATTAATATCAATTGACAAAGACCATAAGAAAGAGCAAAAAAAAGATCCTTACATCTCCCACCCAACACTTCATGGAGGTAAATGGAGGAAGAGAAGAAAAAGACAGTGTGATTCAGATATGCACACATATATCCTCACTGATATTAAGATGTTTGAGCACTGTGCTGAAATTGTCCTTGGTTAATCTATAGAAGGAGACTGGAGCACTTATGGAGATTTCCTTGTGAAATGAAAATTATCTTCAACCAAAACTATGTTCCTCAGTTTGTTGGCTTAGTGCACACATGTCTAGTGAAGAACAGATGCATTTGTTTTCTAGTCTCTAATATCTCACCCTGAGACAAACAATGGTAATCTGTCCCTGCAGGTCAAGAGCATGTATTAGCATCTTTTAAAACATCATTACTCATACAAGAGAACCTCTGTAGCATAGTAACTGGATGCTTGCATTCTGGTCTGGTGGTCATGGGGTGAATCCATATCAGGGCGGAATCAAATTTATCTGCACTCCCAGGTTGACCCAGCCTAAAATGGGTTCCAGGAAATGTCTTGGGAAGTAAAGGCGGCCAGTGTGATACTGCCCACATCACCCACTGAGTGTCGATTGGTCTATACAAATATGGGTCTAGCACCACATGGCCAATGCACCTTAAAGTGTGAAAAGGGGCCCCTTACTTACTACTTACTCCTTCTGGATGTCCAAAGTATTCTGACATATTTAAATAACAAAGATTACATTGAATAAACTTATTACAAATAAAATATTGGCCATGTTTAACAACTAACCTGTGATTTCAATTTTTCTGATCAGCACTGGACTTATACTTGAATATTCTGTTTCCAGCAGATTGCCAATGGTTTTCCATTGCAAAAGATTCATACCAGTTTTCAAGTCCACCTACATGAAAAAATATACTGTAGTAATACGTAACACAGATGATTCAATATCTGCTCCATGACCAAACAAAAACAAGTGCATGTCTGCCTGCACACACTCATGAACATGCATATAAACAAACACTAATCGAACGCAAAGTAAATAAGTAAAGTATGGAACTCTGTTGCTCCTCACTTGAAAAGGCGGCTTCAAAATGTGATGAGGTGTGACCTTGAGGTGTACTGGGCATATTGTGCTAGTCCCATATTTCTGTCAACCAATCAGCACTCGATGGGTGATGTGGTAAATATCCTGCCAGCTGCCCTTACTTCCCATACATTTTTGGGGAATTTTGAGCCATGTGGTAAATATCCTGCCAGCTGCCCTTACTTCCAATACATTTTTGGGGAATTTTGAGCCATGTGGTAAATATCCTGCCAGCTGCCCTTACTTCCCATACATTTTTGGGGAATTTTGAGCCATGTGGTAAATATCCTGCCAGCTGCCCTTACTTCCCATACATTTTTGGGGAATTTTGAGCCATGTGGTAAATATCCTGCCAGCTGCCCTTACTTCCCATACATTTTTGGGGAATTTTGAGCCATGTGGTAAATATCCTGCCAGCTGCCCTTACTTCCAATACATTTTTGGGGAATTTTGAGCCATGTGGCAAATATCCTGCCAGCTGCCCTTACTTCCCATACATTTTTGGGGAATTTTGAGCCATGTGGCAAATATCCTGCCAGCTGCCCTTACTTCCAATACATTTTTGGGGAATTTTGAGCCATGTGGTAAATATCCTGCCAGCTGCCCTTACTTCCCATACATTTTTGGGGACTTTTGAGCCATGTTGTAAATATCCTGCCAGCTGCCCTTACTTCCCATACATTTTTGGGGAATTTTGAGCCATGTGGCAAATATCCTGCCAGCTGCCCTTACTTCCAATACATTTTTGGGGAATTTTGAGCCATGTGGCAAATATCCTGCCAGCTGCCCTTACTTCCCATACATTTTGGGGGAATTTTGAGCCATGTGGTAAATATCCTGCCAGCTGCCCTTACTTCCATTACATTTTTGGGGAATTTTGAGCCATGTGGCAAATATCCTGCCAGCTGCCCTTACTTCCAATACATTTTTGGGGAATTTTGAGCCATGTGGTAAATATCCTGCCAGCTGCCCTTACTTCCAATACATTTTTGGTGAATTTTGAGCCATGTGGCAAATATCCTGCCAGCTGCCCTTACTTCCCATACATTTTTGGGGAATTTTGAGCCATGTGGCAAATATCCTGCCAGCTGCCCTTACTTCCCATACATTTTTGGGGAATTTTGAGCCATGTGGCAAATATCCTGCCAGCTGCCCTTACTTCCCATACATTTTTGGGGAATTTTGAGCCATGTGGTAAATATCCTGCCAGCTGCCCTTACTTCCAATACATTTTTGGGGAATTTTGAGCCATGTGGCAAATATCCTGCCAGCTGCCCTTACTTCCCATACATTTTTGGGGAATTTTGAGCCATGTGGTAAATATCCTGCCAGCTGCCCTTACTTCCCATACATTTTTGGGGAATTTTGAGCCATGTGGTAAATATCCTGCCAGCTGCCCTTACTTCCCATACATTTTTGGGGAATTTTGAGCCATGTGGCAAATATCCTGCCAGCTGCCCTTACTTCCCATACATTTTTGGGGAATTTTCAGCCATGTGGCAAATATCCTGCCAGCTGCCCTTACTTCCCATACATTTTTGGGGAATTTTGAGCCATGTGGCAAATATCCTGCCAGCTGCCCTTACTTCCCATACATTTTTGGGGAATTTTGAGCCATGTGGTAAATATCCTGCCAGCTTCCCTTACTTCCCATACATTTTTGGGGAATTTTGAGCCATGTGGTAAGTATCCTGCCAGCTGTCCTTACTTCCAATACATTTTTGGGGAATTTTGAGCCATGTGGCAAATATCCTGCCAGCAGCCCTTACTTCCCATACATTTTTGGGGAATTTTGAGCCATGTGGTAAATATCCTGCCAGCTGCCCTTACTTCCAATACATTTTTGGGGAATTTTGAGCCATGTGGTAAATATCCTGCCAGCTGCCCTTACTTCCAATACATTTTTGGGGAATTTTGAGCCATGTGGCAAATATCCTGCCAGCTGCCCTTACTTCCAATACATTTTTGGGGAATTTTGAGCCATGTGGCAAATATCCTGCCAGCTGCCCTTACTTCCAATACATTTTTGGGGAATTTTGAGCCATGTGGCAAATATCCTGCCAGCTGCCCTTACTTCCAATACATTTTTGGGGAATTTTGAGCCATGTGGCAAATATCCTGCCAGCTGCCCTTACTTCCAATACATTTTTGAGGAATTTTGAGCCATGTGGCAAATATCCTGCCACCTGCCCTTACTTCCAATACATTTTTGGGGAATTTTGAGCCATGTGGCAAATATCCTGCCAGCTGCCCTTACTTCCCATACATTTTTGGGGAATTTTGAGCCATGTGGCAAATATCCTGCCAGCTGCCCTTACTTCCCATACATTTTTGGGGAATTTTGAGCCATGTGGCAAATATCCTGCCAGCTGCCCTTACTTCCCATACATTTTTGGGGAATTTTGAGCCATGTGGCAAATATCCTGCCAGCTGCCCTTACTTCCCATACATTTTTGGAGAATTTTGAGCCATGTGGTAAATATCCTGACAGCTGCCCTTACTTCCCATACATTTTTGGGGAATTTTGAGCCATGTGGTAAATATCCTGCCAGCTGTCCTTACTGCCAATACATGTTTGGGGAATTTTGAGCCATGTGGCAAATATCCTGCCAGCTGCCCTTACTTCCCATACATTTTTGGGGAATTTTGAGCCATGTGGCAAATATCCTGCCAGCTGCCCTTACTTCCAATACATTTTTGGGGAATTTTGAGCCATGTGGCAAATATCCTGCCAGCTGCCCTTACTTCCAATACATTTTTGGGGAATTTTGAGCCATGTGGCAAATATCCTGCCAGCTGCCCTTACTTCCAATACATTTTTGGGGAATTTTGAGCCATGTGGCAAATATCCTGCCACCTGCCCTTACTTCCAATACATTTTTGGGGAATTTTGAGCCATGTGGCAAATATCCTGCCAGCTGCCCTTACTTCCAATACATTTTTGGGGAATTTTGAGCCATGTGGCAAATATCCTGCCAGCTGCCCTTACTTCCAATACATTTTTGGGGAATTTTGAGCCATGTGGCAAATATCCTGCCAGCTGCCCTTACTTCCAATACATTTTTGGGGAATTTTGAGCCATGTGGCAAATATCCTGCCAACTGCCCTTACTTCCAATACATTTTTGGGGAATTTTGAGCCATGTGGCAAATATCCTGCCAGCTGCCCTTACTTCCAATACATTTTTGGGGAATTTTGAGCCATGTGGCAAATATCCTGCCAGCTGCCCTTACTTCCAATACATTTTTGGGGAATTTTGAGCCATGTGGCAAATATCCTGCCAGCTGCCCTTACTTCCAATACATTTTTGGGGAATTTTGAGCCATGTGGCATGTTTTCATACGTTTTCACAGCCTTGTGTCTTGTGTACTGCCGATCATTTCGGATATGGATATTCCTCTATGCCATGATGTCTTACTGTCTAGCATTTTCTCTCTGGGTCTCCCCCTGCCTCTCTCCAGCTATCCCATTGTCCCTCTGCAATTGGAATAATAAAGAATTGGTGGAACTGGCCACAGTGATGACTGAGGAATGCGTTCTAGATGTTCATGCTAGAAGGCTGGAATTCTACCACACCACCACAGAGAAGGAAAGCCGCTGTAGCACAGTGGCTTGCACACTTGCCTGATGATCATGTGTTCAAATCCCCAATGATGCAGATTTTTTACACTGATCTCGACTCATAGGCCAACCCAGCCTAAAATAGATACCAGGAAATTTGAATAACGAAGACACAAACCATAGATTGTATGATTTATTGCCTGGCATATTTCACTGCATCTCGTCAGGTACATACTGCAGAATTCACACAACTTAGAGTAAAATAATTAGATACATCCTTCAATCTGAGATATACACATGTTTGAACGTTGTTTTGATGCCAGGAAATGTTTTGGGAAGTACAGGCGTGAAATTGACCACATCATCTATTCAAGGGCCGATTGTTCTATAAAAGTATGCGCTAGCACCATATACCCAATAAGCTTCAAGGTTCCTTTACTGTACTTACCACAGAGAAGCTAGCATGGGTATGTGATAGCAAATACAAGCACAGAATAACTTACCTCCATCATGGACCATGTCCCTTCACCTGTAAGTTGTGGCCATCTGCTATTGTTGTCACTGTCTATGGCTTGACACTGGTCATTCTGAACCTAATGTGAGTGAAGTGAATGAGAAATATCAAGAATTGACACAATAACATGACATATGAATGTATGTCAGGAACCTGAGGAAAAATACCTGAGGAGAAATAACAAATGTTAGGCTCATGAGGAATAATAACAAATGTTATGCTCCTAATGAGAAATAACAAATGTTAGGCTCATGGGGAGACATAACAAATGTTAGGATCCTGAGGAGAAATAACAAATGTTAGGCCCTTAATGAGAAATAACAAATGTTTGGCTCATATGGAGAAATAACAAATGTTAAGCTACTGAGAAGAAATAACAAATGTTAGGCTCTTGAGGAGAAATAACAAATGTTAGGCTCCAGAGGAGAAATAACAAATGTTAGGATCCTGAGGAGAAATAACAAATGTTAGGATCTTGAGAAATAACAAATGTTAGGCTCCTGAGGAGAAATAACAAATGTTAGGTTCCAGAGGAGAAATAACACATGCTGGCTCCTGAGGAGAAATAACAAATGTTAGGCTCCTGAGAAGAAATAACAAGGACAAATGCAAATACATATCTCACAAGGACCTCAGTCCAAGAAAATAGAAATCATAGACCACATGAATGATACATCCCACTTATGAATGAATAGGACACATTTGGAAAATATCTTAACATCATCATCATGTGTTTTGCCAAATGATGCAGGTGTTCATGTCTCTACAGATCTTGGGTCTTGGTGTTGTGGATCAATTTTAGCAGTGATATTCCTCCATGCCACCATCTGAAACCATCCTACATAATTTTGTTTGGTTCAGTCTGCCTCTACCTCGTCCACCACTCACTGATCTCTCGTCATAACAATGTTCTTCAATGCCTCTCTTCTCCCATTCTTCTCCCTCTGACTGAAGCTGTGTATCTCTTTCTTATTGTTGCATACATTTTTCTACTTTCATTACCCTCATTCAGGCAATCGATGTTCTTCATTTTATAAAAATGCAGTTTATGATTGTCCTATTTCACAGTGTTACATCTTCCATCTTATGCTATCCAGGTGCCTAGATATTTGAAGCAGGTCAATATTTTCAGGGTACAAACACAACATATACCACTTTATGTAAATCTGAATAGAACTCCACAAAATACTCCCCAGTGCAAGCTTTAAGTACAATCCTGCCAGACCGCTGACCATCACATTTTCAAATGCCCAGCATCTGATGACAGCAGGAACACTCTTCCTCCTTCTAAGCCAGATAAATAGAATGTCACATAAGCAAGCAGCTCATCAATACAAGCAAATACTACTATCTGACAATGTGACACCTGGAAAGATTAGCGGTAGAGGAAGCAGAGGCAGACTTTATGCTGGATATTCTAAGGCGGGTCATAGTGAGCCACAGATGTGGTGGCAGTGACAGAGGCAAAATGGCTAGGGGAATTAGCTGGCTTTCACAGTCAAGTGGAAGGTGCAATGATAATGTTGGCAGGTCAAGTTGCACCGGGT
This sequence comes from Cepaea hortensis, assembly GCA_963921405.1. Classification (NCBI taxonomy): domain Eukaryota; kingdom Metazoa; phylum Mollusca; class Gastropoda; order Stylommatophora; family Helicidae; genus Cepaea; species Cepaea hortensis. Next base: position 91,787,721 of record OY992887.1, read on the forward strand.
GTATAAAGTTCACCTCCCCAAGGGCAGGATAGCTTGTGGGTAGGCACATATAGTGGTGTTCTTGTGAGATAAGTGCAAAAATCAATTAAAACACCACAAAGCTGGATGTGGGAATAGATGACAGGAGAATGACAGCTAGGAGTCATGATCCAGGTGGGTCTGCCCCCAAAGAGTGTCTACGAGGCAAAAGGACAAAACATTTGGCAAAGGCAACCTCTTCTGACGATTGGAAGTCTCCTGCTGTGCTTGCTCTCAAATGAGTTCATATTACTGAGGTGCATAACTGGTTGTAATGCACTCACCTCTATTTGTAAAAAGATTTAAAAAATACTTGAAAAATATAAACAAAATGTGAGTAAAATGTAAGAAACAAATGGTTTGTCCTAACTGACAAAATCAAACAAATTCCCAATATATAAAACAAGGGAGTAGTTTCCAAAGAAATGCAAATAAATAATCATGTAAAAAACATGATAAACCTATAACACTCACTGAGAAATAAAAAATAATCTCTGCATCTGTATACTGATATTCAAAACTGAGCTTCCCTGCCTTGACCAGCTTGGCTGAGAACAGTAGGCTACTCGGACACCGCCCTGGGACAGACATAATGTAGTTTCCTCTGGGAGACCATTCTGACCTGAAAATACACATGGGATTTGGGTGTATAATGTACACTGTCATAGGACAACCAAAATGTGTCATCTAGATTTTTTAAAGACACAAAGACAACTTATCATAAACATCAGAAATAAGCAGTCATAATATTCTGGGCCGCAATATGAGTAAAGAAAAACTGGAACATGTCGCAACTTAAAACAAGCCAAGGCACTTGATGAAAATGAGGAAATTGCAAGGAAATTGGCAAGAAGACAGAATATATATGCAAACGTAGTAATACAGGATACATGCAAAATATCATCAAGAGAAACATGTCAGCTGCTTTATTTTTAACATGCAAAATGTGAAACCGAAATTTTTGTATAAATAAAGCGAAGAAAAACTGGGTGACTAAGTCTCCAAATAATGTCAAAGAAAAAATATAAATACCGCTTTTCTAACAAATATAAATGCCGCTTTTCTATGTATTTGATTGAAAATTAAGGCGATGCTAACCTCAAAAAATATCGATTTTTGGTCAGTTTGGCAATTTTTGGAATGGTTCATTTTTAAACACCTTAGCATGTCTTCTATCAGATTTGGTACTTGTTTTTCTTTAAAAACTGTTATTTAATGCAATATTCATATGTTACTGAACCCACATTAGGTGTAGAATTGTCTAATTATTGAAAATTGCAACGAAATTGACGTTTTTTTAAACCATAGCAACGATGTCTCGCCGACGCACGATCCGGGTGTTTCATACATCACTGTAAAGGTCATGAACTCCCCTAATTGTTCGTTAAACTTCGAGTTCGTTTAATTGAGAGCTCTTCTGTGTAGGACAGTTTCTTTCGAATCAATAATCTTCCGGAAAATCCCATATATGGAACACATCGCCGAATGCGCAACGCTCGTTGGCGGAAACTGATCACGTGGGTTTCCAAGATGGCTGTTTTGTTGTGTTTTCGCTTGGCAACCGATCCACACGCGAATTGAAAAATGCCTTGTTCCAAGAAATTTAACATACAATCATATTCTCAACGTAAGAAATCACGAAGTCAATAACTGGCAAATGCTCGTAAGCACCGAAAAGCCTACCAGAACTTAAACATTACAGAAAAGTCTGAAATTGACCCTAAGATAACTTTTTAGTACAAAAAAACATGAAAATAATTTGTTTTTCCCCGTTTTCTCATTTTGCCATATTTTTTTACTTTGTTTCAATTTTTTTCAAAAACGGCTAGTCATATTACAATGAAACTTAGCAGAAATATTTTTCATCGTAGTATGTACATTTTGTCAAGAGCTTTTTTAAAACTAAGATTTAGTTTTTGTGCAGTAGTAAAAATAATCAAAAATATTGTATATGAAAATGTTGAAATTTATTTTTAATTATGAAGAAAAAAATATCCAAGAGATATCACTAAAAGCTTCTGACAGAATGTACATATTCTATTTCTGTACCCATATACAAAATATGAAGCTTGTAAATTAATAAATAACTGTTTTAGACCACATTAAAGAAATCCAATATGGCCGCTGTTTATCTTGGTTTCCATGGCAACCGTTACGTACAAAGTCAATTTGACAGTATTTTATCAATCATCACTCTTCAGTATGAAATCTTATACCATAACAGAACATACAAATTAAATATTATAGAAGTTAATTTTTTCAGGTTAGCATCGCCTTAAATAGGAAACAGTAAAGATATTCATTAAGACATGAAGCTAGGAAAAATAAGAACCAAACAGCTATTTATAAACACATGCAGATACCTCTGCATAGTATTTAGACAAAAAAAAATTAATTAAGAGGCTGGTTGCAGCTTAAATATGTTCAGGAAAATGACAATTATAATTAACAATCAATAATAATTATACAATGTATAAATGTATCAGATTCAAATGCTGAAGCAGCTCTTTGAGACCCAGAAAGCCACTGAAAGTTATTGTGTGTGGGGAAATAACATTAACCAAAAAAAATCATATGTGTACTACTTCCAAGAGAGAGTCTAATATTTTTACATGATTCTGTGCCAAACAAAAAAGTAGGTTTTGAACAAACATGGTGCACAATCAAATGAACAAGTATTATCATGTAAAATTTCCATTCACTGATGTCTCAGAGCGATAAGGGGCTTGTATCACTAAAGCTAAAGCTCTTCAGGTTCTTGTGTGTTCAGAGCAACAGAACCAATGTCTTGGTGGCTGATAGGAAGTAACACTTTGACAGTTGAGTTCATCCACACAATGTTAACATGTCATTACTCAATGAGAAGTGGATGCAGTCGACGTTATGTAGTTTTATTCGCTGTGGTGCACATTCATAGATATCATATTCTACTAGCAAGCCGCCCTCTTCTAGCATTTGCACAGAGGTGCGTTATACACCATTTTCACTAGCAGCCATACATGTGTAGAATGTAACCTCTTTCATGCCCTCTCACATTTTCTAATGAATTGCTGATCCAATGTGGCCTGAGTGTGCGTGCATGGAGTGTGCGCTGTCTTCTATCGACTTGATACCCTTACTTTGGATTGTTTTAGTGTTGAATAAACGGTTAATGTCTACTGGCACTGTATGTATTGATCGAGATGTTCCTTGTCTGGTCCCTGAATGTCTTTACCGTTATCTTGTTTCCATATGACGCTTCACAGACGTAATTGTGTATTAAGCGAACTTAACCCTTTCACAATTAGTGTGTTTTTGTGTACTAATTGTATTGACTATTTAAATCTAAATATAGTTTCGCATGTTAACTCTTTCTGTATCGTGGCAACTGAGATTTAAAACTGTGGAATATACCACAAAATGAAACAAACAACGCGATGACCCCAACATGGAAATATGTTGTTTTTATGTTAAAATAGGAGGTCATATTTGGCAATATGTTATCCGTTGGCACTTAATCAGTTAAAAGGCAAATATAAAACATACACATTTTTTTAAAAAGTTATGCCATGACTAAATGTTGTCTTGTTTTTTCTGCTGCCCTTGACCCTCCACTGAAGCTCTAGCCCTCCACTGAAGCTGTGGCCCTCCACCATCTCACACCAAGTTGTCCTATTATTTGCTGTCACCTGCAACAGACTCCAAGTCCTCCCCATATTATTCTTCTGTCACCAATTTTCTTCTCCGTGTGGTTTTATGTCTCCTTCTATTTCATTTGGCCCGTGGGTTCCAGAAACAATACTTTCTAATTATTCTATTATCAGGTTTTCCTATCCAGCGCCAACATCTTTTAATTCCCTTTTAATTCACTGGAATCTGTCTAGTTCTCTTCCTAATCTCCGCATTAGTCATACCATTTCGGTCCTTCTACACATCCACCAGCTAATGAATGTTTATAGTTGATTGGTAATTATTGCAGTCATGCTTCATGTATATGATCCATACAGAAGTACTGATTCAACTCAAGAATTACATATTCTAAGTTTAGTACTAAATTAAATTTCTGTTAACTTCCACAATTGTTCTAGAGCTATGTATGTTCTCTTGCTTTTGTTTTCTTATTTTATTATCTCTATCCATTCTCAGTCAGAAGAACGAAATACCACAATGTAATATACAAGTAAATGGGAATATTCTTCAACAAGTGAATAGGTACAATTATCTCGGAACAGTAATAACATCTGATGGGAGATGCCTTGAAGAGATTAGAACAAGAGTCGCCATGGCAAAGGTAGCCTTTAGCAAGATGAAAAACATACTGACCAATAAAAAGATGTCAATTGAAACGAGAAAAAGAGTGTTGAGATGCTACATAGAACCTGTACTTTTATATGGATGTGAAGCGTGGACAATGAGCAGTCAGGCTGAAAAACATCTGATGGCTGTGGAGATGTGGTTTCTGAGGAAAATGCAAAGAATACCATGGACAGCCAGAAAGACCAATGAACAAATCCTTCAAGAAACAAATGAAGATCGTAAATTGATTAGAGAAATTAGACGTAGACAGTCAAAATTTTTTGGGCATGTTATGAGAAGAAATGGATTGGAGAACTTGGTGACAACTGGTAAGATCGAAGGGAACAGACCAAGGGGAAGACCTAGAAGCAAGTACCTGGATGGCTTGGCCTTGTGGCATGGTCGAGACAGTGACTCGGAGCTGATCCACGACTCTGGTGATCGAGTGAGATGGCAGAACATGACCGCCCACGCTTACCGGCATGGCACATGATGGATGGATCCATTCTCCTATCTTTGTCTACACTGCTATCAAAATAGATATATGATTCCATCAATTGGAGTGATATTTCACCAAGGGTCTAGATTATAATTTGATTGGCGTATTCTCAATATCTTTGTATTATCTCTGTGAATTTGTACATTAATTATTGTGACCTCCTATCAATCGTGTTTGGGTTTTCATGCATCTTATTTCATGTGTGGTACGTACAAGTAATATCATCAGAAATTCAGATCATCAAGCTGCACTATCACAGTCCACTCAATTCCATTTCTAGCAGTAATTACTACTAATTGTTACTTGTGATTGTGTTCTACCATCTACTTCTCGTTTTTTGTGTGATTAATTCACTGTATTTCTGGCAGTAGTTATTGTCATATTCATAATCCAGCCTACAGTCATTCAGAACAATATTCTTTCTTCATTTGCCCTGTTTTCCCTTTACGACATAGTTCATCAACCAACTCACACCAAGCTGTCCTATCTCCTGCAGTTCCCTCTTCTCCTCCCTGAATTCATCTCTGTCTTTAATTCTCTTCTCTGTGTGTTTTTTAGATCACCCACTATTTTGTTCATCAGTGGGTTCCAGTCTAGTTGTACTATTCTCAGGTTTCTCAGTGTGTGTCCAGCCCAGCACCAATGCTATTTCCTCACCTCTTTATTCCCTAGAATTTAGTCAGAATAATAAATGAAATTTTTACTTTAAGAAGTTTGCCATTGTTTTCTGAATGAGAAGCCAACATTGAAGTCCAACTGACTGGTGTAAGAGAATGAACCCATTACCCGTCCCCCTCAGTGCACCAGAAATTTTTTTTTTTTTTTATTTGGCGCTTGCTCACTTTGAACTCAAGCGTACTCCATACACATTACTTATAGTAGTGTTGGACTGAATTTTTCTTGTGGATTAGCTTTCCATATTAACAGTGTCCCTTGTGATCAAGTGAACCCATTCCAACTTCAGAGGTACTTGTAATTTACATCCCCAAGTCAAGGATGACAGACCAACATTTTAGTCCAGCTATTCGGTGTAGGGGTTCAACTGCTTACCTCGGCATCAGCACAACAGATGTTTAAGAACACGTGTTCTTACCCATTCGGCCATGCTGACCTGCCACCAGAAGTTAATCCCAAGTGCATTAAGCCCTGTGGCCATGCAGACATCTCATATATTGCACAACAGAAATAGTATATTTAATATATGTCTTTTGGCTAGCGACCTTTGTGTCAGGTCTTAGTCAGATATGACTGAGCTACCATATAACAGTAGACGGTACTACCTGCTTTCTGTTAGCACCGAACGTTGGGCGGCACTTACCAAACCCGACACCCCACATTGTGCCAACGGCTTCGGGCGGAAGAGCGCAATTGGGAGGGTACAAGCCTTACCCTGGTGCGAGGAAATGCAACCTAAAGACAAAGTGTCATGGTAGGGCAGACCAGGCCTTAAGCCTTGGTTGGCGGCTGGTCTAGGATCGAAGCTCCGACAGGCAGACAATTAGAGCATTGCTTTGCTGATCCGGCAGCTTCTGCAGCTTGTCTTGTTCTAGATGTAGAGGTGTTACCTTTCCTCTGGAGTGAACTAGGCAGGCCGAGAGGGATCATGCTGCATGGGCAATACATGATCTCTATATTTTAGCCCAGGCTTTGTGCTATGGAGAGGCAATAACTCCATCCCTTACAAACTATCATCTGTTAAGACAGCAAGGTGCCAATGATAGCAACCTAAACATTAAAAAAAAAAACAGCCACAAAAGTCATCTCTGTAAAGGACTTTAGTTCAGGAGATTTCATGAATGGGAACCGCAAGCTATGATAATACTGTGCTCCTCAAGGACAGTATTGACGCATGATAATGGTATTTAATGTGCAACATAAAACTGAGAAACTTAGCATATAAACAAGAACTAAACACACAGGATAAGCCAGGCATGTTAGATCTTAAACACAATGGGAACATACAGGTGCTTATCTTGTTCAGAAATTAAGCTGTTTTATTGAGGCTTGTGTAGATAACAGGGTGCTATATTAACACAACACACACACATCCACCTATTTATACCCATGTAAATATATATATATATATATATATATATATATATATATATATATATATATATATATAATATATATATATATATATATATATATATATATATATATATATATATATATATATATATATATATATATATATATATATATATCCACCACAATCATCATGTAGCAAGTACTGTGCAGAACACTGTTCTCATTACAGCCTGCCAGAAAGTTGCTCAGTTTCTTGCCATTCCTCCTGCCTCATGCACCCTCTGCAATGTCCGGTGTCCATCCTCATCCATATTTTATATATTGTTGTTGTTGTTCTCGGTTAGCCTCATAAGCGATGTATGGATGAAATAATGTATGAATGAGAGTGATAGAAGGGCAGAATGTTAGACGGGCTTGCGTGACCAATTCTTAACTCTTTGAAAATAAAGTTTGTTCAACTGTTTGTTCATTCATTCATTCCAATAGATGCAAGCTCTTTTCTTGGCGTAGATGACCTGAATATTAATGCACTAGACTGAAAATCTCATAAAATACTTAACTGATCAAGTGCCATGGAATAATTAATCATCTTAAATGACTTCCCATATCTGCCATGGGATTATATACAATATTTTTCTCTTTTAATTTGATATATAAAACAACATGTCTGCTACCCTATTAACAACTTTTAAATCATAACTGTAAAACACCCCTACTCCCCATTTTCCAGCATTCATTTTTGTTTAGTCCAAACCTACTTATTGTTTGGTCCAAACCTACTTTTTGTTTGGTCCAAAGCTACTTTTGTTTAGTCCAAACCTACTTTTTGTTTGGTCCAAACCTACTTTTTGTTTGGTCCAAAGCTACTTTTGTTTAGTCCAAACCTACTTATTGTTTGGTCCAAACCTACTTTTGTTTAGTCCAAACCTACTTATTGTTTGGTCCAAAGCTACTTTTGTTTAGTCCAAACCTACTTTTTGTTTAGTCCAAACCTACATTTTGTTTAGTCCAAACCTACTTTTGTTTAGTCCAAACGTACATTTTGTTTAGTCCAAACCTACTTTTTGTTTAGTCCAAACCTACATTTTGTTTGGTCCAAACCTACTTTTTGTTTGGTCCAAAGCTACTTTTGTTTAGTCCAAACCTACTTTTTGTTTAGTCCAAACCTACTTTTTGTTTAGTCCAAACCTACATTTTGTTTGGTCCAAAGCTACTTTTGTTTGGTCCAAACCTACTTATTGTTTGGTCCAAAGCTACTTTTGTTTAGTCCAAACCTACATTTTGTTTAGTCCAAACCTACTTTTTGTTTAGTCCAAACCTACTTTTTGTTTAGTCCAAACCTACATTTTGTTTAGTCCAAACCTACATTTTGTTTAGTCCAAACCTACTTTTTGTTTAGTCCAAACCTACATTTTGTTTAGTCCAAACCTACTTTTTGTTTAGTCCAAACCTACATTTTGTTTGGTCCAAAGCTACTTTTGTTTGGTCCAAACCTACTTATTGTTTGGTCCAAAGCTACTTTTGTTTAGTCCAAACCTACATTTTGTTTAGTCCAAACCTACTTATTGTTTGGTCCAAAGCTACTTTTGTTTAGTCCAAACCTACATTTTGTTTAGTCCAAACCTACATTTTGTTTAGTCCAAACCTACATTTTGTTTGGTCCAAACCTACATTTTGTTTGGTCCAAACCTACTTTTTGTTTGGTCCAAAGCTACTTTTGTTTAGTCCAAACCTACTTATTGTTTGGTCCAAAGCTACTTTTGTTTAGTCCAAACCTACATTTTGTTTGGTCCAAACCTACATTTTGTTTGGTCCAAACCTACATTTTGTTTGGTCCAAACCTACTTTTTGTTTGGTCCAAAGCTACTTTTGTTTAGTCCAAACCTACTTATTGTTTGGTCCAAAGCTACTTTTGTTTAGTCCAAACCTACTTATTGTTTGGTCCAAAGCTACTTTTGTTTAGTCCAAACCTACATTTTGTTTGGTCCAAACCTACTTTTTGTTTAGTCCAAACCTACTTTTTGTTTAGTCCAAACCTACATTTTGTTTAGTCCAAACCTACTTTTTGTTTGGTCCAAAGCTACTTTTGTTTAGTCCAAAGCTACTTATTGTTTGGTCCAAAGCTACTTTTGTTTAGTCCAAACCTACTTATTGTTTGGTCCAAAGCTACTTTTGTTTAGTCCAAACCTACATTTTGTTTAGTCCAAACCTACATTTTGTTTAGTCCAAACCTACATTTTGTTTGGTCCAAACCTACTTTTTGTTTGGTCCAAAGCTACTTTTGTTTAGTCCAAACTTACTTATTGTTTGGTCCAAAGCTACTTTTGTTTAGTCCAAACCTACATTTTGTTTGGTCCAAACCTACATTTTGTTTAGTCCAAACCTACATTTTGTTTAGTCCAAACCTACTTTTGTTTAGTCCAAACCTACTTTTTGTTTAGTCCAAACCTACTTTTTTTGGCACTGAATCTTTCACACACTCTTCCAGAGGATTCACAACTAAGCAACCAACTTTGCAAAACAAGTACTTGTGGCACATACTCGTATATAAGATCACAATGTCCTTTTTTCTCCTCATGATAGAAGATCAAAAAGAATACAGAATGTAGAAAGCAAGAAAGCAACCATAGTGATTGTTTGAACACAAATATACTTGATCACAATGTCTTACTGTCCCCTCATGATAAAAGGTTGAATAGAATAACAAATGTAGAAACAAAGCAACCATTGTGACTGTTTAAACACACAATACTTAACCTAATCTTATCCAGGAATGTAGAAAGAAAGCAACCAGTCATTATTTGAACATACGATACTTAATTTTACATTAACTAAACGGAGAGGTTACTATTGAAAGCAATTCATCATCATCATCCACAGTCATTGCTAGTTACTATCATTACCATAATTACAATCATCATCATCATAATATCTCAAAGATCCACTATTAAACATATTTATGTAGCCATAGTGCTATGATAGTAGACAGTGCAGTGACTTATCAACATAATGGTTGTGACTGAATCCCCAGTTGAGAAAGGATTTTATTTTCCTAACCACATGCACCCATGTGGACAACTGGCTACCAGACATTTTCTCTGATAAGGAGCAAGACAACGAGCTGGTCACCATAGAACATAATGCAATGACCCTGTACATATAAGGTTCTATTGCTTCATATCCCCTACAATAATGTCGCCATCAGGCTAACCCACACTGACTTCTGAGGTAAATGTAATTTATGTCCCCATGACAAGAACATTTTAGTCCAAATGACAGGTGTAGGGATTGAACCCGCTACTTCGACGTCAGCACACCGGAAATTTAAGAGTGTGCACTCTTATTCATTCGGCCATGCTGACCTCCACACGTAATGATGATGATAATAATAATAATAATAATAATAATAATAATAATAATAATAATATTAATAATAATAATAATAATAATAATAATAACACTTGCCTCTGTTAATTTCTAAACCTGTGGTAAGGAGGCAGATGTTTACAAATTGACCCATGCTCCACAGTACACAGTCTAAAACAGGTACCAGAAAATGTCCTGGCAAGTAATGGTGGCCGGTGTAATACTGACCACATCTCAAAAGTGGCATCAGTTGGTCTATAAGAATATGAAGGTAGCACCATATACTTAATACACCTTAAGTTATGTAAATGGGTCCAAGAAGAAGAGGACAATTAAGGCGATGCTAACCTTAAAAAATTTAATTCCATAATACTTAATTTCTATGTTCTTTTATGGGATAGGGTTTGATATTAAAGACTGCTGATCGATAAAATATTGTCAAATTGACTTTGCACTTAACGATTGCTATGGAAACCAAGATAAACAGCGGCCATCTTGAATTTCTTAATGTACCTCTAAAACATTTATTTTTTAATGTACAGGCTAAATTCTTTGTTTTATGTGTAAATAAATAGACCCTTTACAAGTTGAGTAGAAAATTTTAATGATATCTCTTTGCAGTTTTTTTTTTCAAAATGTGAAAATGGTAATGACATTTTTCATGACATTTTTTTTTTTTTTTTTAGTGTAGCACAAAAACTAAAATGTAATTTTCAAGATTAATCTACTCACAATGTAAGTGATATAATAAAGAATATCTCTGCAAAGTTTGAGTGAAATATAACGAATAGTTTTTAAAACAATTGTACTTATGTATAAAAAATTGGCAAAATGAGAAAACGGGGAAAAACTAATTATTTTTTTGTTTTTTATTACTAATGCACTCTTTTACGGAGAAAAAAAGTGTAAAACTGAACCTTGAGTGTTAAAATTGTCCTGCTGAATATGCAGGACCTCTCTCCAGGGCATGCAGCTCACCTTGTCTCTTCAGTTTGGCCGGTTGTACAGTGTCGCGTCTTTTAGTTTGTTTGTCCTTCTTGTACTTCAGACTATTTCTTACTTGCTTCTGCATCCTAAATGTTCCTAGTCTCTGCATATGCAGGCCTGTAGAAGGTCCATAAAACTGGGCAGTGTCTTGGGCAGCAGCAGCTCCAAAGTTGAACTCTCTTGCTGCAGTTACAACTGCAAACTGAACGCGCTTGCGTGAGACAAAGTTGTCTTTAGTGCATCGAGCCCATATCAAGCTGTGTAAACACTCATTTGAATTCTGAGTTTGTCCTGACACACATCTACTAAGTAGTTTAGTTTAGTTTGCGCAGTGCTGTTCCAAGGCGTTTACTGACATGGTTGATACACTCCTCTTTGTCTATCTGAATGTCATCCCCATATGGTTTGATCTTGGTAAGTTCCGCAAATGTTTTTATGTCACCATCAGAAAGTATTGACGTGTAGCGAAGTTTATGACGGGCCACAGACCGTCGCCACAGCACCCTTCACCTCCATCATTCCAGCAGATCCTTTGAAATTGTTGTCACAGTTTAGAAGATGTTCTGCCTTCCATGCTGCAAATTAATCTGGTTTGTCCCTGGAAAGTGTCTTACAAGTGGTTTCACACACCTGGCAATATGTGGACATAACATGGGCATCTATGCAAACTCCTGTAAGAACATCCACTGCACAGCCAACTCCAATGTGGGATGTGTGGCCTCTAGTCAGCCAAGTGCCATCAAAGCTGACACTAATATCTAGCACATCATTGTCATGTAGAGTTATGCCTGACTGTTGTGCATGAGCCTGTAGAACATACTTTACGGTTTGAGAAAAAACAGTGTCCTCCAGATCTTCTATCTTTGAATATAGTTTATTCTCTTTGCTGTGAAATGTTTTCTGATGAATACCTTGCAGGTTCATATTTTCACAAAAATTATTAAATGATTGATTGATTGATTTAGGAACCGACATCACAAAATTATTAAATGTTGTTGCACCCATCCCACAAACTAATGCTGAATATACTGACTGGCTGTTGACAGCAAAAGATCCATTACTTTTTTCAGATAGGTATCTTCCACACACTACTTCTTCACAACAAGAGCAGTAAACCTCTGCATACACAGCTAATCCCTTGGCTTTCTTGCTGTCAGTTTTCAAAATAAGACTATCATTTTTACAAACTGGACAACATAACAATTTGATTATTGCCTCAATTTCTGAACAATCAACTCTGATTACTCTGTGTTCCCGTTTTTGATATCCATTGTCGTCACCAGAATCATACTTGCTGCTAGTGGATGTTGTGTATTTATACGTATCTCTTTTAAATTGGCTTCGGGTAATAAAAGAATCACTTCTACAACTTTGAGAAGAACACGATAGCACTGATTCATTCAGATTCACTGTCAAAACACTTGGATTTGGAAGAAGTGGCATGGGTCGCTTACTTTCAGTAGTTTCAGAATTATCTGTATCGTTTACGATGTTCTGATAGGCTTTTCGCTGCTTACGAGCATTTGCGAGGTGTAGTCTGAGAGATTACTTACGTTGACTAGATGACTGGATGTTAAATTTCTTAGAACGAGGCATATTTCAATGCGTGTCAGTCTGTCGTCAACAATGAACTTTCAGCACGTCGCCAGGTGTAAACAACACAAAGCCGCCATTTTGGAAACCCACGTGATCAATTTCAGCCATCGGCGAACGCGGATTGCTTACGATGTTCCATATATGGAAGTTTCCGGAAGATGATAGACACGAATAAACCCGATGTACACAGAAGAGCTTCCGATTAGACGAACACGGAGTATCACGAACAGTTACGGAAGTTCACGACCTTTCCAGGGATACCTTACACGCGCGTGTCGTGTTTTCCTGAGATATCGTTGCTAGGATTTGAAAACCGTCAATTTTTCAACAATTGTCAATAATTAGACAATTTGACACAGAGGGTGGGTTCAGTAAATTATGAATATTGCATAAAAATAACAGTTTTTAAACAAAAACAAGTACAGAATCTGATAGAAGACATGATAAGGTGTCTAAAAATGAACTATTCCAAAAATAGCTAAGTTGACCAAAAATCGATGTTTTTACTGCCGCACATCGCCTTAACTAATAATTCATCTCAGCATGTGTTACAAAACAAAAGAAAACTGTTCTTACCTGGAACAATTCTCCTTGCGTTTTACTCGGCTGTCCCAATTTGAAGGAGCATCTACTGGCTCTAATTTAACAGCAAAGTCAGGTGGCAACTTATTCCATTCATCAAACCTAATGCCACCACCAAGAGAGTAGGTGCCTGCAGGGCAAGCATGGCACTGCTGATCGCCCTGAACCTCCAGATATTCTCCAGGACTGCATGCAAAGTCTGAAATAGGTACAATAGTCATAGAATTGTTTAAAACAAAATATTACCAATATAAAAACATGAAGTGTAGGGCAGCTTTACAAATTGCAATTATGGACAACAGAGGACTTTGTGGTGACAAGCCTTTAACAGCAAACAACAACAACTGGAAAATACAACAAAATATAAACCACAGAGATGACACTACAGTGACTAAATTAAGGCATAGTATTTTTTTTCTTTTCATACCCTATTTACAGAACATCACTGTCAACACCAGTACTGCTGTTGTTGATGTCTTGGCAAGTGTCACAAAATGGCCAATAGGCCTGTCCTCACGTCTTATTCTGGTACGGGAAAACACTGTGTTATTTTTAGCCAGCAGAATCCCGAGGGAATCCTCCCTTCTGTAACATTCTCACCACTTCCAGAAGTTCAGTTTTAGGGGTTTCTTTTGCACCCGGAGGGAAATGAACTTACTGAATCTGTTTTTCACATGGTTGGGGGTTGTAAACTCCAAGAAAGTTATGTTTCCCAAGAAGTTGAACTTCTCCATTCTCCCCCAAGACGTAAGATGATAACAAGGTTCGCCCAGTCAACCGGCCACAGATGTGTTTACTTCTTGCCGTGAAACGACATCTCTGTCCTACGCCAGTCTGTCTAGATGGAATTTAAAGATTCAGATTCCCAACAGTTAACTATGGCTAGTTCTAAAGGTGGTTTTCATTAAATAAGGATCAATCTTTGGATGGTGACTGATAAAGAAGCCTATGGCGGGTATAAGAAGGTGGAACAAGGCGGGCAACTGAATCCAGTGACTATGCAGCATCTCCTGTGTTGGATCAGTGCACTGGACTCCTGCCTGTGAAGTCCCCTTCAGTAATAATAACACCAGGTCTGAAGATCCCTCCATCGAACCATGATTCAATATCACACCCTCAGGGTAAGACTTTATAGCTTTATGCCCAAAGTATGGCTCAGATAATATACTACCAGGCCACAATGGGGCCGAAAGTGACATTGTCTTGTACACTACGTGCAGCTATGCTCCAGAGTGAAAGTTACGCTTCAAGATCTGTTTGAGGCGACACCTTGAACCAGTGGTTGTCCCAAAGTCAGGACATTGCTCGATTGGGAAGGCTACAGTCTTCAGTTGGTCCACTAGGCCTACACCACAACGTCTGAACAATTCATCATTGGGAAGTCTACCCTCTCCAGTCAGTCTACCAAGTCTACACTATCGGAAGGAGGATCCTGGAAGATCAGCTGAGATAACCATGACGACCAGACGTATTGACATTATCTGGAGTCTGCCCAGTGATGAGACCATAGATCTTCAGCTGTCGATCCTTCTTTGTCTATATATATATATATATCTAACTTCTATACCCAGTTCCTTCATCTAAACCTGTCCTCTCCTGTACTATTATGTTATATAATACATTAAATGCTCTTTACAATGACGCTACCAGAGTTGAGTTGTGACTGCTGGACTGAGCCCCCTAGAGGTGAAAGCCCCTAGGTCGAGTGAGTGAGAGAAAGCAGAGTCCAGGGGCCTGAGGGGTCGGGGGACCAACTACACCAGTGTCTTGGCCAGAACTCATCCTGAAGTGTAAAGTGTACTCCACGGGTATTGTTACAACAAGTTTATGTTCAGTAGTTTGCCATTGCTTTCTGAACGACTGGCTCCTGTACCAACATGTTAAAAGCCAGCATGACATGATCTGCTGCCAAATCTGTCGCAGCTGTGTTTCGAACGCAGGTAAGTGGAATTACGAACCGTGTCCGTAACGCCTTTGCCACGGAGAAAGGCACAGTATACAAAATGAAAAGAAAATGAATATAAAACTTAACTAAAACATATTCAGGATCTATGAGGTAAGTTAGTTGCACATGCTTCATACAACGTCACAGTCAACCCCAGCAATTTTTAGCTGTTTTCTTACAAGTTTGTATAGTTTGCCATTGCTTTCTGAATGACTGGCACTCAAGACATTGCATGAAAATCAGCGTAAGGCAGTCTGCTTGCAAATCGCCCTTAGCTGGTGTTTCAAGCGCAGTATGTGGGATTGCGAAATGCGTTCGTAACCCCACTGCCACAGCACTGGCATGAGGTATGTATCATGCATTTTTATATTTCTTTTCCATTTTGCATATTATGTCTTAATGTAGTCACTGTAGTGTCATCTCAGTGGTTTATATGTTGTATTTTTCTGTTGTTGTTTACTGATGAAGGCGTGTCACAGCCATGTCCTCTGCTTTCTGTAATTGTGTTTTGTAAAGCTGCTCTATACTTCATGTTTTTATACTGTTTATATTTCAATAGCTATACCAGTTTCAACCCATTTCATTTATACTACAGATAGAATATTAGAATTATGTATGAGAAATCCAACGGATATCCCTGTGTTCTTCCTCTTCTAAATGTTCATACATTCTCAATGTTCATATATCTTCATGCAAGAGGACAAAGCCATTCAATGGTTATGATGTCCACCTATGGCTCTCCCAGACCTGATTTTATTCATGGTTTAGTTTTGTGTGAATTTTTACAAATAAGTAATAGAAATTTAGCTGAAGCACACACTACTAGAAAAGAAATTAGGAAGGTTAAGAGAGAATGTGTACCTCCATTGTGTGCACGAATCTGAGGGTAGGGTATTGAAATGGAATAAGCAGCCAGCATGCAGAAGTGCAGGTAACAGAGGTTAGTCAAGGAAGTGAAAGTGCAGAATAATGCTCCTTGGAAATGGTTCAAGATCACTGATGAAAGTGAGGAGTACTTGCATGAGGTGGGGAAGTGCCTCAGCAGTAAGCATTGTGCTCTCTCTCAAACAGAATGGCTCTACTGGAACACAAAGAGAACGCAGAAGGCACAAGAACAGTTCTTTGAAGAATCATTTCAATTTGCAAGAGACTTGTTTCAGCAGCCATGATCTGGCATCTGAAGTATCAGAAAAAAGGAGCATCTGATAAAAGTGTACTCAGATGACCAGAGAGATGTCCCACTCAGTGTGATGGAAGTTCATCGTGACCAAAGAAACCAATGGTTGGTTTCAACATCAAGCCTCTGTCACAGAAGATTGCAGCAGTGGTAAAGAAAGCCTGCTGCAAGTTAGCACATGGTTCCAACAGTGTTTCTGTACACAATACTTAGAAACAATGCTTCCACATAATTACATATATTACAAAAAGAATCAACTTACTGCACTCTTTGCCTCTCATTGGAACCACAGGTGAAGCAGACGCGATACATGAACCTGGTTCCTTGGGAACAGAGACTCTCCAACGACCTCCCTTGCTATCACACTCTGTGTACTCATAATGGAAGTCATCCTATACCCAGAAACAAGACTTCATTAAGGATGTTTAACAGACACAGTATAACAGAAGCTAGTAAAACTTGCCAGTCAAAACAACAATTTGTTTTCACTGATTACTCATCATTATCATCACCATTATGATCATCACATTCAGCATAATTATTTATCAACATCATTATAATTGTCATCGTCATCACAACATTCAGCACATTCATTATCCTCACAATCCTCATCTCCACCATCACCATACCATCATCACCACTATCATAATTCTTTTTATTTCATATCCTATGTATTTATATTGAAAACATCTTTTATACAGAGATGAAGCATTTCTTGTTCTTCTTCTTTATTTGACTTGACAATGATTGTTTATAGCTGCAATGTTGCCTCTTGTATAAACTTCACTGCCTTTTTTTAGTTCACTCAGTGATCCATAATGTTTATCTTCCACTGTTGTGTCTCTAGGCCTGAAGGTGTGCCTAGATATATCATATTCGGCCAGCGCCTGGAGTATGTGATCTGCTGTCTACAGTGCCAATCCATTTTCGCACATGATTGTTGCCATGCAGTGCCAATCCATTTTTGCACATGATTGTTGCCAGCTTAAATTTTGTATACATATGGCTGTGTCTAATTGATTGTGTGCAAAATAATGATTTGTTCTGATCTGTCCATAAAATGGTAATCATCTTTACGCAAGGGGACCTTTGCCATTGCAGTTCTTGTTCCAATCACTACACGACGCCTTCCATCAGATGTTATGACTATTCCAAGATAGCTGTATTGATTCACTTGTTTAAGAATTTCCTTATTTACTTGGAAGTTATATTGTGGTATTTCTTTCTTCTTGGAGACGACCATAGTCTCTGTTTTCTTACAGATTAATTCTAACCCTACTTACTTACTGTGTACAATAAACTGCATCTACAAAATGCTGCAGATTCATTTCACTGTCTGCAATCAATACTGTTTCATTAGCATATCTTATATTATAGATGTTATATCCACCGATGGCAATTCTTCTCATATCCTCTAAATTTCTCATATTTTCACAATATAGGTAAACAAGATGTGGAGATCACACTCTCTCTTGATAAGCCGATATTGACCTACTTCATTATCAATTTTGTTTTATGGTAGCTTGTTGTTTCAATATAAGTTATTTTACAAGTCTAAGTAACATTAATACTTGATCATTCTTAGTTTTATTTTATTTGTAACTGAACTGTTTGGATGTCAGAAGTTGTTTCATACTCCTGAACACGACCTTGGCCATCACTATTCTCTTTCTCATTTCTACCTGACACCTGTCATCAGCTGTTATTAATTGTCCTAGATAAGAAAGACAATTGATATGTTGAAGTGTCTTTCCAGTCACCGTTATTTTCAATATTGGCTTGGTATTATCTTTGTAGATAATCATAGCTTTTGTTCTCATCCCAATTATAACCCAAAGTGTTTTGTTAAGTACATTACTTGCAAGTAAAAATACAAACAAACAAAAACAAAACAACCACCCCCCCCCTTTTTTTCCCCCCCTCACACTCACATGCATGCTAACACACATATTACACACTTGCCTGTCACGATTAGACAGTGGTTCGGGTTTAATTAAAGTCTAATGATTAAACCCCAGCAGAGAGTGGGTTCATCATCATCATGTGGCATGCCGGTAAGCGTGGGTGGTCATGTTTTGCCATCTCACTCGATCACCAAAATCGTGGATCAGCTTAGTGTTCTACATGACTATCCCTACCGGGCAAGAAAGCTCCTATGGAGCATCCATTTACGCCATTTCTCTTATTTTCGATATCACAAAACGTAATTTTCTTGGCATTTGTAAAGAAGGTAGTTTGCCATTGCTTTCCTTCTTAGCAGTGACAAGACCGATCAATAACCGTAGCCATTGTCTCCCAAAAGAGATCCTCTGCCTACCATGGTAAAGCTGGAGACCACAACCCACAACTGTCTGCCAGCTGCTCTTCAACCTCATCCACCACCTGCACCCATGGCTTCACGTAACCCTGATCAGGAGGCTACCTGAAAGAGGTTTACTTTTGTTCTGACCCGCACAATTATAGTCCACACAGCGTCGTAAAAATGGGTACTAGGCAATTTTCTGGGACACAAAGGCGATGAGGTTGCCTTGAATATCTGAAAGAAATAAACACTTCATACTTTATACCCGGACTGCAGCATCTGTTATCCTATTAATAATATTTATAATTTATATAATACATACACACAGATATATTTTTTTTTTTAAACACCGTGGCATTTAGTCACTGACACGTTTACAGATGTGTTATCATCTCAGTAATTAGATAAAAGTAACTTCTTACCAGATGACAAGGCCGTAGATCAACTCCCCATGCAATTGTTGCGAATACCGAGAACAAAACCCACAGTACCCCGGCAATAAATGGACATTTGCAACCACCAATGAATATTAAAACACGGCACATTTTATATTTGCTAAATTGTTTTCAGCTGTGCTACCTTTTTGTGAAAATCGTTAAATGTAATGTATCATTATAGTAAATAACTAGTTACTACTTAACTACTAGTACTAGTTATCACTTTACTAGTTACGTTTTTACTTTTCAATTTCTGAATTTCAATCAAATTTCTTGCATGCGATACCCGATACAACATGATCGTGCATCTAGGCTGCAACTCACTAACTTGGAATCATTACTAACTACACACGCATTCGCGATTCATAATAGATTCACTCAAGTTCGCTGTGGCTTATCGACAACAGCTGTGGCAGCGCTGTTGGTACACACAATCGCAATATCCCTCCGTCCATTCCCCACGACCCGGCAATATAATTGTTGGCGGCCATTACAACTGAAACTAGCAGACGACGTCCTCAACCGTCACTATGAGACCATCTCATATGTGAGTATATTATATATTTATTTATACATGTTTCATTATGTTTTCAAAACCTTCATGATGTTTAAAGACTGTATAACTAATTTTGCGTGAGTCTGTTTTCGCGCCGGCATCTTTTTGTGAAAATTTGAATTAGACAAAGCCCGCTAGAAACTTTAATTTCCAAACTAAAATGTAAATTGAGAAAAAATAGTCTTACTTTCTTGGGATTAGTTAGTTTCTATGGATATTGTTTCAACTTCCTGCTGGCCTCTGAATCTTGTGTTGCTGTTGTTTAAACAGGTCTGAGGTGGTATTTTAATTTTTGGACGTCGATGAAGATTGTGTATTAGACAAAATGGATTAATCATCAACGTTTTATAGACAATCGCGATGATGCAGGCACCCAGAGGCCATATGCGCCGAGGGGATGACGACTTTATGGGCCCCAAAAATCCAGAGGTTACCTTCACTACTTCACTTCACAGTCTCGATTTACTAATTATAAATTACAATATTTAATTAATTAATTAATTAATTATTAATATGTATTAAATTATTGTATATGATATGGAGTTATTTATTAAAATCCGTTGTCTCGGCATAATAATTAATAATTTGAGATGGTTGGTTTCCTTCCCTGCCACCTATCCTTATAATGCCCAAATAGTTCTCAGAAAATTCCGAAAATTATCAAATATATAATATAGATATACATTGTATAAGGCCATATTTACGAGCAGCGTTCAATCCCCAATAGCGCCAGGTTCCCTTTTTTTTCCTGCCAGTGTGAGTATGGGGTAAATCCAGCCTCATAACATGGATCATTTTCAGAATCCTCTGGAACCTGTCTTGGAAGGACAGGTAGTCAAAAGTGGTGGTGAAGGGAACTGACCATCCTAGCTCATTATTTCATGGCCTAGGATATGTGAGGGTCTAACACTTCACAGCCCAACTGCAGTATTGTGTTGATTTGTGTGGTATGTAATGAGTCAAGATTAACATATAGTGATTTACTTGGTATAGAATGAGTTAAGATTAGATAAATAAATACAGATTTGTGTGGTATAGAATTAGTCAGGATCAACATACAGTTAACTGTATGCTACTGAATGAGTCAAAATCATTATATTGTGATTTCCTTGGTATAAAGTGACTAATAGACAGCATATAGTGATTTCCTTGGCATAGATCAGCATATAGTGATTTGCATGCTAAGAATGAGTCAAGATCATTATTTCGAGATTTGCTTAGTATAAAATGAGTCATAGTCACCATCTAGTGATTTCCTTGGTATAGAATGGGTCCAGATCAACATATAGTGATTCTGTGGTATATGATGTGTCAAGATCATTAAATGGTGGTTTGGTTTGGTGTAAAATGAGCCAAGATTAGCATTGTATTGATTTGCATGGTATTACATGAGTAAAGAATAGTATTGTATTGATTTACTTGAGCAAACGTGTCAAGACTGCATTTATATTGATTAGCTTGAGCAAATGAGGCAACATCAGCATATAATGATTTGCATGGTATAGAATTTGTTAAGATTAGCATATTGTGATGCGTGTGGTTTAGATGACTCAAAGGAGAACGAGTTATGTGCATCAGAAGGAGACAGTCCACATCCTCTGTGCATGTTATGAGAAGGGGAAAGCTGGATTATGTCATCACAACAGGAAAGTTGAAAAGGGGGTGGGGGGATGCCAAGAGAGAAAATGTTACATAGTTTGATATCATGGTATGGAGGAATATCAGTATCAGAAATGATTGGCAACACATGAGACACAAGACTGTGGACAGACTGATCACCAGGAATATCAGTATCAGAAATGATTGGCAACACATGAGACACAAGGCTGTGGGCAGACTGATCACCAGGAATATCAGTATCAGAAATGACTGGCAACACATGAGACACAAAGTTGTGGGCAGACTGATCACCAATAATGCACGACATGGACTATAAGAAGAATATGAATGAAGATCATCTTGTAGTGATTTCCTTGGTATAAAATGAATCAAGATCATGTATAGTGATTTGTATAGTATAGAATGCCGGCTACTTGGCAAAAGGGTTACAGACGCAGTTCATAATCTCACATACCACATTCGAAACACAGCTGCGGGCGATTTGGCAGCAGATGGTTCTGTGTTGGGTTTTTTTTTTTAATGGTATGAGTGCCGGTCGTTCAGAAAGCAATGGCAAACTACTGAATGTAAACTTGCCAAGAAATCACAAACAGCCAAAAAATGCTGGGGTTGACTGTGACATCTTGTAAAGAATATGCAACTAACTTTTAACTATGGTATAGAATGAGTCAAGATCAGCACTTGGTGATTTCCTTGGTATAAAATAAATCGAGATCATCATATGGTGACACATAGTATAGAATGAGTCAAGATCATCAAAAAGTGGTTTTATTGATATGAAATGAATCACGGTCATCGTATGGTGACTTGCATGCTGTAGAATGAGTCAAGACCATCAAAACGTTATTTCATTTGATATAAAATGAATCAAGATCATCATATGATGACACTTGGTATAGGATGAGTCACGATCATCAAATTTTCCAGTTTATTTCTTTTCATGGTGTGCCAAAAAAAATCATGACTTCCTACATCTAATTTCTCAAATCAATTTATGGTCTTCATGTGATGCTTGAAGAGCTGTCTCATTTATCTTTGTTGTCCACCCATGGTATTATTTGCATTTCCCTCAGAAAGCACATTTCCATTGCCATTAGATGTTTCCCAGCTTATCTGCTGACTGTCCATGTTTCACATGCATACAACAGTATAGGTTCTATATAGCATTTCAACACTCTTGTTGCCTCTGCAATTACTGGGTTCGCCTGATGGTAGGGGACACTGGCAATAGAGAAAGCTAACCTTCATGCAAAATCAGTCCAGTGCCCTCACTGGTCATAGCAATTATAGGGTGTACTTTTAGTGACTGGGTTTTTAAAAATTTAAATATTGCCCTTCCAAGTTTTGTATTTATATACCTTTTATGTTGCATGAACTCCACAGAGGGTGAATACAAAACTTGGAACAGCAATATTTTCAAAAACCCCACAGTCATTAAAAGTACACCCTATAGTAGTAGTAGCATGTGTATGGACTACACTCTAGTTCAATGTGAGTGAATACAAGAAAAACAAAACTGCAGTTAATAGCTTTTTATTAGTTTGTATGGTTTGGATAAAGAAAAGATCACATGCATCCAAAATCCAAGAGCTGAATATTGAAGAAGGCAGGCTACTAAAGATGATAAAGCAAAGAAAATTGAAATATTTTGGTCACTTGAAACATCATGAAAGTGTGGAGAGAGCCATAATAGAGGGGTATATGCACCTGGGAAGAGGAAGGCCAAAGAGAAGATGGGTGCAGGATGTGGTGGATGATCTCCAGATAGGTGTATTGGACGCGGGACATCTTGATTATGATCGAGAGGTTTTCCAGAAGGTTGTTATGGGAGCGAGGTTCTGCAAAGGACATGCTACTGAATGAATGAATGAATGATTTCAAAATCAGCCAAAGGAGATCAGCATAGCTGAATGGATAAGAACGCTCTTTCTTAAACATCCGGTGTGCTGATGCCAAGGTCAAAGGTTCAACCCCTAAACTGGACAGTTGGGCTAAAATGTTGACTTCTCATTCATGACTTGGGGGTGTAAATTACAAGTACCTTTGAAGTTGGAGTGGGTTCACCTGATGGTGAGGGACACTGGTAATAAGGAAAGCCAATCCACAAGCAACATTCAGTCCTGTGCTAGTAGAAGTAGTGTATATGGACTGTACTTGAGTCCAAAGCCAGCAAGCGACCCAACAAAACAAAATCATCCAGAGATGATTTGTGAGGTATAAAATAAACCAGACAGTAGCAGCCCAGGTCAGTTGTTAACATCTACTAGACCAAAATTATTCAAGATTAATGATTGCTTGGAATAAAATATGTAGTGGTTTTTAATAATTTTACAAAAGTTGCGTGTTGCACCGAAATGACCTGTGCTCTCCGGTTGACCCAGCTTTTTTTGGGAACCTGGATATGCCTTGGGAAGTAAAAGCATCCAGTTTGATACTGACATCACCCACTGAGTGCTGATTCCAGAAAATTAATCTTTCATAAATGTTTTCAGATACTATGTTACCCCGTGCCCATACACCTGGCGCAGCAACAGCCTCCTTGGAAGACACTCAGCGGCCAGCAGACACTGAATTCTGTCAGACAGAACATTTATTACTTTGATCCATCTGCTCCAAGCGATGACTTGGATTTTGTGATCAAATCCAGCTATGACCATCAAAGAGATCTCTTCAAAGATAAGAGAGAGGTTCTGCACCAAAGAGATGTGTATGATGAACGACATGGGTAAGCTCCTGGCTGCATAAGATCATAGTGAGAAGTGTTTAGTTCTGTACTGTGAGATGACAAACATAGTTCTGTACCAAGATGTGACAAATAGTTCTGTACTAAGGTATGATTAAATATCATTAGTTCTGCACCAAGAAGTGGCAAATATCATTAGTTCTGTACAAGGTTATGACAAACATGGTTAGTTTTGTACAAAGGGATGTTAAACATATTTGTTTCTGTACTAGGAGATTCTGTGTCAAGAGATGACAGACATGATTAATTCTGTACTGATAGATGATAAATATGGTTAAATACGGTTTAGTTTTATACTAAGAGATGAGAAACATTGTTCTTTAACAAGAGATGACAAAAATTATTAGTTCTGTACCAAATGATGGTAGTGTAGTAACTAGAATCTCAAATGCCGGCCTGGTGGACATTAGTTCAGTCCCTATATAGGGGCAGATTCACATGTTCAAAATTGACCTAAATTCTCAGGTTGACCCAGCTTAAAATAGTTACCTACCAAGAGATCATATAAGGAAGACATTTAACAAAAGGGAGCCATGGAAGCTCGTGGCTAGCATACTTGTTTCACCCAGTTGTCATGTGTTTGAATCCCAATCAAGTTGGAGATTGTTTTCACTGGCATGGTCTCCCGGGCTGAAGTAGGTACCAGAAAATGTCTGGACAGTAAAGGCAGCTGGCATTATATTGACCACATCACTTTTTGAGTGCCGATAGGTGCATGCAAATATGGAGCTAGCACCATATGCCTGATTTGCCTCAAAATGTGTAAATGGAGTCCTAAAACATTTCATCGCTGCTGGAAATCCCACACAACAAACAAAAATGTTGGTATTTGTGCAAGACTTCCCAAGCATTGGACAGGTTCTTTAGATAGAGAGTATACCAGTTTGCCGCCGTTAGCTTACCTTGTGGGCCAGATGTCACACATGAAGCTGTTTTAACTACAACTAAATGTATTGGAATGTGTGATATCACTTTCATGAGCAGTCATTTGCCACTCAGATTGCCTGGAATAGAGTAGTAAACCTGAGAACAACCTCCCCATGACATAATTGTGGAATTTCTGGCAAGTTACAAAACGACTCTAAATATTTATGATAATGACAGATATAAAATAACTAGACATTTGCTTAAATGAATATGAATAGTTGTCTCTGTAACTCTGTCTCATCATCATGTGCCATGCCGATAAGCATGGGCGTTCATGTATAGCCATCTTACACGATCACCAGACCTGGATCAGCTCTGTGTTCTTGTCTTGACCATGCCATGTGGCCAAGACATCCAGGTATTAACTTCTCTGCCTTCCCCTTGTTCTTTTCCCCTCAATCTTGCCAGTTATCACCAAGTTGACTAGTTTATTTCTCTTCATAATGTACCTGGTAAAAAAATAAATCCACAAACAATGGTTATGTCATGATATTTCACCTCTTCCGTATTTGTGGATTCTTGTATTATTTCTGTCACTTTTCAACTGTATTGTAAGCATTAGCCAAATCATAATAACAGTTTAAGAAGTTCATAAATGTAATATGTATGCACAATTATACTTGCAGCCATATTTTTGCGAATCGAATAAAGAAACTCCCTGCAAAGAAGATGCCTATGAACCATCCTCTCATGATTACCTGCCAGGCAAAGAAAGAGAACGTTAACAGCATTAAAACTCTCATTGGTAAGTAACTAACATTGTTAAGTAACTAACTTTGGTAAGTAACTAACATTGGTAAGTAACTAACATTGGTAAGTAACTAACATTGGTAAGTAACTAACATTGGTAAGTAACTAACATTGGTAAGGAGCTAACATTGGTAAGTAACTAACATTGGTAAGTAACTAACATTGGTAAGTAACTAACATTGGTAAGTAACTAACATTGGTAAGTAGCTAACATTGGTAAGTAGCTAACATTGGTAAGTAACTAACATTGGTAAGGAGCTAACATTGGTAAGTAACTAACATTGGTAAGTAACTAACATTGGTAAGGAGCTAACATTGGTAAGTAGCTGACATTGGTAAGTAACTAACATTGGAAAGTAACTAACATTGGAAAGTAACTAACATTGGTAAGTAGCTAACATTGGTAAGTAGCTAACATTGGTAAGTAACTAACATTGGAAAGTAACTAACATTGGTAAGTAGCTGACATTGGTAAGTAGCTGACATTGGTAAGTAACTATCATTGGTAAGTAGCTAACATTGGTAGTAACTAATATTGGTAAGTAGCTTACATTGGTAAGTAACTAACATCGATAAGTAACTAACATCGATAAGTAACTAACATCGATAAGTAACTAACATCGGTAAGTAGCTAACATTGATAAGTAGCTAACATTGATAAGTAGCTAACATCCATAAGTAGCTAACATCCGTAAGTAGCTAATATCCATAAGTAGTAGCTAACATTGGTAAGTAACTAACATTGGTAAGTAGCTAACATTGGTAAGTAGCTAACATTGGTAAGTAGCTAACATTGGTAAGTAGCTAACATTGGTAAGTAGCTAACATAGGCGTACACCTGCTTCATTTAGGACAAACTCTGTGGTAACATCGGTGACTGCAGCCTTCTTTAAATATCACCTGGGTTACGTCTGAAGGTGTACGAAGAAGAAGAGACGGGATAGTTGGTCTCCTTTGTTGCCTGCCTTGCAACGTCCTTGAAACAAGGCTAACTAAAGTTCTACCCATTCTTCAAGTGTGGTCCTGGAAAAAGGCTGTATCATTGCAATCTGTCCAAGAGAGTAGTGAATGAATGCATATGAAAATGGGGCTGCATGGTCTCGAGATATGGTGTCCGCCTCGAGTGCTGGAGGTCCCGGGTTCAAGTCCCAGTGGTGGCCGGGATTTTTTCTCGTGGACTTCTAGTAATAAGATTTCCCCTGGTCTCTGGGTAGTGAGATCGGACGCCCGTATGTATTGTTGCGAACGTAAAAAATCCCTTGGCAGTTGGAAATTAAAAAAAAGTAGCCTAATGGCGCTGCCCGGGCAAAATTTCGCGTTAAAAATCTACCCAAAGTATTTCATTATCCTCGCGGAGTTCATGCACTGAGCTGAGTTTCTCCAGACTCAGGTTTGAGTTAGGAGGAGAACGGGGCACTTATGAGTTGCACGCATGTGCCATGATGTTGATCCATCGACTAAACTAAGCATATGAAAAACTTGTCTTTAAAATCATGCGATGATGAAGGTGGATGTGTTTACCAAAAAGTGCAAATATTGCAGTTTTGTAGTAAACAAACACGATGCTACCAACATTCTTTTCAGAATCAGCAAAGAAAAAGAACAATACTAAATTGGAAGGAAGTGACTTGTTCATCTTCTGCTTCATGAATTTGTTTTTATTTTTCTTTCTTTCATCTTCCAATGGAGCATGTGCTCTAAAACAACTCATGGCAAACCCTTTGTAGCCTTGTTCTTGATTAGTTGAATTCTACAGTTAAAGTTTTCTACAGGCTGAAGTAGCCAGTTTCATGACAACCCTCCTTACATATGGTAGGTTACTGTGTTACCGTTATCAGGGGGCTGAGTGGTGTCGAGGTAAGGTGTCTGCCTCGAGTGCTGGAGGCCCTGGGTTCAAGCCTCAGTGAGGGCCGGGATTTTTTCACGTGGACTTCTAGTAACAAAATTTCCTCTGGTCTCTGGGTAGTGAGATCGGATGCCCGTGTGTATTGTTGCACATGTAAACAAATCCCTTGGCAGTTGGAAATCGAAAAAGAGTAGCCTAATGGTGCTGCCTGAGCAAAATTTTGAGTTAAAAATCTACCCAAAGTATTTCAAGATCCTTGCCAGTGCTATGGAGTTCATGCACTGAGCTGAGATTCTCCTGACTCAGGCTTGAGTTAGGAGTAGAACGGAGCACTTATGGGTTACATCCGTGTGCTGTGATGTTGATCCGTCGACTAAACTAAATTAAACTAGTGTTACCGTTCTTTGCGCCCCATAAATGAAACATGTAAACTAATTAGAGATATAAGATGAAGACAGTCAGTTATGAGAAGAAATAAACTGGAGAACTTGGTGACAACTGGCAAGACAGAGGGGAAAAGAATTAGGGGAAGGCAGAGAAGTAATATCTGGATGGCTTGGCCACATGGCATAGTCGAGAAAAAACACAGAGGTGATCCATGATTCTGGTGGTCATGTGAGATGGCCAAACATGACCACACGTATTTATAAGCATGACTCATAATGATGATGAACTTACAAGCGAGAAGGATGTGTAATTTTACAAAAAGATGCAGAGTAATATATAGACATACAACCTGATTTATTGACTGATTTTGTGACAACTGAATGGATAGTTTTGCTTCTTTGAAATAATATTATTCTGACTAACAAAGTAGGTATATAATAAATAGTTGCCAAAGCTGGAATTGTGTCTCTCACCAGGTGGCACTCATATCCATACAACACGGCATGGATTCAGCCGCAAGCCACACACTGGGGGATTCTTCCTTACATCATGATTAATGATGGTCATCACTGTGGAAAAGGCAGTTCTGGGAACGTCCTGATTTTAAGTTATCTTTTATATCGAGAAGAAAAAAACACTATGAAATAAATATGTTTTCTTAAGGTGATTCCATTTGTTTCTGCTTTTTCTGTAACCATTTTGTTTAAATTTAGGAGATAGCATAACTTTAGTAAAAGATTTTAAGTGGTGGGGATTAATCTGGAGCTGGCTTATAGTTTTACGAAATATTCGCAAATAAGATAAAGTATTGCAACATGCATGCTCAGCAGTGGCGTAGCTAGGAGGAGAGTAACCGCTCACCCTGGTTTTGTAAAGAGGCACCTAGTTCATGTGTGTATCATGGTGTGTTTGTGGGTATGTATGTATGTATGTTTTGTTGTGTGTAGGAGTTGTTGTATGTGTGTGGGTGTATGACTGTGAATGTTTGTGCAAATAATATGTGGATGGATGGATGTAGGTGTTTGTCTATGGATGTGTTTGTATGTATATATTTATGTGTGCATATTGGCATATGGGTGTGTATGCATTTGAAGGAGTGTAAATATCTCACAACTCCCTGCTTGATCTCAATGTCTTTCATTCCGAGCAGGGATGTTGGCTTAGCCCTCTCAATGAAACCAGCAGTTTCACTGAGATATTTAACAGATTCAGTGCCAAACAAAAAGTAGGTTTGGACCTAACAAAAGGACAGCAGAAATTTTGAAGTAGAGGTGTGTAACAGTTATGACTTAAAAGTTGTTAATATGATAGGAGATGTATTATATTATATATCAAATTAAAGAGAGTTGCATGGAGAAAACTACTGTATTGATATTTTATCTATAGTTTGATTTATATGCCCATGTCAGTTAAGGGAAGTTCAAATAAGATGATTTATCAGCCCATGGCACTTAATCAGTTAACAGCATTTATGACGTCTACTCCATAGTTGCTTGGGAGCTGTGGTAGCACAGTGATAAGCATGCTTGCCTGCGTGCCCTGTGGTCATTTGTTCGATTCTGTATGGAGGTGGGGGAACTGTTCAAGAATTGACCTGGGCTTTCAAGATGACCCAGCCCTGAAATGGCTACCAAGAATTACTTTGGGAATTGAAGGCAACTGAAGTGATATTGACCACATGTAGGTCAGCATGGCAGAATGGTTAAGAACGTGTGTTCTTAGGTGTGCTGATGACGAGGTGAAGGGGTTCTACCCCTACACCGGACAGTTGGATTAAAATGTTGACCTATCGTCCTTGACTTGGGGACGTTAATTACAAGTACCTCTGAAGACAGAGTGTGGTCGTCTGATGGTGAAGGACACTGTTAATAGGGAAAGCTAATCCACATGCAAAATTCAGTCCAGCACTGCCAGAAGAGTGTGTATGGCCTACGCTTGAGTTCAAAGTGAGTGAGCGCAAAAAAAAAAAAAATAATAATTGACCACATCATACACCATGTATCAACTGCTTTATAAATATATAGGGCTAGCAGTATGCTTGAGTTGAGTCAAGAACCTAAACTTTAACATTCAGCGAAGAGTCCCAATAAAAATGGTAACAGTCTGATTAGGTGCTCGTCTGGCTTTACTCGGAATCCTGAGTGCTGGCCAAATCCTATAGTCACTCCCTGCAACACCGTTCTCTCCAGACTGTGTTGATCTATCTGTTCTTTCACATTATACACATGATCCCAAAAGGGCCCTAACTGCGTCTACACCAATATCCTACCAAGGGATGCAGACCCAGCAAAACTGTCTGCCTGCTTATTTCCCACCACACCAGCATGTCTTTGGGAGGGGGGGATCCAACACATGCTCAGTTCAATTCATGCAAGAGACAACATTGCAGATATAGACATATTTCAAGCGAACGAAAGAAGAAGAAGAAACACATGCTCTCTATCTTAGATTGTTGAATTGAAATCTGCCACTCTACCCGAAGCATACCTGTCTTCACCTTTTCCAGCATACTATATGAGTCTGTTACAATCATGACATGTGTACACTGTTTGTTCTCTAGCCATCGAAACATCTCTGTGACCACTTCCACCTCCATTCTCAGACTAAATGTTGTGTTATCATATGCCAGGCTTTCCTGCACTAAACACCATCCAACAACCCTCAGGCACTTCTTTCACCTCTTAACACAGAGCCATTTGTGTCGATGACTACAGTATGCCTCAATGTGTGGAAAAGGGTCTTTAAGTTTACTTCAGTAATCACAGGTGAGCCAAAGCATCTGCCTTTTTAGTCCTGTTTACCCCAGCATGACCTGGCATAAAAACAAACATTCTAACTGGAATTCTGTATTGACTCAACTCACTGTCATCTGGACCGTAATTTCTTAAGCCTATTGATTGTCCTTAAATCAAAAAAGAGTAGTCTATCGGCGCTTCCCAGGCAAAATTTTGAGTTAAAAATCTACCCAAAGTATTTAAGGATCCTCGCCGATGCTACAGAGTTCGTGCACTGAGCTGAGATTCTCTGGACTCAGGCTTGAGTTAGGAGTGGAATGGAGCACTTATGGGTTACACCCATCTACCGTGATGTTGATCCGTCGACTAAACTAAAGTTAAATATCCACTTACATATGTAGTCTAGCATTTCCAGATAACAAAGCCCCATTTTAAATAGTCAGTACCTGTTCTATAAGGCGACTGGCAGTTGTCGAGAATGCACCATTGGACTCTTGACTTTTCAGTCATTACAACGTGCTGAGAAGCTATACGCATTATTCTTGGAGGTACAAGAGATACAGCATGCAGGGCGATGCGCTACCTTCTTGATTTTCCAACCATTGAAGACAGAATACAAGTCTGCAGAGCACGCGCCTACCTCAGAGTTAACGCAAACACACAACATCCACTGCATAGTGACATTATGAAGGTGAAGGGCAGCAGGTTAAAAAGAGGGAGGTCGTGGATGGGTCAAGCAGAAGACATTCTTCAACAGGTGTGTTCACTTGAGGACTTAGAACCTGGCGAGGAGTGGTTACAAGTGCCAACAGATTTCTGTACGTCCTTTTCAGTTTGCATCAACTAGACGGAAAATGCAGACAAGAAAATCTAGCTGCTGTGGAGGCGGAAGTACAAGCTTTGATTTTCGAGAATTCGTTAGACGGTGATGCTGTCAATTACACAGATGGGTCGGTCGTCCGACATGTGAGAAGCTCATAGGCCTTTACGGCTCAGGCCGGAGGGAGAATTGTGACGGAGGACTCTGGTGCTTTTGCTGAGACCACAAGTAGCTTGACTATGGAAGTCATGGCAGTAAATAAAGCAATAACATGGCTCGAGACACAGACATTCACTAGGGCATGTTTCTTTAGCGACTCGATGAGCATGCTCAAGAGGATAGAGAGGGAATGGATCCGAAGAGAATGGTTGCTGTATCTGGAGCGGTCTCGGCTGGCAAAGATTAGTTTTATCTTCGTGCCAGGGCATGCGGGAGTACAAGGAAATGAGCGGGTTGACAAGCTCGCAGGTAAGGCTACTGTGGAGGGCGGACGTGCCATGGACCAGGCTGACATTCTGAATGCTCTACGAGAAGTAAGACTTTTGCGAGAACCAAGTGATGACTGTGAATCTACAACCATGGCCAGACTGCGAGAACAGCAAATTAAAAGAGGGGTGGCCAAACAAGAACACTACGCAGGAAGCCAAAGAAGATTGATAAACCAACTCAGAGCTGGTGTCGTTAGCCGCTACACGCTGCGGGATTTACTGACGAAGGGATCCGAGCACTTATGGACTGAATGGTTCTATGTGCAATGAGGATGATCTGTCGACTAACTAACTAACTATTACTGAACGTACATTTGCCAAGAGATCACAACAGCAAAAAATGCTGGTGTTGATTGCGACATCCTGTAAAGGATATACAACTAACTTTTAACTTTGTTTAAACATCTTCTTCTGTCTGTCAACTGTATTACACTTACAGTGTTATCCAAATGTTTGTCACCAAGTTTATTCAATAATGCACGATCTGATGTCGAAGTCCTTTAACTGTTTTTGTCCTCTTCTTATAGTCCGTGGTGTTGGTGATCATGTCAGGTAGTCTTCTGTTTCTTGGGCTGCCAATCATTTCTGATACCGATGTTCCTACATGTCATGATGTCAAACTGTCCAGCATCTTCTCTCTTGGTCTTCCTCTGCCTCTCCTCCCCACCAGCTTTCCATTTGTGACAACCAACTCCAACTTTACCCTTTTCATGACACGCCCAAAGAATGTGGAATGCCTTCTACTGAAACAAGTAACCAGTTCTCTTTGTGAGTTAATTCTTTCAAATATTATTGCTCTGTCTATCCGTCCATTGTGTTTAGTTCTCATCATTCTTATATACAATCACATCTCTGTAACTTCCACTTAAGTCCCCCATCCATCCATCATTTGCCAAGCGTGGGCGGTCATGTTCTGACATCTCACTCGATCACCAGAGTCGTGGAGCAGCTCCGTGTTCCTGTCTCGACCATGTAAGTCCTCATGTGTCTGCTAATCGTCCATGACAGGGATTGTCTCAATACAGCTCTTAGAACTTTGGTGTTCACCTCAATTAACAAAGATAGATCGCATAGATTATTCTTCATCATTGCTTTCTAGGTCAAAAAGTATGCAATTTGTCACTGGGATGATTCAATGACACACAATCTGTTGTGTCCACAATCTTTAACTGTTTCTTCTTCTTCTGCGTTCATCCGGAGTTGTTGTTGTTTTTTTTTTCGGACGTCATTGCGTTGTGCCTGTTTACAGCAGAGCTGCGTTCTTGCGCCGTTAGGCCGACACATCCGACATCTGTGGGCATTTGTTGACCGGGTTAACCTTCCCGGGCTTTAACTGTTTTTGTTTTCTAGGTTTAAAACTATTATTACATTTCCACATTGTTTTTTTTTTCTCTCCTGAGAAACTAATTCAGCGCTAATCTAGACTTTCCTCTCGAACAGAATCCTAATACCTAATATATAGTCTGGAGAAACTCAGCTCAGTGCACGAACTCCGTAGCACCGCCGAGGATCCTGAAATACTTGGGTAGATTTTTAACTCGAAATTTTGCCCGGGCAGCGCCGTTAGGCTACTCTTTTTCGATTTCCAACTGCCAAGGGATATTTTACGTGCGCAACAATACACACGGGCGTCCGATCTCACTACCCAGAGACCAGGGGAAATTACTGGAAGTCCCGGTGGATTTTTTAAATAAATCCTGGTCCTCACCGGAGCCTGAACCCGGGACCTCCAGCACTCGAAGCGGACACCGTACCTCGAGACCACGCAGCCCCGAATAAGATATAAATAAGTGATAACCGCGACACAACGAATCGACCTTTCGATCATAATAATCTTCAACGGGAATTACACGAACAGGTCTAAACAAAAACATGAAATTAGACAATGAACAATGTAATTCTGTTTGTGTTTTAATTTTTAATTACATTTTCTAGTCACATGTTTTTGTTTTTATCTTGTATTGTTATATCATGCTGCAGCCGTTACTGCGTTCATCTAGAAAATTCAGTGACAAAGAAGTTAACAAGAAAACCGCAAAGACAACTAACTTCAAATATAACCCAGACAACAACCGCCGGGTGAACGAGGTCCAAGTTATTTTAATTTCCCTACACAAATGAATTTGAACCATTTTGCGGGTCGTGTTGACAATTGAAGGGATGTTTTAATTCCAACTAAAAACTTCGTTAAAAATGCCGGTAAGTGTTTGAAATGAAATAACTTTTCTGGTAATGTGTTGTATTTTGTTTGGTAATCTCAACCATGTATTTGTTGCATAAAAATTGAAGTTGATAACGCGATTTGAGTCGCGTAATTGTTATCGTTTGCCGTGAGAATGCCAGGAGTTGAAGCACGTGTTTTTATTTACTATTTGTTTACTGTACGTATCAGAAA
Organism: Cepaea hortensis; assembly: GCA_963921405.1. Lineage (NCBI taxonomy): Eukaryota > Metazoa > Mollusca > Gastropoda > Stylommatophora > Helicidae > Cepaea > Cepaea hortensis. The sequence goes on from OY992887.1 coordinate 91,822,203, forward strand.
ATGAACACACGCTATAGTATTACAAACATTTAATTACAAATATAAAGTGACCAAGAAATGTATTATATTTGTAATATTGCTGCTCCTAATCCATTATCACCAGCTCAAAACAATGACCACTTTATAGACAGACTAAATAGTATACACATCATAATTTTGCGCCACAGAGCAGGACACAACAGATTATGCAACGACATGTATACACAATTTAAGATTGGCGAATCAAACAAGTGCACATGTGGATTGGCGATTAGAAATACAGTGAAGTTCGTACAGGAGACAACATTTCAGATATACTCATATATAGACACATTTCAAGCGATCGAGGGAAGCTGCTCCTTATCCGTGGAATTTGTGAATATTAAATTATAATCATTTTGAAAATCTATCGTATAGATATTTCCATACTTTAATACATTCTATTACCCGTCTCCCTGGCCGAGGAGTTAGCAGCTTTTTCCGTAACCCCGAATACTCTCGTGGTTGATGTGAGTGCACGAGAATTGGAAGCGGTTCGAGTCGCGCCAGTGACTTATGAGAGTATGGAGCCGGTCGGTCAGAAAGTCGTGGCGTGCTGATGAGCGTAATCTAGCCTAGGAATCAACATACAGCTGAAAGATGCTGGTGTTGACCGCAATATCCTGAAACAGGATGGATACGTGGGGAAAAAAATACATCCTATTATTGTTGTTGGCTATTGTTGTGAATATTTTATACCACGTCAGGCTACAAAGTTCGCGATAAAGTTTGAAGACTTTGATCACACACACTTATATAATGATGAGTAAATTACTTGATCGTGTGACTGGCTTTGTGTGTGTGTGTGTGTGTGTTTGTGTACGTTCTAAATCAGCTGGAAGCAGACTGCCTTGTGTTGATTTTTAACATTTGTATGAGCGTTGGTCGTTCAAAAAGCAATGACAATTTGCTGAACGTAAAATTGCCTTGTAAACCACAAATAGCCAGAAATGACGGGATTGATTGCGTCGCTCGTTCAGAAAGTAATATGGCACACTACTGAACGCTACGATGCGTACACAATCACAAACAGACAACAATGTAAGGGCTGATGACGCTGATAAACCCTGGAAATAAATTTAGCTACGTGTAGAGCACACCGAATGCCAAACCACCACTGCCTTGTGGAAGTTCCTGCGAGAACACGGGTTAGGGCAGCACATCACGACAGATATTGTGGACAGGCAGGGCCTACAAGCCCGGGAAGCCAATCCGCCAATGGGAGGAAGAACCCACAAGAAACCTCAACCGCCGAAGTCGGAAGATGTTGGCCTAAGTCTTTCACCTTTCCTCTTACCCCGTGCATGTGTTTCATTCCCGTGTCTTTAATGTTATGTGTCCACCTTCATGTTACTCTCTCTCTCTCTCTCTCTCTCTCTCTCTCTCTCTCTCTCTCTCTCTATTTCTCTCTCTCTCTCTCTCCCTCTCTCTCCACCCGCTTAAGCCTATTCATCCATAAATAATGCCTTACTTTATTGTTCTTTGTAACCATGTTGAGCAAGAAGTGGTTTGACCTTGACACCAAGCAGCGTTGCTATGAAAACAATGGCGGTTACCCATGCCCTGAATTGGCTGAGCGCGCAAAAGTATTCATGCGTATGCATACTGATTTATTGAGTTAACTGATTCAGTGCCAAACAAAACATCGGTTTAGACCAAACATAGTACATAATCAAATGAACAAATATTATAATGTAAATGTTCGTTCAGTGAGCTATAAAACTGCGGAAGATCAATCCATCCATCCATCATGTGCCATGCCGATAAGCGTGGGCGGTCATGTTTCAGCCATCTCACTCGATCGGCAGAGTCGTGGATCAGCTCCGTGTTTCTGTCTCGACCATGCCACGTGGCCAAGCCACCCAGGTATTTGCTTCTAGGTCTTCCTCTTGGTCTGTTCCCTTCGATCTTACCAGTTGTCACCAAGTTCTCCAATTCATTTCTCAATTCATCAATCAATTTCCACAGTCATCATGTCCCCCCCCCCCCCAACTGGTCTGCTCATTGTCCACGCTTCACATCCAAATAGAAGTGCAGGTTCTATGTAGCACTTCAACACTCTTTTTCTCGTTTCAATTGATATCTTTTTATTGGTCTGTATGTTTTTCATCTTGCAGAAGGCTACCTTCGCTATGGCAATTCTTGTTCTAATCTCTTCAAGGCATGTCCCATCAGTTTACGATCTTCATTTGTTTCTTGAAGGACCTCCTCATTGGTTTTTCTGTCTGTCCATGCTATTCTTTGCATTTTCCTTAGAAACCACATTTCCACAGTCATCAGACACAAGAAAATAAATAACACGACGGCCATAGTACGGCGATATATTGTCCTTCTGTCCTAATGGGAGGTTACATTTGTAGATATATTATCCTTTGACACCGAATCAGTTAACATGCTAAATAGAGTATAGGCTGGCTTTTTACAACATGAGTTGCCCGACACACTGAGCACAGCACAATTAGTCAAGCTAACCTTGCATTTGCCGGCTTCCTGGCCTAGAGGTTAGCAACTTTTCTCCGTAATCTCGTATACTCTCGTAAGTAACGTGATGACGGTGAGAATCAGCAGTGGTTCGAATCGTGTCGGTAACTTACGGGGTATGTGAGCCGGCCGCTCAGAAAGCAATGGCAAACTACTGAGCGTAATCTTGCCAAGAAATCAACAATCAGCTGAAAGATGCTGATGTTGACAGCGATGTCCTGTAAAGGATATGCAAACATTTATTTATAACTTGCATTTAAATACCCGGGCCCTTAGGCGCGAAAGGTAATGAGTTTGCTGATCGGTTGACGGACATAGCGATGATCCTGTTAGACAGAGTAAGGGATGGGTCAGGCATCATCAACAGCACAAGAGACGCTGGAAGAAGAGATGACTTTAAGGAAACTTGGAAATCTGCTTCTTTGTCCAGAGTGAGGGAGATGGGAGAGAAGCGGGAAACGACCAGACGTGAACATTTTGTCAAGAACACAAGACATTTGATTAACCAACACAGAACAAGTATCTATTAGTCGATATGCTGACGGGGATGTTAGGGAGGAGATCGTAGCACCCATGGACCTGTCCAATTATTACATTAAATATCACCAAAGTACAGGGTGTTTGTAAAGTCTCGTTACACTTTGTTTGTAGAGATGTTTTGCAAACGAAAAATATACTCTCCAACAAAAAGCTGGTCTGCATACAAAGTGTAGTACGACTTAACGTACAGCCTGTATTTCAGTTTCACGCTTACTTGCCCTGGTCATGTCTTCGAATCGAGACGGGGATGTAACTGATTCAGTGTCAAATAAAAAATAGATTTGGATTAAACATGGCGCACAATCGCATTAACAAGTATTCTCATCTCATTTCATCTTGCTCTTCTTGTACCTTTCGGTGTCGAGGTGAAGCATAAACAACGGGAGAGTGCCCGTTTATGGGCTTCATGTATCGAAATTCCCATGGACTGCTATTCCCTCTGTCTATCGTTTATGTGGACGGCCTCTTCTACTTCCGTTTGGTCTGTACATCATTGCTTGTTGCGGTATACTGTTAGTTGGTAATTTAGTTACATGGTCAATCCATTTAACTATACTGTACTGTAAAAAAAAACAAAAACGTGTAGCTATCAAAGGCACACACATAGCCATAATTTTGATATTCAATAGCTTTTTTAATGTAATGAGTTAATTGTTCAAAGTGCACACAAGAATATCTTAGGGTTCAGACAATAAATTGACAGTTGTTTTGCATCTGGGTCACGAGAGTTTTTAGGTGTACGGGATTTCCTGTTTTGGTGTGCGGCCTCCTCTTGCATCGATTAGCGACTGGCATCTCCTGGGCACGGATGCGATCAGACGTCTGATGTAGGCCTGTGGGATGGTTGCCGACTCTTCCTGGGGTGCCTGGACCAGATCACGACGATTGGCTGAAGCAACTTCTCAGTGACAAGAATGTCTGTGCAGCTCATCCCACAGGTGCTCAATCGGACTCATGTCTGGAAACAGGGATGGCCAGGGGAGAGTGAGAATGTTGTTGGCAGTCAGGAACTGGTCAACCGTGCACAATGGGGTCTGGCATTATCCTGTTGAAACATAGACCTTTGGGTAGCCAAACTTGGAAGGACATGGGGTCGAAGAATTTCATTGACGTATCGTGGCGCATTACAGTCTCCTTCAATGTGAACCAATTGACTCCTTCCGCTGTAACTGATCATTCCCCAGACCACTGCACATCCACCACCGTGCGACGAAGCTTCATTACCGCAATTGTGGGCAAAATGTTCATTTCACCCACGGCAGACCCTTCTCCGACTATCATGACGCTGCAACAAAAAGAAAGATTCGTCACTAAACCAGACACATTTCCATTGGTTGTCTGCTGCCTAGGGACGATGCTGGTTAGCCCAAAGAAGTCGATTTTGGCGATGGCGGAGTGTAAGGACAGGTCCACGATAAGGTCGTTGTGCCTTAAGTCCAGCTTCATGAGGTCTATTCCGGAGTTTGATCAGACACATGACGTCCTGCAGGCAATGGCTGGGCAGTTGAGGAAGATGTAAACCTGTCTCTGGGGTGACGAAGCTGAATAAATCTATAATCCGCTGCTGTTGTCACTCTGGGTCGTCCACTGCGATGCCGATCTTCAAGTGAGCTAGAAGTAGACTGATGGCACTCTGATGCACGTTTAGATGCCAACCTGACTTCGACTTTCGTCTGCATACAGTCGGCCAATAGCAATGTTCCTTAAATTTATCGACAGAGACGCCATAAACATTAAATGTTTGATTGAAAATGAAATGAATTGTTTTGTGTATCGTTATCCTTTTATAGGGTTTCAGTTGCATAGCCAGTGAATAATGTTCACCCCAAATATTGTTGCTTTCACGTGCGCGCATCATGAGCTGTGGTAAAAATTTGGTCATAACACTATTGACCACTGCATTGTAATGATTACAAAAACGAACGCAATTCAGGCCAACATGTGCTTTTGACACTGTAAAGAACATTTGACCAAATTTTACTTACAAACTCATAAAAACGCACACTCGGATAGCTATGCGTTTTTTTTTTAAAAACAGTATAACAAGGTGTGGACTGCGCCTGGCTCTGCGGCCAGTAAGGTGGGATCGGCTAGCCTCTCCCAGGAGGGCTGACAAGTGAAAATTAGTAACCTGCCGATGACCCGCAGACTACACAAGTAAACCCCACCTCCACGTGGTATAGACCGCGTAATCATGACCGCGAGATCATGGGCTAACGGGGCTCTGGTTCGCAAAGGGGAGGGGGGGGGGAACGGACGGACTCCCCTTGGTCAGATTTTTCTATCCTAAACCTGCGACTGCCGTCTCCGTGGCTAAGGTCTTACGGACTCGATTCGTAAGCCGGCTTACCTGCGTTCGAAACACAGCTGCGACCGATTTGGCAGCAAACCGCGTTGCGCTGGGTTTTAACGAGTTGGTATGGGAGCCGGTCGTTCAGAAAGCAATGACAAATTACTGAACGTAAACTTGTCAAGACAACAACAACAGCAGTAAAATGCTGGTGTTGACAGCGGTGTCCTGTAAAAGGATATGGAGATTAAAAAAACTGCGACTGACCTAGCAAGCCGGCAAGGGGTTTTCATACTGCTCGTAGAAAAATTACACGTAATTCCTCACGTGTCTGTTAATTGTCCATGATTCGCTTCCGTGCGTAAGGATTAGCTAGATTGTGTTATTTACACCCACCCCATTTGAGGATAAACTTCATGGAGCGGATATGTCAACAATCTCAAGTTGACTTCTGCTTTCTTTTATACATATTCAGACTGACGTCTGGAGGCGCACGAATAAATTTACTATCAATTTGTTCTGCTGCTTCCTCTAATTTATACTTTCTGTCCGAATAATAATACTTCCATGAACGCAAATCAATACCTAAGAGTTAAATAACGCCATAGCGAAAGTGTAACTTGAAAACATTGTGCAACTACCAAGGGTTGTAAGTTTTACTCAGAATCGTCTCCTTCAAATGAAGGAAATGTGTACTACTACTACTAACTACTACTACTACTACTACTACTACTACTACTACTACTACTACTACTACTACTAGCACCACACACATTAGATGCAGTAATTGAGAAGCCAATAAGCAGCGGTACGTGTTGTGTATCGCCTGCTAAGTAATTCAAGTAATTGAGCAATTAGAGGTTGCTGTGCTAAACCTGTCCCGAAGTTAACAAGATATATATGGAGCAATTATTGCAGAGGCGGGTTAATCTGACACGTTAGTATCGATTTTATGAGTAAAGCGGCGGTTAACAGGTCGCTTACAGACGGCTTGAGAATGAGGTCACATGTGTTCCAGGTTACAGGATGTGATATTGGTATTGTGATGATACCTGGTTCAGTGGTTGGGGTGAACGATTGTAAACAACCTGTTCATTTCGGAGTTTTGATGACATTTGCTCTGCGTTGATGACATTTGCTCTGCGTATAGCTAGCTAGATCAACTTTTACTGTACACACAAATGCAGATGTAACCTATGTTGGTTAAATGCTGTTTCAGTCTGGCATATCAAGTGTTATAGTAAGTTAGTAAATTATATTAGTATTAATATTAATTATTATTTTTGACTTTAAACAGGCTTTAGAGCAAAGTAAAGTATTTTATTTTAGTTGTATAAGAGGGCAGATTATTAACTTAAATCATTCATTATTATTATTAATTAATAAAATTAATCAGTCCTGATACTTCATGTTATTTCACCCGGATTTCACGCTGAAAAGCTACACGGAAAAGTGCAGATGTACATTATCACAGGCTGTGATTATTGGTATGTAATGTAGAAAAACAAATAATGATTTTTAATAGCAATGTTTTCCCGTTTTAAATTAAATGCAAACAATCATAACAATAGGAACACAAACACCTAAACAGTCTAGATCAGTGTTTCCCAACCTTTTTTGTGCTATGACCCACCTAAGCCTTTCTAAAATTCGTATGCCCCCCCCCCCCCCCCCACATTACATATACATTATTTTTAATATTCAAAAATTGAAATGTTCACTAAAGAAACTTGAATGATAGGTTTAAGAATGAAATCAATAGGAAATTATTGAGCAAACACAGTGAGTAAATTTTCAAAACATATAATGGAGAACTGTAATTCAAGTACAAAATAATTTTAATGAAAGATTTTTCTATATTATTTTTGCGAACGCGGTTTGTGAGCCCGTATACCCGGGTTCGAAACACGTCGCTATAATAAGCTGGTTTTTTCAAAAAAGGTATAGGGGCCGGTCGTTCAGAAAGCAATGGCAAACTACTGAACGTAACACTTGCCTAGTACATCAACAGCAGCTGAAAATGCCGGTGTTGACTGCAACGTCCCGTAAGGGATACGCAACAAAATTAAAAAAAAAAAAATTATTAGTTATTATTTAAATTTATTGAAATCCTTGTGCTTGATGCTTGCTGCAAAGAGATTTTATGTCAGGTTCCAATTTAGTTAACTTCAGTCTCAAGTCTGCCTGTTTTGTTATATCCAGCCGATTTCTTCCATTTTCGAATTGCCCCCCTTAACAATCGAATTGCCCTCCTGTGGGGCATGGGCCCCACGTTGGGAAACACTGGTCTAGATTATTACACAAATTATTGCTGATTAGTTTGCTGTAGCTCGCCACAGAAATAAGCAAATCAACGGATAATAAATAAAGCTCACACTCAATGTGTTCAGCTGAAGTACACAACGCAGTGGCATAGTCCAATGTTTCAATGCGTGTGCTACCATGGTAGTTTGACTATATAATTTCTTTGTTTACATAATTGAGAACGCTTCTCGTCGTGCGTTGCATTTTTCGCATTTGCGAGCGCTATCAAGATAAGTCACCTGAACAAGTCAAGAAGCCTGATACAGGGGAGGAAAATGGCACGTGGCTAATCCAATACCAAGAAGCTACAGACACAGAAGATGTGCAGCGTGGGAGCCGACAAGAAGAAGAACATGGAGAGCCTGCCTGCGAGCTGTAACAAAGAACTTGAAACTACAGCTACTACTGAAGCCACCACGAGGGAGACCGTCGACAGCCCACTACAAACAAGAGCCAAACCTACTGAGAAGCAGAGAGAGGAGAAAGACACTAGAGTCGGAAACACCGACTGACCGATAACCAAGTGGGTTACCAAGTGGAGCTATCAGACGAAGAAATCCTGAAGCAGCTACGGGAAGAGGATCTACACACCTGATTCTTGAAGACGGAGCGGCTCCTCACCTACTCCAAGATTCCCACAACCTTGGCGGTGGTGACGACAGAGGGCCGCAAGATGCTGACCACAGTGTCGATCAACAAGAGAATGCAGCAGCCAGAGAGATTCATCCCAAGAATCAATCAATGTTCAAGATGTCAGAGCCGGCCACAGCAGAGCAGGATGTCGCAGTATGACGGAAATCTGCCGGTACTGCACAGATCACCATGCCTTCAAGGAGTGCCACTGGCCAAGCTGGACACAGACTTCCGAGCACCCAACAACAAGAGAAAGTGCGCCAACTGCCTGGGCAAGCATGGAGCAAGATACTTGGGCTGTCCGTACCTGCAATGACACAGAGATGTGTTAAAGTTCGCCATCAACATAAAGACACCATATAAGGATGCAATGCAGAGATGTGAAACAGCCACGGGCAGCTCACAAGCGGAAAAAGCTAAACTGCAAGACCAGATAGATGAGCTAAAGAAGCAAATCAAGCTGCTTCAAACACCGGCACCGACCAGTGACAATGAAAAGCTGCTTGCTGAAATAAAGGAGATCCAGCAAAACATCAAGAAAGAAGTGGAACATATGACCAAAGATGACCTGGCTACACGTACTATATAGAAGACGGAGAGATGATTCCATGGCTGACCGCAGAGGAAGAAAGCGAAAGGCAACAGAAACTCAAAATCAAAAGTGAAAAAGTGTGCAAGGAGGAAAATAAAAACATCGAAAAGCTCCTACAGAAAATACACAAAAAAGGAGGCAAAATACCAAGTAAAAAGTCCTTTTAAGGACTGCAACCAGTCAAGCCAGATGAATCAGCAGTCTTCACTAACAACAGACATAACCAGAAGAGACAGGAACAAAGGATAGCCGCCGACCAATCCCCCAGCTGACGTCACAGATACAAACACTTACATAACCAGTCCGAGATAGGACTTACTTGTAAGAGCGCACAAGTCAAGAAACAGGGTAAAAACACCCACAAAAACCATGGATCTCTACAATAACCACCACTGAGGAAGCAGGTTAGACGAGACCGAATTTGGAATTTTTTTTCTCGAAAATTGGAATTGGAATAATTGAGGGTTACAATGTACTTGGCAACTACCTCTGCAAATATTAACAGGCAGCGATTTTGTGTGTGGTATAGCACGCTGAATGCATGTACTTTGTCCCTCAATAATAATTTTAAAAAATTTGGTAATAAGTAAAAACTATCTTTTTGCTCAAAATTAGTACTTTGTTGGTTGGGGAATTCTTTGATCTTTATGCTAGGCATTTCGATAACATTTAAAAAAAATATTCACTCTGTTTCTGACAAAATAAAATACAGTAGTACCCCAATTAAGTCTGTGTAAGTTTTAAAGAAAGATAACATTTGTGTATGTGAATTAATATTGCGCAACATCAATAAAATAAGCATATAGGGTGAAAAATTTGATTGCAATTTCATAGCATCAGTGGTCTGGCAAGTCATACTCTTTTAATCTGTTTCTGTCTATAATTTAGCCTCTGTACCCCAGGCTGATTAGGAAGAACTTGGAAGCAAGAGAGATGTGGTTCATAAGACGAATGTTGCAAATTCCTTGGACTGCCAGAGTAACTAACAAATATTGCTTGAAGGAGGCTAAGGAAACTATAACATTATATACAACAGTAAGAAAGAGACAAACATCTTTCTTTGGTCATGTGATGAGAAGAGAGGCATTGGAGAACATCGTGATGACTGGAAAGATCGAGGGGAAGAGAGGCAGAGGCCGACCAAGAGAAATGATGCTGGATGGATTGAGACAGTGGCATGGAGGAATATCATCAGCAGAGTTGATCCAGAACGCCAAAGACGAGATCTGTGGAGAGATATGAACGCCCACGCCAGCTGGCATGGTACTTGATGATGATGACCCGAGGCTGTGATTTAGGGGCAGTGATAACAGTTTCACAATCTCCATCATTCTGGGTCAATGGTTTGAAATCAGCCACAGGTGATATAGTTGCAGACTTACTTAACATTCATTTTGATAATACGAGTGTCACTCGTTCAGAATTAAATGTTAAAAATTGGCTAGTAAATCACCAATAGCCAATAAATGCTGGGGTTGACTGTGATGTCCTGTAAAGGACATGCAACTAACTTTAACTGTGATAAATTAGAAATACAGTAGTCCAGTGACTAGCATGCTTGCCTGTTGACCCAGTGCTTATGTGTTTGAATCTGGGAAGCAAGGTGTGAGGCGAAATATTGACCATTTCAGCCATTCAGTGCCAGTTAGTAAAAATATTAGGGTAACACCAGATACCCATTATACCGGAAGATGTGGAAAAGGATGCTTTATATTTTTTACATTTTACTGTAAACTGGGGGACATTTTCAGGGAAGTTAAAAGCTGCCAACGAATTAATGACTACATCTGGTTAGCACCATATCCTCAATATGCTGCATCACATGAACTCTCATCTCATCATGTTCCTCTTGTACCTTGCGGTGTCGAGGTGAAGTATAAACTTCGTGAGAGTGCCCGGTTATGGGCTTCGTATATCGACATTCCCATGGATTCTGTTATTCCCTCCGTCCAGCGTTTACGTGGTCGGCCTCTTCCTCTGTTTCCATCTGGTCTGTACGTCATTGCCTGTTGTGGCATGCTGTTGACTGGTAGCCTACTTGCATGGCCAAACCATTTGACTTGCTGCTTTCTAATAAAATCTAGAGCAGCTTTAACCCCCACTTTAGTCCTGATTTCTTCATTTCTGATCTTATCTCTTCTTGATACGTTGAGTATTCTTCTCAGGAACCTCATTTCTGTTGTTGTGATTTTTCTTTTCTCTTTTTCTGTCATTGTCCAGGTTTGGCATTGGTAGCACAGAGTTGGTAGGAAGATTGTGTTGTAAAGTGCTTTCTTAGTAGTTATTGATACATGTTTGTTCTTTAGTATTGGTGCCATTTGTCCAATGAGTTGATTTGCCTTATTGCACCTATTTTCGATCTCGTCTTCTGATCTGCCATTTGATGATATTATACTTCCTAGGTACTTGAAGCTCTTTACTTGTTTCAAGGGATGTTCGTTTAGGTGAATTGTTGCTGTTTGTTCTTCTTTAGTTATAGTCATTACCTCTGTTTTGCTTGTGCTAATTTTCATGTTATGTTCCCTACACATTTCGTTTAGACTATTCATGTGGTCTTGTAATTCAGCTTCTGATTTTGCTATTAGTGCTTGGTCGTCCGCAAACAGGAGTTCTCTAATGGTTAGATTTGCAGATGGTTCTTCTTCTGTGTTCTCGTCATGCGGTATTCTTACTGTCTCTGCTTGGCTGGTTTCTTTACATATGTTGTCTATATATGTTATGAACAAGAGAGGGGACAGGACACAACCTTGTCGTACTCCAGATCTTATGGTGAAGGGTTCTGAGTGTCCTCCAGTTGCTCTCACTATGCATTCACTGTTGTCGTATAAACTTCTACATAGGTTTGTTAGATGTGTACTCACTCCATATTGTTTAAGGATTTCCCACAGCTTGTTTCTATCTACCCTATCAAATGCCTTTTCTTGGTCAACAAAGGCTAAGTAGAGTGTTTCATTGAATTCAATTGATTTTTCTATAAGTTGTCTAAGAGCAAAAATGGCGTCTGTGCATCCTTTGTTTTTCCTAAATCCAAGCTGCGTTTCGCTTAGCTGGGGTTCTAAAGTAGTTCGTAATCTTTTTTCAAGAATTTTGCAAAATATTTTCCCAGTATGACTCAACAGTGAAATGCCTCTGTATTGTGTGCAATCTCTTTTGCTGCCTTTGTTTTTCCAAATTGGGATAATTATGGCGTTTCCCCAGTCTCGTGGTGTCTGTTGTTCTACCCAAACATGGTTGAATAGTCTATGTAGCCAAGCTGTTCCTACTTCCCTTGCTGCTTTAATTAGTTCATTTGGTATTTCATCCTGTCCTGGTGATTTGTTCAATGGGGCTAATCTGATGGCTTCTATAATTTCTTCTTTTAGTATGTCTGGTTCTAGTTCCTCGGTGACATCTGTGTAGGTCTCTTGAATTCCTGACTTCTTAGTTTTTCTACGAGCAGTATACATGTATACATCACATGAACAAGAGACAAATATCTACGGAGTATCATATCCTCAATATGCTGCATCATATTACTACCTATATGTAGTAATATTACATGCTGCATCACATGAACAAGAGACAAATATCTACTGAGTATCATATCCTCAATATGCTGCATCACATGAACAAGAGACAAATATCTACTTAGGGCAATATCCTCAAAATGCTGCATTGCATGAACAAGAGACAAATATCTACTGAGTATCATATCCTCAATATGCTGCATCACATGAACAAGAGACAAATATCTACTTAGGGCAATATCCTCAAAATGCTGCATTGCATGAACAAGAGACAAATATCTACTTAGTAACCATATCCTAAATGTGATGCATCACAAGAACAAGAGACAAATATCTACTAAGAACCATATCCTCAATATGCCGCATCACATGAACAAGAGACAAATATCTACTCAGTACTATATCCTTAATATGCTGCATCACATGGACAAGAGACAAATATCTACTCAGTACTATATCCTTAATATGCTGCATCACATGGACAAGAGACACATATCTATTTAGGGCCATATCCTCAATATGCTGCATCATAAGAACAAGAGACAAATATCTACTCAGTACCATATCCTCAATGTGCTGCATCACATGAACAAGAGACAAATATCTACTCAGTACCATATCCTAAATGTGATGCATTACAAGAACAAGAGACAAATATCTACTCAGTACCATATCCTCAATGTGCTGCATCATAAGAACAAAAGACAAAAAAGGTAAAGGTAGTCCCAGGCAGAGACTGGCTGTTGGGGTATACAGAGTTCTAGGCTGTGACATAATAATGTGGATTGGCCAGTTCGATTCCACATTTTTTCCTTCCGAGGAAATTTCAACATAAAACAATTATGAGGGTTACCCAGTTTCTCGAGCCCAGAGCTATACTGGCAGGAAACGATCATGCCACTACTGAAGATTGAACCTGTACCTGTCTGGGCAGGTAATTGCACTACCAGCTAAGCCAGTTTGGCTCACATCACACAAAAATATTTCTTTAACTTTAATTTTAAAATATAAGTAGCTTTTCTTCAATATTTATGCTGTTATATCATCAAACTACTGTAATTTTAATTTGTTTGTATTACTGTGACAGTCAGTTGCTGATTCATCTTTTTTCCTCATCATTTGCAGTGTTTTTCATTCATGAACTTTAAAGACAAGTTAGAAGAAGACATAGTAAAGGTTGGTACCCATTTTCCACACGGTTGTTATATTTTTAAAATGTAATTTTGTCTCAGCAAATCTTAAACATGTATACTTCTTCTTCATACATCTTCAGATCTCAACATGAATATATATTTTAAAACATCAGTTATCAACTTGAGTTTTTTGAATCTACATTCTGCATGTACTCGGCACTCGTGCAGCAAATGTTTAGCTGTCATTTTAACAATTTCACAGTTGCATTCATCAGTGTCTTCTATCTTTATTTTGTTAAACATGTGTTGTATCAACCTCTTGTGTCCTTTGCTGAGTCTGAAGATTGTTTGTTACTTGTGTGGATTTATAGTATGCATCTTCTTTCTGGTAGTCTACATTCTTTGATTCCCTCTTGGTTCTATAATTGTTTTTTCATGAATCTCTTGGCTTCATCTTAGGTCATGCATATATTAGTCCATCTTAGGTCATGTCTATATTAGGGAGTCTCCGTGGCGAAGTGGTCAAACCGTTTGACTTGGGCTCTGAATGTTGTGGGTTCGATTCCATGCAGTGTCCTTCGGTTCACAAGTGAAATTTTTCAGAGACTCCTGTGGGTCGTCGCTAGAGCTACAGAGTTCATGCTTTGTTTGACGCTTTCCACGCTGCAGAAAAAGACCAAACCATATGTGATAAACCCGGTGCAATAAAGTCTACCCTGTCGACTTTTAAGCGACTTTTTTTATATTAGTCTGAAGCAGTCTTCCATATTTATTTTGGCTCTATCCCATCAGACTCATGGCAGGAAACTGCTTTTGGGCATGTTATTATAATTATTATTTGTGTAAAATGTGTAGAGCTCTGTTAGTGTTAAGTGGTCATGACAGTACGCATTCAAAAGTAATAATGTGAATAAATGTTTGAAACACATCCTGTTTTATTGTTATTGCAGATTTTAGTTGTTGGAGATGCTTCAGTAGGGAAGAGTTCTTTCATCCAAAGATATGTCAATAATTGCTTCATTGAAGAGTACAAATGCACTATTGGACGTAAGTAAAATGCATTTAGTTTAGAGGTTAAAGAATAATTTCTATATAGACATGGTAGGAGATACGGTGGCATAATGGTTAGTGGGCTTGCCTGTCATGACAGTGGTATAGGTTCAGACCCCAAGAGAGGTAGGATTTTTTCCGACTAGTATGGCTCTGGGGTTAATCCAGCCTCATAAAAATAGGTGCCAAACAATTTTGAGAACTTTCCGAGAAGTAATTGGGAAGGAAGCGATGAGAAATGAAACTGGCCATTTCCACCTCATATGTCATGGCCTAGTATATGTGAAGACCTAACACTTCATACTCCAGCAGTGGTATCTGCTTAAGGGCTACCTGAAGCCAGCAGGGTTAAACAGGTTATTATTGGTATAAATAAACAGGTTATTATTGGTAAACATAAACAGAATTTTGTTAGTATACATAAACAGGTTATTGTTGGTATATATAAACAGGTTATTGTTGTTAAACATAAACAGGTTATTGTTGATATACATAAACAGACTATTATTGGTATAGATAAACAGGTTATTATTGGTATACATAAACAGGTTATTGTTGGTATAGATAGATTATTGTTGGTATAAATAGATTATTGTTGGTATACATAAACAGGTTATTGTTGGTATACATAAACAGGTTATTGTTGATATACATAAACAGGCTATTATTGGTATAAATAAACATGTTATTATTGGTATAGGTACACAGGTTATTATTGGTATACATAAACAGGTTATTGTTGGTATACATAAGCAGGTTAATATTGGTATACATAAACAGGTTATTATTGGTATACATAAACAGGTTATTGTTGATATAAATAAACAGGCTATTATTGGTATACAAAAAATGATACATTACATCTACAGCTTATGAAATTATGATGTTAATAGACCAGTTACCTAAGGCAATGTAGTGATTATATAAATTTTTTGTTGAGGTATCGCGTTGCTATTGTTGCAATAAACTGATTTATGTATACCTACTGCAGTTGACACAGCCCTCTTCTCAAAAAATGCCAAGGGATTATAAGAGTTGATCCTGTCTGTCAAGAGACAGTGATAATTAAAATCTGTTTGTGAACTTAAAATAGAAATAATGTTCATGGACAAAACTACATGCCAATCAAAGATCACAATCAACACTGAAGAAATTGAAAATGTTACAGACTTTGAGTAGCTTAGCTCCATAATCAAAGACAGTGGCAACTTTTCAAAATAAATCAGAAGTAGACTGGCCATAGCAATGCATTGGTTGAACAGTATTTAGAACCTAAGTCACTATACCATGTATACCAACAAGCTTGAGTATGCCAATGAGTTTAGAGGTGATTCTTAGCTCCGTAGCACATGCATGCCACCAAGTTTATACTTGTGTAGATGGATTAACGGATATGCCAGCCAGCTTATGGGTCGAGCTGACCCGGAGCGTCCAGTTGTTCTCCAGGGGTATTTTATCTGAATGTACACATGCCACCATGCTGACTGTGGTGCGCTTATAGCTCTATTTGATGTGAACTAGCAACTAGACTTCTTACTTCCTCTGTGAATATGACTCTTTACACACACATGACGTAAATATTAACATCACTTCAACGATTACTCTTCATGACACAACAGCAGCATTATTTCGACACAGTGTATTATTGTTTCTTTAAAACAAGTCACAAATTGTCTCATCACGATCAACAAACACTGTTACTAAAACTGCAAACAGATCATACTTGCACTCTACAATCAACTTGGTTGACAAAGCTCTCAGACGACATCAGCATTCAAACTCTGTTTCACCAGCTCGGCATATACACAACATGGCAGCAAGATAAAATTCTGCCATTCACCATCATCAGTCCGACCCCGAACTCGGTCTAGACGTGAATGAGCCTTCAAGGGGATTTTATTCCCTGCTCAGCGATTCGCTTCATGCAAGGCGTGATTCTCAATCTTCTCAACTTCACGTCAGACTGCGTGAAGCCGTAGGCTGTCTGTAACGGGTAGCCCAAGACCTGACCTAGGTCCATGGCAAAGTTCAAGTAAACTGTTTAGAATATGCACCTTTCCTGTGGCAAAATATGGATGTGAATCATGGACCATTTGCCAGTCAATACAGAAAAAAGATTGAGGCTTATATTTAGAACATTGTAGACCAAATACAATAGTAAGTCCTGAAGCGGGAACCTGCTTTGGGTCTGTGGGGCACTAAGGCCTTCACATTTTTGTAGGCCTGAGAGCAAGGAGAAATAGATGACCAGTCTTTTCTCTTTTGGTGGATGATGAACACGGGTGTGAAACTCTCATCTCGCCGCACTCAAAACATTGTCATCCTAGCTACTTATCAACTACACTAATACGCTCACCATTGTGGACAAAGAGAAATAAAAAATACTCGCATTATACAAAATCTGAACATCAAATACAACTGACTCATAAACAATATCCTGTCTCAGAAACATAAACAATATCCTGTCTCAGAAACATAAACAATATCCTGTCTCAGAAACATAAACAATATCCTGTCTCAGAAACAAACAATATCCTGTCTCAGAAACATAAACAATATCATGTCTGAGAAACATAAACAATATCATGTCTCAGAAACATAAACATCATGTCTCAGAAACATAAACAATACCATGTCTCAGAAATAAACAATATCCTGTCTCAGAAACATGAACAATATCCTGTCTCAGAAACATAAACATCATGTCTCAGAAACATGAACAATATCCTGTCTCAGAAACATAAACAATATCATGTCTCAGAAGCATAAACATCATGTCTCAGAAACATAAACAATATCCTGTCTCAGAAACGTAAATGATATCCTATCTCAGAAACATAAACAATATCATGTCTGAGAAACATAAACAATATCCTGTCTCAGAAACATAAACATCATGTCTCAGAAACATAAACAATATCATGTCTCAGAAACAGAAACAATTTCATGTCTCAGAAACTAAAATCCTTTGATCATTTTCAACATTAGTTGCTCCAGAAGAACAGTGATGGAAGGCATGGTTCCTAGAAGAAGGGGCATGGGTCGACCAGCACAAATTTAAACATGGATGTTGCAGAAAGTTTCCCCAATCCCATGCTGACATGGGAACCTACACCTCTACCATAAACTCTCAGCCATGGCTACCCCTTTTTTTCCTAGATATATTAATAAGTAAATGTGTTGAAAATTGACAGACTACAGATGAAATAATAGGCACACTTCTGTTTGAAAAACGTTTATAAATTAAATTTGCCACATCATGTTTTAAAATCTGGCAGTTAATGAGCTGAATTTATTGTCATATTCATGTATCTAACTATTCATGTAGCTAGCTATTCATCTATCTAACTATTTATGTAGCTCGCTATTCATCTCATGGGATTGTGTGGGTGGGTGGGGGATTTGTGTGTGGGTATGTGTGGGATGTATGGGTTGGCGGGGAGATGTGTGGGTGGGGATGTGTGTTTGGCTAGGTGGTTGTGGGTGAGTGGGTGGAGGAGGACATGTTGGTGGATGATTGATGGTGGGTTATGGGATGGGTGGGGGATATATGTGTGGGTGGGAGTTGTGTGCAGGTGGGGTGTGGTTGTGGGTTTGGGGATGTGTGTATGGGTGTGGGATGGTTGGGGAGTGTGGGTGAGTGTGTGTGGGGGATGTGTGTGGGTTGGGGGAGGGGTGCATGATGGGTGTGGGTGATGGATTTTGGGATGTGTGTATGGGTGGGGGATATGTCTGGCTGGGCTGTGGTGTGTGTGGCTGGATGGAGGATGTATGTGTGGGTAGTGAGAGTGATTGTAGTTGGAGGATGTGTATTTGGGTGGGAGATGTGTGTGTGCGTGAGGGATGTGTGTGGGTATGGTGTTGTGTGGGAGGGGAGCTAGGTGTGGATAAAGGATGTGTGTGTGGGTGGGTGGGGGTGTGGGTGGGTGAAGGATGTGTGTGAGGATGGGGGATGTGTGTTTAGATGGGTGGTTGGGGTGTGTGAGTGTGGGTGGGTAGATAGGAGATGTATGTTTTGATGAGTGGGTGAGGGATGTGTGGGTGTTAGTGGTTGAGGGATAAGTATGTGTGTCTAGGGCTGTGTGAAGGGATGAGTGTATGGGTTAGGGATGTGTGTGTGGGTTGTGTGTGCGTGGATGGGACGTGTATGTTTGTGAATGGGGGATGTTTTGGTGGGTGGGGATGTGTGTTTGGGTGGGGAGATTGTGCGTGGGTGGGGATGTGTGTGTATATGGGTAGGGGTGTGTGGTTAAGGGATGTGTGGCTGGGGGATGGGTGGGTGGAGGATGTGTGGTTGGGTAGCGGATGTGTGGGTGGGTGATTGTATATGAGTAAGGGTGTGTGGTTGGGGGATGGGTGGGTAGAGGATGTGTGGGTGGGTAGAGGATATGTGGGTGGGTGAGTGTGTGTAGGTTAGGATATGGTGGGGGATGTTTGTAGGAGTGGGCTCGGGATCTGTGAGTGGGCTGTGGGAGATGGGAGATTATGTGGGTGGGTGCGGAATTTGTGTGTGGGTAGGTGCGGAATATGTAAGTTGATGGGGAGATGTGTGTGTGGGGGTTGTGTGGCTGAGGAATGTGTGTTTGGCTGGGTGGTTGGAGGAGGATATGTGGGTGAGTGATTTTTGTTGGGTAATGGGACGGGTAGAGGATATGTGAGTTCGTGGGGGGATGTGTGTAGGTGGGTGGATGTGTGTGGGTGGGGGATGTGTGGGTTGGGGAATGTATGTGTGCTTGGGGTGTGGGTGGATGGGATGTGTAGTGGGTGAGAGGTTTGTGGGTGGGGAGATGTGTAGGTGTAGGGATGTGGTGGATGGGTGGGGGAATGTATGTGTGTGTGTGGTTGGGTGGGGGAGTTGGAGTGAATGGGGGATGTGTGGGTGGGTGGTGGTTGTGTCTCATAACATATTAATATGCATTGTTTATGTTTACACAATTCATGTGACAATGTTTTTTCCTATGCACTGTTGATGAAAGAAAGATGTGTGATTGGAAGGGCCGAATGTAAGACGGGCCTGCGTGCCCAATTTGTTACCCTTTGAAAATAAAGTCTGTTCGTTCGTTCTCTTTAACTATTCATGTAGCTCGCTATTCATGTATCTAACTATTCATGTTCTAATTCATGTCATATTCTTTCAGTTGATTTTGTGACAAAAATAGTGGAAAGACATGGAGGAAGGCAGACAAGACATCGTTTGCAGTTTTGGGATATTGCAGGTTGGTAAATAGATCTAGGAGCAGCTGGCCAAGGTGGCTAGAATGCTGGGCTTGCCTTCGGAAGACCCGGGTTCGAATCCTCGGTAAGGTGTGGATTTTTTTCTATTGGGGGAAAAAAGTAACCCTAACATGCACAGTTCATGGTGACTGGACTAGCCAGGTGGCTTTAATTTCTCAGGCTCAAGACCCCCACTGCCCTACACCACAAGGTTCTGTAGGCAGTAGATGACAGTGTTTTTTGTTTTGTTTTACTGTAAATTAGTTTTTTGAGTAAATAATCTGCTTTTAAAGCAGGTTGTTTGACAGTAAATAGATCCACAAGAAGGATGAATTGACTTCTGTCTCCAGAAGTTTCTAGAATTTGCTTCATCAAGCCACAGGGGTGGAGCCTGTTGAAGTAAATCTGGCTCACCCAGGCCTAATCCCAGGCAGTCTGTATGTGCAGTGCAAAATCATGACCTGGTTACATCCTGATATATAGGGTATATATTTTAATGACTGCGATGTATGAAAATATTGCCGGTCCAATTTTTGTATTCACTGTCTGTAAAGTTCATGCACCATAATAGGTAAATACAAACCTTGGACCGGCAATATTTTCAAACACTGCACAGTCATTAAAAATATACCTTGTACCTCTCCTCAAGTGTGAAGTTCCTGTACTGGTCTTGTAGACCACGCTGGTTTCTCAGCTTGGAGAGGGTGTCAGGGAACTCTGCAACACGGTCCACATTCAAATGGTACTTCTGTACTGTTAAAAAGAAACTTAAGGGCCCCTATGCGTGCGTTAAGACGCACTGGACATATGCAAGAAGCTTAGCTCTGATAATTGAGTTGAGTTGAGCTAAAAACTGACATCACTGCACTCAGGATATTCCCATACACGCTCCATCCCTTGTTCAACAGCCAATGAAGAGTCACACTACTAATCATTCCCATCACCATCTGATTGAAAGTTCTCCTGGTCTTCCCTCTCAGTTTTGAGATTCTACCAGAACCCCTGCCAACCCCCGCAATCTCATCCTTTCCACATACAGGTTCTAAATCAGTTCCCCCACCTTCTCCACCTGGTCCCACAGGCGCACGCCCACCTCCCCCATGTCCAAAAGTAATCAAGAGGTGCATTACCTGCCAGTCTATCGGCCCGTTCATTCCCCCACACTCTGGCATGGCCAGGGCAAAATATCCATACAATTCTCACAATCTGTGACCTCTGAAGCGAGGTGAGCCAGTCCACATGAAACATTCCTTTCTCCACCTTACTAAGCATACTCCTTGAGTCTGCGATGAAGACAATGTGTGTTGCAGTGGTGTCCTCTAACTTTCACTGGCGGAAAGGTCAATTTTTGGGGAAACACCACCCACAGCTATTTGAGATGACTATCACCTGCAGTAGCCAAACCTTCATAGTCACCTTTTACAACATGCTTGCCAGGTTACAGTGTCATTGGTTTTTGCTTCCTTAATGGACCCTGGTAACATATGGGTGCATTCCAAGCATACTGAAGAGCTCTCCATGCATGGATGTGCAATATGTGGGATCTACTATCTAGACTGTTGCTTTTCCTCTCTTGCATTCAAACATCCAAAGTTTGGAGTCTTCATTCATGCGAAGATCAAGGTCAACCCCTTCCTTATTACCCAGCTTAGTGTCTGTTTCCAGAATGCCCAGAAGGGAGGTGAAGAAAGGGCGTGGTCCTTATGATATTCAACACTGGCACACCAGCCCCTCTTTGACCCCTTCATGGCAGTAAGTAGGTGTACTACCAATGTTGAGGTAGTCCTACGACAGATACTGCCATTATGAAAATGGAAGCTCTTCACATTTTCTAAGTCATGGCATAATGAGGTGTGATGGCCATTTCCATTTTTGTCACTTTTCCTTCTTACACAATTCTCAGAAATTTCAGAAAATAATCAAGTATCCCTTTTATGAGGGTTTGGTCAACCACTAAGATGTACTTATTAGAAAACATTATCTGTAGTGATTCTAACCTGGACAAGTGTCTCAGTAAGCACAGTAACCGCAATGCCTCCACAGTTCCATTACCACTGTATCAAAGAGAAACCCTTTTGTTGTTTTCTTTACATGTTTAATTATTCTTGATTTGGTTTGTAAAGGATCACTTTCATTACACATGGATGTCTCTTTAGTGCTCAGTCTCCTTACATAGATCACGCAAGGAGAATCTTAGCACAGTGCATGAATCCTGTAGCCCCAGCAAGAATCTAGATGTGTGTATAGCAGAATCACACAGCCTGTAAATTGTTTTGTGGTTAGCTTGTCTAGTGTAGAAATTATGCCTGGACAGTGGCTTTTTCAACCTGCTATTTTTGATTTCCAACTGTTTATGGATTTGTAATATGCATAATTGCACATGAGTCCTCCAAATATTTGTCCCTTGCGTGAGATTGCTAGAATGTGATCCACCACTCCTGCATGACAGGGAAGAATACAATATTGTTTTCCTTATATTTTGTAAATACCCAAACAGTCAACATCAGTGAGATTCTTCTTCTTCTTTCATTTGTTCATCGCAGGGTTTAGTGGCATCTTGATTGCTCTTGTGCATCCTGATTGGTTTCCTCCTTCTTCAGCACCTTTCTTTTGCTACGGTGGACTGTGGTCTTGCTCTGGTTTAGATATGTATGTGTGTACACACGTCTGCATATGTATGTACGTACATACATATCTAGAGGAGTCTGGTTTTACGGTGCCAGAAACTTGGCGTCATACCTTCTCCTGTTAGTTAAAACAGTTCTGCCACATGAAGGCTTTTGCATGTAGAGATGATGAATGCACAAGCCATGTGGGTAATTTTTAAGGTTGGGTGCCCACCCTCAACTCTGCGGTCTCGGCTATAATAGCAGACGGAACCTACCAGTGAGTTTAACCTGGTCTGCCTAGCCAGAAGTGAACATCGTAACCTCTAATTTATTCCATCCTTTAAAATTGCCTATCCTTACAGTCTGTGATCATCATGTGCCCTGCCAGCTGGTGAGGCATTCATGTCTCTCCATAGATCTCAGTCTTTGAAGTTCTGGATCACCTCCATGACACTTAATTCAGTATTTCTATCTCCTCCAGGACAAGAGCGCTACACCATGTTAACCAGAGCCTACTACAGGTACGCTCGGGGCTGCATCATAATGTTCGACCTTTCTGACCCTGCCAGCTTTCAGAATGTTCTAAAGTGGAAGAAAGCTGTTGATTCAACAACACAGGATGACAATGCAACTCCTGTCCCCTGTTTGCTTGTTGCAAATAAAGTATGTATAATTCAGTGTAAAAGGTAAAACTAGAACTGAGGCGCTAAAATGTCTGGGCTAGGCGATAGAGAATGCCCTGTGCTGGCTACAGAGCAAGTGCAGTGATGAGTGGGACAAGTTGATGCAGTAAAGGTTCAAGCCTCGGCCTGCAATGCAAGTCAGACATCTTTCACTCAAATGAAAGTAAATCAGTCTCTCAAATAAAAAAGAAAGAACACATATGGAGACCCAGGAGCTACTCCACCAAGTGACAACAGTTCACCCAAGCCCATGATGCTACAGAGGTTGAAACACCACAAATGTAAGAATCACCAGGATCAGAAATGTCAAGTCTAAATTCTGTAGCCAAGTGATGGCAACAACTGCCATGGTGGTATAAAACATCTTGCTGGGACTGCACCCTGTAGCAGACGCATGGACAATGGGTCCAAGCCAGTGATAGAATTAACTCAGAGGAAGAGTTGGCTTCCGCTGGGCGCATGCAGGAGGAGGGGGTAATGGGGTAAAAAGAATGCAACGTGGCAGCAACAACGTCTATTGGATTATATTGAGTCACTGAAGCAGAGGTGAGAACAGAGGCAAACAAGCTGGGGAAAGAAGCTGGCTTTCCTGCTGTCAAAGGTAGTTGCAGTGATAATGTTGGCAGAAGCACCGATTGCACAATGCTTGCCTCCCCTGGGGCGGGATGGTGTCTGGACAGGCAGTTATAGCGATATCAATGAGGGATAAGTGCCATACACGAAACATCTCAAAAGTGCAAATGCATGAGAAAAATTCCTGAAATTCATGACCCTGGCTGGCCCACGCCCTGTCAAGAAATTAAAGGGGCCGAAACAGAGGGGGAAAATGGGTTTGGGATAGTTCTGATGATCAGAAACCTTCTGTTTGCTTCACAGTGGACTTTATACTATCAACAGTATCTTAAATAGTAACAAGTATTATTATAGGATATATCACATTTGTAATTTTCTGACCATTTCACAATTATGAAAGAAGAAAACTGCTACTTTGTAATTTAAATGTTGCATACACTTTCTTAGAATATTGCGGGTCATAAAAAAGAAAATATTGACATTCTAACAGATTTGAACATCAAAGAAAACCGACTTATAATCAGTTTCATGTCTGAGAAACTGAAATAATTGACCACATGAAACATCACAGTGGTTTGGAAAGAAAAGAAATGGAAGTCATGGTCCCTGGAAGAAAAAAAATAGAGATCAACCAACTCTAAGGTGAACGCAGGACATTAAAGACCAACTGAGCATGAGAACGACTGAGGCAGGGGAACTTCCAGTGATGAGAATGACTGAGGCAAGGGAACTTCCAGTGGGATGTGTTGAGAATGACTGAGGCAGGGGAACTTCCAGTGATGAGAATGACTGAGGCAAGGGAACTTTCAGTGGGATGTGTTGAGAATGACTGAGGCAGGGGAACTTCCAGTGGGATGTGATGAGAATGACTGAGGCAGGGGAACTTTCAGTGGGATGTGATGAGAATGACTGAGGCAGGGGAACTTTCAGTGGGATGTGATGAGAATGACTGAGGTAGGGGAACTTCCAGTGGGATGTGATGAGAATGACTGAGGCAGGGGAACTTCTAGTGGGATGTGGTGAGAATGACTGAGGCAGGGGAACTTCTAGTGGGATGTGGTGAGAATGACTGAGGTAGGGGAACTTCTAGTGGGACATGGTGAGAATGACTGGGACAGGGGAATTTCTAGTGGGACATGGTGAGAATGACTGAGGCAGGGGAACTGCCAGTGGGATGTGGTGAGAATGACTGAGGCAAGGGAACTTCCAGTGGGATGTGGTTGACTGAGGCAGGGAAACATCTAGTGGGATGTGGTGAGAATGACTGAGGCACGGGAATGTCCGGTGGGATGTGGTGAGAATGACTGAGGCACGGGAACGTCCGGTGGGATGTGATGAGAATGACTGGGACAGGGGAATTTCTAGTGGGACATGGTGAGAATGACTGAGGCAGGGGAACTTCCAGTGGGATGTGGTGAGAATGACTGGGACAGGGGAATTTCTAGTGGGACGTGGTGAGAATGACTGAGGCAGGGGAATTTCTAGTGGGACGTGGTGAGAATGACTGAGGCAGGGGAACTTCTAGTGGGATGTGGTGAGAATGACTGAGGCAGGGGAATTTCTAGTGGGACGTGGTGAGAATGACTGAGGCAGGGGAATTTCTAGTGGGACGTGGTGAGAATGACTGAGGCAGGGGAACTTCTAGTGGGATGTGGTGAGAATGACTGAGGCAGGGGAATTTCTAGTGGGACGTGGTGAGAATGACTGAGGCAGGGGAATTTCTAGTGGGACGTGGTGAGAATGACTGAGGCAGGGGAACTTCCAGTGGGATGTGGTTGACTGAGGCAGGGGAACTTCTAGTGGGATGTGGTGAGAATGACTGAGGCAGGGGAACTTCTAGTGGGATGTGGTTGACTGAGGCAGGGGAACTTCTAGTGGGACATGGTGAGAATGACTGAGGCAGGGGAACTTCTAGTGGGATGTGGTTGACTGAGGCAGGGGAACTTCTAGTGGGATGTGGTTGACTGAGGCAGGGGAACTTCTAGTGGGATGTGGTGAGAATGACTGAGGCAGGGGAACTTCTAGTGGGATGTGGTTGACTGAGGCAGGGGAACTTCTAGTGGGACATGGTGAGAATGACTGAGGCACGGGAACGTCCAGTGGGATGTGGTGAGAATGACTGAGGCAAGGGAACTTCCAGTGGGATGTGGTTGACTGAGGCAGGGAAACATCTAGTGGGATGTGGTGAGAATGACTGAGGCACGGGAACGTCCGGTGGGATGTGGTGAGAATGACTGGGACAGGGGAACTGCCAGTGGGATGTGGTTGACTGAGGCAGGGAAACTTCCAGTGGGATGTGGTTGACGGAGGCAGGGGAATTTCTAGTGGGACATGGTGAGAATGACTGAGGCAGGGGAACTTCCAGTGGGATGTGGTTGACTGAGGCAGGGGAACTTCCAGTGGGATGTGGTTGACTGAGGCAGGGGAACTTCCAGTGGGATGTGGTGAGAATGACTGAGGCATGGGAACATCCGGTGGGATGTGGTGAGAATGACTGAGGCATGGGAACATCCGGTGGGATGTGATGAGAATGACTGAGGCATGGGAACATCCGGTGGGATGTGGTGAGAATGACTGAGGCATGGGAACATCCGGTGGGATGTGATGAGAATGACTGGGACAGGGGAACTTCCAGTGGGATGTGGTGAGAATGACTGAGGCATGGGAACATCCGGTGGGATGTGGTGAGAATGACTGAGGCAGGGGAACGTCTAGTGGGACATGGTGAGAATGACTGAGGCAGGGGAACTTCCAGTGGGATGTGGTTGACTGAGGCAGGGAAACATCTAGTGGGATATGGTTAGAATGACTGAGGCAGGGGAACTTCTAGTGGGATGTGGTGAGAATGACTGAGGCATGGGAATGTCCGGTGGGATGTGGTGAGAATGACTGAGGCAGGGGAACTTCCAGTGGGATATGGTGAAAATGACTGAGGCAGGGGAACTTCTAGTGGGATGTGGTTGACTGAGGCAGGGGAACTTCCAGTGGGACATGGTGAAAATGACTGAGGCAGAGTGACTTCCAGTGGGATGTGGTGAGAATGACTGAGGCAGGGGAACTTCTAGTTGGATGTGGTGAGAGTGACTGAGGCAGGGGAACTGCCAGTGGGATGTGGTGAGAATGACTGAGGCAGGGGAACTTCTAGTTGGATGTGGTGAGAGTGACTGAGGCAGGGGAACTGCCAGTGGGACATGGTGAGAATGACTGAGGCAGAGTGACTTCCAGTTGGATGTGGTGATAATGACTGAGGCAGGGGAACTTCTAGTGGGATGTGGTGAGAATGACTGAGGCAGGGGAGCTTCCATTGGAATGTTGTGAGAATGACATTCTGTAAAAGACCTGCTGCATGCTGATACCCTAGTTATTAACCCTGAAGGATTGTGCATGGAGGTTTCAGGTCTTCTCAGTGACAGGAATGTAAACAAATTATTAACTAATCTTCAAAGACATTCCTAAAATTTTCTTCAGGCTCACACATAACTAATGTTTCAAGGACATTCCTATAATCTTCTCCAGGCTCACACATAACTAATGTTTCAAGGACATTTCTATAATCTTCTTCATACTTACACATAACTAGTGTTTCAAGGACATTCCTATCATCTTCTTCAGGCTCACACATAACTATTTTAAGGATATTCCTATAATATCATTTCAGCTCACACATAACTAAATTTTCAAGGACATTCCTATAATCTTCTTCATACTCACACATAACTAATGTTTCAAGGACATTCCTATAATATTCTTCAGGTTCAAACATAACTAATAACTAATGTTTCAAGGACATTCTTATAATCTTCTTCAGGTTGACACATAACTAATGTTTCAAGGACATTGTTATAATCTTCTTCAGGTTGACACATAACTAATGTTTCAAGGACATTCTTATCATCTTCTTCAGGTTGACACATAACTAATGTTTCAAGGACATTGTTATAATCTTCTTCAGGTTGACACATAACTAATGTTTCAAGGACATTGTTATCATCTTCTTCAGGTTGATACATAACTAATGTTTCAAGGACATTCTTATCATCTTCTTCAGGTTGACACATAACTAATGTGTAGTGTGTCTTATTGTGGCTAAGCAGGCCAAGATTTTCCTGTGAATAAATTATAGAATGTTCACTGAATTGTAAGAAGGGTTAACAGGATATGATTTTATTTTTAAAATAAGGTATTCTGCTTAGCAATAGGTTGTCTTGTAATCATTAACCATGAGTTAATCGATTCATCAGCTCAAAAGTTAATCATTGAAATATTCTTTTTTTATGAAAGGATCATCATCATCATCATCATCATCAAGTTCCACCAGTCAAGGGTTTAGGCCAACTCTCATTGTTTACTGCTGAAGGGAAAAATCGCTACCTATTTCTCTGCATACTCTGGCCTACAGAATGTTATATTATTTTATGTTATGTTATGACAAATGACGTCAATTCACACTGGGCATTCCCATGCATGCTCAGTTCTCCAATACAGCAGCCAAACCAAAGTCTTTCTACTTACTGTTCCCATGAGGAGTTGGTTATGGTATCTTCTCTCTTTCCCATGAAGACGACATTGATGTGCTTGATCCTGCTTTACTCCCAGTTCGTACACTTGAGCTAGAGTCAGTGTTTTATCAGTATCCGCTGAATGAATCCACTCTGCACTTGTTACATTAGCCCTGTCCATGCTTCTTCCTGTTTGCATTGGCACATTATTTAAATATTTGCCATCTGGTCTGCGCGTTCGTTACTCCTTACTCCGACATGTCTGTGTGTGTACATAAAGGTGAGCGATGTGAGACACAACTTTGATTACTTTCTATCCATTTTGATTGTTATCCCAAAATATGATGGTTCTAACACTTTACATATCCAGCAGGTTTCCATGTATGGGCATTTTGTGTGGCTCTTGTGCTGTTTAATTATGTTCAGTGTGTTAAACAACCCACTTGAAATTTGTGTTTTTACAACTGTAAGAAGTCTTTACATGTCCCCACACATTGTGTGAATAGCATTCTGCGCACTATCATATCTTTATACGTTACTCTGAGAATGTACTTATGTGTCTCATTTTTATTACTTGAATAATTTAATTCTAGTTCTGCATTTTTATATTTGTGTTTATTCCATTGCTGTTTTATGCAAAGTATGACCTCACTCTTTTCCACTGTTGCCAGTTATATTCCAGTGGCAACATTAAAAGCCATTTGCAATGTAATTTTTGGACCATTTGACAATCATGAAAGAAGAACATTTAGACTTAGGAATTTAAATATTGCACACTTTTTTTTAGTATATTGGGAATCATAGAAAAGAAAATACTGAAATTCCAGTGGTAGCATTAAAAGACATAACCAATTTGTTAAAAACTACTGGAAGAAAACATCAAAGGCAGGGAAGCACAAAGTAGACATGATTAGAAGATGGATGAACAACAATATGTCTTAGTGTGCAACACAAACCAGAGACAGGAAGTTTTGAAGATCCATTGCAGCCAAACATTGATCAGAGATGGCACTTTCATTGATTGCATTCAGCATTTAATGTCAATTACGCAGTAAATATAAAATTGGCAAAAAAAGGATGTATCTTCATTATATAGAAATGAGATGAAATAGAGGGTAATTTTTTCTTAAGATTTAAGTGGGAACAACAGTACCTCAGTGGCTAGCATGCTTCCTAGCCAGCCCAGCGGTCATGTGTTTGAATATTCATTGAGGTTCATTTGTAAAATATTGACCCCATCACCCAATGAGTGTCAGGTGGTCCTTGATAATACAGGACTAGCACCATATACTCAATACACCTCAAGGCTTGTAAGAAGGTCCTTTACTTTACAGTGGAACCTCGCTTAACGAGCACCTAACATAACGAGTAATTGGCATAACGAGCAAAGTAAATTGTAAAAAAATGATTCGCTGAATGAGTGAATTGTGTGCCTGCAACAGCGAGGGTCGGAAGACGAGTTAGAATTCTTTTCTATGATTAGTCGGACAGAATTGGTCGGACAGAGTGGTGGTGGTGGTGGTGGTGGTGGTGGTGGGGGGGGGGGGGCCTTCTATATTGGATCAATGAAGTGTTTGGTCCTTCTGTGAAAAAATATTTGCTTGAGATGTATCTACCACTCCAATTCTTGCTTGTTATGGATAACGCTCCTGCCCATCCCCCAGGACTACAAGATGACCTTCTTGAAGAATTTAAATTCATCAAGATCCAGTTTCTGCCTCCCAACACTACTCCGTTAC
The DNA here is from genome assembly GCA_963921405.1 of Cepaea hortensis. Taxonomy (NCBI): domain Eukaryota; kingdom Metazoa; phylum Mollusca; class Gastropoda; order Stylommatophora; family Helicidae; genus Cepaea; species Cepaea hortensis. The sequence continues at coordinate 91,852,067 of OY992887.1, forward strand.
TCCAACCTATGGACCAGCAGGTTATTTATAACTTTAAGAAGCTCTACACTAAAGCGCTCATGGAGCGCTGTTTTGAGGTGACTGAAGGGACCAATCTCACTCTCAGTGATAGTGAGACAGTACCTGTGTAGCCAGTAGTCAACAAGATTGTGTTTTTGGCCAAGATCATGGGACTGGAGGTGGATAACAAAGATATCGATGAACTTGTGGAAGAGCATAGCCAAGTGCTGATCACCGAAGAGTTTATGGAATTACATTGTGTTTCACAGCGAGAAGTTGTGGAGGAGAGTTTGTCCGAGGAGGAGGAGAAGGTAACAGCAAACCAACAATCTTCTGACACAAGAGAAATGCTGAAAGCATGGGAAACTGTTGCATCGTACATTGAGAACCATCACCCTAATAAGGCAGTGGCTATGAGAGCTACTAATTTATTTAATGATAATGTTGTGTCGCATTTCCACCAAATTCTTAAGCATCGGCAAAAACAAATTTCTCTGGACAGCTTTCTAGTAAAAAAGAATTAGGTATGTATTATAAATTGTAAATTAATTATTTCAATTTTTTTTTTGTTTTCTAAAAATCAAATTCTCATTCCAAGTTCGTTCATTCCGTGATAGAAGAGGAAGATGAATCACGCTCCTTAATAATGTATATATAATTTTCTTTGAATAAACGCTATACAAAATTTTTTGAATATTTTTTCGGCATGGAATGCATTATCATATTTTACATTAATTTGTTTGGGAAAAACTGTTTCACTTAATGAGTGTTTTGCGTTACGAGTAAGATTCTGGAACGAATTATGCTCATTAAGCGAGATTCCACTTTACTTTACTTTACTTTATGTTACTTTACTTTATTCACTTCACATTACTTCACTTCACTTCACTTCACTTCAGACTGTAACTATGTTTTGGTGTTGTTTTCCACAGTTGGATTTGCTGACAAGAGCTGTTACATATGCACAGATTGAGGAACTTTGCAGAAACCTCTCATTTATTCAGTGGACAGAAACATCCGTTAAAGATGGAACAAATGTGAATGAAGCTGTGACGTAAGTATGGCACAGAGCAGAATAAAATGAATCTTGTCAGTGTTATTTGTAATCATATGTGCTTTGTAATGATTGACATTCTGACACTTCACCCTATTCTTCTTCTTCTGCCCTTTAACACCCTTTGCGGCATTTACCCATTAACCAAACCATACAAAGCCATTGTTGCTGTCTCCTGCAGATCACACACGTGACAGGTTTATATTGTATATGTCAGGTTGATTCTGGCCTTTGCAGCCCATAAATGCATAGACCTACATTGTCCTTAAATGTTAAGTAAAAAGTAAAGCATAGACCCACCTTGTCCTTGCATGTAAGTTAAAAGTAAAGTATATACCTATATTGTTCTTACGTGTAAGTAAAAAGTAAAGCATAGACCTGTGCAGAATAGGGTTTTATTTTTGCCCCCCGACAGAAAAAAATCCACACCATACCAAGGATTTGAACCCGATCCTCCCGAGGAGGATCCTCAATCTAGCTGCTTGGCCAGCTGTTCCTCCTACTACTTGTAAATGTTACCAACAAATTTATGGAATATTTTGATTTAAAAAAAATACTGACATTCTGCGAGATCTGAACTTAAAGAAATCTGGCGCATAAACAGTATTGTAATTTGAAAATGTATGTACTTTGGTCACATCAAATGTCAGTGATTTAACATGAACAGTATTGTGGTTTGATAATGTATGTACTTTGGTCACATCAAATGTCAGTGATTTAACATGAACAGCATTGTGGTTTGAAAATGTATGTACTTTGGCCAATCAGATGTTGGTTATTTGGAATGAACAGTATTGTGGTTTGAAAATGTATGTACTTTGGCCACATTAAATTCAGTGGTTTAGCATGAACAGTAATGGAAGGCATGGTCCTGGCAAACCAAGCAAGTGCTGACCAGTGCAATAGACATGGGAAATCAAACATCCTGGGCATGACAGTGTATGATGCTGGCAAACTGGCAAGGGATCAAGAATCTTTCTAGATGGCTGCAATTAGAAACAACATTTTACAAAGGACTTGCTGCATGATGATGCTGATAACTAGTTTATTGTGGTTGTAACATGTGTAATTTGCCTTTATGAGTAATGATGAAACTAGTTATTTCATATTTCTTCCAGGTATCTTCTAGATGTGATTCTGGACAGGTCCCCAAATGTCTACGTTCCAAGTGAATATGAACTCGTAGATCCAGTGCATTTGATAAACGTTGATTGCAAGCAGGAGCAAAAGTCTTGCAAATTTTGCTAGTGAACCTGTTTTACAAAATGTGTATGCGTGTTTCTGTAATCACATTTTGCTCTTTTGTTTTTGATAAGTAATTACTGCAGGGTACATATTATATAAATCTGTTGTTTATCAGACATTTTTAAGCAGTATTTTTTTAAAATCTTGAAAATATGAATAATGATGTCTTTCATGATTGTGGTATTTAAAATTTAAATAGACAAGTGCACTACAGCTTAAAAAATCTGATTGTTGTCATGGGAACATTTTTAAAATTGGAACACATACCAGCACCCATATGTTACCGAGCACACATGAGAAACAAAGAATAGTAACACTGTGACCTTGCCATACATGTCATAAAAAACAACTGAGGAGAGTTGGGCATGGGTTGGCTGCCCCATCCTATAGAAAGATCTAACTGCAAAATCTAGCTATTAGGGTGCTTCAAATAAAAACCTTAAATATTTGTGTGCGTGAATATATTCTGAAAAAAATAAAGAACAAATGTATCATTTTTCGATGTAGTCATCACTGCTTTCCATTCAAGTCCTCCAGCGCCGCAGATAAAGTGCTTGGTATCCTGTAGAAAAAATCAACTCTGTGGTCATTACTCTGTGTGCCTGAACAGTCTGTCTCAGAAGTCAGGCCATTTAGAAACTTCTTACTCCAATCATACACTGGACTCGCAGGCATATATCACCATACTAGACCTTCATTCGCCAATGAATTTCTATAGGTTTCACCCCTTCACTGATTTAAAAAAAAAAAAATGGATAACAGAACGCTGCTTCTTTTTGGTGTGTGTCAAAAGTGGGGCGGCCATCTTTAAATTGTCCTTATATCACTGTGTTCATCTGCACTGTGATGTCATGTGCTTAACACTCTTGACATCCTTAACTGGCTACAAGACAATGGCATGGTTAATTGTAATTGCTATCACACTTTTACAGTTTTAATTTGAAGCCCCCTTGTAACTATGAACACGTCTAAAGATAAGCAGAAAGGAATAGCTGAGCCAATCAAGAGGAAAGAACACTTTTATAGAAGAGGTATGACTTGAGGTGAAGAAAGCTACAAGTAGTTGGGATTGCAAGCTAACTTCATTTTTCTTAGGAACATATCTAGAATTGTCACCTGGAATGTTAGAACTGTGTATGAATTGGGAAAGACAACACAGTAAACAATGGTATGAAGAATCACTAAAATGGAGCTTAGGGAGGGAACTAGACATATTCCATTAAAGTGGAGCTTAATAGAGAGCTGAATGACACAAAATAGAAGCATGAAAGAGAAATAAAAAAAGAAACTCTGATCCTTGCTGACATTTAGAACAGCCCAAGATGATATTGTCAGGTCATGTCTGCATCAACAAAAAAAAAGATGCTATGAACAAACAAATGAACTTTATTTTCAAAGGGTTAAGAATTGGGCGTATAGGTCCATCTAACATTCTACCCTGCATATATTTCTCTCCTTTCATACATTATTTCATCCATACTACTCATATAAGATTAATCTTATATAATAACAAAATATGCATTATAAATGTATGGTTTATGTGCAAAAATCAATGTCTCCAACCCAGTGGCCAGTAAATAAAGTTACATGTAAGAATGTAACAACAGCAATGGTAAAGATAATTTCATGATTGATATTGTTTCTGAGGCATGAAGAGTTAGGCCTTCACATATTCTAGATCAATCATATTCTAGATCAATCATATTCTAGATCATGACGCTATGATGTGCTGTGTCAGGGCAAGTCATGGCTGAGAGGTTGCAGCATCTGCTTCTGGCTCAGAAGCTACCGGGTTCATTCACAATGTAGGCTGGGAATTATTCCTAGAACTCTTGGTATCTAATGATGTCACACATCCCCCTTATCTGTTGGGTGGGAATCGCGTACCTAGCATTCTCAGAATAGGGCACAATTAATAGGCAAGGAATCCTGTCTATGGGTAGATAGAGCCCATTACCTTGGATGGAATCTGTCTAGCGGAAGCAAACCTCACATAAATGCATACTCAAGTCTAACACACTGATCACTGATTGTTCAGAAAAATGGCGACCTGCCTGTTGCTGAACTAACTGGGTTTGCCTTATTTAGTAAAGTGTGGCTGCTGGTTTTCTAGTGACTGCCGCTTCCATCGATGATGAACTGTATTTTTTGTGGTGGACTTTTGTGTTGGCATTCTGGACGCGGCCTTATAGGTAGTATACTTGTGCAGGCTGTTGGTTAGTCGAGACTCCTGTCTATTTGGATTTCACATGGGGCAGTGAGGAGCATTTTGTGTGACATTCACTGACACAGGAGCGGAGCATTATGGGGTGACCCTTTGCCATTAATTTGGAACCACAACTAACTAATTAACTAACACTGACCTTTGAGATGCATTATTAGGTCTGAGCGCTTCTTTTGAAAGGGGAATGCATGCAGAAGAATAGGATATGCTGTGCTAAGCTCCCTTCATTCCCACTTTTCTTTCCTAGAGAAAACATCTGGTGGCCATTATAACTCAACTAATCCAGTATTAAACTATTTGAAGTGCAGTTTGGTATGACTAAAGTTAAGATCTCATCCACCCAGCAGTCTATTCTTTGCATAATTCTACCCCTATCCATCCATCCATCATGTGCCATGCCGGTAAGCGTGGGCGGTCATGTTCTGCCATCTCACTCGATCAACAGAGTCGTGGATCAGTTCCGTGTTTCTGTCTCGACCATGCCACAAGGCCAAGCCATCCAGATACTTGTTTCTAGGTCTTCCCCTTGGTCTGTTCCCCTCGATCTTACCAGTTGTCACCAAGTTCTCCAAATCATTTCTTCTCATAACATGCCCAAAAAATTGTGACTGTCTACGTCTAATGTCTCTGATCAGTTTACGATCTTCATTTGTTTCTTGAAGGACTTGTTCATTGGTCTTTCTGGCTGTCCATGGTATTCTTTGCATTTTCCTCATTTTCCTCTACCCCTATAACAGTTGCTATTTCTCACTATCATAAGCCAGAATTTCTGCCTCTTTTCTGTCATCTGTAAATTATCTAACACATTCATCTATGTTGTGGTCTTCATCTTCTCCACCTTCAGAGTACACTTCCCTCCATAATTATCTTTTTTAGAGTTTCATGTTATTTTACATGTCAAAAATATTTCATTTTCTTCATGTTTGTTTGTCTCAACCAAGATAACATCTGGGAATTATATTCTAAGGTGCAATTAAGGAGAAAGAACAGAGACACTTCTAAACACATTTGAAACAAATGTTATTGATTAACATTGTATTAACAAAACTTCTGCCTAACATGGCAGTAAACAAAAAAGTAAAGGGTCTTGTTACACATGTTAAGTCAAATTTGATATATGGTGCTAGACATATTTTTATAGACCAATCGGCACCCGATGGGTGATATGGTTAGTACACGAGTCAAATTTACTCCCCAAGACATTTCCTAGTACTCATTTTGGGTTAGGTTGACCTAGTAGTCCAGGTCAATTTTAAAAATCTGCTTCTATGCGAAATCGAACCCATGGCCACCTGGCCGACAGACGAGCATCTGGCATGGTTGTCTGGCAATTATTTATCTTGCTTTTATGGCCAGTACAAATTAAATATAACTAGTATTTTATACATTTTTGTTGTAATTGTTGTCATGAGGTTGATATGTCTACATTATATTTTAAATAGTTTTTGACATGAATGTGTCCTTACTTAAAGATGTTAATGTATTTTTGACACAAATTACATTTCAATAATGATTGACAGAATTTATCTGGTATTCATAATTCATCTTCTAATTTTTGATTATGTCTCATTCTACTTGTATTAATGAACTTGTATTGTTGATTCTTGCATGCAAGAACATATATTCAACATTATTGGAAATCCCATTGTTGCTCATTTTTCCTCATACAAGTGCACTATTAACATGTGTATTTTTAAATTGCAAAATCAATGACTGGGAAGATTTTCAAACAATAAGCCGATGTAAGAGAATTATTTTATAATATAATTACACACTTAAATGGAAAAATATGTAAAATTTTCAGAATAAAAGGACATAATTATTATAATGTACCAGGTTTAAAGCATGGTAAATTTATTGTTGAGCAAGCAGAACAGCAGTATGCCTTTTTGTCAATTTAAATTAATTACTTCATTAATCCAGACTGTCAGTGATCAGGTAACATAAATTATAACATGGTGACACACTGTGAAAAAATAATACAGATGGAAAGAAAAACATTTACTCCCCAATGTCACGGTTAATGTATGTGATTAATATATGTACATTAAAACAATATTTGATCAAAAATTAGGCAAAAATTGAAATTTGTTGAGAAATTGAGACATCCCCCCCCCCCCCCCCCCCCCCCCCCCCCCGAAAAATGAAGTTGCCCAGTCATTTCAAAATAAGTCTGAGACAATGTCTCCACCCTAGATTAGTTCATATGTGTACACAAAAGCAACTTTCCATCAAAATTTGGGTAACATTTGAGACAGCTCAAAATTAAGAAATTTTTTTCTTTACACGGTCAGGAAATGTCTTCCAAAGAATGAAATTGCCCACTCACTTCAAAATGTGTTTGAAACAATGTCTCTAGCCTAGATTAGTTCATATATGTACACAAAAGCAGTATTCCATCAAAATTTGGGTAACATTTCTGCCCTATTGGAGTAATTTTGTTGCGAAAATTGAAATAGCTCAAAAATGAGAAATTTCAAATGGTGGCCGGTGATGGATTTTTCCCAAAGAATTAAAGTTGCTGGATCACTAGGAAATTAGTCTAAGACAATGTGCTGACACTGGATATGACCATAAATGTAATAATCTGCCCTATTGGAGAAATTTTGTTGGGAAAATTGAAATAGCTCAAAAATGAGAAATTTCAACAGACTCATGGATTTTCCCCAAAAAATTAAAGTTGCTGGATCACTAGGAAATTAGTCTAAAACAATGTGATGACACTAGACATTACCATAAAAGTAGTAATTTGCACTCTTGGCGCAGTTTTGTTGATAAATTTGAGATAGCTCAAAATTGAAAAATTTCGACAGGCGGCCGGTCATCGATTTTTCCCAAAATATACAAGTTTATGGATCACTAGGAAATTAGTCTAAAACAATGTGCTGACACTAGACATGACCATAAAAGTAGTAATTTGCACTCCTGGCGCAGTTTTGCTGAGAAATTTGAGAAAGCTCAAAATTGAGAAATTTTGACAGGCGGCCGGCCGATCATGGATTTTTTCCAAAATATAAAAGTTTCTGGATCACTAGGAAATTAGTCTAAAACAATGTGCTGACACTAGACATGACCATAAAAGTAATAATTTGCACTCCTGGGGCAGTTTTGTTGACAAAATTGAGATAGCTCAAAATTGAGAAATTTCGACATGCGGCCGTTCATGGATTTTCTCCCAAAATATACAAGTTTCTGAATCACTAGGAAAGTAGTCTAAAACAATGTGCTGACACTAGTCATTGCCATAAAAGTAATAATTTGCACTCCTGGGGCAGTTTTGTTGACAAAATTGAGATAGCTCAAAATTGAGAAATTTCGACAGGCGGCCGGTCATCGATTTTTCCCAAAATATACAAGTTTCTGGATCACTAAGAAATTAGTCTAAAACAATGTGCTGACACTAGACATGACCATAAAAGTAATAATTTGCACTCCTGTGGCAGTTTTGTTGACAAAATTGAGATAGCTCAAAATTGAGAAATTTCGACAGGCGGCCGGTCATCGCTTTTTCCCAAAATATACAAGTTTCTGAATCACTAGGAAATTAGTCTAAAACAATGTGCTGACACTAGACATGACCATAAAAGTAATAATTTGCACTCCTGGGGCAGTTTTGTTGACAAAATTGAGATAGCTCAAAATTGAGAAATTTCGACAGGCGGACGGTCATCGATTTTTCCCAAAATATACAAGTTTCTGAATCACTAGGAAATTAGTCTAAAACAATGTGCTGACACTAGACATGACCATAAAAGTAATAATTTGCACTCCTGGGGCAGTTTTGTTGACAAAATTGAGAGAGCTCAAAACTGGAAAATTTCGACAGGCGGTCGTTCATCGATTTTTCCCAAAATATATAAGTTTCTGGATCACTAGGAAATTAGTCTAAAACACTGTGCTGACACTAGACATGACCATAAAGGTAATAATTTGCACTCCTGGGGCAGATTTGTTGACAAAATTGAGATAGCTCAAAACTGAGAAATTTCGACAGGCGGCCGGTCATCGATTTTTCCCAAAATATACAAGTTTCTGGATCACTAGGAAATTAGTCTAAAACAATGTGCTGACACTAGACATGACCATAAAAGTAATAATTTGCACTCCTGGCGCAGTTTTGTTTAGAAATTTTAGATAGCACAAAATTGAGAAATTTCGACAGGCGGCCGTTCATGAATTTTCTCCCAAAATATAAAAGTTTTTGAATCACTAGGAAAGTAGTCTAAAACAATGTGCTGACACTAGACATGACCATAAAAGTAATAATTTGCACTCCTGGGGCAGTTTTGTTGACAAAATTGAGATAGCTCAAAATTGAGACATTTCGACAGGCGGCCGATCATGGATTTTTTCCAAAATATAAAAGTTTCTAGATCACTAAGAAATTAGTCTAAAACAATGTGCTGACACTAGACATGACCATGAAAGTAATAATTTGCACTCCTGGGGCAGTTTTGTTGACAAAATTGAGATAGCTCAAAATTGAGAAATTTCGACATGCGGCCGTTCATGGATTTTCTCCCAAAATATACAAGTTTCTGAATCACTAGGAAAGTAGTCTAAAACAATGTGCTGACACTAGTCATTGCCATAAAAGTAATAATTTGCATTCCTGGGGCAGTTTTGTTGACAAAATTGAGATAGCTCAAAACTGGAAAATTTCGACAGGAGGCCGTTCATCGATTTTTCCCAAAATATACAAGTTTCTGGATCACTAGGAAATTAGTCTAAAACAATGTGCTGACACTAGTCATTGCCATAAAAGTAATAATTTGCACTCCTGGGGCAGTTTTGTTGACAAAATTGAGATAGCTCAAAACTGGAAAATTTCGACAGGCGGCCGTTCATCGATTTTTCCCAAAATATACAAGTTTCTGGATCACTAGGAAATTAGTCTAAAACAATGTGCTGACACTAGACATGACCATAAAGGTAATAATTTGCACTCCTGGGGCAGTTTTGTTGACAAAATTGAGATAGCTCAAAATTGAAAAATTTCGACAGGCGGCCGGTCATCGATTTTTCCCAAAATATACTAGTTTCTTAATCACTAGGAAATTAGTCTAAAACAATGTGCTGACACTAGACATGGCCATAAAAGTAATAATTTGCACTCCTGGGGCAGTTTTGTTGACAAAATTGAGATAGCTCAAAACTGAGAAATTTCGACAGGCGGCCGTTCATCGATTTTTCCCAAAATATACAAGTTTTTGGATCACTAGGAAATTAGTCTAAAAGAATGTGCTGACACTAGACATGACCATAAAGGTAATAATTTGCACTCCTGGGGCAGATTTGTTGACAAAATTGAGATAGCTCAAAATTGAGACATTTCGACAGGCGGCCGGTCATCGATTTTTCCCAAAATATACAAGTTTCTGGATCACTAGGAAATTAGTCTAAAACAATGTGCTGACACTAGTCATTGCCATAAAAGTAATAATTTGCACACCTGGGGCAGTTTTGTTGACAAAATTGAGATAGCTCAAAACTGGAAAATTTCGACAGGCGGCCGTTCATCGATTTTTCCCAAAATATACAAGTTTCTGGATCACTAGGAAATTAGTCTAAAACAATGTGCTGACACTAGTCATTGCCATAAAAGTAATAATTTGCACTCCTGGGGCAGTTTTGTTGACAAAATTGAGATAGCTCAAAACTGGAAAATTTCGACAGGCGGCCGTTCATCGATTTTTCCCAAAATATACAAGTTTCTGGATCACTAGGAAATTAGTCTAAAAGAATGTGCTGACACTAGACATGACCATAAATGTAATAATTTGCACTCCTGGGGCAGATTTGTTGACAACATTGAGATAGCTCAAAATTGAGACATTTCGACAGGCGGCCGTTCATCGATTTTTCCCAAAATATACAAGTTTCTGGATCACTAGGAAATTAGTCTAAAAGAATGTGCTGACACTAGACATGACCATAAAGGTAATAATTTGCACTCCTGTGGCAGATTTGTTGACAACATTGAGATAGCTCAAAATTGAGACATTTCGACAGGCGGCCGGTCATTGATTTTTCCCAAAATATACAAGTTTCTGGATCACTAGGAAATTAGTCTAAAACAATGTGCTGACACTAGTCATTGCCATAAAAGTAATAATTTGCACTCCTGGGGCAGTTTTGTTGACAAAATTGAGATAGCTCAAAACTGGAAAATTTCGACAGGCGGCCGTTCATCGATTTTTCCCAAAATATACAAGTTTCTGGATCACTAGGAAATTAGTCTAAAACAATGTGCTGACACTAGTCATTGCCATAAAAGTAATAATTTGCACTCCTGGGGCAGTTTTGTTGACAAAATTGAGATAGCTCAAAACTGGAAAATTTCGACAGGCGGCCGTTCATCGATTTTTCCCAAAATATACAAGTTTCTGGATCACTAGGAAATTAATCTAAAACAATGTGCTGACACTAGACATGACCATAAAAGTAATAATTTGCACTCCTGGCGCAGTTTTGTTTAGAAATTTTAGATAGCACAACATTGAGAAATTTCGACAGGCGGCCGATCATGGATTTTTCCCAAAATATACAAGTTTCTGGATCACTAGGAAATTAGTCTAAAACAATGTGCTGGCACTAGACATGACCATAAAAGTAATAATTTGCACTCCTGGGGCAGTTTTGTTTACAAAATTGAGATAGCTCAAAATTGAGAAATTCCGTCAGGCGGCCGTTCATGAATTTTCTCCCAAAATATACAAGTTTCTGAATCACTAGGAAAGTAGTCTAAAACAATGTGCTGACACTAGACATGACCATAAAAGTAATAATTTGCACATCTGTGGCAGTTTTGTTGACAAAATTGAGATAGCTCAAAATTGAGAAATTTCAACATGTGGCCGGTCATCGATTTGTCCCAAAATATACAAGTTTCTGAATCACTAGGAAATTAGTCTAAAACAATGTGCTGACACTAGACATGACCATAAAGGTAATAATTTGCACTCCTGGGGCAGATTTGTTGACAACATTGAGATAGCTCAAAATTGAGACATTTCGACAGGCGGCCGGTCATCGATTTTTCCCAAAATATACAAGTTTCTGGATCACTAGGAAATTAGTCTAAAACAATGTGCTGACACTAGTCATTGCCATAAAAGTAATAATTTGCACTCCTGGGGCAGTTTTGTTGACAAAATTGAGATAGCTCAAAACTGGAAAATTTCGATAGGCGGCCGTTCATCGATTTTTCCCAAAATATACAAGTTTCTGGATCACTAGGAAATTAGTCTAAAACAATGTGCTGACACTAGTCATTGCCATAAAAGTAATAATTTGCACTCCTGGGGCAGTTTTGTTGACAAAATTGAGATAGCTCAAAACTGGAAAATTTCGACAGGCGGCCGTTCATCGATTTTTCCCAAAATATACAAGTTTCTGGATCACTAGGAAATTAGTCTAAAACAATGTGCTGACACTAGTCATTGCCATAAAAGTAATAATTTGCACTCCTGGGGCAGTTTTGTTGACAAAATTGAGATAGCTCAAAACTGGAAAATTTCGACAGGCGGCCGTTCATCGATTTTTCCCAAAATATACAAGTTTCTGGATCACTAGGAAATTAGTCTAAAACAATGTGCTGACACTAGTCATTGCCATAAAAGTAATAATTTGCACTCCTGGGGCAGTTTTGTTGACAAAATTGAGATAGCTCAAAACTGGAAAATTTCGACAGGCGGCCGTTCATCGATTTTTCCCAAAATATACAAGTTTCTGGATCACTAGGAAATTAGTCTAAAACAATGTGCTGACACTAGTCATTGCCATAAAAGTAATAATTTGCACTCCTGGGGCAGTTTTGTTGACAAAATTGAGATAGCTCAAAACTGGAAAATTTCGACAGGCGGCCGTTCATCGATTTTTCCCAAAATATACAAGTTTCTGGATCACTAGGAAATTAATCTAAAACAATGTGCTGACACTAGACATGACCATAAAAGTAATAATTTGCACTCCTGGCGCAGTTTTGTTTATAAATTTTAGATAGCACAACATTGAGAAATTTCGACAGGCGGCCGATCATGGATTTTTCCCAAAATATACAAGTTTCTGGATCACTAGGAAATTAGTCTAAAACAATGTGCTGGCACTAGACATGACCATAAAAGTAATAATTTGCACTCCTGGGGCAGTTTTGTTTACAAAATTGAGATAGCTCAAAATTGAGAAATTCCGTCAGGCGGCCGTTCATGAATTTTCTCCCAAAATATACAAGTTTCTGAATCACTAGGAAAGTAGTCTAAAACAATGTGCTGACACTAGACATGACCATAAAAGTAATAATTTGCACATCTGTGGCAGTTTTGTTGACAAAATTGAGATAGCTCAAAATTGAGAAATTTCGACATGCGGCCGGTCATCGATTTGTCCCAAAATATACAAGTTTCTGAATCACTAGGAAATTAGTCTAAAACAATGTGCTGACACTAGACATGACCATAAAGGTAATAATTTGCACTCCTGGGGCAGATTTGTTGACAACATTGAGATAGCTCAAAATTGAGACATTTCGACAGGCGGCCGGTCATCGATTTTTCCCAAAATATACAAGTTTCTGGATCACTAGGAAATTAGTCTAAAACAATGTGCTGACACTAGTCATTGCCATAAAAGTAATAATTTGCACTCCTGGGGCAGTTTTGTTGACAAAATTGAGATAGCTCAAAACTGGAAAATTTCGACAGGCGGCCGTTCATCGATTTTTCCCAAAATATACAAGTTTCTGGATCACTAGGAAATTAGTCTAAAACAATGTGCTGACACTAGTCATTGCCATAAAAGTAATAATTTGCACTCCTGGGGCAGTTTTGTTGACAAAATTGAGATAGCTCAAAACTGGAAAATTTCGACAGGCGGCCGTTCATCGATTTTTCCCAAAATATACAAGTTTCTGGATCACTAGGAAATTAGTCTAAAACAATGTGCTGACACTAGTCATTGCCATAAAAGTAATAATTTGCACTCCTGGGGCAGTTTTGTTGACAAAATTGAGATAGCTCAAAACTGGAAAATTTCGACAGGCGGCCGTTCATCGATTTTTCCCAAAATATACAAGTTTCTGGATCACTAGGAAATTAGTCTAAAACAATGTGCTGACACTAGACATGACCATAAAAGTAATAATTTGCACTCCTGGCGCAGTTTTGTTTAGAAATTTTAGATAGCACAAAATTGAGAAATTTCGACAGGCGGCCGATCATGGATTTTTCCCAAAATATACAAGTTTCTGGATCACTAGGAAATTAGTCTAAAACAATGTGCTGACACTAGACATGACCATAAAAGTAATAATTTGCACTCCTGGGGCAGTTTTGTTGACAAAATTGAGATAGCTCAAAATTGAGAAATTTCGACAGGCGGCCGTTCATGAATTTTCTCCCAAAATATACAAGTTTCTGAATCACTAGGAAAGTAGTCTAAAACAATGTGCTGACACTAGACATGACCATAAAAGTAATAATTTGCACTCCTGTGGCAGATTTGTTGACAACATTGAGATAGCTCAAAATTGAGACATTTCGACAGGCGGCCGGTCATCGATTTTTCCCAAAATATACAAGTTTCTGGATCACTAGGAAATTAGTCTAAAACAATGTGCTGACACTAGTCATTGCCATAAAAGTAATAATTTGCACTCCTGGGGCAGTTTTGTTGACAAAATTGAGATAGCTCAAAACTGGAAAATTTCGACAGGCGGCCGTTCATCGATTTTTCCCAAAATATACAAGTTTCTGGATCACTAGGAAATTAGTCTAAAACAATGTGCTGACACTAGTCATTGCCATAAAAGTAATAATTTGCACTCCTGGGGCAGTTTTGTTGACAAAATTGAGATAGCTCAAAACTGGAAAATTTCGACAGGCGGCCGTTCATCGATTTTTCCCAAAATATACAAGTTTCTGGATCACTAGGAAATTAATCTAAAACAATGTGCTGACACTAGACATGACCATAAAAGTAATAATTTGCACTCCTGGCGCAGTTTTGTTTAGAAATTTTAGATAGCACAACATTGAGAAATTTCGACAGGCGGCCGATCATGGATTTTTCCCAAAATATACAAGTTTCTGGATCACTAGGAAATTAGTCTAAAACAATGTGCTGGCACTAGACATGACCATAAAAGTAATAATTTGCACTCCTGGGGCAGTTTTGTTTACAAAATTGAGATAGCTCAAAATTGAGAAATTCCGTCAGGCGGCCGTTCATGAATTTTCTCCCAAAATATACAAGTTTCTGAATCACTAGGAAAGTAGTCTAAAACAATGTGCTGACACTAGACATGACCATAAAAGTAATAATTTGCACATCTGTGGCAGTTTTGTTGACAAAATTGAGATAGCTCAAAATTGAGAAATTTCGACATGTGGCCGGTCATCGATTTGTCCCAAAATATACAAGTTTCTGAATCACTAGGAAATTAGTCTAAAACAATGTGCTGACACTAGACATGACCATAAAGGTAATAATTTGCACTCCTGGGGCAGATTTGTTGACAACATTGAGATAGCTCAAAATTGAGACATTTCGACAGGCGGCCGGTCATCGATTTTTCCCAAAATATACAAGTTTCTGGATCACTAGGAAATTAGTCTAAAACAATGTGCTGACACTAGTCATTGCCATAAAAGTAATAATTTGCACTCCTGGGGCAGTTTTGTTGACAAAATTGAGATAGCTCAAAACTGGAAAATTTCGACAGGCGGCCGTTCATCGATTTTTCCCAAAATATACAAGTTTCTGGATCACTAGGAAATTAGTCTAAAACAATGTGCTGACACTAGTCATTGCCATAAAAGTAATAATTTGCACTCCTGGGGCAGTTTTGTTGACAAAATTGAGATAGCTCAAAACTGGAAAATTTCGACAGGCGGCCGTTCATCGATTTTTCCCAAAATATACAAGTTTCTGGATCACTAGGAAATTAGTCTAAAACAATGTGCTGACACTAGTCATTGCCATAAAAGTAATAATTTGCACTCCTGGGGCAGTTTTGTTGACAAAATTGAGATAGCTCAAAACTGGAAAATTTCGACAGGCGGCCGTTCATCGATTTTTCCCAAAATATACAAGTTTCTGGATCACTAGGAAATTAGTCTAAAACAATGTGCTGACACTAGTCATTGCCATAAAAGTAATAATTTGCACTCCTGGGGCAGTTTTGTTGACAAAATTGAGATAGCTCAAAACTGGAAAATTTCGACAGGCGGCCGTTCATCGATTTTTCCCAAAATATACAAGTTTCTGGATCACTAGGAAATTAGTCTAAAACAATGTGCTGACACTAGTCATTGCCATAAAAGTAATAATTTGCACTCCTGGGGCAGTTTTGTTGACAAAATTGAGATAGCTCAAAACTGGAAAATTTCGACAGGCGGCCGTTCATCGATTTTTCCCAAAATATACAAGTTTCTGGATCACTAGGAAATTAATCTAAAACAATGTGCTGACACTAGACATGACCATAAAAGTAATAATTTGCACTCCTGGCGCAGTTTTGTTTAGAAATTTTAGATAGCACAACATTGAGAAATTTCGACAGGCGGCCGATCATGGATTTTTCCCAAAATATACAAGTTTCTGGATCACTAGGAAATTAGTCTAAAACAATGTGCTGGCACTAGACATGACCATAAAAGTAATAATTTGCACTCCTGGGGCAGTTTTGTTTACAAAATTGAGATAGCTCAAAATTGAGAAATTCCGTCAGGCGGCCGTTCATGAATTTTCTCCCAAAATATACAAGTTTCTGAATCACTAGGAAAGTAGTCTAAAACAATGTGCTGACACTAGACATGACCATAAAAGTAATAATTTGCACATCTGTGGCAGTTTTGTTGACAAAATTGAGATAGCTCAAAATTGAGAAATTTCGACATGTGGCCGGTCATCGATTTGTCCCAAAATATACAAGTTTCTGAATCACTAGGAAATTAGTCTAAAACAATGTGCTGACACTAGACATGACCATAAAGGTAATAATTTGCACTCCTGGGGCAGATTTGTTGACAACATTGAGATAGCTCAAAATTGAGACATTTCGACAGGCGGCCGGTCATCGATTTTTCCCAAAATATACAAGTTTCTGGATCACTAGGAAATTAGTCTAAAACAATGTGCTGACACTAGTCATTGCCATAAAAGTAATAATTTGCACTCCTGGGGCAGTTTTGTTGACAAAATTGAGATAGCTCAAAACTGGAAAATTTCGACAGGCGGCCGTTCATCGATTTTTCCCAAAATATACAAGTTTCTGGATCACTAGGAAATTAGTCTAAAACAATGTGCTGACACTAGTCATTGCCATAAAAGTAATAATTTGCACTCCTGGGGCAGTTTTGTTGACAAAATTGAGATAGCTCAAAACTGGAAAATTTCGACAGGCGGCCGTTCATCGATTTTTCCCAAAATATACAAGTTTCTGGATCACTAGGAAATTAGTCTAAAACAATGTGCTGACACTAGTCATTGCCATAAAAGTAATAATTTGCACTCCTGGGGCAGTTTTGTTGACAAAATTGAGATAGCTCAAAACTGGAAAATTTCGACAGGCGGCCGTTCATCGATTTTTCCCAAAATATACAAGTTTCTGGATCACTAGGAAATTAGTCTAAAACAATGTGCTGACACTAGTCATTGCCATAAAAGTAATAATTTGCACTCCTGGGGCAGTTTTGTTGACAAAATTGAGATAGCTCAAAACTGGAAAATTTCGACAGGCGGCCGTTCATCGATTTTTCCCAAAATATACAAGTTTCTGGATCACTAGGAAATTAGTCTAAAACAATGTGCTGACACTAGTCATTGCCATAAAAGTAATAATTTGCACTCCTGGGGCAGTTTTGTTGACAAAATTGAGATAGCTCAAAACTGGAAAATTTCGACAGGCGGCCGTTCATCGATTTTTCCCAAAATATACAAGTTTCTGGATCACTAGGAAATTAATCTAAAACAATGTGCTGACACTAGACATGACCATAAAAGTAATAATTTGCACTCCTGGCGCAGTTTTGTTTAGAAATTTTAGATAGCACAACATTGAGAAATTTCGACAGGCGGCCGATCATGGATTTTTCCCAAAATATACAAGTTTCTGGATCACTAGGAAATTAGTCTAAAACAATGTGCTGGCACTAGACATGACCATAAAAGTAATAATTTGCACTCCTGGGGCAGTTTTGTTTACAAATTTGAGATAGCTCAAAATTGAGAAATTCCGTCAGGCGGCCGTTCATGAATTTTCTCCCAAAATATACAAGTTTCTGAATCACTAGGAAAGTAGTCTAAAACAATGTGCTGACACTAGACATGACCATAAAAGTAATAATTTGCACATCTGTGGCAGTTTTGTTGACAAAATTGAGATAGCTCAAAATTGAGAAATTTCGACATGCGGCCGGTCATCGATTTGTCCCAAAATATACAAGTTTCTGAATCACTAGGAAATTAGTCTAAAACAATGTGCTGACACTAGACATGACCATAAAGGTAATAATTTGCACTCCTGGGGCAGATTTGTTGACAACATTGAGATAGCTCAAAATTGAGACATTTCGACAGGCGGCCGG
Organism: Cepaea hortensis; assembly: GCA_963921405.1. Classification (NCBI taxonomy): domain Eukaryota; kingdom Metazoa; phylum Mollusca; class Gastropoda; order Stylommatophora; family Helicidae; genus Cepaea; species Cepaea hortensis. The sequence continues at coordinate 91,870,176 of OY992887.1, forward strand.
TCATCGATTTTTCCCAAAATATACAAGTTTCTGGATCACTAGGAAATTAGTCTAAAACAATGTGCTGACACTAGTCATTGCCATAAAAGTAATAATTTGCACTCCTGGGGCAGTTTTGTTGACAAAATTGAGATAGCTCAAAACTGGAAAATTTCGACAGGCGGCCGTTCATCGATTTTTCCCAAAATATACAAGTTTCTGGATCACTAGGAAATTAGTCTAAAACAATGTGCTGACACTAGTCATTGCCATAAAAGTAATAATTTGCACTCCTGGGGCAGTTTTGTTGACAAAATTGAGATAGCTCAAAACTGGAAAATTTCGACAGGCGGCCGTTCATCGATTTTTCCCAAAATATACAAGTTTCTGGATCACTAGGAAATTAGTCTAAAACAATGTGCTGACACTAGTCATTGCCATAAAAGTAATAATTTGCACTCCTGGGGCAGTTTTGTTGACAAAATTGAGATAGCTCAAAACTGGAAAATTTCGACAGGCGGCCGTTCATCGATTTTTCCCAAAATATACAAGTTTCTGGATCACTAGGAAATTAGTCTAAAACAATGTGCTGACACTAGACATGACCATAAAAGTAATAATTTGCACTCCTGGCGCAGTTTTGTTTAGAAATTTTAGATAGCACAAAATTGAGAAATTTCGACAGGCGGCCGATCATGGATTTTTCCCAAAATATACAAGTTTCTGGATCACTAGGAAATTAGTCTAAAACAATGTGCTGACACTAGACATGACCATAAAAGTAATAATTTGCACTCCTGGGGCAGTTTTGTTGACAAAATTGAGATAGCTCAAAATTGAGAAATTTCGACAGGCGGCCGTTCATGAATTTTCTCCCAAAATATACAAGTTTCTGAATCACTAGGAAAGTAGTCTAAAACAATGTGCTGACACTAGACATGACCATAAAAGTAATAATTTGCACTCCTGTGGCAGATTTGTTGACAACATTGAGATAGCTCAAAATTGAGACATTTCGACAGGCGGCCGGTCATCGATTTTTCCCAAAATATACAAGTTTCTGGATCACTAGGAAATTAGTCTAAAACAATGTGCTGACAGTAGTCATTGCCATAAAAGTAATAATTTGCACTCCTGGGGCAGTTTTGTTGACAAAATTGAGATAGCTCAAAACTGGAAAATTTCGACAGGCGGCCGTTCATCGATTTTTCCCAAAATATACAAGTTTCTGGATCACTAGGAAATTAGTCTAAAACAATGTGCTGACACTAGTCATTGCCATAAAAGTAATAATTTGCACTCCTGGGGCAGTTTTGTTGACAAAATTGAGATAGCTCAAAACTGGAAAATTTCGACAGGCGGCCGTTCATCGATTTTTCCCAAAATATACAAGTTTCTGGATCACTAGGAAATTAATCTAAAACAATGTGCTGACACTAGACATGACCATAAAAGTAATAATTTGCACTCCTGGCGCAGTTTTGTTTAGAAATTTTAGATAGCACAACATTGAGAAATTTCGACAGGCGGCCGATCATGGATTTTTCCCAAAATATACAAGTTTCTGGATCACTAGGAAATTAGTCTAAAACAATGTGCTGGCACTAGACATGACCATAAAAGTAATAATTTGCACATCTGTGGCAGTTTTGTTTAGAAATTTTAGATAGCACAAAATTGAGAAATTCCGTCAGGCGGCCGTTCATGAATTTTCTCCCAAAATATACAAGTTTCTGAATCACTAGGAAAGTAGTCTAAAACAATGTGCTGACACTAGACATGACCATAAAAGTAATAATTTGCACATCTGTGGCAGTTTTGTTGACAAAATTGAGATAGCTCAAAATTGAGAAATTTCGACATGTGGCCGGTCATCGATTTGTCCCAAAATATACAAGTTTCTGAATCACTAGGAAATTAGTCTAAAACAATGTGCTGACACTAGACATGACCATAAAGGTAATAATTTGCACTCCTGGGGCAGATTTGTTGACAACATTGAGATAGCTCAAAATTGAGACATTTCGACAGGCGGCCGGTCATCGATTTTTCCCAAAATATACAAGTTTCTGGATCACTAGGAAATTAGTCTAAAACAATGTGCTGACACTAGTCATTGCCATAAAAGTAATAATTTGCACTCCTGGGGCAGTTTTGTTGACAAAATTGAGATAGCTCAAAACTGGAAAATTTCGACAGGCGGCCGTTCATCGATTTTTCCCAAAATATACAAGTTTCTGGATCACTAGGAAATTAGTCTAAAACAATGTGCTGACACTAGTCATTGCCATAAAAGTAATAATTTGCACTCCTGGGGCAGTTTTGTTGACAAAATTGAGATAGCTCAAAACTGGAAAATTTCGACAGGCGGCCGTTCATCGATTTTTCCCAAAATATACAAGTTTCTGGATCACTAGGAAATTAGTCTAAAACAATGTGCTGACACTAGTCATTGCCATAAAAGTAATAATTTGCACTCCTGGGGCAGTTTTGTTGACAAAATTGAGATAGCTCAAAACTGGAAAATTTCGACAGGCGGCCGTTCATCGATTTTTCCCAAAATATACAAGTTTCTGGATCACTAGGAAATTAGTCTAAAACAATGTGCTGACACTAGTCATTGCCATAAAAGTAATAATTTGCACTCCTGGGGCAGTTTTGTTGACAAAATTGAGATAGCTCAAAACTGGAAAATTTCGACAGGCGGCCGTTCATCGATTTTTCCCAAAATATACAAGTTTCTGGATCACTAGGAAATTAGTCTAAAACAATGTGCTGACACTAGTCATTGCCATAAAAGTAATAATTTGCACTCCTGGGGCAGTTTTGTTGACAAAATTGAGATAGCTCAAAACTGGAAAATTTCGACAGGCGGCCGTTCATCGATTTTTCCCAAAATATACAAGTTTCTGGATCACTAGGAAATTAATCTAAAACAATGTGCTGACACTAGACATGACCATAAAAGTAATAATTTGCACTCCTGGCGCAGTTTTGTTTAGAAATTTTAGATAGCACAACATTGAGAAATTTCGACAGGCGGCCGATCATGGATTTTTCCCAAAATATACAAGTTTCTGGATCACTAGGAAATTAGTCTAAAACAATGTGCTGGCACTAGACATGACCATAAAAGTAATAATTTGCACTCCTGGGGCAGTTTTGTTTACAAAATTGAGATAGCTCAAAATTGAGAAATTCCGTCAGGCGGCCGTTCATGAATTTTCTCCCAAAATATACAAGTTTCTGAATCACTAGGAAAGTAGTCTAAAACAATGTGCTGACACTAGACATGACCATAAAAGTAATAATTTGCACATCTGTGGCAGTTTTGTTGACAAAATTGAGATAGCTCAAAATTGAGAAATTTCGACATGCGGCCGGTCATCGATTTGTCCCAAAATATACAAGTTTCTGAATCACTAGGAAATTAGTCTAAAACAATGTGCTGACACTAGACATGACCATAAAGGTAATAATTTGCACTCCTGGGGCAGATTTGTTGACAACATTGAGATAGCTCAAAATTGAGACATTTCGACATGCGGCCGGTCATCGATTTGTCCCAAAATATACAAGTTTCTGAATCACTAGGAAATTAGTCTAAAACAATGTGCTGACACTAGACATGACCATAAAGGTAATAATTTGCACTCCTGGGGCAGATTTGTTGACAACATTGAGATAGCTCAAAATTGAGACATTTCGACAGGCGGCCGGTCATCGATTTTTCCCAAAATATACAAGTTTCTGGATCACTAGGAAATTAGTCTAAAACAATGTGCTGACACTAGTCATTGCCATAAAAGTAATAATTTGCACTCCTGGGGCAGTTTTGTTGACAAAATTGAGATAGCTCAAAACTGGAAAATTTCGACAGGCGGCCGTTCATCGATTTTTCCCAAAATATACAAGTTTCTGGATCACTAGGAAATTAGTCTAAAACAATGTGCTGACACTAGTCATTGCCATAAAAGTAATAATTTGCACTCCTGGGGCAGTTTTGTTGACAAAATTGAGATAGCTCAAAACTGGAAAATTTCGACAGGCGGCCGTTCATCGATTTTTCCCAAAATATACAAGTTTCTGGATCACTAGGAAATTAGTCTAAAACAATGTGCTGACACTAGTCATTGCCATAAAAGTAATAATTTGCACTCCTGGGGCAGTTTTGTTGACAAAATTGAGATAGCTCAAAACTGGAAAATTTCGACAGGCGGCCGTTCATCGATTTTTCCCAAAATATACAAGTTTCTGGATCACTAGGAAATTAGTCTAAAACAATGTGCTGACACTAGACATGACCATAAAAGTAATAATTTGCACTCCTGGCGCAGTTTTGTTTAGAAATTTTAGATAGCACAAAATTGAGAAATTTCGACAGGCGGCCGATCATGGATTTTTCCCAAAATATACAAGTTTCTGGATCACTAGGAAATTAGTCTAAAACAATGTGCTGACACTAGACATGACCATAAAAGTAATAATTTGCACTCCTGGGGCAGTTTTGTTGACAAAATTGAGATAGCTCAAAATTGAGAAATTTCGACAGGCGGCCGTTCATGAATTTTCTCCCAAAATATACAAGTTTCTGAATCACTAGGAAAGTAGTCTAAAACAATGTGCTGACACTAGACATGACCATAAAAGTAATAATTTGCACTCCTGTGGCAGATTTGTTGACAACATTGAGATAGCTCAAAATTGAGACATTTCGACAGGCGGCCGGTCATCGATTTTTCCCAAAATATACAAGTTTCTGGATCACTAGGAAATTAGTCTAAAACAATGTGCTGACAGTAGTCATTGCCATAAAAGTAATAATTTGCACTCCTGGGGCAGTTTTGTTGACAAAATTGAGATAGCTCAAAACTGGAAAATTTCGACAGGCGGCCGTTCATCGATTTTTCCCAAAATATACAAGTTTCTGGATCACTAGGAAATTAGTCTAAAACAATGTGCTGACACTAGTCATTGCCATAAAAGTAATAATTTGCACTCCTGGGGCAGTTTTGTTGACAAAATTGAGATAGCTCAAAACTGGAAAATTTCGACAGGCGGCCGTTCATCGATTTTTCCCAAAATATACAAGTTTCTGGATCACTAGGAAATTAATCTAAAACAATGTGCTGACACTAGACATGACCATAAAAGTAATAATTTGCACTCCTGGCGCAGTTTTGTTTAGAAATTTTAGATAGCACAACATTGAGAAATTTCGACAGGCGGCCGATCATGGATTTTTCCCAAAATATACAAGTTTCTGGATCACTAGGAAATTAGTCTAAAACAATGTGCTGGCACTAGACATGACCATAAAAGTAATAATTTGCACTCCTGGGGCAGTTTTGTTTACAAAATTGAGATAGCTCAAAATTGAGAAATTCCGTCAGGCGGCCGTTCATGAATTTTCTCCCAAAATATACAAGTTTCTGAATCACTAGGAAAGTAGTCTAAAACAATGTGCTGACACTAGACATGACCATAAAAGTAATAATTTGCACATCTGTGGCAGTTTTGTTGACAAAATTGAGATAGCTCAAAATTGAGAAATTTCGACATGCGGCCGGTCATCGATTTGTCCCAAAATATACAAGTTTCTGAATCACTAGGAAATTAGTCTAAAACAATGTGCTGACACTAGACATGACCATAAAGGTAATAATTTGCACTCCTGGGGCAGATTTGTTGACAACATTGAGATAGCTCAAAATTGAGACATTTCGACAGGCGGCCGGTCATCGATTTTTCCCAAAATATACAAGTTTCTGGATCACTAGGAAATTAGTCTAAAACAATGTGCTGACACTAGTCATTGCCATAAAAGTAATAATTTGCACTCCTGGGGCAGTTTTGTTGACAAAATTGAGATAGCTCAAAACTGGAAAATTTCGACAGGCGGCCGTTCATCGATTTTTCCCAAAATATACAAGTTTCTGGATCACTAGGAAATTAGTCTAAAACAATGTGCTGACACTAGTCATTGCCATAAAAGTAATAATTTGCACTCCTGGGGCAGTTTTGTTGACAAAATTGAGATAGCTCAAAACTGGAAAATTTCGACAGGCGGCCGTTCATCGATTTTTCCCAAAATATACAAGTTTCTGGATCACTAGGAAATTAGTCTAAAACAATGTGCTGACACTAGTCATTGCCATAAAAGTAATAATTTGCACTCCTGGGGCAGTTTTGTTGACAAAATTGAGATAGCTCAAAACTGGAAAATTTCGACAGGCGGCCGTTCATCGATTTTTCCCAAAATATACAAGTTTCTGGATCACTAGGAAATTAGTCTAAAACAATGTGCTGACACTAGACATGACCATAAAAGTAATAATTTGCACTCCTGGCGCAGTTTTGTTTAGAAATTTTAGATAGCACAAAATTGAGAAATTTCGACAGGCGGCCGATCATGGATTTTTCCCAAAATATACAAGTTTCTGGATCACTAGGAAATTAGTCTAAAACAATGTGCTGACACTAGACATGACCATAAAAGTAATAATTTGCACTCCTGGGGCAGTTTTGTTGACAAAATTGAGATAGCTCAAAATTGAGAAATTTCGACAGGCGGCCGTTCATGAATTTTCTCCCAAAATATACAAGTTTCTGAATCACTAGGAAAGTAGTCTAAAACAATGTGCTGACACTAGACATGACCATAAAAGTAATAATTTGCACTCCTGTGGCAGATTTGTTGACAACATTGAGATAGCTCAAAATTGAGACATTTCGACAGGCGGCCGGTCATCGATTTTTCCCAAAATATACAAGTTTCTGGATCACTAGGAAATTAGTCTAAAACAATGTGCTGACAGTAGTCATTGCCATAAAAGTAATAATTTGCACTCCTGGGGCAGTTTTGTTGACAAAATTGAGATAGCTCAAAACTGGAAAATTTCGACAGGCGGCCGTTCATCGATTTTTCCCAAAATATACAAGTTTCTGGATCACTAGGAAATTAGTCTAAAACAATGTGCTGACACTAGTCATTGCCATAAAAGTAATAATTTGCACTCCTGGGGCAGTTTTGTTGACAAAATTGAGATAGCTCAAAACTGGAAAATTTCGACAGGCGGCCGTTCATCGATTTTTCCCAAAATATACAAGTTTCTGGATCACTAGGAAATTAATCTAAAACAATGTGCTGACACTAGACATGACCATAAAAGTAATAATTTGCACTCCTGGCGCAGTTTTGTTTAGAAATTTTAGATAGCACAACATTGAGAAATTTCGACAGGCGGCCGATCATGGATTTTTCCCAAAATATACAAGTTTCTGGATCACTAGGAAATTAGTCTAAAACAATGTGCTGGCACTAGACATGACCATAAAAGTAATAATTTGCACTCCTGGGGCAGTTTTGTTTACAAAATTGAGATAGCTCAAAATTGAGAAATTCCGTCAGGCGGCCGTTCATGAATTTTCTCCCAAAATATACAAGTTTCTGAATCACTAGGAAAGTAGTCTAAAACAATGTGCTGACACTAGACATGACCATAAAAGTAATAATTTGCACATCTGTGGCAGTTTTGTTGACAAAATTGAGATAGCTCAAAATTGAGAAATTTCGACATGTGGCCGGTCATCGATTTGTCCCAAAATATACAAGTTTCTGAATCACTAGGAAATTAGTCTAAAACAATGTGCTGACACTAGACATGACCATAAAGGTAATAATTTGCACTCCTGGGGCAGATTTGTTGACAACATTGAGATAGCTCAAAATTGAGACATTTCGACAGGCGGCCGGTCATCGATTTTTCCCAAAATATACAAGTTTCTGGATCACTAGGAAATTAGTCTAAAACAATGTGCTGACACTAGTCATTGCCATAAAAGTAATAATTTGCACTCCTGGGGCAGTTTTGTTGACAAAATTGAGATAGCTCAAAACTGGAAAATTTCGACAGGCGGCCGTTCATCGATTTTTCCCAAAATATACAAGTTTCTGGATCACTAGGAAATTAGTCTAAAACAATGTGCTGACACTAGTCATTGCCATAAAAGTAATAATTTGCACTCCTGGGGCAGTTTTGTTGACAAAATTGAGATAGCTCAAAACTGGAAAATTTCGACAGGCGGCCGTTCATCGATTTTTCCCAAAATATACAAGTTTCTGGATCACTAGGAAATTAGTCTAAAACAATGTGCTGACACTAGTCATTGCCATAAAAGTAATAATTTGCACTCCTGGGGCAGTTTTGTTGACAAAATTGAGATAGCTCAAAACTGGAAAATTTCGACAGGCGGCCGTTCATCGATTTTTCCCAAAATATACAAGTTTCTGGATCACTAGGAAATTAGTCTAAAACAATGTGCTGACACTAGTCATTGCCATAAAAGTAATAATTTGCACTCCTGGGGCAGTTTTGTTGACAAAATTGAGATAGCTCAAAACTGGAAAATTTCGACAGGCGGCCGTTCATCGATTTTTCCCAAAATATACAAGTTTCTGGATCACTAGGAAATTAGTCTAAAACAATGTGCTGACACTAGTCATTGCCATAAAAGTAATAATTTGCACTCCTGGGGCAGTTTTGTTGACAAAATTGAGATAGCTCAAAACTGGAAAATTTCGACAGGCGGCCGTTCATCGATTTTTCCCAAAATATACAAGTTTCTGGATCACTAGGAAATTAGTCTAAAACAATGTGCTGACACTAGTCATTGCCATAAAAGTAATAATTTGCACTCCTGGGGCAGTTTTGTTGACAAAATTGAGATAGCTCAAAACTGGAAAATTTCGACAGGCGGCCGTTCATCGATTTTTCCCAAAATATACAAGTTTCTGGATCACTAGGAAATTAATCTAAAACAATGTGCTGACACTAGACATGACCATAAAAGTAATAATTTGCACTCCTGGCGCAGTTTTGTTTAGAAATTTTAGATAGCACAACATTGAGAAATTTCGACAGGCGGCCGATCATGGATTTTTCCCAAAATATACAAGTTTCTGGATCACTAGGAAATTAGTCTAAAACAATGTGCTGGCACTAGACATGACCATAAAAGTAATAATTTGCACTCCTGGGGCAGTTTTGTTTACAAAATTGAGATAGCTCAAAATTGAGAAATTCCGTCAGGCGGCCGTTCATGAATTTTCTCCCAAAATATACAAGTTTCTGAATCACTAGGAAAGTAGTCTAAAACAATGTGCTGACACTAGACATGACCATAAAAGTAATAATTTGCACATCTGTGGCAGTTTTGTTGACAAAATTGAGATAGCTCAAAATTGAGAAATTTCGACATGCGGCCGGTCATCGATTTGTCCCAAAATATACAAGTTTCTGAATCACTAGGAAATTAGTCTAAAACAATGTGCTGACACTAGACATGACCATAAAGGTAATAATTTGCACTCCTGGGGCAGATTTGTTGACAACATTGAGATAGCTCAAAATTGAGACATTTCGACAGGCGGCCGCCGGTCATCGATTTTTCCCAAAATATACAAGTTTCTGGATCACTAGGAAATTAGTCTAAAACAATGTGCTGACACTAGACATGACCATAAAAGTAATAATTTGCACTCCTGGCGCAGTTTTGTTTAGAAATTTTAGATAGCACAAAATTGAGAAATTTCGACAGGCGGCCGATCATGGATTTTTCCCAAAATATACAAGTTTCTGGATCACTAGGAAATTAGTCTAAAACAATGTGCTGACACTAGACATGACCATAAAAGTAATAATTTGCACTCCTGGGGCAGTTTTGTTGACAAAATTGAGATAGCTCAAAATTGAGAAATTTCGACAGGCGGCCGTTCATGAATTTTCTCCCAAAATATACAAGTTTCTGAATCACTAGGAAAGTAGTCTAAAACAATGTGCTGACACTAGACATGACCATAAAAGTAATAATTTGCACTCCTGTGGCAGATTTGTTGACAACATTGAGATAGCTCAAAATTGAGACATTTCGACAGGCGGCCGGTCATCGATTTTTCCCAAAATATACAAGTTTCTGGATCACTAGGAAATTAGTCTAAAACAATGTGCTGACAGTAGTCATTGCCATAAAAGTAATAATTTGCACTCCTGGGGCAGTTTTGTTGACAAAATTGAGATAGCTCAAAACTGGAAAATTTCGACAGGCGGCCGTTCATCGATTTTTCCCAAAATATACAAGTTTCTGGATCACTAGGAAATTAGTCTAAAACAATGTGCTGACACTAGTCATTGCCATAAAAGTAATAATTTGCACTCCTGGGGCAGTTTTGTTGACAAAATTGAGATAGCTCAAAACTGGAAAATTTCGACAGGCGGCCGTTCATCGATTTTTCCCAAAATATACAAGTTTCTGGATCACTAGGAAATTAATCTAAAACAATGTGCTGACACTAGACATGACCATAAAAGTAATAATTTGCACTCCTGGCGCAGTTTTGTTTAGAAATTTTAGATAGCACAACATTGAGAAATTTCGACAGGCGGCCGATCATGGATTTTTCCCAAAATATACAAGTTTCTGGATCACTAGGAAATTAGTCTAAAACAATGTGCTGGCACTAGACATGACCATAAAAGTAATAATTTGCACTCCTGGGGCAGTTTTGTTTACAAAATTGAGATAGCTCAAAATTGAGAAATTCCGTCAGGCGGCCGTTCATGAATTTTCTCCCAAAATATACAAGTTTCTGAATCACTAGGAAAGTAGTCTAAAACAATGTGCTGACACTAGACATGACCATAAAAGTAATAATTTGCACATCTGTGGCAGTTTTGTTGACAAAATTGAGATAGCTCAAAATTGAGAAATTTCGACATGTGGCCGGTCATCGATTTGTCCCAAAATATACAAGTTTCTGAATCACTAGGAAATTAGTCTAAAACAATGTGCTGACACTAGACATGACCATAAAGGTAATAATTTGCACTCCTGGGGCAGATTTGTTGACAACATTGAGATAGCTCAAAATTGAGACATTTCGACAGGCGGCCGGTCATCGATTTTTCCCAAAATATACAAGTTTCTGGATCACTAGGAAATTAGTCTAAAACAATGTGCTGACACTAGTCATTGCCATAAAAGTAATAATTTGCACTCCTGGGGCAGTTTTGTTGACAAAATTGAGATAGCTCAAAACTGGAAAATTTCGACAGGCGGCCGTTCATCGATTTTTCCCAAAATATACAAGTTTCTGGATCACTAGGAAATTAGTCTAAAACAATGTGCTGACACTAGTCATTGCCATAAAAGTAATAATTTGCACTCCTGGGGCAGTTTTGTTGACAAAATTGAGATAGCTCAAAACTGGAAAATTTCGACAGGCGGCCGTTCATCGATTTTTCCCAAAATATACAAGTTTCTGGATCACTAGGAAATTAGTCTAAAACAATGTGCTGACACTAGTCATTGCCATAAAAGTAATAATTTGCACTCCTGGGGCAGTTTTGTTGACAAAATTGAGATAGCTCAAAACTGGAAAATTTCGACAGGCGGCCGTTCATCGATTTTTCCCAAAATATACAAGTTTCTGGATCACTAGGAAATTAGTCTAAAACAATGTGCTGACACTAGTCATTGCCATAAAAGTAATAATTTGCACTCCTGGGGCAGTTTTGTTGACAAAATTGAGATAGCTCAAAACTGGAAAATTTCGACAGGCGGCCGTTCATCGATTTTTCCCAAAATATACAAGTTTCTGGATCACTAGGAAATTAGTCTAAAACAATGTGCTGACACTAGTCATTGCCATAAAAGTAATAATTTGCACTCCTGGGGCAGTTTTGTTGACAAAATTGAGATAGCTCAAAACTGGAAAATTTCGACAGGCGGCCGTTCATCGATTTTTCCCAAAATATACAAGTTTCTGGATCACTAGGAAATTAGTCTAAAACAATGTGCTGACACTAGTCATTGCCATAAAAGTAATAATTTGCACTCCTGGGGCAGTTTTGTTGACAAAATTGAGATAGCTCAAAACTGGAAAATTTCGACAGGCGGCCGTTCATCGATTTTTCCCAAAATATACAAGTTTCTGGATCACTAGGAAATTAATCTAAAACAATGTGCTGACACTAGACATGACCATAAAAGTAATAATTTGCACTCCTGGCGCAGTTTTGTTTAGAAATTTTAGATAGCACAACATTGAGAAATTTCGACAGGCGGCCGATCATGGATTTTTCCCAAAATATACAAGTTTCTGGATCACTAGGAAATTAGTCTAAAACAATGTGCTGGCACTAGACATGACCATAAAAGTAATAATTTGCACTCCTGGGGCAGTTTTGTTTACAAAATTGAGATAGCTCAAAATTGAGAAATTCCGTCAGGCGGCCGTTCATGAATTTTCTCCCAAAATATACAAGTTTCTGAATCACTAGGAAAGTAGTCTAAAACAATGTGCTGACACTAGACATGACCATAAAAGTAATAATTTGCACATCTGTGGCAGTTTTGTTGACAAAATTGAGATAGCTCAAAATTGAGAAATTTCGACATGCGGCCGGTCATCGATTTGTCCCAAAATATACAAGTTTCTGAATCACTAGGAAATTAGTCTAAAACAATGTGCTGACACTAGACATGACCATAAAGGTAATAATTTGCACTCCTGGGGCAGATTTGTTGACAACATTGAGATAGCTCAAAATTGAGACATTTCGACAGGCGGCCGGTCATCGATTTTTCCCAAAATATACAAGTTTCTGGATCACTAGGAAATTAGTCTAAAACAATGTGCTGACACTAGACATGACCATAAAAGTAATAATTTGCACTCCTGGCGCAGTTTTGTTTAGAAATTTTAGATAGCACAAAATTGAGAAATTTCGACAGGCGGCCGATCATGGATTTTTCCCAAAATATACAAGTTTCTGGATCACTAGGAAATTAGTCTAAAACAATGTGCTGACACTAGACATGACCATAAAAGTAATAATTTGCACTCCTGGGGCAGTTTTGTTGACAAAATTGAGATAGCTCAAAATTGAGAAATTTCGACAGGCGGCCGTTCATGAATTTTCTCCCAAAATATACAAGTTTCTGAATCACTAGGAAAGTAGTCTAAAACAATGTGCTGACACTAGACATGACCATAAAAGTAATAATTTGCACTCCTGTGGCAGATTTGTTGACAACATTGAGATAGCTCAAAATTGAGACATTTCGACAGGCGGCCGATCATGGATTTTTCCCAAAATATACAAGTTTCTGGATCACTAGGAAATTAGTCTAAAACAATGTGCTGACACTAGACATGACCATAAAGGTAATAATTTGCACTCCTGGGGCAGATTTGTTGACAACATTGAGATAGCTCAAAATTGAGACATTTCGACAGGCGGCCGGTCATCGATTTTTCCCAAAATATACAAGTTTCTGGATCACTAGGAAATTAGTCTAAAACAATGTGCTGACACTAGACATGACCATAAAAGTAATAATTTGCACTCCTGGCGCAGTTTTGTTTAGAAATTTTAGATAGCACAAAATTGAGAAATTTCGACAGGCGGCCGATCATGGATTTTTCCCAAAATATACAAGTTTCTGGATCACTAGGAAATTAGTCTAAAACAATGTGCTGACACTAGACATGACCATAAAAGTAATAATTTGCACTCCTGGGGCAGTTTTGTTGACAAAATTGAGATAGCTCAAAATTGAGAAATTTCGACAGGCGTCCGTTCATGAATTTTCTCCCAAAATATACAAGTTTCTGAATCACTAGGAAAGTAGTCTAAAACAATGTGCTGACACTAGACATGACCATAAAAGTAATAATTTGCACTCCTGTGGCAGATTTGTTGACAACATTGAGATAGCTCAAAATTGAGACATTTCGACAGGCGGCCGATCATGGATTTTTCCCAAAATATACAAGTTTCTGGATCACTAGGAAATTAGTCTAAAACAATGTGCTGACACTAGACATGACCATAAAAGTAATAATTTGCACTCCTGGGGCAGTTTTGTTGACAAAATTGAGATAGCTCAAAATTGACTGGAAAATTTCGACAGGCGGCCGTTCATCGATTTTTCCCAAAATATACAAGTTTCTGGATCACTAGGAAATTAGTCTAAAACAATGTGCTGACACTAGTCATTGCCATAAAAGTAATAATTTGCACTCCTGGGGCAGTTTTGTTGACAAAATTGAGATAGCTCAAAACTGGAAAATTTCGACAGGCGGCCGTTCATCGATTTTTCCCAAAATATACAAGTTTCTGGATCACTAGGAAATTAATCTAAAACAATGTGCTGACACTAGACATGACCATAAAAGTAATAATTTGCACTCCTGGCGCAGTTTTGTTTATAAATTTTAGATAGCACAACATTGAGAAATTTCGACAGGCGGCCGATCATGGATTTTTCCCAAAATATACAAGTTTCTGGATCACTAGGAAATTAGTCTAAAACAATGTGCTGGCACTAGACATGACCATAAAAGTAATAATTTGCACTCCTGGGGCAGTTTTGTTTACAAAATTGAGATAGCTCAAAATTGAGAAATTCCGTCAGGCGGCCGTTCATGAATTTTCTCCCAAAATATACAAGTTTCTGAATCACTAGGAAAGTAGTCTAAAACAATGTGCTGACACTAGACATGACCATAAAAGTAATAATTTGCACATCTGTGGCAGTTTTGTTGACAAAATTGAGATAGCTCAAAATTGAGAAATTTCGACATGTGGCCGGTCATCGATTTGTCCCAAAATATACAAGTTTCTGAATCACTAGGAAATTAGTCTAAAACAATGTGCTGACACTAGACATGACCATAAAAGTAATAATTTGCACTCCTGGGGCAGTTTTGTTGACAAAATTGAGATAGCTCAAAATTGAGAAATTTCGACAGGCGGCCGTTCATGAATTTTCTCCCAAAATATACAAGTTTCTGAATCACTAGGAAAGTAGTCTAAAACAATGTGCTGACACTAGACATGACCATAAAAGTAATAATTTGCACTCCTGTGGCAGATTTGTTGACAACATTGAGATAGCTCAAAATTGAGACATTTCGACAGGCGGCCGATCATGGATTTTTCCCAAAATATACAAGTTTCTGGATCACTAGGAAATTAGTCTAAAACAATGTGCTGACACTAGACATGACCATAAAGGTAATAATTTGCACTCCTGGGGCAGATTTGTTGACAACATTGAGATAGCTCAAAATTGAGACATTTCGACAGGCGGCCGGTCATCGATTTTTCCCAAAATATACAAGTTTCTGGATCACTAGGAAATTAGTCTAAAACAATGTGCTGACACTAGACATGACCATAAAAGTAATAATTTGCACTCCTGGCGCAGTTTTGTTTAGAAATTTTAGATAGCACAAAATTGAGAAATTTCGACAGGCGGCCGATCATGGATTTTTCCCAAAATATACAAGTTTCTGGATCACTAGGAAATTAGTCTAAAACAATGTGCTGACACTAGACATGACCATAAAAGTAATAATTTGCACTCCTGGGGCAGTTTTGTTGACAAAATTGAGATAGCTCAAAATTGAGAAATTTCGACAGGCGGCCGTTCATGAATTTTCTCCCAAAATATACAAGTTTCTGAATCACTAGGAAAGTAGTCTAAAACAATGTGCTGACACTAGACATGACCATAAAAGTAATAATTTGCACTCCTGTGGCAGATTTGTTGACAACATTGAGATAGCTCAAAATTGAGACATTTCGACAGGCGGCCGATCATGGATTTTTCCCAAAATATACAAGTTTCTGGATCACTAGGAAATTAGTCTAAAACAATGTGCTGACACTAGACATGACCATAAAAGTAATAATTTGCACTCCTGGGGCAGTTTTGTTGACAAAATTGAGATAGCTCAAAATTGACTGGAAAATTTCGACAGGCGGCCGTTCATCGATTTTTCCCAAAATATACAAGTTTCTGGATCACTAGGAAATTAGTCTAAAACAATGTGCTGACACTAGTCATTGCCATAAAAGTAATAATTTGCACTCCTGGGGCAGTTTTGTTGACAAAATTGAGATAGCTCAAAACTGGAAAATTTCGACAGGCGGCCGTTCATCGATTTTTCCCAAAATATACAAGTTTCTGGATCACTAGGAAATTAATCTAAAACAATGTGCTGACACTAGACATGACCATAAAAGTAATAATTTGCACTCCTGGCGCAGTTTTGTTTATAAATTTTAGATAGCACAACATTGAGAAATTTCGACAGGCGGCCGATCATGGATTTTTCCCAAAATATACAAGTTTCTGGATCACTAGGAAATTAGTCTAAAACAATGTGCTGGCACTAGACATGACCATAAAAGTAATAATTTGCACTCCTGGGGCAGTTTTGTTTACAAAATTGAGATAGCTCAAAATTGAGAAATTCCGTCAGGCGGCCGTTCATGAATTTTCTCCCAAAATATACAAGTTTCTGAATCACTAGGAAAGTAGTCTAAAACAATGTGCTGACACTAGACATGACCATAAAAGTAATAATTTGCACATCTGTGGCAGTTTTGTTGACAAAATTGAGATAGCTCAAAATTGAGAAATTTCGACATGTGGCCGGTCATCGATTTGTCCCAAAATATACAAGTTTCTGAATCACTAGGAAATTAGTCTAAAACAATGTGCTGACACTAGACATGACCATAAAGGTAATAATTTGCACTCCTGGGGCAGATTTGTTGACAACATTGAGATAGCTCAAAATTGAGACATTTCGACAGGCGGCCGGTCATCGATTTTTCCCAAAATATACAAGTTTCTGGATCACTAGGAAATTAGTCTAAAACAATGTGCTGACACTAGTCATTGCCATAAAAGTAATAATTTGCACTCCTGGGGCAGTTTTGTTGACAAAATTGAGATAGCTCAAAACTGGAAAATTTCGACAGGCGGCCGTTCATCGATTTTTCCCAAAATATACAAGTTTCTGGATCACTAGGAAATTAGTCTAAAACAATGTGCTGACACTAGTCATTGCCATAAAAGTAATAATTTGCACTCCTGGGGCAGTTTTGTTGACAAAATTGAGATAGCTCAAAACTGGAAAATTTCGACAGGCGGCCGTTCATCGATTTTTCCCAAAATATACAAGTTTCTGGATCACTAGGAAATTAGTCTAAAACAATGTGCTGACACTAGTCATTGCCATAAAAGTAATAATTTGCACTCCTGGGGCAGTTTTGTTGACAAAATTGAGATAGCTCAAAACTGGAAAATTTCGACAGGCGGCCGTTCATCGATTTTTCCCAAAATATACAAGTTTCTGGATCACTAGGAAATTAGTCTAAAACAATGTGCTGACACTAGTCATTGCCATAAAAGTAATAATTTGCACTCCTGGGGCAGTTTTGTTGACAAAATTGAGATAGCTCAAAACTGGAAAATTTCGACAGGCGGCCGTTCATCGATTTTTCCCAAAATATACAAGTTTCTGGATCACTAGGAAATTAGTCTAAAACAATGTGCTGACACTAGTCATTGCCATAAAAGTAATAATTTGCACTCCTGGGGCAGTTTTGTTGACAAAATTGAGATAGCTCAAAACTGGAAAATTTCGACAGGCGGCCGTTCATCGATTTTTCCCAAAATATACAAGTTTCTGGATCACTAGGAAATTAGTCTAAAACAATGTGCTGACACTAGTCATTGCCATAAAAGTAATAATTTGCACTCCTGGGGCAGTTTTGTTGACAAAATTGAGATAGCTCAAAACTGGAAAATTTCGACAGGCGGCCGTTCATCGATTTTTCCCAAAATATACAAGTTTCTGGATCACTAGGAAATTAATCTAAAACAATGTGCTGACACTAGACATGACCATAAAAGTAATAATTTGCACTCCTGGCGCAGTTTTGTTTAGAAATTTTAGATAGCACAACATTGAGAAATTTCGACAGGCGGCCGATCATGGATTTTTCCCAAAATATACAAGTTTCTGGATCACTAGGAAATTAGTCTAAAACAATGTGCTGGCACTAGACATGACCATAAAAGTAATAATTTGCACTCCTGGGGCAGTTTTGTTTACAAAATTGAGATAGCTCAAAATTGAGAAATTCCGTCAGGCGGCCGTTCATGAATTTTCTCCCAAAATATACAAGTTTCTGAATCACTAGGAAAGTAGTCTAAAACAATGTGCTGACACTAGACATGACCATAAAAGTAATAATTTGCACATCTGTGGCAGTTTTGTTGACAAAATTGAGATAGCTCAAAATTGAGAAATTTCGACATGCGGCCGGTCATCGATTTGTCCCAAAATATACAAGTTTCTGAATCACTAGGAAATTAGTCTAAAACAATGTGCTGACACTAGACATGACCATAAAGGTAATAATTTGCACTCCTGGGGCAGATTTGTTGACAACATTGAGATAGCTCAAAATTGAGACATTTCGACAGGCGGCCGGTCATCGATTTTTCCCAAAATATACAAGTTTCTGGATCACTAGGAAATTAGTCTAAAACAATGTGCTGACACTAGACATGACCATAAAAGTAATAATTTGCACTCCTGGCGCAGTTTTGTTTAGAAATTTTAGATAGCACAAAATTGAGAAATTTCGACAGGCGGCCGATCATGGATTTTTCCCAAAATATACAAGTTTCTGGATCACTAGGAAATTAGTCTAAAACAATGTGCTGACACTAGACATGACCATAAAAGTAATAATTTGCACTCCTGGGGCAGTTTTGTTGACAAAATTGAGATAGCTCAAAATTGAGAAATTTCGACAGGCGGCCGTTCATGAATTTTCTCCCAAAATATACAAGTTTCTGAATCACTAGGAAAGTAGTCTAAAACAATGTGCTGACACTAGACATGACCATAAAAGTAATAATTTGCACTCCTGTGGCAGATTTGTTGACAACATTGAGATAGCTCAAAATTGAGACATTTCGACAGGCGGCCGATCATGGATTTTTCCCAAAATATACAAGTTTCTGGATCACTAGGAAATTAGTCTAAAACAATGTGCTGACACTAGACATGACCATAAAAGTAATAATTTGCACTCCTGGGGCAGTTTTGTTGACAAAATTGAGATAGCTCAAAATTGACTGGAAAATTTCGACAGGCGGCCGTTCATCGATTTTTCCCAAAATATACAAGTTTCTGGATCACTAGGAAATTAGTCTAAAACAATGTGCTGACACTAGTCATTGCCATAAAAGTAATAATTTGCACTCCTGGGGCAGTTTTGTTGACAAAATTGAGATAGCTCAAAACTGGAAAATTTCGACAGGCGGCCGTTCATCGATTTTTCCCAAAATATACAAGTTTCTGGATCACTAGGAAATTAATCTAAAACAATGTGCTGACACTAGACATGACCATAAAAGTAATAATTTGCACTCCTGGCGCAGTTTTGTTTATAAATTTTAGATAGCACAACATTGAGAAATTTCGACAGGCGGCCGATCATGGATTTTTCCCAAAATATACAAGTTTCTGGATCACTAGGAAATTAGTCTAAAACAATGTGCTGGCACTAGACATGACCATAAAAGTAATAATTTGCACTCCTGGGGCAGTTTTGTTTACAAAATTGAGATAGCTCAAAATTGAGAAATTCCGTCAGGCGGCCGTTCATGAATTTTCTCCCAAAATATACAAGTTTCTGAATCACTAGGAAAGTAGTCTAAAACAATGTGCTGACACTAGACATGACCATAAAAGTAATAATTTGCACATCTGTGGCAGTTTTGTTGACAAAATTGAGATAGCTCAAAATTGAGAAATTTCGACATGCGGCCGGTCATCGATTTGTCCCAAAATATACAAGTTTCTGAATCACTAGGAAATTAGTCTAAAACAATGTGCTGACACTAGACATGACCATAAAGGTAATAATTTGCACTCCTGGGGCAGATTTGTTGACAACATTGAGATAGCTCAAAATTGAGACATTTCGACAGGCGGCCGGTCATCGATTTTTCCCAAAATATACAAGTTTCTGGATCACTAGGAAATTAGTCTAAAACAATGTGCTGACACTAGTCATTGCCATAAAAGTAATAATTTGCACTCCTGGGGCAGTTTTGTTGACAAAATTGAGATAGCTCAAAACTGGAAAATTTCGACAGGCGGCCGTTCATCGATTTTTCCCAAAATATACAAGTTTCTGGATCACTAGGAAATTAGTCTAAAACAATGTGCTGACACTAGTCATTGCCATAAAAGTAATAATTTGCACTCCTGGGGCAGTTTTGTTGACAAAATTGAGATAGCTCAAAACTGGAAAATTTCGACAGGCGGCCGTTCATCGATTTTTCCCAAAATATACAAGTTTCTGGATCACTAGGAAATTAATCTAAAACAATGTGCTGACACTAGTCATTGCCATAAAAGTAATAATTTGCACTCCTGGGGCAGTTTTGTTGACAAAATTGAGATAGCTCAAAACTGGAAAATTTCGACAGGCGGCCGTTCATCGATTTTTCCCAAAATATACAAGTTTCTGGATCACTAGGAAATTAGTCTAAAACAATGTGCTGACACTAGTCATTGCCATAAAAGTAATAATTTGCACTCCTGGGGCAGTTTTGTTGACAAAATTGAGATAGCTCAAAACTGGAAAATTTCGACAGGCGGCCGTTCATCGATTTTTCCCAAAATATACAAGTTTCTGGATCACTAGGAAATTAGTCTAAAACAATGTGCTGACACTAGTCATTGCCATAAAAGTAATAATTTGCACTCCTGGGGCAGTTTTGTTGACAAAATTGAGATAGCTCAAAACTGGAAAATTTCGACAGGCGGCCGTTCATCGATTTTTCCCAAAATATACAAGTTTCTGGATCACTAGGAAATTAATCTAAAACAATGTGCTGACACTAGACATGACCATAAAAGTAATAATTTGCACTCCTGGCGCAGTTTTGTTTAGAAATTTTAGATAGCACAACATTGAGAAATTTCGACAGGCGGCCGATCATGGATTTTTCCCAAAATATACAAGTTTCTGGATCACTAGGAAATTAGTCTAAAACAATGTGCTGGCACTAGACATGACCATAAAAGTAATAATTTGCACTCCTGGGGCAGTTTTGTTTACAAAATTGAGATAGCTCAAAATTGAGAAATTCCGTCAGGCGGCCGTTCATGAATTTTCTCCCAAAATATACAAGTTTCTGAATCACTAGGAAAGTAGTCTAAAACAATGTGCTGACACTAGACATGACCATAAAAGTAATAATTTGCACATCTGTGGCAGTTTTGTTGACAAAATTGAGATAGCTCAAAATTGAGAAATTTCGACATGCGGCCGGTCATCGATTTGTCCCAAAATATACAAGTTTCTGAATCACTAGGAAATTAGTCTAAAACAATGTGCTGACACTAGACATGACCATAAAGGTAATAATTTGCACTCCTGGGGCAGATTTGTTGACAACATTGAGATAGCTCAAAATTGAGACATTTCGACAGGCGGCCGGTCATCGATTTTTCCCAAAATATACAAGTTTCTGGATCACTAGGAAATTAGTCTAAAACAATGTGCTGACACTAGTCATTGCCATAAAAGTAATAATTTGCACTCCTGGGGCAGTTTTGTTGACAAAATTGAGATAGCTCAAAACTGGAAAATTTCGACAGGCGGCCGTTCATCGATTTTTCCCAAAATATACAAGTTTCTGGATCACTAGGAAATTAGTCTAAAACAATGTGCTGACACTAGTCATTGCCATAAAAGTAATAATTTGCACTCCTGGGGCAGTTTTGTTGACAAAATTGAGATAGCTCAAAACTGGAAAATTTCGACAGGCGGCCGTTCATCGATTTTTCCCAAAATATACAAGTTTCTGGATCACTAGGAAATTAGTCTAAAACAATGTGCTGACACTAGTCATTGCCATAAAAGTAATAATTTGCACTCCTGGGGCAGTTTTGTTGACAAAATTGAGATAGCTCAAAACTGGAAAATTTCGACAGGCGGCCGTTCATCGATTTTTCCCAAAATATACAAGTTTCTGGATCACTAGGAAATTAGTCTAAAACAATGTGCTGACACTAGACATGACCATAAAAGTAATAATTTGCACTCCTGGCGCAGTTTTGTTTAGAAATTTTAGATAGCACAAAATTGAGAAATTTCGACAGGCGGCCGATCATGGATTTTTCCCAAAATATACAAGTTTCTGGATCACTAGGAAATTAGTCTAAAACAATGTGCTGACACTAGACATGACCATAAAAGTAATAATTTGCACTCCTGGGGCAGTTTTGTTGACAAAATTGAGATAGCTCAAAATTGAGAAATTTCGACAGGCGGCCGTTCATGAATTTTCTCCCAAAATATACAAGTTTCTGAATCACTAGGAAAGTAGTCTAAAACAATGTGCTGACACTAGACATGACCATAAAAGTAATAATTTGCACATCTGTGGCAGTTTTGTTGACAAAATTGAGATAGCTCAAAATTGAGAAATTTCGACATGCGGCCGGTCATCGATTTTTCCTAAAATATACAAGTTTCTGAATCACTAGGAAATTAGTCTAAAACAATGTGCTGACACTAGACATGACCATAAAGGTAATAATTTGCACTCCTGGGGCAGATTTGTTGACAAAATTGAGATAGCTCAAAATTGAGAAATTTCGACAGGCGGTCGGTCATCGATTTTTCCCAAAATATACAAGTTTCTGGATCACTAGGAAATTAGTCTAAAACAATGTGCTGACACTAGTCATTGCCATAAAAGTAATAATTTGCACTCCTGGGGCAGTTTTGTTGACAAAATTGAGATAGCTCAAAACTGGAAAATTTCGACAGGCGGCCGTTCATCGATTTTTCCCAAAATATACAAGTTTCTGGATCACTAGGAAATTAGTCTAAAACAATGTGCTGACACTAGACATGACCATAAAGGTAATAATTTGCACTCCTGGGGCAGTTTTGTTGACAAAATTGAGATAGCTCAAAATTGAAAAATTTCGACAGGCGGCCGGTCATCGATTTTTCCCAAAATATACAAGTTTCTGAATCACTAGGAAATTAGTCTAAAACAATGTGCTGACACTAGACATGGCCATAAAAGTAATAATTTGCACTCCTGGGGCAGTTTTGTTGACAACATTGAGATAGCTCAAAACTGAGAAATTTCGACAGGCGGCCGTTCATCGATTTTTCCCAAAATATACAAGTTTTTGGATCACTAGGAAATTAGTCTAAAAGAATGTGCTGACACTAGACATGACCATAAAGGTAATAATTTGCACTCCTGGGGCAGATTTGTTGACAAAATTGAGATAGCTCAAAATTGAGACATTTCGACAGGCGGCCGGTCATCGATTTTTCCCAAAATATACAAGTTTCTGGATCACTAGGAAATTAGTCTAAAACAATGTGCTGACACTAGTCATTGCCATAAAAGTAATAATTTGCACTCCTGGGGCAGTTTTGTTGACAAAATTGAGATAGCTCAAAACTGGAAAATTTCGACAGGCGGCCGTTCATCGATTTTTCCCAAAATATACAAGTTTCTGGATCACTAGGAAATTAATCTAAAACAATGTGCTGACACTAGACATGACCATAAAAGTAATAATTTGCACTCCTGGCGCAGTTTTGTTTAGAAATTTTAGATAGCACAACATTGAGAAATTTCGACAGGCGGCCGATCATGGATTTTTCCCAAAATATACAAGTTTCTGGATCACTAGGAAATTAGTCTAAAACAATGTGCTGGCACTAGACATGACCATAAAAGTAATAATTTGCACTCCTGGGGCAGTTTTGTTTACAAAATTGAGATAGCTCAAAATTGAGAAATTCCGTCAGGCGGCCGTTCATGAATTTTCTCCCAAAATATACAAGTTTCTGAATCACTAGGAAAGTAGTCTAAAACAATGTGCTGACACTAGACATGACCATAAAAGTAATAATTTGCACATCTGTGGCAGTTTTGTTGACAAAATTGAGATAGCTCAAAATTGAGAAATTTCGACATGCGGCCGGTCATCGATTTGTCCCAAAATATACAAGTTTCTGAATCACTAGGAAATTAGTCTAAAACAATGTGCTGACACTAGACATGACCATAAAGGTAATAATTTGCACTCCTGGGGCAGATTTGTTGACAACATTGAGATAGCTCAAAATTGAGACATTTCGACAGGCGGCCGGTCATCGATTTTTCCCAAAATATACAAGTTTCTGGATCACTAGGAAATTAGTCTAAAACAATGTGCTGACACTAGTCATTGCCATAAAAGTAATAATTTGCACTCCTGGGGCAGTTTTGTTGACAAAATTGAGATAGCTCAAAACTGGAAAATTTCGACAGGCGGCCGTTCATCGATTTTTCCCAAAATATACAAGTTTCTGGATCACTAGGAAATTAGTCTAAAACAATGTGCTGACACTAGTCATTGCCATAAAAGTAATAATTTGCACTCCTGGGGCAGTTTTGTTGACAAAATTGAGATAGCTCAAAACTGGAAAATTTCGACAGGCGGCCGTTCATCGATTTTTCCCAAAATATACAAGTTTCTGGATCACTAGGAAATTAGTCTAAAACAATGTGCTGACACTAGTCATTGCCATAAAAGTAATAATTTGCACTCCTGGGGCAGTTTTGTTGACAAAATTGAGATAGCTCAAAACTGGAAAATTTCGACAGGCGGCCGTTCATCGATTTTTCCCAAAATATACAAGTTTCTGGATCACTAGGAAATTAGTCTAAAACAATGTGCTGACACTAGACATGACCATAAAAGTAATAATTTGCACTCCTGGCGCAGTTTTGTTTAGAAATTTTAGATAGCACAAAATTGAGAAATTTCGACAGGCGGCCGATCATGGATTTTTCCCAAAATATACAAGTTTCTGGATCACTAGGAAATTAGTCTAAAACAATGTGCTGACACTAGACATGACCATAAAAGTAATAATTTGCACTCCTGGGGCAGTTTTGTTGACAAAATTGAGATAGCTCAAAATTGAGAAATTTCGACAGGCGGCCGTTCATGAATTTTCTCCCAAAATATACAAGTTTCTGAATCACTAGGAAAGTAGTCTAAAACAATGTGCTGACACTAGACATGACCATAAAAGTAATAATTTGCACATCTGTGGCAGTTTTGTTGACAAAATTGAGATAGCTCAAAATTGAGAAATTTCGACATGCGGCCGGTCATCGATTTTTCCTAAAATATACAAGTTTCTGAATCACTAGGAAATTAGTCTAAAACAATGTGCTGACACTAGACATGACCATAAAGGTAATAATTTGCACTCCTGGGGCAGATTTGTTGACAAAATTGAGATAGCTCAAAATTGAGAAATTTCGACAGGCGGCCGGTCATCGATTTTTCCCAAAATATACAAGTTTCTGGATCACTAGGAAATTAGTCTAAAACAATGTGCTGACACTAGTCATTGCCATAAAAGTAATAATTTGCACTCCTGGGGCAGTTTTGATGACAAAATTGAGATAGCTCAAAACTGGAAAATTTCGACAGGCGGCCGTTCATCGATTTTTCCCAAAATATACAAGTTTCTGGATCACTAGGAAATTAGTCTAAAACAATGTGCTGACACTAGACATGACCATAAAGGTAATAATTTGCACTCCTGGGGCAGTTTTGTTGACAAAATTGAGATAGCTCAAAATTGAAAAATTTCGACAGGCGGCCGGTCATCGATTTTTCCCAAAATATACAAGTTTCTGAATCACTAGGAAATTAGTCTAAAACAATGTGCTGACACTAGACATGGCCATAAAAGTAATAATTTGCACTCCTGGGGCAGTTTTGTTGACAACATTGAGATAGCTCAAAACTGAGAAATTTCGACAGGCGGCCGTTCATCGATTTTTCCCAAAATATACAAGTTTTTGGATCACTAGGAAATTAGTCTAAAAGAATGTGCTGACACTAGACATGACCATAAAGGTAATAATTTGCACTCCTGGGGCAGATTTGTTGACAAAATTGAGATAGCTCAAAATTGAGACATTTCGACAGGCGGCCGGTCATCGATTTTTCCCAAAATATACAAGTTTCTGGATCACTAGGAAATTAGTCTAAACAATGTGCTGACACTAGTCATTGCCATAAAAGTAATAATTTGCACACCTGGGGCAGTTTTGTTGACAAAATTGAGATAGCTCAAAACTGGAAAATTTCGACAGGCGGCCGTTCATCGATTTTTCCCAAAATATACAAGTTTCTGGATCACTAGGAAATTAGTCTAAAACAATGTGCTGACACTAGTCATTGCCATAAAAGTAATAATTTGCACTCCTGGGGCAGTTTTGTTGACAAAATTGAGATAGCTCAAAACTGGAAAATTTCGACAGGCGGCCGTTCATCGATTTTTCCCAAAATATACAAGTTTCTGGATCACTAGGAAATTAGTCTAAAACAATGTGCTGACACTAGACATGACCATAAAGGTAATAATTTGCACTCCTGGGGCAGATTTGTTGACAACATTGAGATAGCTCAAAATTGAGACATTTCGACAGGCGGCCGTTCATCGATTTTTCCCAAAATATACAAGTTTCTGGATCACTAGGAAATTAGTCTAAAAGAATGTGCTGACACTAGACATGACCATAAAGGTAATAATTTGCACTCCTGGGGCAGATTTGTTGACAACATTGAGATAGCTCAAAATTGAGACATTTCGACAGGCGGCCGGTCATCGATTTTTCCCAAAATATACAAGTTTCTGGATCACTAGGAAATTAGTCTAAAACAATGTGCTGACACTAGTCATTGCCATAAAAGTAATAATTTGCACTCCTGGGGCAGTTTTGTTGACAAAATTGAGATAGCTCAAAACTGGAAAATTTCGACAGGCGGCCGTTCATCGATTTTTCCCAAAATATACAAGTTTCTGGATCACTAGGAAATTAGTCTAAAACAATGTGCTGACACTAGTCATTGCCATAAAAGTAATAATTTGCACTCCTGGGGCAGTTTTGTTGACAAAATTGAGATAGCTCAAAACTGGAAAATTTCGACAGGCGGCCGTTCATCGATTTTTCCCAAAATATACAAGTTTCTGGATCACTAGGAAATTAATCTAAAACAATGTGCTGACACTAGACATGACCATAAAGGTAATAATTTGCACTCCTGGGGCAGATTTGTTGACAAAATTGAGATAGCTCAAAATTGAGAAATTTCGACAGGCGGCCGGTCATCGATTTTTCCCAAAATATACAAGTTTCTGGATCACTAGGAAATTAGTCTAAAACAATGTGCTGACACTAGTCATTGCCATAAAAGTAATAATTTGCACTCCTGGGGCAGTTTTGTTGACAAAATTGAGATAGCTCAAAACTGGAAAATTTCGACAGGCGGCCGTTCATCGATTTTTCCCAAAATATACAAGTTTCTGGATCACTAGGAAATTAGTCTAAAACAATGTGCTGACACTAGACATGACCATAAAGGTAATAATTTGCACTCCTGGGGCAGTTTTGTTGACAAAATTGAGATAGCTCAAAATTGAAAAATTTCGACAGGCGGCCGGTCATCGATTTTTCCCAAAATATACAAGTTTCTGAATCACTAGGAAATTAGTCTAAAACAATGTGCTGACACTAGACATGGCCATAAAAGTAATAATTTGCACTCCTGGGGCAGTTTTGTTGACAAAATTGAGATAGCTCAAAACTGAGAAATTTCGACAGGCGGCCGTTCATCGATTTTTCCCAAAATATACAAGTTTTTGGATCACTAGGAAATTAGTCTAAAAGAATGTGCTGACACTAGACATGACCATAAAGGTAATAATTTGCACTCCTGGGGCAGATTTGTTGACAAAATTCAGATAGCTCAAAATTGAGACATTTCGACAGGCGGCCGGTGATCGATTTTTCCCAAAATATACAAGTTTCTGGATCACTAGGAAATTAGTCTAAACAATGTGCTGACACTAGTCATTGCCATAAAAGTAATAATTTGCACACCTGGGGCAGTTTTGTTGACAAAATTGAGATAGCTCAAAACTGGAAAATTTCGACAGGCGGCCGTTCATCGATTTTTCCCAAAATATACAAGTTTCTGGATCACTAGGAAATTAGTCTAAAACAATGTGCTGACACTAGACATGACCATAAAGGTAATAATTTGCACTCCTGGGGCAGTTTTGTTGACAAAATTGAGATAGCTCAAAATTGAAAAATGTCGACAGGCGGCCGGTCATCGATTTTTCCCAAAATATACAAGTTTCTGAATCACTAGGAAATTAGTCTAAAACAATGTGCTGACACTAGACATGGCCATAAAAGTAATAATTTGCACTCCTGGGGCAGTTTTGTTGACAAAATTGAGATAGCTCAAAACTGAGAAATTTCGACAGGCGGCCGTTCATCGATTTTTCCCAAAATATACAAGTTTTTGGATCACTAGGAAATTAGTCTAAAAGAATGTGCTGACACTAGACATGACCATAAAGGTAATAATTTGCACTCCTGGGGCAGATTTGTTGACAAAATTGAGATAGCTCAAAATTGAGACATTTCGACAGGCGGCCGGTCATCGATTTTTCCCAAAATATACAAGTTTCTGGATCACTAGGAAATTAGTCTAAAAGAATGTGCTGACACTAGACATGACCATAAAGGTAATAATTTGCACTCCTGGGGCAGATTTGTTGACAACATTGAGATAGCTCAAAATTGAGACATTTCGACAGGCGGCCGGTCATCGATTTTTCCCAAAATATACAAGTTTCTGGATCACTAGGAAATTAGTCTAAAACAATGTGCTGACACTAGTCATTGCCATAAAAGTAATAATTTGCACTCCTGGGGCAGTTTTGTTGACAAAATTGAGATAGCTCAAAACTGGAAAATTTCGACAGGCGGCCGGTGATCGATTTTTCCCAAAATATACAAGTTTCTGGATCACTAGGAAATTAGTCTAAACAATGTGCTGACACTAGTCATTGCCATAAAAGTAATAATTTGCACACCTGGGGCAGTTTTGTTGACAAAATTGAGATAGCTCAAAACTGGAAAATTTCGACAGGCGGCCGTTCATCGATTTTTCCCAAAATATACAAGTTTCTGGATCACTAGGAAATTAGTCTAAAACAATGTGCTGACACTAGACATGACCATAAAGGTAATAATTTGCACTCCTGGGGCAGTTTTGTTGACAAAATTGAGATAGCTCAAAATTGAAAAATTTCGACAGGCGGCCGGTCATCGATTTTTCCCAAAATATACAAGTTTCTGAATCACTAGGAAATTAGTCTAAAACAATGTGCTGACACTAGACATGGCCATAAAAGTAATAATTTGCACTCCTGGGGCAGTTTTGTTGACAAAATTGAGATAGCTCAAAACTGGAAAATTTCGACAGGCGGCCGTTCATCGATTTTTCCCAAAATATACAAGTTTTTGGATCACTAGGAAATTAGTCTAAAAGAATGTGCTGACACTAGACATGACCATAAAGGTAATAATTTGCACTCCTGGGGCAGATTTGTTGACAAAATTGAGATAGCTCAAAATTGAGACATTTCGACAGGCGGCCGGTCATCGATTTTTCCCAAAATATACAAGTTTCTGGATCACTAGGAAATTAGTCTAAAAGAATGTGCTGACACTAGACATGACCATAAAGGTAATAATTTGCACTCCTGGGGCAGATTTGTTGACAACATTGAGATAGCTCAAAATTGAGACATTTCGACAGGCGGCCGGTCATCGATTTTTCCCAAAATATACAAGTTTTTGGATCACTAGGAAATTAGTCTAAAACAATGTGCTGACACTAGACATGACCATAAAAGTAATAATTTGCACTCCTGGGGCAGTTTTGTTGACAAAATTGAGATAGCTCAAAACTGGAAAATTTCGACAGGCGGCCGTTCATCGATTTTTCCCAAAATATACAAGTTTCTGGATCACTAGGAAATTAGTCTAAAACAATGTGCTGACACTAGTCATGACCATAAAAGTAATAATTTGCACTCCTGGGGCAGTTTTGTTGACAAAATTGAGATAGCTCAAAATTGAGAAATTTCGACAGGCGGCCGTTCATGAATTTTCTCCCAAAATATACAAGTTTCTGAATCACTAGGAAAGTAGTCTAAAACAATGTGCTGACACTAGACATGACCATAAAGGTAATAATTTGCACATCTGTGGCAGTTTTGTTGACAAAATTGAGATAGCTCAAAACTGGAAAATTTCGACAGGCGGCCGTTCATCGATTTTTCCCAAAATATACAAGTTTCTGGATCACTAGGAAATTAGTCTAAAACAATGTGCTGACACTAGTCATTGCCATAAAAGTAATAATTTGCACTCCTGGGGCAGTTTTGTTGACAAAATTGAGATAGCTCAAAACTGGAAAATTTCGACAGGCGGCCGTTCATCGATTTTTCCCAAAATATACAAGTTTCTGGATCACTAGGAAATTAGTCTAAAACAATGTGCTGACACTAGACATGACCATAAAGGTAATAATTTGCACTCCTGGGGCAGTTTTGTTGACAAAATTGAGATAGCTCAAAATTGAAAAATTTCGACAGGCGGCCGGTCATCGATTTTTCCCAAAATATACAAGTTTCTGAATCACTAGGAAATTAGTCTAAAACAATGTGCTGACAATAGACATGGCCATAAAAGTAATAATTTGCACTCCTGGGGCAGTTTTGTTGACAAAATTGAGATAGCTCAAAACTGAGAAATTTCGACAGGCGGCCGTTCATCGATTTTTCCCAAAATATACAAGTTTTTGGATCACTAGGAAATTAGTCTAAAAGAATGTGCTGACACTAGACATGACCATAAAGGTAATAATTTGCACTCCTGGGGCAGATTTGTTGACAAAATTCAGATAGCTCAAAATTGAGACATTTCGACAGGCGGCCGGTGATCGATTTTTCCCAAAATATACAAGTTTCTGGATCACTAGGAAATTAGTCTAAACAATGTGCTGACACTAGTCATTGCCATAAAAGTAATAATTTGCACACCTGGGGCAGTTTTGTTGACAAAATTGAGATAGCTCAAAACTGGAAAATTTCGACAGGCGGCCGTTCATCGATTTTTCCCAAAATATACAAGTTTCTGGATCACTAGGAAATTAGTCTAAAACAATGTGCTGACACTAGACATGACCATAAAGGTAATAATTTGCACTCCTGGGGCAGTTTTGTTGACAAAATTGAGATAGCTCAAAATTGAAAAATGTCGACAGGCGGCCGGTCATCGATTTTTCCCAAAATATACAAGTTTCTGAATCACTAGGAAATTAGTCTAAAACAATGTGCTGACACTAGACATGGCCATAAAAGTAATAATTTGCACTCCTGGGGCAGTTTTGTTGACAAAATTGAGATAGCTCAAAACTGAGAAATTTCGACAGGCGGCCGTTCATCGATTTTTCCCAAAATATACAAGTTTTTGGATCACTAGGAAATTAGTCTAAAAGAATGTGCTGACACTAGACATGACCATAAAGGTAATAATTTGCACTCCTGGGGCAGATTTGTTGACAAAATTGAGATAGCTCAAAATTGAGACATTTCGACAGGCGGCCGGTCATCGATTTTTCCCAAAATATACAAGTTTCTGGATCACTAGGAAATTAGTCTAAAAGAATGTGCTGACACTAGACATGACCATAAAGGTAATAATTTGCACTCCTGGGGCAGATTTGTTGACAACATTGAGATAGCTCAAAATTGAGACATTTCGACAGGCGGCCGGTCATCGATTTTTCCCAAAATATACAAGTTTCTGGATCACTAGGAAATTAGTCTAAAACAATGTGCTGACACTAGTCATTGCCATAAAAGTAATAATTTGCACTCCTGGGGCAGTTTTGTTGACAAAATTGAGATAGCTCAAAACTGGAAAATTTCGACAGGCGGCCGTTCATCGATTTTTCCCAAAATATACAAGTTTCTGGATCACTAGGAAATTAGTCTAAAACAATGTGCTGACACTAGACATGACCATAAAAGTAATAATTTGCACTCCTGGGGCAGTTTTGTTGACAAAATTGAGATAGCTCAAAATTGAGAAATTTCGACAGGCGGCCGTTCATGAATTTTCTCCCAAAATATACAAGTTTCTGAATCACTAGGAAAGTAGTCTAAAACAATGTGCTGACACTAGACATGACCATAAAAGTAATAATTTGCACATCTGTGGCAGTTTTGTTGACAAAATTGAGATAGCTCAAAACTGGAAAATTTCGACAGGCGGCCGTTCATCGATTTTTCCCAAAATATACAAGTTTCTGGATCACTAGGAAATTAGTCTAAAACAATGTGCTGACACTAGTCATTGCCATAAAAGTAATAATTTGCACTCCTGGGGCAGTTTTGTTGACAAAATTGAGATAGCTCAAAACTGGAAAATTTCGACAGGCGGCCGTTCATCGATTTTTCCCAAAATATACAAGTTTCTGGATCACTAGGAAATTAATCTAAAACAATGTGCTGACACTAGACATGACCATAAAGGTAATAATTTGCACTCCTGGGGCAGATTTGTTGACAAAATTGAGATAGCTCAAAATTGAGAAATTTCGACAGGCGGCCGGTCATCGATTTTTCCCAAAATATACAAGTTTCTGGATCACTAGGAAATTAGTCTAAAACAATGTGCTGACACTAGTCATTGCCATAAAAGTAATAATTTGCACTCCTGGGGCAGTTTTGTTGACAAAATTGAGATAGCTCAAAACTGGAAAATTTCGACAGGCGGCCGTTCATCGATTTTTCCCAAAATATACAAGTTTCTGGATCACTAGGAAATTAGTCTAAAACAATGTGCTGACACTAGACATGACCATAAAGGTAATAATTTGCACTCCTGGGGCAGTTTTGTTGACAAAATTGAGATAGCTCAAAATTGAAAAATTTCGACAGGCGGCCGGTCATCGATTTTTCCCAAAATATACAAGTTTCTGAATCACTAGGAAATTAGTCTAAAACAATGTGCTGACACTAGACATGGCCATAAAAGTAATAATTTGCACTCCTGGGGCAGTTTTGTTGACAAAATTGAGATAGCTCAAAACTGAGAAATTTCGACAGGCGGCCGTTCATCGATTTTTCCCAAAATATACAAGTTTTTGGATCACTAGGAAATTAGTCTAAAAGAATGTGCTGACACTAGACATGACCATAAAGGTAATAATTTGCACTCCTGGGGCAGATTTGTTGACAAAATTCAGATAGCTCAAAATTGAGACATTTCGACAGGCGGCCGGTGATCGATTTTTCCCAAAATATACAAGTTTCTGGATCACTAGGAAATTAGTCTAAACAATGTGCTGACACTAGTCATTGCCATAAAAGTAATAATTTGCACACCTGGGGCAGTTTTGTTGACAAAATTGAGATAGCTCAAAACTGGAAAATTTCGACAGGCGGCCGTTCATCGATTTTTCCCAAAATATACAAGTTTCTGGATCACTAGGAAATTAGTCTAAAACAATGTGCTGACACTAGACATGACCATAAAGGTAATAATTTGCACTCCTGGGGCAGTTTTGTTGACAAAATTGAGATAGCTCAAAATTGAAAAATGTCGACAGGCGGCCGGTCATCGATTTTTCCCAAAATATACAAGTTTCTGAATCACTAGGAAATTAGTCTAAAACAATGTGCTGACACTAGACATGGCCATAAAAGTAATAATTTGCACTCCTGGGGCAGTTTTGTTGACAAAATTGAGATAGCTCAAAACTGAGAAATTTCGACAGGCGGCCGTTCATCGATTTTTCCCAAAATATACAAGTTTTTGGATCACTAGGAAATTAGTCTAAAAGAATGTGCTGACACTAGACATGACCATAAAGGTAATAATTTGCACTCCTGGGGCAGATTTGTTGACAAAATTGAGATAGCTCAAAATTGAGACATTTCGACAGGCGGCCGGTCATCGATTTTTCCCAAAATATACAAGTTTCTGGATCACTAGGAAATTAGTCTAAAAGAATGTGCTGACACTAGACATGACCATAAAGGTAATAATTTGCACTCCTGGGGCAGATTTGTTGACAACATTGAGATAGCTCAAAATTGAGACATTTCGACAGGCGGCCGGTCATCGATTTTTCCCAAAATATACAAGTTTCTGGATCACTAGGAAATTAGTCTAAAACAATGTGCTGACACTAGTCATTGCCATAAAAGTAATAATTTGCACTCCTGGGGCAGTTTTGTTGACAAAATTGAGATAGCTCAAAACTGGAAAATTTCGACAGGCGGCCGTTCATCGATTTTTCCCAAAATATACAAGTTTCTGGATCACTAGGAAATTAGTCTAAAACAATGTGCTGACACTAGACATGACCATAAAAGTAATAATTTGCACTCCTGGGGCAGTTTTGTTGACAAAATTGAGATAGCTCAAAATTGAGAAATTTCGACAGGCGGCCGTTCATGAATTTTCTCCCAAAATATACAAGTTTCTGAATCACTAGGAAAGTAGTCTAAAACAATGTGCTGACACTAGACATGACCATAAAAGTAATAATTTGCACATCTGTGGCAGTTTTGTTGACAAAATTGAGATAGCTCAAAACTGGAAAATTTCGACAGGCGGCCGTTCATCGATTTTTCCCAAAATATACAAGTTTCTGGATCACTAGGAAATTAGTCTAAAACAATGTGCTGACACTAGTCATTGCCATAAAAGTAATAATTTGCACTCCTGGGGCAGTTTTGTTGACAAAATTGAGATAGCTCAAAACTGGAAAATTTCGACAGGCGGCCGTTCATCGATTTTTCCCAAAATATACAAGTTTCTGGATCACTAGGAAATTAGTCTAAAACAATGTGCTGACACTAGACATGACCATAAAGGTAATAATTTGCACTCCTGGGGCAGTTTTGTTGACAAAATTGAGATAGCTCAAAATTGAAAAATTTCGACAGGCGGCCGGTCATCGATTTTTCCCAAAATATACAAGTTTCTGAATCACTAGGAAATTAGTCTAAAACAATGTGCTGACACTAGACATGGCCATAAAAGTAATAATTTGCACTCCTGGGGCAGTTTTGTTGACAAAATTGAGATAGCTCAAAACTGAGAAATTTCGACAGGCGGCCGTTCATCGATTTTTCCCAAAATATACAAGTTTTTGGATCACTAGGAAATTAGTCTAAAAGAATGTGCTGACACTAGACATGACCATAAAGGTAATAATTTGCACTCCTGGGGCAGATTTGTTGACAAAATTCAGATAGCTCAAAATTGAGACATTTCGACAGGCGGCCGGTGATCGATTTTTCCCAAAATATACAAGTTTCTGGATCACTAGGAAATTAGTCTAAACAATGTGCTGACACTAGTCATTGCCATAAAAGTAATAATTTGCACACCTGGGGCAGTTTTGTTGACAAAATTGAGATAGCTCAAAACTGGAAAATTTCGACAGGCGGCCGTTCATCGATTTTTCCCAAAATATACAAGTTTCTGGATCACTAGGAAATTAGTCTAAAACAATGTGCTGACACTAGACATGACCATAAAGGTAATAATTTGCACTCCTGGGGCAGTTTTGTTGACAAAATTGAGATAGCTCAAAATTGAAAAATGTCGACAGGCGGCCGGTCATCGATTTTTCCCAAAATATACAAGTTTCTGAATCACTAGGAAATTAGTCTAAAACAATGTGCTGACACTAGACATGGCCATAAAAGTAATAATTTGCACTCCTGGGGCAGTTTTGTTGACAAAATTGAGATAGCTCAAAACTGAGAAATTTCGACAGGCGGCCGTTCATCGATTTTTCCCAAAATATACAAGTTTTTGGATCACTAGGAAATTAGTCTAAAAGAATGTGCTGACACTAGACATGACCATAAAGGTAATAATTTGCACTCCTGGGGCAGATTTGTTGACAAAATTGAGATAGCTCAAAATTGAGACATTTCGACAGGCGGCCGGTCATCGATTTTTCCCAAAATATACAAGTTTCTGGATCACTAGGAAATTAGTCTAAAAGAATGTGCTGACACTAGACATGACCATAAAGGTAATAATTTGCACTCCTGGGGCAGATTTGTTGACAACATTGAGATAGCTCAAAATTGAGACATTTCGACAGGCGGCCGGTCATCGATTTTTCCCAAAATATACAAGTTTCTGGATCACTAGGAAATTAGTCTAAAACAATGTGCTGACACTAGTCATTGCCATAAAAGTAATAATTTGCACTCCTGGGGCAGTTTTGTTGACAAAATTGAGATAGCTCAAAACTGGAAAATTTCGACAGGCGGCCGTTCATCGATTTTTCCCAAAATATACAAGTTTCTGGATCACTAGGAAATTAGTCTAAAACAATGTGCTGACACTAGACATGACCATAAAAGTAATAATTTGCACTCCTGGGGCAGTTTTGTTGACAAAATTGAGATAGCTCAAAATTGAGAAATTTCGACAGGCGGCCGTTCATGAATTTTCTCCCAAAATATACAAGTTTCTGAATCACTAGGAAAGTAGTCTAAAACAATGTGCTGACACTAGACATGACCATAAAAGTAATAATTTGCACATCTGTGGCAGTTTTGTTGACAAAATTGAGATAGCTCAAAACTGGAAAATTTCGACAGGCGGCCGTTCATCGATTTTTCCCAAAATATACAAGTTTCTGGATCACTAGGAAATTAGTCTAAAACAATGTGCTGACACTAGTCATTGCCATAAAAGTAATAATTTGCACTCCTGGGGCAGTTTTGTTGACAAAATTGAGATAGCTCAAAACTGGAAAATTTCGACAGGCGGCCGTTCATCGATTTTTCCCAAAATATACAAGTTTCTGGATCACTAGGAAATTAATCTAAAACAATGTGCTGACACTAGACATGACCATAAAGGTAATAATTTGCACTCCTGGGGCAGATTTGTTGACAAAATTGAGATAGCTCAAAATTGAGAAATTTCGACAGGCGGCCGGTCATCGATTTTTCCCAAAATATACAAGTTTCTGGATCACTAGGAAATTAGTCTAAAACAATGTGCTGACACTAGTCATTGCCATAAAAGTAATAATTTGCACTCCTGGGGCAGTTTTGTTGACAAAATTGAGATAGCTCAAAACTGGAAAATTTCGACAGGCGGCCGTTCATCGATTTTTCCCAAAATATACAAGTTTCTGGATCACTAGGAAATTAGTCTAAAACAATGTGCTGACACTAGACATGACCATAAAGGTAATAATTTGCACTCCTGGGGCAGTTTTGTTGACAAAATTGAGATAGCTCAAAATTGAAAAATTTCGACAGGCGGCCGGTCATCGATTTTTCCCAAAATATACAAGTTTCTGAATCACTAGGAAATTAGTCTAAAACAATGTGCTGACACTAGACATGGCCATAAAAGTAATAATTTGCACTCCTGGGGCAGTTTTGTTGACAAAATTGAGATAGCTCAAAACTGAGAAATTTCGACAGGCGGCCGTTCATCGATTTTTCCCAAAATATACAAGTTTTTGGATCACTAGGAAATTAGTCTAAAAGAATGTGCTGACACTAGACATGACCATAAAGGTAATAATTTGCACTCCTGGGGCAGATTTGTTGACAAAATTCAGATAGCTCAAAATTGAGACATTTCGACAGGCGGCCGGTGATCGATTTTTCCCAAAATATACAAGTTTCTGGATCACTAGGAAATTAGTCTAAACAATGTGCTGACACTAGTCATTGCCATAAAAGTAATAATTTGCACACCTGGGGCAGTTTTGTTGACAAAATTGAGATAGCTCAAAACTGGAAAATTTCGACAGGCGGCCGTTCATCGATTTTTCCCAAAATATACAAGTTTCTGGATCACTAGGAAATTAGTCTAAAACAATGTGCTGACACTAGACATGACCATAAAGGTAATAATTTGCACTCCTGGGGCAGTTTTGTTGACAAAATTGAGATAGCTCAAAATTGAAAAATGTCGACAGGCGGCCGGTCATCAATTTTTCCCAAAATATACAAGTTTCTGAATCACTAGGAAATTAGTCTAAAACAATGTGCTGACACTAGACATGGCCATAAAAGTAATAATTTGCACTCCTGGGGCAGTTTTGTTGACAAAATTGAGATAGCTCAAAACTGAGAAATTTCGACAGGCGGCCGTTCATCGATTTTTCCCAAAATATACAAGTTTTTGGATCACTAGGAAATTAGTCTAAAAGAATGTGCTGACACTAGACATGACCATAAAGGTAATAATTTGCACTCCTGGGGCAGATTTGTTGACAAAATTGAGATAGCTCAAAATTGAGACATTTCGACAGGCGGCCGGTCATCGATTTTTCCCAAAATATACAAGTTTCTGGATCACTAGGAAATTAGTCTAAAAGAATGTGCTGACACTAGACATGACCATAAAGGTAATAATTTGCACTCCTGGGGCAGATTTGTTGACAACATTGAGATAGCTCAAAACTGAGAAATTTCGACAGGCGGCCGTTCATCGATTTTTCCCAAAATATACAAGTTTTTGGATCACTAGGAAATTAGTCTAAAAGAATGTGCTGACACTAGACATGACCATAAAGGTAATAATTTGCACTCCTGGGGCAGATTTGTTGACAAAATTGAGATAGCTCAAAATTGAGACATTTCGACAGGCGGCCGGTCATCGATTTTTCCCAAAATATACAAGTTTCTGGATCACTAGGAAATTAGTCTAAAAGAATGTGCTGACACTAGACATGACCATAAAGGTAATAATTTGCACTCCTGGGGCAGATTTGTTGACAACATTGAGATAGCTCAAAATTGAGACATTTCGACAGGCGGCCGGTCATCGATTTTTCCCAAAATATACAAGTTTCTGGATCACTAGGAAATTAGTCTAAAACAATGTGCTGACACTAGTCATTGCCATAAAAGTAATAATTTGCACTCCTGGGGCAGTTTTGTTGACAAAATTGAGATAGCTCAAAACTGGAAAATTTCGACAGGCGGCCGTTCATCGATTTTTCCCAAAATATACAAGTTTCTGGATCACTAGGAAATTAGTCTAAAACAATGTGCTGACACTAGACATGACCATAAAAGTAATAATTTGCACTCCTGGGGCAGTTTT
This sequence comes from Cepaea hortensis, assembly GCA_963921405.1. Classification (NCBI taxonomy): domain Eukaryota; kingdom Metazoa; phylum Mollusca; class Gastropoda; order Stylommatophora; family Helicidae; genus Cepaea; species Cepaea hortensis. The sequence goes on from OY992887.1 coordinate 91,909,137, forward strand.
GTTGACAAAATTGAGATAGCTCAAAATTGAGAAATTTCGACAGGCGGCCGTTCATGAATTTTCTCCCAAAATATACAAGTTTCTGAATCACTAGGAAAGTAGTCTAAAACAATGTGCTGACACTAGACATGACCATAAAAGTAATAATTTGCACATCTGTGGCAGTTTTGTTGACAAAATTGAGATAGCTCAAAACTGGAAAATTTCGACAGGCGGCCGTTCATCGATTTTTCCCAAAATATACAAGTTTCTGGATCACTAGGAAATTAGTCTAAAACAATGTGCTGACACTAGTCATTGCCATAAAAGTAATAATTTGCACTCCTGGGGCAGTTTTGTTGACAAAATTGAGATAGCTCAAAACTGAGAAATTTCGACAGGCGGCCGTTCATCGATTTTTCCCAAAATATACAAGTTTTTGGATCACTAGGAAATTAGTCTAAAAGAATGTGCTGACACTAGACATGACCATAAAGGTAATAATTTGCACTCCTGGGGCAGATTTGTTGACAAAATTCAGATAGCTCAAAATTGAGACATTTCGACAGGCGGCCGGTGATCGATTTTTCCCAAAATATACAAGTTTCTGGATCACTAGGAAATTAGTCTAAACAATGTGCTGACACTAGTCATTGCCATAAAAGTAATAATTTGCACACCTGGGGCAGTTTTGTTGACAAAATTGAGATAGCTCAAAACTGGAAAATTTCGACAGGCGGCCGTTCATCGATTTTTCCCAAAATATACAAGTTTCTGGATCACTAGGAAATTAGTCTAAAACAATGTGCTGACACTAGACATGACCATAAAGGTAATAATTTGCACTCCTGGGGCAGTTTTGTTGACAAAATTGAGATAGCTCAAAATTGAAAAATGTCGACAGGCGGCCGGTCATCGATTTTTCCCAAAATATACAAGTTTCTGAATCACTAGGAAATTAGTCTAAAACAATGTGCTGACACTAGACATGGCCATAAAAGTAATAATTTGCACTCCTGGGGCAGTTTTGTTGACAAAATTGAGATAGCTCAAAACTGAGAAATTTCGACAGGCGGCCGTTCATCGATTTTTCCCAAAATATACAAGTTTTTGGATCACTAGGAAATTAGTCTAAAAGAATGTGCTGACACTAGACATGACCATAAAGGTAATAATTTGCACTCCTGGGGCAGATTTGTTGACAAAATTGAGATAGCTCAAAATTGAGACATTTCGACAGGCGGCCGGTCATCGATTTTTCCCAAAATATACAAGTTTCTGGATCACTAGGAAATTAGTCTAAAAGAATGTGCTGACACTAGACATGACCATAAAGGTAATAATTTGCACTCCTGGGGCAGATTTGTTGACAACATTGAGATAGCTCAAAATTGAGACATTTCGACAGGCGGCCGGTCATCGATTTTTCCCAAAATATACAAGTTTCTGGATCACTAGGAAATTAGTCTAAAACAATGTGCTGACACTAGTCATTGCCATAAAAGTAATAATTTGCACTCCTGGGGCAGTTTTGTTGACAAAATTGAGATAGCTCAAAACTGGAAAATTTCGACAGGCGGCCGTTCATCGATTTTTCCCAAAATATACAAGTTTCTGGATCACTAGGAAATTAGTCTAAAACAATGTGCTGACACTAGACATGACCATAAAAGTAATAATTTGCACTCCTGGGGCAGTTTTGTTGACAAAATTGAGATAGCTCAAAATTGAGAAATTTCGACAGGCGGCCGTTCATGAATTTTCTCCCAAAATATACAAGTTTCTGAATCACTAGGAAAGTAGTCTAAAACAATGTGCTGACACTAGACATGACCATAAAAGTAATAATTTGCACATCTGTGGCAGTTTTGTTGACAAAATTGAGATAGCTCAAAACTGGAAAATTTCGACAGGCGGCCGTTCATCGATTTTTCCCAAAATATACAAGTTTCTGGATCACTAGGAAATTAGTCTAAAACAATGTGCTGACACTAGTCATTGCCATAAAAGTAATAATTTGCACTCCTGGGGCAGTTTTGTTGACAAAATTGAGATAGCTCAAAACTGGAAAATTTCGACAGGCGGCCGTTCATCGATTTTTCCCAAAATATACAAGTTTCTGGATCACTAGGAAATTAATCTAAAACAATGTGCTGACACTAGACATGACCATAAAGGTAATAATTTGCACTCCTGGGGCAGATTTGTTGACAAAATTGAGATAGCTCAAAATTGAGAAATTTCGACAGGCGGCCGGTCATCGATTTTTCCCAAAATATACAAGTTTCTGGATCACTAGGAAATTAGTCTAAAACAATGTGCTGACACTAGTCATTGCCATAAAAGTAATAATTTGCACTCCTGGGGCAGTTTTGTTGACAAAATTGAGATAGCTCAAAACTGGAAAATTTCGACAGGCGGCCGTTCATCGATTTTTCCCAAAATATACAAGTTTCTGGATCACTAGGAAATTAGTCTAAAACAATGTGCTGACACTAGACATGACCATAAAGGTAATAATTTGCACTCCTGGGGCAGTTTTGTTGACAAAATTGAGATAGCTCAAAATTGAAAAATTTCGACAGGCGGCCGGTCATCGATTTTTCCCAAAATATACAAGTTTCTGAATCACTAGGAAATTAGTCTAAAACAATGTGCTGACACTAGACATGGCCATAAAAGTAATAATTTGCACTCCTGGGGCAGTTTTGTTGACAAAATTGAGATAGCTCAAAACTGAGAAATTTCGACAGGCGGCCGTTCATCGATTTTTCCCAAAATATACAAGTTTTTGGATCACTAGGAAATTAGTCTAAAAGAATGTGCTGACACTAGACATGACCATAAAGGTAATAATTTGCACTCCTGGGGCAGATTTGTTGACAAAATTCAGATAGCTCAAAATTGAGACATTTCGACAGGCGGCCGGTGATCGATTTTTCCCAAAATATACAAGTTTCTGGATCACTAGGAAATTAGTCTAAACAATGTGCTGACACTAGTCATTGCCATAAAAGTAATAATTTGCACACCTGGGGCAGTTTTGTTGACAAAATTGAGATAGCTCAAAACTGGAAAATTTCGACAGGCGGCCGTTCATCGATTTTTCCCAAAATATACAAGTTTCTGGATCACTAGGAAATTAGTCTAAAACAATGTGCTGACACTAGACATGACCATAAAGGTAATAATTTGCACTCCTGGGGCAGTTTTGTTGACAAAATTGAGATAGCTCAAAATTGAAAAATGTCGACAGGCGGCCGGTCATCGATTTTTCCCAAAATATACAAGTTTCTGAATCACTAGGAAATTAGTCTAAAACAATGTGCTGACACTAGACATGGCCATAAAAGTAATAATTTGCACTCCTGGGGCAGTTTTGTTGACAAAATTGAGATAGCTCAAAACTGAGAAATTTCGACAGGCGGCCGTTCATCGATTTTTCCCAAAATATACAAGTTTTTGGATCACTAGGAAATTAGTCTAAAAGAATGTGCTGACACTAGACATGACCATAAAGGTAATAATTTGCACTCCTGGGGCAGATTTGTTGACAAAATTGAGATAGCTCAAAATTGAGACATTTCGACAGGCGGCCGGTCATCGATTTTTCCCAAAATATACAAGTTTCTGGATCACTAGGAAATTAGTCTAAAAGAATGTGCTGACACTAGACATGACCATAAAGGTAATAATTTGCACTCCTGGGGCAGATTTGTTGACAACATTGAGATAGCTCAAAACTGAGAAATTTCGACAGGCGGCCGTTCATCGATTTTTCCCAAAATATACAAGTTTTTGGATCACTAGGAAATTAGTCTAAAAGAATGTGCTGACACTAGACATGACCATAAAGGTAATAATTTGCACTCCTGGGGCAGATTTGTTGACAAAATTGAGATAGCTCAAAATTGAGACATTTCGACAGGCGGCCGGTCATCGATTTTTCCCAAAATATACAAGTTTCTGGATCACTAGGAAATTAGTCTAAAAGAATGTGCTGACACTAGACATGACCATAAAGGTAATAATTTGCACTCCTGGGGCAGATTTGTTGACAACATTGAGATAGCTCAAAATTGAGACATTTCGACAGGCGGCCGGTCATCGATTTTTCCCAAAATATACAAGTTTCTGGATCACTAGGAAATTAGTCTAAAACAATGTGCTGACACTAGTCATTGCCATAAAAGTAATAATTTGCACTCCTGGGGCAGTTTTGTTGACAAAATTGAGATAGCTCAAAACTGGAAAATTTCGACAGGCGGCCGTTCATCGATTTTTCCCAAAATATACAAGTTTCTGGATCACTAGGAAATTAGTCTAAAACAATGTGCTGACACTAGACATGACCATAAAAGTAATAATTTGCACTCCTGGGGCAGTTTTGTTGACAAAATTGAGATAGCTCAAAATTGAGAAATTTCGACAGGCGGCCGTTCATGAATTTTCTCCCAAAATATACAAGTTTCTGAATCACTAGGAAAGTAGTCTAAAACAATGTGCTGACACTAGACATGACCATAAAAGTAATAATTTGCACATCTGTGGCAGTTTTGTTGACAAAATTGAGATAGCTCAAAACTGGAAAATTTCGACAGGCGGCCGTTCATCGATTTTTCCCAAAATATACAAGTTTCTGGATCACTAGGAAATTAGTCTAAAACAATGTGCTGACACTAGTCATTGCCATAAAAGTAATAATTTGCACTCCTGGGGCAGTTTTGTTGACAAAATTGAGATAGCTCAAAACTGGAAAATTTCGACAGGCGGCCGTTCATCGATTTTTCCCAAAATATACAAGTTTCTGGATCACTAGGAAATTAATCTAAAACAATGTGCTGACACTAGACATGACCATAAAGGTAATAATTTGCACTCCTGGGGCAGATTTGTTGACAAAATTGAGATAGCTCAAAATTGAGAAATTTCGACAGGCGGCCGGTCATCGATTTTTCCCAAAATATACAAGTTTCTGGATCACTAGGAAATTAGTCTAAAACAATGTGCTGACACTAGTCATTGCCATAAAAGTAATAATTTGCACTCCTGGGGCAGTTTTGTTGACAAAATTGAGATAGCTCAAAACTGGAAAATTTCGACAGGCGGCCGTTCATCGATTTTTCCCAAAATATACAAGTTTCTGGATCACTAGGAAATTAGTCTAAAACAATGTGCTGACACTAGACATGACCATAAAGGTAATAATTTGCACTCCTGGGGCAGTTTTGTTGACAAAATTGAGATAGCTCAAAATTGAAAAATTTCGACAGGCGGCCGGTCATCGATTTTTCCCAAAATATACAAGTTTCTGAATCACTAGGAAATTAGTCTAAAACAATGTGCTGACACTAGACATGGCCATAAAAGTAATAATTTGCACTCCTGGGGCAGTTTTGTTGACAAAATTGAGATAGCTCAAAACTGAGAAATTTCGACAGGCGGCCGTTCATCGATTTTTCCCAAAATATACAAGTTTTTGGATCACTAGGAAATTAGTCTAAAAGAATGTGCTGACACTAGACATGACCATAAAGGTAATAATTTGCACTCCTGGGGCAGATTTGTTGACAAAATTCAGATAGCTCAAAATTGAGACATTTCGACAGGCGGCCGGTGATCGATTTTTCCCAAAATATACAAGTTTCTGGATCACTAGGAAATTAGTCTAAACAATGTGCTGACACTAGTCATTGCCATAAAAGTAATAATTTGCACACCTGGGGCAGTTTTGTTGACAAAATTGAGATAGCTCAAAACTGGAAAATTTCGACAGGCGGCCGTTCATCGATTTTTCCCAAAATATACAAGTTTCTGGATCACTAGGAAATTAGTCTAAAACAATGTGCTGACACTAGACATGACCATAAAGGTAATAATTTGCACTCCTGGGGCAGTTTTGTTGACAAAATTGAGATAGCTCAAAATTGAAAAATGTCGACAGGCGGCCGGTCATCGATTTTTCCCAAAATATACAAGTTTCTGAATCACTAGGAAATTAGTCTAAAACAATGTGCTGACACTAGACATGGCCATAAAAGTAATAATTTGCACTCCTGGGGCAGTTTTGTTGACAAAATTGAGATAGCTCAAAACTGAGAAATTTCGACAGGCGGCCGTTCATCGATTTTTCCCAAAATATACAAGTTTTTGGATCACTAGGAAATTAGTCTAAAAGAATGTGCTGACACTAGACATGACCATAAAGGTAATAATTTGCACTCCTGGGGCAGATTTGTTGACAAAATTGAGATAGCTCAAAATTGAGACATTTCGACAGGCGGCCGGTCATCGATTTTTCCCAAAATATACAAGTTTCTGGATCACTAGGAAATTAGTCTAAAAGAATGTGCTGACACTAGACATGACCATAAAGGTAATAATTTGCACTCCTGGGGCAGATTTGTTGACAACATTGAGATAGCTCAAAATTGAGACATTTCGACAGGCGGCCGGTCATCGATTTTTCCCAAAATATACAAGTTTCTGGATCACTAGGAAATTAGTCTAAAACAATGTGCTGACACTAGTCATTGCCATAAAAGTAATAATTTGCACTCCTGGGGCAGTTTTGTTGACAAAATTGAGATAGCTCAAAACTGGAAAATTTCGACAGGCGGCCGTTCATCGATTTTTCCCAAAATATACAAGTTTCTGGATCACTAGGAAATTAGTCTAAAACAATGTGCTGACACTAGACATGACCATAAAAGTAATAATTTGCACTCCTGGGGCAGTTTTGTTGACAAAATTGAGATAGCTCAAAATTGAGAAATTTCGACAGGCGGCCGTTCATGAATTTTCTCCCAAAATATACAAGTTTCTGAATCACTAGGAAAGTAGTCTAAAACAATGTGCTGACACTAGACATGACCATAAAAGTAATAATTTGCACATCTGTGGCAGTTTTGTTGACAAAATTGAGATAGCTCAAAACTGGAAAATTTCGACAGGCGGCCGTTCATCGATTTTTCCCAAAATATACAAGTTTCTGGATCACTAGGAAATTAGTCTAAAACAATGTGCTGACACTAGTCATTGCCATAAAAGTAATAATTTGCACTCCTGGGGCAGTTTTGTTGACAAAATTGAGATAGCTCAAAACTGGAAAATTTCGACAGGCGGCCGTTCATCGATTTTTCCCAAAATATACAAGTTTCTGGATCACTAGGAAATTAATCTAAAACAATGTGCTGACACTAGACATGACCATAAAGGTAATAATTTGCACTCCTGGGGCAGATTTGTTGACAAAATTGAGATAGCTCAAAATTGAGAAATTTCGACAGGCGGCCGGTCATCGATTTTTCCCAAAATATACAAGTTTCTGGATCACTAGGAAATTAGTCTAAAACAATGTGCTGACACTAGTCATTGCCATAAAAGTAATAATTTGCACTCCTGGGGCAGTTTTGTTGACAAAATTGAGATAGCTCAAAACTGGAAAATTTCGACAGGCGGCCGTTCATCGATTTTTCCCAAAATATACAAGTTTCTGGATCACTAGGAAATTAGTCTAAAACAATGTGCTGACACTAGACATGACCATAAAGGTAATAATTTGCACTCCTGGGGCAGTTTTGTTGACAAAATTGAGATAGCTCAAAATTGAAAAATTTCGACAGGCGGCCGGTCATCGATTTTTCCCAAAATATACAAGTTTCTGAATCACTAGGAAATTAGTCTAAAACAATGTGCTGACACTAGACATGGCCATAAAAGTAATAATTTGCACTCCTGGGGCAGTTTTGTTGACAAAATTGAGATAGCTCAAAACTGAGAAATTTCGACAGGCGGCCGTTCATCGATTTTTCCCAAAATATACAAGTTTTTGGATCACTAGGAAATTAGTCTAAAAGAATGTGCTGACACTAGACATGACCATAAAGGTAATAATTTGCACTCCTGGGGCAGATTTGTTGACAAAATTCAGATAGCTCAAAATTGAGACATTTCGACAGGCGGCCGGTGATCAATTTTTCCCAAAATATACAAGTTTCTGGATCACTAGGAAATTAGTCTAAACAATGTGCTGACACTAGTCATTGCCATAAAAGTAATAATTTGCACACCTGGGGCAGTTTTGTTGACAAAATTGAGATAGCTCAAAACTGGAAAATTTCGACAGGCGGCCGTTCATCGATTTTTCCCAAAATATACAAGTTTCTGGATCACTAGGAAATTAGTCTAAAAGAATGTGCTGACACTAGACATGGCCATAAAGGTAATAATTTGCACTCCTGGGGCAGATTTGTTGACAACATTGAGATAGCTCAAAATTGAGACATTTCGACAGGCGGCCGGTCATCGATTTTTCCCAAAATATACAAGTTTCTGGATCACTAGGAAATTAGTCTAAAACAATGTGCTGACACTAGTCATTGCCATAAAAGTAATAATTTGCACTCCTGGGGCAGTTTTGTTGACAAAATTGAGATAGCTCAAAACTGGAAAATTTCGACAGGCGGCCGTTCATCGATTTTTCCCAAAATATACAAGTTTCTGGATCACTAGGAAATTAGTCTAAAACAATGTGCTGACACTAGACATGACCATAAAAGTAATAATTTGCACTCCTGGGGCAGTTTTGTTGACAAAATTGAGATAGCTCAAAATTGAGAAATTTCGACAGGCGGCCGTTCATGAATTTTCTCCCAAAATATACAAGTTTCTGAATCACTAGGAAAGTAGTCTAAAACAATGTGCTGACACTAGACATGACCATAAAAGTAATAATTTGCACATCTGTGGCAGTTTTGTTGACAAAATTGAGATAGCTCAAAATTGAGAAATTTCGACATGCGGCCGGTCATCGATTTTTCCCAAAATATACAAGTTTCTGAATCACTAGGAAATTAGCCTAAAACAATGTGCTGACACTAGACATGACCATAAAGGTAATAATTTGCACTCCTGGGGCAGATTTGTTGACAAAATTGAGATAGCTCAAAATTGAGAAATTTCGACAGGCGGCCGGTCACCGATTTTTCCCAAAATATACAAGTTTCTGGATCACTAGGAAATTAGTCTAAAACAATGTGCTGACACTAGTCATTGCCATAAAAGTAATAATTTGCACTCCTGGGGCAGTTTTGTTGACAAAATTGAGATAGCTCAAAACTGGAAAATTTCGACAGGCGGCCGTTCATCGATTTTTCCCAAAATATACAAGTTTCTGGATCACTAGGAAATTAGTCTAAAACAATGTGCTGACACTAGTCATTGATATAAAAGTAATAATTTGCACTCCTGGGGCAGTTTTGTTGACAAAATTGAGATAGCTCAAAACTGGAAAATTTCGACAGGCGGCCGTTCATCGATTTTTCCCAAAATATACAAGTTTCTGGATCACTAGGAAATTAGTCTAAAACAATGTGCTGACACTAGACATGACCATAAAAGTAATAATTTGCACTCCTGGCGCAGTTTTGTTTAGAAATTTTAGATAGCACAACATTGAGAAATTTCGACAGGCGGCCGATCATGGATTTTTCCCAAAATATACAAGTTTCTGGATCACTAGGAAATTAGTCTAAAACAATGTGCTGGCACTAGACATGACCATAAAAGTAATAATTTGCACTCCTGGGGCAGTTTTGTTTACAAAATTGAGATAGCTCAAAATTGAGAAATTTCGACAGGCGGCCGTTCATGTATTTTCTCCCAAAATATACAAGTTTCTGAATCACTAGGAAAGTAGTCTAAAACAATGTGCTGACACTAGACATGACCATAAAAGTAATAATTTGCACATCTGTGGCAGTTTTGTTGACAAAATTGAGATAGCTCAAAATTGAGAAATTTCGACATGCGGCCGGTCATCGATTTTTCCCAAAATATACAAGTTTCTGAATGACTAGGAAATTAGTCTAAAACAATGTGCTGACACTAGACATGACCATAAAGGTAATAATTTGCACTCCTGGGGCAGATTTGTTGACAACATTGAGATAGCTCAAAATTGAGACATTTCGACAGGCGGCCGTTCATCGATTTTTCCCAAAATATACAAGTTTCTGGATCACTAGGAAATTAGTCTAAAAGAATGTGCTGACACTAGACATGACCATAAAGGTAATAATTTGCACTCCTGGGGCAGATTTGTTGACAACATTGAGATAGCTCAAAATTGAGACATTTCGACAGGCGGCCGGTCATCGATTTTTCCCAAAATATACAAGTTTCTGGATCACTAGGAAAGTAGTCTAAAACAATGTGCTGACACTAGACATGACCATAAAAGTAATAATTTGCACATCTGTGGCAGTTTTGTTGACAAAATTGAGATAGCTCAAAATTGAGAAATTTTGACATGCGGCCGGTCATCGATTTTTCCCAAAATATACAAGTTTCTGAATCACTAGGAAATTAGTCTAAAACAATGTGCTGACACTAGACATGACCATAAAGGTAATAATTTGCACTCCTGGGGCAGATTTGTTGACAAAATTGAGATAGCTCAAAATTGAGAAATTTCGACAGGCGGCCGGTCATCGATTTTTCCCAAAATATACAAGTTTCTGGATCACTAGGAAATTAGTCTAAAACAATGTGCTGACACTAGTCATTGCCATAAAAGTAATAATTAACACTCCTGGGGCAGTTTTGTTGACAAAATTGAGATAGCTCAAAACTGGAAAATTTCGACAGGCGGCCGTTCATCGATTTTTCCCAAAATATACAAGTTTCTTGATCACTAGGAAATTAGTCTAAAAGAATGTGCTGACACTAGACATGACCATAAAGGTAATAATTTGCACTCCTGGGGCAGTTTTGTTGACAAAATTGAGATAGCTCAAAATTGAAAAATTTCGACATGCGGCCGGTCATCGATTTTTCGCAAAATATACAAGTTTCTGGATCACTAGGAAATTAGTCTAAAACAATGTGCTGACACTAGACATGACCATAAAGGTAATAATTTGCACTCCTGTTGCAGATTTGTTGACAAAATTGAGATAGCTCAAAATTGAGAAATTTCGACAGGCGGCCGGTCATTGATTTTTCCCAAAATATACAAGTTTCTGGATCACTAGGAAATTAGTCTAAAACAATGTGCTGACACTAGAGATGACCATAAAAGTAATAATTTGCACTCCTGGCGCAGTTTTGTTTAGAAATTTTAGATAGCATAAAATTGAGAAATTTCGACAGGCGGCCGATCATGGATTTTTCCCAAAATATACAAGTTTCTGGATCACTAGGAAAGTAGTCTAAAACAATGTGCTGACACTAGACATGACCATAAAAGTAATAATTTGCACTCCTGGCGCAGTTTTGTTTAGAAATTTTAGATAGCACAACATTGAGAAATTTCGACAGGCGGCCGATCATGGATTTTTCCCAAAATATACAAGTTTCTGGATCACTAGGAAATTAGTCTAAAACAATGTGCTGACACTAGACATGACCATAAAGGTAATAATTTGCACTCCTGGGGCAGATTTGTTGACAACATTGAGATAGCTCAAAATTGAGACATTTCGACAGGCGGCCGTTCATCGATTTTTCCCAAAATATACAAGTTTCTGGATCACTAGGAAATTAGTCTAAAAGAATGTGCTGACACTAGACATGACCATAAAGGTAATAATTTGCACTCCTGGGGCAGATTTGTTGACAACATTGAGATAGCTCAAAATTGAGACATTTCGACAGGCGGCCGGTCATCGATTTTTCCCAAAATATACAAGTTTCTGGATCACTAGGAAATTAGTCTAAAACAATGTGCTGACACTAGTCATTGCCATAAAAGTAATAATTTGCACTCCTGGGGCAGTTTTGTTGACAAAATTGAGATAGCTCAAAACTGGAAAATTTCGACAGGCGGCCGTTCATCGATTTTTCCCAAAATATACAAGTTTCTGGATCACTAGGAAATTAGTCTAAAACAATGTGCTGACACTAGTCATTGCCATAAAAGTAATAATTTGCACTCCTGGGGCAGTTTTGTTGACAAAATTGAGATAGCTCAAAACTGGAAAATTTCGACAGGCGGCCGTTCATCGATTTTTCCCAAAATATACAAGTTTCTGGATCACTAGGAAATTAATCTAAAACAATGTGCTGACACTAGACATGACCATAAAGGTAATAATTTGCACTCCTGGGGCAGATTTGTTGACAAAATTGAGATAGCTCAAAATTGAGAAATTTCGACAGGCGGCCGGTCATCGATTTTTCCCAAAATATACAAGTTTCTGGATCACTAGGAAATTAGTCTAAAACAATGTGCTGACACTAGTCATTGCCATAAAAGTAATAATTTGCACTCCTGGGGCAGTTTTGTTGACAAAATTGAGATAGCTCAAAACTGGAAAATTTCGACAGGCGGCCGTTCATCGATTTTTCCCAAAATATACAAGTTTCTGGATCACTAGGAAATTAGTCTAAAACAATGTGCTGACACTAGACATGACCATAAAGGTAATAATTTGCACTCCTGGGGCAGTTTTGTTGACAAAATTGAGATAGCTCAAAATTGAAAAATTTCGACAGGCGGCCGGTCATCGATTTTTCCCAAAATATACAAGTTTCTGAATCACTAGGAAATTAGTCTAAAACAATGTGCTGACACTAGACATGGCCATAAAAGTAATAATTTGCACTCCTGGGGCAGTTTTGTTGACAAAATTGAGATAGCTCAAAACTGAGAAATTTCGACAGGCGGCCGTTCATCGATTTTTCCCAAAATATACAAGTTTTTGGATCACTAGGAAATTAGTCTAAAAGAATGTGCTGACACTAGACATGACCATAAAGGTAATAATTTGCACTCCTGGGGCAGATTTGTTGACAAAATTCAGATAGCTCAAAATTGAGACATTTCGACAGGCGGCCGGTGATCGATTTTTCCCAAAATATACAAGTTTCTGGATCACTAGGAAATTAGTCTAAACAATGTGCTGACACTAGTCATTGCCATAAAAGTAATAATTTGCACACCTGGGGCAGTTTTGTTGACAAAATTGAGATAGCTCAAAACTGGAAAATTTCGACAGGCGGCCGTTCATCGATTTTTCCCAAAATATACAAGTTTCTGGATCACTAGGAAATTAGTCTAAAACAATGTGCTGACACTAGACATGACCATAAAGGTAATAATTTGCACTCCTGGGGCAGATTTGTTGACAAAATTGAGATAGCTCAAAATTGAAAAATGTCGACAGGCGGCCGGTCATCGATTTTTCCCAAAATATACAAGTTTCTGGATCACTAGGAAATTAGTCTAAAAGAATGTGCTGACACTAGACATGACCATAAAGGTAATAATTTGCACTCCTGGGGCAGATTTGTTGACAACATTGAGATAGCTCAAAATTGAGACATTTCGACAGGCGGCCGGTCATCGATTTTTCCCAAAATATACAAGTTTCTGGATCACTAGGAAATTAGTCTAAAACAATGTGCTGACACTAGTCATTGCCATAAAAGTAATAATTTGCACTCCTGGGGCAGTTTTGTTGACAAAATTGAGATAGCTCAAAACTGGAAAATTTCGACAGGCGGCCGTTCATCGATTTTTCCCAAAATATACAAGTTTCTGGATCACTAGGAAATTAGTCTAAAACAATGTGCTGACACTAGACATGACCATAAAAGTAATAATTTGCACTCCTGGGGCAGTTTTGTTGACAAAATTGAGATAGCTCAAAATTGAGAAATTTCGACAGGCGGCCGTTCATGAATTTTCTCCCAAAATATACAAGTTTCTGAATCACTAGGAAAGTAGTCTAAAACAATGTGCTGACACTAGACATGACCATAAAAGTAATAATTTGCACATCTGTGGCAGTTTTGTTGACAAAATTGAGATAGCTCAAAACTGGAAAATTTCGACAGGCGGCCGTTCATCGATTTTTCCCAAAATATACAAGTTTCTGGATCACTAGGAAATTAGTCTAAAACAATGTGCTGACACTAGTCATTGCCATAAAAGTAATAATTTGCACTCCTGGGGCAGTTTTGTTGACAAAATTGAGATAGCTCAAAACTGGAAAATTTCGACAGGCGGCCGTTCATCGATTTTTCCCAAAATATACAAGTTTCTGGATCACTAGGAAATTAATCTAAAACAATGTGCTGACACTAGACATGACCATAAAGGTAATAATTTGCACTCCTGGGGCAGATTTGTTGACAAAATTGAGATAGCTCAAAATTGAGAAATTTCGACAGGCGGCCGGTCATCGATTTTTCCCAAAATATACAAGTTTCTGGATCACTAGGAAATTAGTCTAAAACAATGTGCTGACACTAGTCATTGCCATAAAAGTAATAATTTGCACTCCTGGGGCAGTTTTGTTGACAAAATTGAGATAGCTCAAAACTGGAAAATTTCGACAGGCGGCCGTTCATCGATTTTTCCCAAAATATACAAGTTTCTGGATCACTAGGAAATTAGTCTAAAACAATGTGCTGACACTAGACATGACCATAAAGGTAATAATTTGCACTCCTGGGGCAGTTTTGTTGACAAAATTGAGATAGCTCAAAATTGAAAAATTTCGACAGGCGGCCGGTCATCGATTTTTCCCAAAATATACAAGTTTCTGAATCACTAGGAAATTAGTCTAAAACAATGTGCTGACACTAGACATGGCCATAAAAGTAATAATTTGCACTCCTGGGGCAGTTTTGTTGACAAAATTGAGATAGCTCAAAACTGAGAAATTTCGACAGGCGGCCGTTCATCGATTTTTCCCAAAATATACAAGTTTTTGGATCACTAGGAAATTAGTCTAAAAGAATGTGCTGACACTAGACATGACCATAAAAGTAATAATTTGCACTCCTGGGGCAGTTTTGTTGACAAAATTGAGATAGCTCAAAACTGAGAAATTTCGACAGGCGGCCGTTCATCGATTTTTCCCAAAATATACAAGTTTCTGGATCACTAGGAAATTAGTCTAAAACAATGTGCTGACACTAGACATGACCATAAAAGTAATAATTTGCACTCCTGGGGCAGTTTTGTTGACAAAATTGAGATAGCTCAAAATTGAGAAATTTCGACAGGCGGCCGTTCATGAATTTTCTCCCAAAATATACAAGTTTCTGAATCACTAGGAAAGTAGTCTAAAACAATGTGCTGACACTAGACATGACCATAAAAGTAATAATTTGCACATCTGTGGCAGTTTTGTTGACAAAATTGAGATAGCTCAAAACTGGAAAATTTCGACAGGCGGCCGTTCATCGATTTTTCCCAAAATATACAAGTTTCTGGATCACTAGGAAATTAGTCTAAAACAATGTGCTGACACTAGTCATTGCCATAAAAGTAATAATTTGCACTCCTGGGGCAGTTTTGTTGACAAAATTGAGATAGCTCAAAACTGGAAAATTTCGACAGGCGGCCGTTCATCGATTTTTCCCAAAATATACAAGTTTCTGGATCACTAGGAAATTAATCTAAAACAATGTGCTGACACTAGACATGACCATAAAGGTAATAATTTGCACTCCTGGGGCAGATTTGTTGACAAAATTGAGATAGCTCAAAATTGAGAAATTTCGACAGGCGGCCGGTCATCGATTTTTCCCAAAATATACAAGTTTCTGGATCACTAGGAAATTAGTCTAAAACAATGTGCTGACACTAGTCATTGCCATAAAAGTAATAATTTGCACTCCTGGGGCAGTTTTGTTGACAAAATTGAGATAGCTCAAAACTGGAAAATTTCGACAGGCGGCCGTTCATCGATTTTTCCCAAAATATACAAGTTTCTGGATCACTAGGAAATTAGTCTAAAACAATGTGCTGACACTAGACATGACCATAAAGGTAATAATTTGCACTCCTGGGGCAGTTTTGTTGACAAAATTGAGATAGCTCAAAATTGAAAAATTTCGACAGGCGGCCGGTCATCGATTTTTCCCAAAATATACAAGTTTCTGAATCACTAGGAAATTAGTCTAAAACAATGTGCTGACACTAGACATGGCCATAAAAGTAATAATTTGCACTCCTGGGGCAGTTTTGTTGACAAAATTGAGATAGCTCAAAACTGAGAAATTTCGACAGGCGGCCGTTCATCGATTTTTCCCAAAATATACAAGTTTTTGGATCACTAGGAAATTAGTCTAAAAGAATGTGCTGACACTAGACATGACCATAAAGGTAATAATTTGCACTCCTGGGGCAGATTTGTTGACAAAATTCAGATAGCTCAAAATTGAGACATTTCGACAGGCGGCCGGTGATCAATTTTTCCCAAAATATACAAGTTTCTGGATCACTAGGAAATTAGTCTAAACAATGTGCTGACACTAGTCATTGCCATAAAAGTAATAATTTGCACACCTGGGGCAGTTTTGTTGACAAAATTGAGATAGCTCAAAACTGGAAAATTTCGACAGGCGGCCGTTCATCGATTTTTCCCAAAATATACAAGTTTCTGGATCACTAGGAAATTAGTCTAAAAGAATGTGCTGACACTAGACATGGCCATAAAGGTAATAATTTGCACTCCTGGGGCAGATTTGTTGACAACATTGAGATAGCTCAAAATTGAGACATTTCGACAGGCGGCCGGTCATCGATTTTTCCCAAAATATACAAGTTTCTGGATCACTAGGAAATTAGTCTAAAACAATGTGCTGACACTAGTCATTGCCATAAAAGTAATAATTTGCACTCCTGGGGCAGTTTTGTTGACAAAATTGAGATAGCTCAAAACTGGAAAATTTCGACAGGCGGCCGTTCATCGATTTTTCCCAAAATATACAAGTTTCTGGATCACTAGGAAATTAGTCTAAAACAATGTGCTGACACTAGACATGACCATAAAAGTAATAATTTGCACTCCTGGGGCAGTTTTGTTGACAAAATTGAGATAGCTCAAAATTGAGAAATTTCGACAGGCGGCCGTTCATGAATTTTCTCCCAAAATATACAAGTTTCTGAATCACTAGGAAAGTAGTCTAAAACAATGTGCTGACACTAGACATGACCATAAAAGTAATAATTTGCACATCTGTGGCAGTTTTGTTGACAAAATTGAGATAGCTCAAAATTGAGAAATTTCGACATGCGGCCGGTCATCGATTTTTCCCAAAATATACAAGTTTCTGAATCACTAGGAAATTAGCCTAAAACAATGTGCTGACACTAGACATGACCATAAAGGTAATAATTTGCACTCCTGGGGCAGATTTGTTGACAAAATTGAGATAGCTCAAAATTGAGAAATTTCGACAGGCGGCCGGTCACCGATTTTTCCCAAAATATACAAGTTTCTGGATCACTAGGAAATTAGTCTAAAACAATGTGCTGACACTAGTCATTGCCATAAAAGTAATAATTTGCACTCCTGGGGCAGTTTTGTTGACAAAATTGAGATAGCTCAAAACTGGAAAATTTCGACAGGCGGCCGTTCATCGATTTTTCCCAAAATATACAAGTTTCTGGATCACTAGGAAATTAGTCTAAAACAATGTGCTGACACTAGTCATTGATATAAAAGTAATAATTTGCACTCCTGGGGCAGTTTTGTTGACAAAATTGAGATAGCTCAAAACTGGAAAATTTCGACAGGCGGCCGTTCATCGATTTTTCCCAAAATATACAAGTTTCTGGATCACTAGGAAATTAGTCTAAAACAATGTGCTGACACTAGACATGACCATAAAAGTAATAATTTGCACTCCTGGCGCAGTTTTGTTTAGAAATTTTAGATAGCACAACATTGAGAAATTTCGACAGGCGGCCGATCATGGATTTTTCCCAAAATATACAAGTTTCTGGATCACTAGGAAATTAGTCTAAAACAATGTGCTGGCACTAGACATGACCATAAAAGTAATAATTTGCACTCCTGGGGCAGTTTTGTTTACAAAATTGAGATAGCTCAAAATTGAGAAATTTCGACAGGCGGCCGTTCATGTATTTTCTCCCAAAATATACAAGTTTCTGAATCACTAGGAAAGTAGTCTAAAACAATGTGCTGACACTAGACATGACCATAAAAGTAATAATTTGCACATCTGTGGCAGTTTTGTTGACAAAATTGAGATAGCTCAAAATTGAGAAATTTCGACATGCGGCCGGTCATCGATTTTTCCCAAAATATACAAGTTTCTGAATGACTAGGAAATTAGTCTAAAACAATGTGCTGACACTAGACATGACCATAAAGGTAATAATTTGCACTCCTGGGGCAGATTTGTTGACAACATTGAGATAGCTCAAAATTGAGACATTTCGACAGGCGGCCGTTCATCGATTTTTCCCAAAATATACAAGTTTCTGGATCACTAGGAAATTAGTCTAAAAGAATGTGCTGACACTAGACATGACCATAAAGGTAATAATTTGCACTCCTGGGGCAGATTTGTTGACAACATTGAGATAGCTCAAAATTGAGACATTTCGACAGGCGGCCGGTCATCGATTTTTCCCAAAATATACAAGTTTCTGGATCACTAGGAAAGTAGTCTAAAACAATGTGCTGACACTAGACATGACCATAAAAGTAATAATTTGCACATCTGTGGCAGTTTTGTTGACAAAATTGAGATAGCTCAAAATTGAGAAATTTTGACATGCGGCCGGTCATCGATTTTTCCCAAAATATACAAGTTTCTGAATCACTAGGAAATTAGTCTAAAACAATGTGCTGACACTAGACATGACCATAAAGGTAATAATTTGCACTCCTGGGGCAGATTTGTTGACAAAATTGAGATAGCTCAAAATTGAGAAATTTCGACAGGCGGCCGGTCATCGATTTTTCCCAAAATATACAAGTTTCTGGATCACTAGGAAATTAGTCTAAAACAATGTGCTGACACTAGTCATTGCCATAAAAGTAATAATTAACACTCCTGGGGCAGTTTTGTTGACAAAATTGAGATAGCTCAAAACTGGAAAATTTCGACAGGCGGCCGTTCATCGATTTTTCCCAAAATATACAAGTTTCTTGATCACTAGGAAATTAGTCTAAAAGAATGTGCTGACACTAGACATGACCATAAAGGTAATAATTTGCACTCCTGGGGCAGTTTTGTTGACAAAATTGAGATAGCTCAAAATTGAAAAATTTCGACATGCGGCCGGTCATCGATTTTTCGCAAAATATACAAGTTTCTGGATCACTAGGAAATTAGTCTAAAACAATGTGCTGACACTAGACATGACCATAAAGGTAATAATTTGCACTCCTGTTGCAGATTTGTTGACAAAATTGAGATAGCTCAAAATTGAGAAATTTCGACAGGCGGCCGGTCATTGATTTTTCCCAAAATATACAAGTTTCTGGATCACTAGGAAATTAGTCTAAAACAATGTGCTGACACTAGAGATGACCATAAAAGTAATAATTTGCACTCCTGGCGCAGTTTTGTTTAGAAATTTTAGATAGCATAAAATTGAGAAATTTCGACAGGCGGCCGATCATGGATTTTTCCCAAAATATACAAGTTTCTGGATCACTAGGAAAGTAGTCTAAAACAATGTGCTGACACTAGACATGACCATAAAAGTAATAATTTGCACTCCTGGCGCAGTTTTGTTTAGAAATTTTAGATAGCACAACATTGAGAAATTTCGACAGGCGGCCGATCATGGATTTTTCCCAAAATATACAAGTTTCTGGATCACTAGGAAATTAGTCTAAAACAATGTGCTGACACTAGACATGACCATAAAGGTAATAATTTGCACTCCTGGGGCAGATTTGTTGACAACATTGAGATAGCTCAAAATTGAGACATTTCGACAGGCGGCCGTTCATCGATTTTTCCCAAAATATACAAGTTTCTGGATCACTAGGAAATTAGTCTAAAAGAATGTGCTGACACTAGACATGACCATAAAGGTAATAATTTGCACTCCTGGGGCAGATTTGTTGACAACATTGAGATAGCTCAAAATTGAGACATTTCGACAGGCGGCCGGTCATCGATTTTTCCCAAAATATACAAGTTTCTGGATCACTAGGAAATTAGTCTAAAACAATGTGCTGACACTAGTCATTGCCATAAAAGTAATAATTTGCACTCCTGGGGCAGTTTTGTTGACAAAATTGAGATAGCTCAAAACTGGAAAATTTCGACAGGCGGCCGTTCATCGATTTTTCCCAAAATATACAAGTTTCTGGATCACTAGGAAATTAGTCTAAAACAATGTGCTGACACTAGTCATTGCCATAAAAGTAATAATTTGCACTCCTGGGGCAGTTTTGTTGACAAAATTGAGATAGCTCAAAACTGGAAAATTTCGACAGGCGGCCGTTCATCGATTTTTCCCAAAATATACAAGTTTCTGGATCACTAGGAAATTAATCTAAAACAATGTGCTGACACTAGACATGACCATAAAGGTAATAATTTGCACTCCTGGGGCAGATTTGTTGACAAAATTGAGATAGCTCAAAATTGAGAAATTTCGACAGGCGGCCGGTCATCGATTTTTCCCAAAATATACAAGTTTCTGGATCACTAGGAAATTAGTCTAAAACAATGTGCTGACACTAGTCATTGCCATAAAAGTAATAATTTGCACTCCTGGGGCAGTTTTGTTGACAAAATTGAGATAGCTCAAAACTGGAAAATTTCGACAGGCGGCCGTTCATCGATTTTTCCCAAAATATACAAGTTTCTGGATCACTAGGAAATTAGTCTAAAACAATGTGCTGACACTAGACATGACCATAAAGGTAATAATTTGCACTCCTGGGGCAGTTTTGTTGACAAAATTGAGATAGCTCAAAATTGAAAAATTTCGACAGGCGGCCGGTCATCGATTTTTCCCAAAATATACAAGTTTCTGAATCACTAGGAAATTAGTCTAAAACAATGTGCTGACACTAGACATGGCCATAAAAGTAATAATTTGCACTCCTGGGGCAGTTTTGTTGACAAAATTGAGATAGCTCAAAACTGAGAAATTTCGACAGGCGGCCGTTCATCGATTTTTCCCAAAATATACAAGTTTTTGGATCACTAGGAAATTAGTCTAAAAGAATGTGCTGACACTAGACATGACCATAAAGGTAATAATTTGCACTCCTGGGGCAGATTTGTTGACAAAATTCAGATAGCTCAAAATTGAGACATTTCGACAGGCGGCCGGTGATCGATTTTTCCCAAAATATACAAGTTTCTGGATCACTAGGAAATTAGTCTAAACAATGTGCTGACACTAGTCATTGCCATAAAAGTAATAATTTGCACACCTGGGGCAGTTTTGTTGACAAAATTGAGATAGCTCAAAACTGGAAAATTTCGACAGGCGGCCGTTCATCGATTTTTCCCAAAATATACAAGTTTCTGGATCACTAGGAAATTAGTCTAAAACAATGTGCTGACACTAGACATGACCATAAAGGTAATAATTTGCACTCCTGGGGCAGATTTGTTGACAAAATTGAGATAGCTCAAAATTGAAAAATGTCGACAGGCGGCCGGTCATCGATTTTTCCCAAAATATACAAGTTTCTGGATCACTAGGAAATTAGTCTAAAAGAATGTGCTGACACTAGACATGACCATAAAGGTAATAATTTGCACTCCTGGGGCAGATTTGTTGACAACATTGAGATAGCTCAAAATTGAGACATTTCGACAGGCGGCCGGTCATCGATTTTTCCCAAAATATACAAGTTTCTGGATCACTAGGAAATTAGTCTAAAACAATGTGCTGACACTAGTCATTGCCATAAAAGTAATAATTTGCACTCCTGGGGCAGTTTTGTTGACAAAATTGAGATAGCTCAAAACTGGAAAATTTCGACAGGCGGCCGTTCATCGATTTTTCCCAAAATATACAAGTTTCTGGATCACTAGGAAATTAGTCTAAAACAATGTGCTGACACTAGACATGACCATAAAAGTAATAATTTGCACTCCTGGGGCAGTTTTGTTGACAAAATTGAGATAGCTCAAAATTGAGAAATTTCGACAGGCGGCCGTTCATGAATTTTCTCCCAAAATATACAAGTTTCTGAATCACTAGGAAAGTAGTCTAAAACAATGTGCTGACACTAGACATGACCATAAAAGTAATAATTTGCACATCTGTGGCAGTTTTGTTGACAAAATTGAGATAGCTCAAAACTGGAAAATTTCGACAGGCGGCCGTTCATCGATTTTTCCCAAAATATACAAGTTTCTGGATCACTAGGAAATTAGTCTAAAACAATGTGCTGACACTAGTCATTGCCATAAAAGTAATAATTTGCACTCCTGGGGCAGTTTTGTTGACAAAATTGAGATAGCTCAAAACTGGAAAATTTCGACAGGCGGCCGTTCATCGATTTTTCCCAAAATATACAAGTTTCTGGATCACTAGGAAATTAATCTAAAACAATGTGCTGACACTAGACATGACCATAAAGGTAATAATTTGCACTCCTGGGGCAGATTTGTTGACAAAATTGAGATAGCTCAAAATTGAGAAATTTCGACAGGCGGCCGGTCATCGATTTTTCCCAAAATATACAAGTTTCTGGATCACTAGGAAATTAGTCTAAAACAATGTGCTGACACTAGTCATTGCCATAAAAGTAATAATTTGCACTCCTGGGGCAGTTTTGTTGACAAAATTGAGATAGCTCAAAACTGGAAAATTTCGACAGGCGGCCGTTCATCGATTTTTCCCAAAATATACAAGTTTCTGGATCACTAGGAAATTAGTCTAAAACAATGTGCTGACACTAGACATGACCATAAAGGTAATAATTTGCACTCCTGGGGCAGTTTTGTTGACAAAATTGAGATAGCTCAAAATTGAAAAATTTCGACAGGCGGCCGGTCATCGATTTTTCCCAAAATATACAAGTTTCTGAATCACTAGGAAATTAGTCTAAAACAATGTGCTGACACTAGACATGGCCATAAAAGTAATAATTTGCACTCCTGGGGCAGTTTTGTTGACAAAATTGAGATAGCTCAAAACTGAGAAATTTCGACAGGCGGCCGTTCATCGATTTTTCCCAAAATATACAAGTTTTTGGATCACTAGGAAATTAGTCTAAAAGAATGTGCTGACACTAGACATGACCATAAAGGTAATAATTTGCACTCCTGGGGCAGTTTTGTTGACAAAATTGAGATAGCTCAAAATTGAAAAATGTCGACAGGCGGCCGGTCATCGATTTTTCCCAAAATATACAAGTTTCTGAATCACTAGGAAATTAGTCTAAAACAATGTGCTGACACTAGTCATTGCCATAAAAGTAATAATTAACACTCCTGGGGCAGTTTTGTTGACAAAATTGAGATAGCTCAAAACTGGAAAATTTCGACAGGCGGCCGTTCATCGATTTTTCCCAAAATATACAAGTTTCTGGATCACTAGGAAATTAGTCTAAAAGAATGTGCTGACACTAGACATGACCATAAAGGTAATAATTTGCACTCCTGGGGCAGTTTTGTTGACAAAATTGAGATAGCTCAAAATTGAAAAATTTCGACATGCGGCCGTTCATCGATTTTTCCCAAAATATACAAGTTTCTGGATCACTAGGAAATTAGTCTAAAACAATGTGCTGACACTAGACATGACCATAAAGGTAATAATTTGCACTCCTGGGGCAGTTTTGTTGACAAAATTGAGATAGCTCAAAATTGAAAAATGTCGACAGGCGGCCGGTCATCGATTTTTCCCAAAATATACAAGTTTCTGAATCACTAGGAAATTAGTCTAAAACAATGTGCTGACACTAGACATGGCCATAAAAGTAATAATTTGCACTCCTGGGGCAGTTTTGTTGACAAAATTGAGATAGCTCAAAACTGAGAAATTTCGACAGGCGGCCGTTCATCGATTTTTCCCAAAATATACAAGTTTTTGGATCACTAGGAAATTAGTCTAAAAGAATGTGCTGACACTAGACATGACCATAAAGGTAATAATTTGCACTCCTGGGGCAGATTTGTTGACAAAATTGAGATAGCTCAAAATTGAGACATTTCGACAGGCGGCCGGTCATCGATTTTTCCCAAAATATACAAGTTTCTGGATCACTAGGAAATTAGTCTAAAAGAATGTGCTGACACTAGACATGGCCATAAAGGTAATAATTTGCACTCCTGGGGCAGATTTGTTGACAACATTGAGATAGCTCAAAATTGAGACATTTCGACAGGCGGCCGGTCATCGATTTTTCCCAAAATATACAAGTTTCTGGATCACTAGGAAATTAGTCTAAAACAATGTGCTGACACTAGTCATTGCCATAAAAGTAATAATTTGCACTCCTGGGGCAGTTTTGTTGACAAAATTGAGATAGCTCAAAACTGGAAAATTTCGACAGGCGGCCGTTCATCGATTTTTCCCAAAATATACAAGTTTCTGGATCACTAGGAAATTAGTCTAAAACAATGTGCTGACACTAGACATGACCATAAAAGTAATAATTTGCACTCCTGGGGCAGTTTTGTTGACAAAATTGAGATAGCTCAAAATTGAGAAATTTCGACAGGCGGCCGTTCATGAATTTTCTCCCAAAATATACAAGTTTCTGAATCACTAGGAAAGTAGTCTAAAACAATGTGCTGACACTAGACATGACCATAAAAGTAATAATTTGCACTCCTGGGGCAGTTTTGTTGACAAAATTGAGATAGCTCAAAATTGAGAAATTTCGACAGGCGGCCGGTCATCGATTTTTCCCAAAATATACAAGTTTCTGGATCACTAGGAAATTAGTCTAAAACAATGTGCTGACACTAGTCATTGCCATAAAAGTAATAATTTGCACTCCTGGGGCAGTTTTGTTGACAAAATTGAGATAGCTCAAAACTGGAAAATTTCGACAGGCGGCCGTTCATCGATTTTTCCCAAAATATACAAGTTTCTGGATCACTAGGAAATTAGTCTAAAACAATGTGCTGACACTAGACATGACCATAAAGGTAATAATTTGCACTCCTGGGGCAGTTTTGTTGACAAAATTGAGATAGCTCAAAATTGAAAAATTTCGACAGGCGGCCGGTCATCGATTTTTCCCAAAATATACAAGTTTCTGAATCACTAGGAAATTAGTCTAAAACAATGTGCTGACACTAGACATGGCCATAAAAGTAATAATTTGCACTCCTGGGGCAGTTTTGTTGACAAAATTGAGATAGCTCAAAACTGAGAAATTTCGACAGGCGGCCGTTCATCGATTTTTCCCAAAATATACAAGTTTTTGGATCACTAGGAAATTAGTCTAAAAGAATGTGCTGACACTAGACATGACCATAAAGGTAATAATTTGCACTCCTGGGGCAGATTTGTTGACAAAATTCAGATAGCTCAAAATTGAGACATTTCGACAGGCGGCCGGTGATCGATTTTTCCCAAAATATACAAGTTTCTGGATCACTAGGAAATTAGTCTAAACAATGTGCTGACACTAGTCATTGCCATAAAAGTAATAATTTGCACACCTGGGGCAGTTTTGTTGACAAAATTGAGATAGCTCAAAACTGGAAAATTTCGACAGGCGGCCGTTCATCGATTTTTCCCAAAATATACAAGTTTCTGGATCACTAGGAAATTAGTCTAAAACAATGTGCTGACACTAGACATGACCATAAAGGTAATAATTTGCACTCCTGGGGCAGTTTTGTTGACAAAATTGAGATAGCTCAAAATTGAAAAATGTCGACAGGCGGCCGGTCATCGATTTTTCCCAAAATATACAAGTTTCTGAATCACTAGGAAATTAGTCTAAAACAATGTGCTGACACTAGTCATTGCCATAAAAGTAATAATTAACACTCCTGGGGCAGTTTTGTTGACAAAATTGAGATAGCTCAAAACTGGAAAATTTCGACAGGCGGCCGTTCATCGATTTTTCCCAAAATATACAAGTTTCTGGATCACTAGGAAATTAGTCTAAAAGAATGTGCTGACACTAGACATGACCATAAAGGTAATAATTTGCACTCCTGGGGCAGTTTTGTTGACAAAATTGAGATAGCTCAAAATTGAAAAATTTCGACATGCGGCCGTTCATCGATTTTTCCCAAAATATACAAGTTTCTGGATCACTAGGAAATTAGTCTAAAACAATGTGCTGACACTAGACATGACCATAAAGGTAATAATTTGCACTCCTGGGGCAGTTTTGTTGACAAAATTGAGATAGCTCAAAATTGAAAAATGTCGACAGGCGGCCGGTCATCGATTTTTCCCAAAATATACAAGTTTCTGAATCACTAGGAAATTAGTCTAAAACAATGTGCTGACACTAGACATGGCCATAAAAGTAATAATTTGCACTCCTGGGGCAGTTTTGTTGACAAAATTGAGATAGCTCAAAACTGAGAAATTTCGACAGGCGGCCGTTCATCGATTTTTCCCAAAATATACAAGTTTTTGGATCACTAGGAAATTAGTCTAAAAGAATGTGCTGACACTAGACATGACCATAAAGGTAATAATTTGCACTCCTGGGGCAGATTTGTTGACAAAATTGAGATAGCTCAAAATTGAGACATTTCGACAGGCGGCCGGTCATCGATTTTTCCCAAAATATACAAGTTTCTGGATCACTAGGAAATTAGTCTAAAAGAATGTGCTGACACTAGACATGGCCATAAAGGTAATAATTTGCACTCCTGGGGCAGATTTGTTGACAACATTGAGATAGCTCAAAATTGAGACATTTCGACAGGCGGCCGGTCATCGATTTTTCCCAAAATATACAAGTTTCTGGATCACTAGGAAATTAGTCTAAAACAATGTGCTGACACTAGTCATTGCCATAAAAGTAATAATTTGCACTCCTGGGGCAGTTTTGTTGACAAAATTGAGATAGCTCAAAACTGGAAAATTTCGACAGGCGGCCGTTCATCGATTTTTCCCAAAATATACAAGTTTCTGGATCACTAGGAAATTAGTCTAAAACAATGTGCTGACACTAGACATGACCATAAAAGTAATAATTTGCACTCCTGGGGCAGTTTTGTTGACAAAATTGAGATAGCTCAAAATTGAGAAATTTCGACAGGCGGCCGTTCATGAATTTTCTCCCAAAATATACAAGTTTCTGAATCACTAGGAAAGTAGTCTAAAACAATGTGCTGACACTAGACATGACCATAAAAGTAATAATTTGCACATCTGTGGCAGTTTTGTTGACAAAATTGAGATAGCTCAAAATTGAGAAATTTCGACATGCGGCCGGTCATCGATTTTTCCCAAAATATACAAGTTTCTGAATCACTAGGAAATTAGCCTAAAACAATGTGCTGACACTAGACATGACCATAAAGGTAATAATTTGCACTCCTGGGGCAGATTTGTTGACAAAATTGAGATAGCTCAAAATTGAGAAATTTCGACAGGCGGCCGGTCATCGATTTTTCCCAAAATATACAAGTTTCTGGATCACTAGGAAATTAGTCTAAAACAATGTGCTGACACTAGTCATTGCCATAAAAGTAATAATTTGCACTCCTGGGGCAGTTTTGTTGACAAAATTGAGATAGCTCAAAACTGGAAAATTTCGACAGGCGGCCGTTCATCGATTTTTCCCAAAATATACAAGTTTCTGGATCACTAGGAAATTAGTCTAAAACAATGTGCTGACACTAGTCATTGATATAAAAGTAATAATTTGCACTCCTGGGGCAGTTTTGTTGACAAAATTGAGATAGCTCAAAACTGGAAAATTTCGACAGGCGGCCGTTCATCGATTTTTCCCAAAATATACAAGTTTCTGGATCACTAGGAAATTAGTCTAAAAGAATGTGCTGACACTAGACATGACCATAAAGGTAATAATTTGCACTCCTGGGGCAGATTTGTTGACAACATTGAGATAGCTCAAAATTGAGACATTTCGACAGGCGGCCGGTCATCGATTTTTCCCAAAATATACAAGTTTCTGGATCACTAGGAAATTAGTCTAAAACAATGTGCTGACACTAGTCATTGCCATAAAAGTAATAATTTGCACTCCTGGGGCAGTTTTGTTGACAAAATTGAGATAGCTCAAAACTGGAAAATTTCGACAGGCGGCCGTTCATCGATTTTTCCCAAAATATACAAGTTTCTGGATCACTAGGAAATTAGTCTAAAACAATGTGCTGACACTAGTCATTGCCATAAAAGTAATAATTTGCACTCCTGGGGCAGTTTTGTTGACAAAATTGAGATAGCTCAAAACTGGAAAATTTCGACAGGCGGCCGTTCATCGATTTTTCCCAAAATATACAAGTTTCTGGATCACTAGGAAATTAATCTAAAACAATGTGCTGACACTAGACATGACCATAAAGGTAATAATTTGCACTCCTGGGGCAGATTTGTTGACAACATTGAGATAGCTCAAAATTGAGACATTTCGACAGGCGGCCGGTCATCGATTTTTCCCAAAATATACAAGTTTCTGGATCACTAGGAAATTAGTCTAAAACAATGTGCTGACACTAGTCATTGCCATAAAAGTAATAATTTGCACTCCTGGGGCAGTTTTGTTGACAAAATTGAGATAGCTCAAAACTGGAAAATTTCGACAGGCGGCCGTTCATCGATTTTTCCCAAAATATACAAGTTTCTGGATCACTAGGAAATTAGTCTAAAACAATGTGCTGACACTAGTCATTGCCATAAAAGTAATAATTTGCACTCCTGGGGCAGTTTTGTTGACAAAATTGAGATAGCTCAAAACTGGAAAATTTCGACAGGCGGCCGTTCATCGATTTTTCCCAAAATATACAAGTTTCTGGATCACTAGGAAATTAATCTAAAACAATGTGCTGACACTAGACATGACCATAAAGGTAATAATTTGCACTCCTGGGGCAGATTTGTTGACAAAATTGAGATAGCTCAAAATTGAGAAATTTCGACAGGCGGCCGGTCATCGATTTTTCCCAAAATATACAAGTTTCTGGATCACTAGGAAATTAGTCTAAAACAATGTGCTGACACTAGTCATTGCCATAAAAGTAATAATTTGCACTCCTGGGGCAGTTTTGTTGACAAAATTGAGATAGCTCAAAACTGGAAAATTTCGACAGGCGGCCGTTCATCGATTTTTCCCAAAATATACAAGTTTCTGGATCACTAGGAAATTAGTCTAAAACAATGTGCTGACACTAGACATGACCATAAAGGTAATAATTTGCACTCCTGGGGCAGTTTTGTTGACAAAATTGAGATAGCTCAAAATTGAAAAATTTCGACAGGCGGCCGGTCATCGATTTTTCCCAAAATATACAAGTTTCTGAATCACTAGGAAATTAGTCTAAAACAATGTGCTGACACTAGACATGGCCATAAAAGTAATAATTTGCACTCCTGGGGCAGTTTTGTTGACAAAATTGAGATAGCTCAAAACTGAGAAATTTCGACAGGCGGCCGTTCATCGATTTTTCCCAAAATATACAAGTTTTTGGATCACTAGGAAATTAGTCTAAAAGAATGTGCTGACACTAGACATGACCATAAAGGTAATAATTTGCACTCCTGGGGCAGATTTGTTGACAAAATTCAGATAGCTCAAAATTGAGACATTTCGACAGGCGGCCGGTGATCGATTTTTCCCAAAATATACAAGTTTCTGGATCACTAGGAAATTAGTCTAAACAATGTGCTGACACTAGTCATTGCCATAAAAGTAATAATTTGCACACCTGGGGCAGTTTTGTTGACAAAATTGAGATAGCTCAAAACTGGAAAATTTCGACAGGCGGCCGTTCATCGATTTTTCCCAAAATATACAAGTTTCTGGATCACTAGGAAATTAGTCTAAAACAATGTGCTGACACTAGACATGACCATAAAGGTAATAATTTGCACTCCTGGGGCAGTTTTGTTGACAAAATTGAGATAGCTCAAAATTGAAAAATGTCGACAGGCGGCCGGTCATCGATTTTTCCCAAAATATACAAGTTTCTGAATCACTAGGAAATTAGTCTAAAACAATGTGCTGACACTAGACATGGCCATAAAAGTAATAATTTGCACTCCTGGGGCAGTTTTGTTGACAAAATTGAGATAGCTCAAAACTGAGAAATTTCGACAGGCGGCCGTTCATCGATTTTTCCCAAAATATACAAGTTTTTGGATCACTAGGAAATTAGTCTAAAAGAATGTGCTGACACTAGACATGACCATAAAGGTAATAATTTGCACTCCTGGGGCAGATTTGTTGACAAAATTGAGATAGCTCAAAATTGAGACATTTCGACAGGCGGCCGGTCATCGATTTTTCCCAAAATATACAAGTTTCTGGATCACTAGGAAATTAGTCTAAAAGAATGTGCTGACACTAGACATGACCATAAAGGTAATAATTTGCACTCCTGGGGCAGATTTGTTGACAACATTGAGATAGCTCAAAATTGAGACATTTCGACAGGCGGCCGGTCATCGATTTTTCCCAAAATATACAAGTTTCTGGATCACTAGGAAATTAGTCTAAAACAATGTGCTGACACTAGTCATTGCCATAAAAGTAATAATTTGCACTCCTGGGGCAGTTTTGTTGACAAAATTGAGATAGCTCAAAACTGGAAAATTTCGACAGGCGGCCGTTCATCGATTTTTCCCAAAATATACAAGTTTCTGGATCACTAGGAAATTAGTCTAAAACAATGTGCTGACACTAGACATGACCATAAAAGTAATAATTTGCACTCCTGGGGCAGTTTTGTTGACAAAATTGAGATAGCTCAAAATTGAGAAATTTCGACAGGCGGCCGTTCATGAATTTTCTCCCAAAATATACAAGTTTCTGAATCACTAGGAAAGTAGTCTAAAACAATGTGCTGACACTAGACATGACCATAAAAGTAATAATTTGCACATCTGTGGCAGTTTTGTTGACAAAATTGAGATAGCTCAAAACTGGAAAATTTCGACAGGCGGCCGTTCATCGATTTTTCCCAAAATATACAAGTTTCTGGATCACTAGGAAATTAGTCTAAAACAATGTGCTGACACTAGTCATTGCCATAAAAGTAATAATTTGCACTCCTGGGGCAGTTTTGTTGACAAAATTGAGATAGCTCAAAACTGGAAAATTTCGACAGGCGGTCGTTCATCGATTTTTCCCAAAATATACAAGTTTCTGGATCACTAGGAAATTAATCTAAAACAATGTGCTGACACTAGACATGACCATAAAGGTAATAATTTGCACTCCTGGGGCAGATTTGTTGACAAAATTGAGATAGCTCAAAATTGAGAAATTTCGACAGGCGGCCGGTCATCGATTTTTCCCAAAATATACAAGTTTCTGGATCACTAGG
The DNA here is from genome assembly GCA_963921405.1 of Cepaea hortensis. Taxonomy (NCBI): domain Eukaryota; kingdom Metazoa; phylum Mollusca; class Gastropoda; order Stylommatophora; family Helicidae; genus Cepaea; species Cepaea hortensis. Next base: position 91,940,316 of record OY992887.1, read on the forward strand.
AAATTAGTCTAAAACAATGTGCTGACACTAGTCATTGCCATAAAAGTAATAATTTGCACTCCTGGGGCAGTTTTGTTGACAAAATTGAGATAGCTCAAAACTGGAAAATTTCGACAGGCGGCCGTTCATCGATTTTTCCCAAAATATACAAGTTTCTGGATCACTAGGAAATTAGTCTAAAACAATGTGCTGACACTAGACATGACCATAAAGGTAATAATTTGCACTCCTGGGGCAGTTTTGTTGACAAAATTGAGATAGCTCAAAATTGAAAAATTTCGACAGGCGGCCGGTCATCGATTTTTCCCAAAATATACAAGTTTCTGAATCACTAGGAAATTAGTCTAAAACAATGTGCTGACACTAGACATGGCCATAAAAGTAATAATTTGCACTCCTGGGGCAGTTTTGTTGACAAAATTGAGATAGCTCAAAACTGAGAAATTTCGACAGGCGGCCGTTCATCGATTTTTCCCAAAATATACAAGTTTTTGGATCACTAGGAAATTAGTCTAAAAGAATGTGCTGACACTAGACATGACCATAAAGGTAATAATTTGCACTCCTGGGGCAGATTTGTTGACAAAATTCAGATAGCTCAAAATTGAGACATTTCGACAGGCGGCCGGTGATCGATTTTTCCCAAAATATACAAGTTTCTGGATCACTAGGAAATTAGTCTAAACAATGTGCTGACACTAGTCATTGACATAAAAGTAATAATTTGCACACCTGGGGCAGTTTTGTTGACAAAATTGAGATAGCTCAAAACTGGAAAATTTCGACAGGCGGCCGTTCATCGATTTTTCCCAAAATATACAAGTTTCTGGATCACTAGGAAATTAGTCTAAAACAATGTGCTGACACTAGACATGACCATAAAGGTAATAATTTGCACTCCTGGGGCAGTTTTGTTGACAAAATTGAGATAGCTCAAAATTGAAAAATGTCGACAGGCGGCCGGTCATCGATTTTTCCCAAAATATACAAGTTTCTGAATCACTAGGAAATTAGTCTAAAACAATGTGCTGACACTAGTCATTGCCATAAAAGTAATAATTAACACTCCTGGGGCAGTTTTGTTGACAAAATTGAGATAGCTCAAAACTGGAAAATTTCGACAGGCGGCCGTTCATCGATTTTTCCCAAAATATACAAGTTTCTGGATCACTAGGAAATTAGTCTAAAAGAATGTGCTGACACTAGACATGACCATAAAGGTAATAATTTGCACTCCTGGGGCAGTTTTGTTGACAAAATTGAGATAGCTCAAAATTGAAAAATTTCGACATGCGGCCGTTCATCGATTTTTCCCAAAATATACAAGTTTCTGGATCACTAGGAAATTAGTCTAAAACAATGTGCTGACACTAGACATGACCATAAAGGTAATAATTTGCACTCCTGGGGCAGTTTTGTTGACAAAATTGAGATAGCTCAAAATTGAAAAATGTCGACAGGCGGCCGGTCATCGATTTTTCCCAAAATATACAAGTTTCTGAATCACTAGGAAATTAGTCTAAAACAATGTGCTGACACTAGACATGGCCATAAAAGTAATAATTTGCACTCCTGGGGCAGTTTTGTTGACAAAATTGAGATAGCTCAAAACTGAGAAATTTCGACAGGCGGCCGTTCATCGATTTTTCCCAAAATATACAAGTTTTTGGATCACTAGGAAATTAGTCTAAAAGAATGTGCTGACACTAGACATGACCATAAAGGTAATAATTTGCACTCCTGGGGCAGATTTGTTGACAAAATTGAGATAGCTCAAAATTGAGACATTTCGACAGGCGGCCGGTCATCGATTTTTCCCAAAATATACAAGTTTCTGGATCACTAGGAAATTAGTCTAAAAGAATGTGCTGACACTAGACATGGCCATAAAGGTAATAATTTGCACTCCTGGGGCAGATTTGTTGACAACATTGAGATAGCTCAAAATTGAGACATTTCGACAGGCGGCCGGTCATCGATTTTTCCCAAAATATACAAGTTTCTGGATCACTAGGAAATTAGTCTAAAACAATGTGCTGACACTAGTCATTGCCATAAAAGTAATAATTTGCACTCCTGGGGCAGTTTTGTTGACAAAATTGAGATAGCTCAAAACTGGAAAATTTCGACAGGCGGCCGTTCATCGATTTTTCCCAAAATATACAAGTTTCTGGATCACTAGGAAATTAGTCTAAAACAATGTGCTGACACTAGACATGACCATAAAAGTAATAATTTGCACTCCTGGGGCAGTTTTGTTGACAAAATTGAGATAGCTCAAAATTGAGAAATTTCGACAGGCGGCCGTTCATGAATTTTCTCCCAAAATATACAAGTTTCTGAATCACTAGGAAAGTAGTCTAAAACAATGTGCTGACACTAGACATGACCATAAAAGTAATAATTTGCACATCTGTGGCAGTTTTGTTGACAAAATTGAGATAGCTCAAAATTGAGAAATTTCGACATGCGGCCGGTCATCGATTTTTCCCAAAATATACAAGTTTCTGAATCACTAGGAAATTAGCCTAAAACAATGTGCTGACACTAGACATGACCATAAAGGTAATAATTTGCACTCCTGGGGCAGATTTGTTGACAAAATTGAGATAGCTCAAAATTGAGAAATTTCGACAGGCGGCCGGTCATCGATTTTTCCCAAAATATACAAGTTTCTGGATCACTAGGAAATTAGTCTAAAACAATGTGCTGACACTAGTCATTGCCATAAAAGTAATAATTTGCACTCCTGGGGCAGTTTTGTTGACAAAATTGAGATAGCTCAAAACTGGAAAATTTCGACAGGCGGCCGTTCATCGATTTTTCCCAAAATATACAAGTTTCTGGATCACTAGGAAATTAGTCTAAAACAATGTGCTGACACTAGTCATTGATATAAAAGTAATAATTTGCACTCCTGGGGCAGTTTTGTTGACAAAATTGAGATAGCTCAAAACTGGAAAATTTCGACAGGCGGCCGTTCATCGATTTTTCCCAAAATATACAAGTTTCTGGATCACTAGGAAATTAGTCTAAAACAATGTGCTGACACTAGACATGACCATAAAAGTAATAATTTGCACTCCTGGCGCAGTTTTGTTTAGAAATTTTAGATAGCACAACATTGAGAAATTTCGACAGGCGGCCGATCATGGATTTTTCCCAAAATATACAAGTTTCTGGATCACTAGGAAATTAGTCTAAAACAATGTGCTGGCACTAGACATGACCATAAAAGTAATAATTTGCACTCCTGGGGCAGTTTTGTTTACAAAATTGAGATAGCTCAAAATTGAGAAATTTCGACAGGCGGCCGTTCATGTATTTTCTCCCAAAATATACAAGTTTCTGAATCACTAGGAAAGTAGTCTAAAACAATGTGCTGACACTAGACATGACCATAAAAGTAATAATTTGCACATCTGTGGCAGTTTTGTTGACAAAATTGAGATAGCTCAAAATTGAGAAATTTCGACATGCGGCCGGTCATCGATTTTTCCCAAAATATACAAGTTTCTGAATGACTAGGAAATTAGTCTAAAACAATGTGCTGACACTAGACATGACCATAAAGGTAATAATTTGCACTCCTGGGGCAGATTTGTTGACAACATTGAGATAGCTCAAAATTGAGACATTTCGACAGGCGGCCGTTCATCGATTTTTCCCAAAATATACAAGTTTCTGGATCACTAGGAAATTAGTCTAAAAGAATGTGCTGACACTAGACATGACCATAAAGGTAATAATTTGCACTCCTGGGGCAGATTTGTTGACAACATTGAGATAGCTCAAAATTGAGACATTTCGACAGGCGGCCGTTCATCGATTTTTCCCAAAATATACAAGTTTCTGGATCACTAGGAAATTAGTCTAAAAGAATGTGCTGACACTAGACATGACCATAAAGGTAATAATTTGCACTCCTGGGGCAGATTTGTTGACAACATTGAGATAGCTCAAAATTGAGACATTTCGACAGGCGGCCGGTCATCGATTTTTCCCAAAATATACAAGTTTCTGGATCACTAGGAAAGTAGTCTAAAACAATGTGCTGACACTAGACATGACCATAAAAGTAATAATTTGCACATCTGTGGCAGTTTTGTTGACAAAATTGAGATAGCTCAAAATTGAGAAATTTCGACATGCGGCCGGTCATCGATTTTTCCCAAAATATACAAGTTTCTGAATCACTAGGAAATTAGTCTAAAACAATGTGCTGACACTAGACATGACCATAAAGGTAATAATTTGCACTCCTGGGGCAGATTTGTTGACAAAATTGAGATAGCTCAAAATTGAGAAATTTCGACAGGCGGCCGGTCATCGATTTTTCCCAAAATATACAAGTTTCTGGATCACTAGGAAATTAGTCTAAAACAATGTGCTGACACTAGTCATTGCCATAAAAGTAATAATTAACACTCCTGGGGCAGTTTTGTTGACAAAATTGAGATAGCTCAAAACTGGAAAATTTCGACAGGCGGCCGTTCATCGATTTTTCCCAAAATATACAAGTTTCTGGATCACTAGGAAATTAGTCTAAAAGAATGTGCTGACACTAGACATGACCATAAAGGTAATAATTTGCACTCCTGGGGCAGTTTTGTTGACAAAATTGAGATAGCTCAAAACTGGAAAATTTCGACAGGCGGCCGTTCATCGATTTTTCCCAAAATATACAAGTTTCTGGATCACTAGGAAATTAGTCTAAAACAATGTGCTGACACTAGACATGACCATAAAAGTAATAATTTGCACTCCTGGCGCAGTTTTGTTTAGAAATTTTAGATAGCACAACATTGAGAAATTTCGACAGGCGGCCGATCATGGATTTTTCCCAAAATATACAAGTTTCTGGATCACTAGGAAATTAGTCTAAAACAATGTGCTGGCACTAGACATGACCATAAAAGTAATAATTTGCACTCCTGGGGCAGTTTTGTTTACAAAATTGAGATAGCTCAAAATTGAGAAATTTCGACAGGCGGCCGTTCATGTATTTTCTCCCAAAATATACAAGTTTCTGAATCACTAGGAAAGTAGTCTAAAACAATGTGCTGACACTAGACATGACCATAAAAGTAATAATTTGCACATCTGTGGCAGTTTTGTTGACAAAATTGAGATAGCTCAAAATTGAGAAATTTCGACATGCGGCCGGTCATCGATTTTTCCCAAAATATACAAGTTTCTGAATGACTAGGAAATTAGTCTAAAACAATGTGCTGACACTAGACATGACCATAAAGGTAATAATTTGCACTCCTGGGGCAGATTTGTTGACAACATTGAGATAGCTCAAAATTGAGACATTTCGACAGGCGGCCGTTCATCGATTTTTCCCAAAATATACAAGTTTCTGGATCACTAGGAAATTAGTCTAAAAGAATGTGCTGACACTAGACATGACCATAAAGGTAATAATTTGCACTCCTGGGGCAGATTTGTTGACAACATTGAGATAGCTCAAAATTGAGACATTTCGACAGGCGGCCGGTCATCGATTTTTCCCAAAATATACAAGTTTCTGGATCACTAGGAAAGTAGTCTAAAACAATGTGCTGACACTAGACATGACCATAAAAGTAATAATTTGCACATCTGTGGCAGTTTTGTTGACAAAATTGAGATAGCTCAAAATTGAGAAATTTCGACATGCGGCCGGTCATCGATTTTTCCCAAAATATACAAGTTTCTGAATCACTAGGAAATTAGTCTAAAACAATGTGCTGACACTAGACATGACCATAAAGGTAATAATTTGCACTCCTGGGGCAGATTTGTTGACAAAATTGAGATAGCTCAAAATTGAGAAATTTCGACAGGCGGCCGGTCATCGATTTTTCCCAAAATATACAAGTTTCTGGATCACTAGGAAATTAGTCTAAAACAATGTGCTGACACTAGTCATTGCCATAAAAGTAATAATTAACACTCCTGGGGCAGTTTTGTTCACAAAATTGAGATAGCTCAAAACTGGAAAATTTCGACAGGCGGCCGTTCATCGATTTTTCCCAAAATATACAAGTTTCTGGATCACTAGGAAATTAGTCTAAAAGAATGTGCTGACACTAGACATGACCATAAAGGTAATAATTTGCACTCCTGGGGCAGTTTTGTTGACAAAATTGAGATAGCTCAAAATTGAAAAATTTCGACATGCGGCCGGTCATCGATTTTTCGCAAAATATACAAGTTTCTGGATCACTAGGAAATTAGTCTAAAACAATGTGCTGACACTAGACATGACCATAAAGGTAATAATTTGCACTCCTGTTGCAGATTTGTTGACAAAATTGAGATAGCTCAAAATTGAGAAATTTCGACAGGCGGCCGGTCATTGATTTTTCCCAAAATATACAAGTTTCTGGATCACTAGGAAATTAGTCTAAAACAATGTGCTGACACTAGAGATGACCATAAAAGTAATAATTTGCACTCCTGGCGCAGTTTTGTTTAGAAATTTTAGATAGCATAAAATTGAGAAATTTCGACAGGCGGCCGATCATGGATTTTTCCCAAAATATACAAGTTTCTGGATCACTAGGAAAGTAGTCTAAAACAATGTGCTGACACTAGACATGACCATAAAAGTAATAATTTGCACTCCTGGCGCAGTTTTGTTTAGAAATTTTAGATAGCACAACATTGAGAAATTTCGACAGGCGGCCGATCATGGATTTTTCCCAAAATATACAAGTTTCTGGATCACTAGGAAATTAGTCTAAAACAATGTGCTGGCACTAGACATGACCATAAAAGTAATAATTTGCACTCCTGGGGCAGTTTTGTTTACAAAATTGAGATAGCTCAAAATTGAGAAATTTCGACAGGCGGCCGTTCATGTATTTTCTCCCAAAATATACAAGTTTCTGAATCACTAGGAAAGTAGTCTAAAACAATGTGCTGACACTAGACATGACCATAAAAGTAATAATTTGCACATCTGTGGCAGTTTTGTTGACAAAATTGAGATAGCTCAAAATTGAGAAATTTCGACATGCGGCCGGTCATCGATTTTTCCCAAAATATACAAGTTTCTGAATGACTAGGAAATTAGTCTAAAACAATGTGCTGACACTAGACATGACCATAAAGGTAATAATTTGCACTCCTGGGGCAGATTTGTTGACAACATTGAGATAGCTCAAAATTGAGACATTTCGACAGGCGGCCGTTCATCGATTTTTCCCAAAATATACAAGTTTCTGGATCACTAGGAAATTAGTCTAAAAGAATGTGCTGACACTAGACATGACCATAAAGGTAATAATTTGCACTCCTGGGGCAGATTTGTTGACAACATTGAGATAGCTCAAAATTGAGACATTTCGACAGGCGGCCGGTCATCGATTTTTCCCAAAATATACAAGTTTCTGGATCACTAGGAAAGTAGTCTAAAACAATGTGCTGACACTAGACATGACCATAAAAGTAATAATTTGCACATCTGTGGCAGTTTTGTTGACAAAATTGAGATAGCTCAAAATTGAGAAATTTCGACATGCGGCCGGTCATCGATTTTTCCCAAAATATACAAGTTTCTGAATCACTAGGAAATTAGTCTAAAACAATGTGCTGACACTAGACATGACCATAAAGGTAATAATTTGCACTCCTGGGGCAGATTTGTTGACAAAATTGAGATAGCTCAAAATTGAGAAATTTCGACAGGCGGCCGGTCATCGATTTTTCCCAAAATATACAAGTTTCTGGATCACTAGGAAATTAGTCTAAAACAATGTGCTGACACTAGTCATTGCCATAAAAGTAATAATTAACACTCCTGGGGCAGTTTTGTTGACAAAATTGAGATAGCTCAAAACTGGAAAATTTCGACAGGCGGCCGTTCATCGATTTTTCCCAAAATATACAAGTTTCTGGATCACTAGGAAATTAGTCTAAAAGAATGTGCTGACACTAGACATGACCATAAAGGTAATAATTTGCACTCCTGGGGCAGTTTTGTTGACAAAATTGAGATAGCTCAAAATTGAAAAATTTCGACATGCGGCCGGTCATCGATTTTTCGCAAAATATACAAGTTTCTGGATCACTAGGAAATTAGTCTAAAACAATGTGCTGACACTAGACATGACCATAAAGGTAATAATTTGCACTCCTGTTGCAGATTTGTTGACAAAATTGAGATAGCTCAAAATTGAGAAATTTCGACAGGCGGCCGGTCATTGATTTTTCCCAAAATATACAAGTTTCTGGATCACTAGGAAATTAGTCTAAAACAATGTGCTGACACTAGAGATGACCATAAAAGTAATAATTTGCACTCCTGGCGCAGTTTTGTTTAGAAATTTTAGATAGCATAAAATTGAGAAATTTCGACAGGCGGCCGATCATGGATTTTTCCCAAAATATACAAGTTTCTGGATCACTAGGAAAGTAGTCTAAAACAATGTGCTGACACTAGACATGACCATAAAAGTAATAATTTGCACTCCTGGGGCAGTTTTGTTGACAAAATTGAGATAGCTCAAAACTGGAAAATTTCGACATGCGGCCGGTCATCGATTTTTCGCAAAATATACAAGTTTCTGGATCACTAGGAAATTAGTCTAAAACAATGTGCTGACACTAGACATGACCATAAAGGTAATAATTTGCACTCCTGGGGCAGATTTGTTGACAACATTGAGATAGCTCAAAATTGAGACATTTCGACAGGCGGCCGTTCATCGATTTTTCCCAAAATATACAAGTTTCTGGATCACTAGGAAATTAGTCTAAAAGATTGTGCTGACACTAGACATGACCATAAAGGTAATAATTTGCACTCCTGGGGCAGATTTGTTGACAACATTGAGATAGCTCAAAATTGAGACATTTCGACAGGCGGCCGGTCATCGATTTTTCCCAAAATATACAAGTTTCTGGATCACTAGGAAATTAGTCTAAAACAATGTGCTGACACTAATCATTGCCATAAAAGTAATAATTTGCACTCCTGGGGCAGTTTTGTTGACAAAATTGAGATAGCTCAAAACTGGAAAATTTCGACAGGCGGCCGTTCATCGATTTTTCCCAAAATATACAAGTTTCTGGATCACTAGGAAATTAGTCTAAAACAATGTGCTGACACTAGACATGACCATAAAAGTAATAATTTGCACATCTGTGGCAGTTTTGTTGACAAAATTGAGATAGCTCAAAATTGAGAAATTTCGACATGCGGCCGGTCATCGATTTTTCCCAAAATATACAAGTTTCTGAATGACTAGGAAATTAGTCTAAAACAATGTGCTGACACTAGACATGACCATAAAGGTAATAATTTGCACTCCTGGGGCAGATTTGTTGACAACATTGAGATAGCTCAAAATTGAGACATTTCGATAGGCGGCCGGTCATCGATTTTTCCCAAAATATACAAGTTTCTGGATCACTAGGAAATTAGTCTAAAAGAATGTGCTGACACTAGACATGACCATAAAGGTAATAATTTGCACTCCTGGGGCAGATTTGTTGACAACATTGAGATAGCTCAAAATTGAGACATTTCGACAGGCGGCCGTTCATCGATTTTTCCCAAAATATACAAGTTTCTGGATCACTAGGAAATTAGTCTAAAAGAATGTGCTGACACTAGACATGACCATAAAGGTAATAATTTGCACTCCTGGGGCAGATTTGTTGACAAAATTGAGATAGCTCAAAACTGGAAAATTTCGACAGGCGGCCGTTCATCGATTTTTCCCAAAATATACAAGTTTCTGGATCACTAGGAAATTAGTCTAAAACAATGTGCTGACACTAATCATTGCCATAAAAGTAATAATTTGCACTCCTGGGGCAGTTTTGTTGACAAAATTGAGATAGCTCAAAACTGGAAAATTTCGACAGGCGGCCGTTCATCGATTTTTCCCAAAATATACAAGTTTCTGGATCACTAGGAAATTAGTCTAAAACAATGTGCTGACACTAGTCATTGATATAAAAGTAATAATTTGCACTCCTGGGGCAGTTTTGTTGACAAAATTGAGATAGCTCAAAACTGGAAAATTTCGACAGGCGGCCGTTCATCGATTTTTCCCAAAATATACAAGTTTCTGGATCACTAGGAAATTAGTCTAAAACAATGTGCTGACACTAGACATGACCATAAAAGTAATAATTTGCACTCCTGGCGCAGTTTTGTTTAGAAATTTTAGATAGCACAACATTGAGAAATTTCGACAGGCGGCCGATCATGGATTTTTCCCAAAATATACAAGTTTCTGGATCACTAGGAAATTAGTCTAAAACAATGTGCTGGCACTAGACATGACCATAAAAGTAATAATTTGCACTCCTGGGGCAGTTTTGTTTACAAAATTGAGATAGCTCAAAATTGAGAAATTTCGACAGGCGGCCGTTCATGTATTTTCTCCCAAAATATACAAGTTTCTGAATCACTAGGAAAGTAGTCTAAAACAATGTGCTGACACTAGACATGACCATAAAAGTAATAATTTGCACATCTGTGGCAGTTTTGTTGACAAAATTGAGATAGCTCAAAATTGAGAAATTTCGACATGCGGCCGGTCATCGATTTTTCCCAAAATATACAAGTTTCTGAATGACTAGGAAATTAGTCTAAAACAATGTGCTGACACTAGACATGACCATAAAGGTAATAATTTGCACTCCTGGGGCAGATTTGTTGACAACATTGAGATAGCTCAAAATTGAGACATTTCGAGAGGCGGCCGGTCATCGATTTTTCCCAAAATATACAAGTTTCTGGATCACTAGGAAATTAGTCTAAAAGAATGTGCTGACACTAGACATGACCATAAAGGTAATAATTTGCACTCCTGGGGCAGATTTGTTGACAACATTGAGATAGCTCAAAATTGAGACATTTCGACAGGCGGCCGTTCATCGATTTTTCCCAAAATATACAAGTTTCTGGATCACTAGGAAATTAGTCTAAAAGAATGTGCTGACACTAGACATGACTATAAAGGTAATAATTTGCACTCCTGGGGCAGATTTGTTGACAACATTGAGATAGCTCAAAATTGAGACATTTCGACAGGCGGCCGGTCATCGATTTTTCCCAAAATATACAAGTTTCTGGATCACTAGGAAATTAGTCTAAAACAATGTGCTGACACTAATCATTGCCATAAAAGTAATAATTTGCACTCCTGGGGCAGTTTTGTTGACAAAATTGAGATAGCTCAAAACTGGAAAATTTCGACAGGCGGCCGTTCATCGATTTTTCCCAAAATATACAAGTTTCTGGATCACTAGGAAATTAGTCTAAAACAATGTGCTGACACTAGTCATTGATATAAAAGTAATAATTTGCACTCCTGGGGCAGTTTTGTTGACAAAATTGAGATAGCTCAAAACTGGAAAATTTCGACAGGCGGCCGTTCATCGATTTTTCCCAAAATATACAAGTTTCTGGATCACTAGGAAATTAGTCTAAAACAATGTGCTGACACTAGACATGACCATAAAAGTAATAATTTGCACTCCTGGCGCAGTTTTGTTTAGAAATTTTAGATAGCACAACATTGAGAAATTTCGACAGGCGGCCGATCATGGATTTTTCCCAAAATATACAAGTTTCTGGATCACTAGGAAATTAGTCTAAAACAATGTGCTGGCACTAGACATGACCATAAAAGTAATAATTTGCACTCCTGGGGCAGTTTTGTTTACAAAATTGAGATAGCTCAAAATTGAGAAATTTCGACAGGCGGCCGTTCATGTATTTTCTCCCAAAATATACAAGTTTCTGAATCACTAGGAAAGTAGTCTAAAACAATGTGCTGACACTAGACATGACCATAAAAGTAATAATTTGCACATCTGTGGCAGTTTTGTTGACAAAATTGAGATAGCTCAAAATTGAGAAATTTCGACATGCGGCCGGTCATCGATTTTTCCCAAAATATACAAGTTTCTGAATGACTAGGAAATTAGTCTAAAACAATGTGCTGACACTAGACATGACCATAAAGGTAATAATTTGCACTCCTGGGGCAGATTTGTTGACAACATTGAGATAGCTCAAAATTGAGACATTTCGACCGGCGGCCGGTCATCGATTTTTCCCAAAATATACAAGTTTCTGGATCACTAGGAAATTAGTCTAAAAGAATGTGCTGACACTAGACATGACCATAAAGGTAATAATTTGCACTCCTGGGGCAGATTTGTTGACAACATTGAGATAGCTCAAAATTGAGACATTTCGACAGGCGGCCGTTCATCGATTTTTCCCAAAATATACAAGTTTCTGGATCACTAGGAAATTAGTCTAAAACAATGTGCTGACACTAATCATTGCCATAAAAGTAATAATTTGCACTCCTGGGGCAGTTTTGTTGACAAAATTGAGATAGCTCAAAACTGGAAAATTTCGACAGGCGGCCGTTCATCGATTTTTCCCAAAATATACAAGTTTCTGGATCACTAGGAAATTAGTCTAAAACAATGTGCTGACACTAGTCATTGATATAAAAGTAATAATTTGCACTCCTGGGGCAGTTTTGTTGACAAAATTGAGATAGCTCAAAACTGGAAAATTTCGACAGGCGGCCATTCATCGATTTTTCCCAAAATATACAAGTTTCTGGATCACTAGGAAATTAGTCTAAAACAATGTGCTGACACTAGACATGACCATAAAAGTAATAATTTGCACTCCTGGCGCAGTTTTGTTTAGAAATTTTAGATAGCACAACATTGAGAAATTTCGACAGGCGGCCGATCATGGATTTTTCCCAAAATATACAAGTTTCTGGATCACTAGGAAATTAGTCTAAAACAATGTGCTGGCACTAGACATGACCATAAAAGTAATAATTTGCACTCCTGGGGCAGTTTTGTTTACAAAATTGAGATAGCTCAAAATTGAGAAATTTCGACAGGCGGCCGTTCATGTATTTTCTCCCAAAATATACAAGTTTCTGAATCACTAGGAAAGTAGTCTAAAACAATGTGCTGACACTAGACATGACCATAAAAGTAATAATTTGCACATCTGTGGCAGTTTTGTTGACAAAATTGAGATAGCTCAAAATTGAGAAATTTCGACATGCGGCCGGTCATCGATTTTTCCCAAAATATACAAGTTTCTGAATGACTAGGAAATTAGTCTAAAACAATGTGCTGACACTAGACATGACCATAAAGGTAATAATTTGCACTCCTGGGGCAGATTTGTTGACAACATTGAGATAGCTCAAAATTGAGACATTTCGAGAGGCGGCCGGTCATCGATTTTTCCCAAAATATACAAGTTTCTGGATCACTAGGAAATTAGTCTAAAAGAATGTGCTGACACTAGACATGACCATAAAGGTAATAATTTGCACTCCTGGGGCAGATTTGTTGACAACATTGAGATAGCTCAAAATTGAGACATTTCGACAGGCGGCCGTTCATCGATTTTTCCCAAAATATAAAAGTTTCTGGATCACTAGGAAATTAGTCTAAAAGAATGTGCTGACACTAGACATGACCATAAAGGTAATAATTTGCACTCCTGGGGCAGATTTGTTGACAACATTGAGATAGCTCAAAATTGAGACATTTCGACAGGCGGCCGGTCATCGATTTTTCCCAAAATATACAAGTTTCTGGATCACTAGGAAATTAGTCTAAAACAATGTGCTGACACTAATCATTGCCATAAAAGTAATAATTTGCACTCCTGGGGCAGTTTTGTTGACAAAATTGAGATAGCTCAAAACTGGAAAATTTCGACAGGCGGCCGTTCATCGATTTTTCCCAAAATATACAAGTTTCTGGATCACTAGGAAATTAGTCTAAAACAATGTGCTGACACTAGTCATTGATATAAAAGTAATAATTTGCACTCCTGGGGCAGTTTTGTTGACAAAATTGAGATAGCTCAAAACTGGAAAATTTCGACAGGCGGCCGTTCATCGATTTTTCCCAAAATATACAAGTTTCTGGATCACTAGGAAATTAGTCTAAAACAATGTGCTGACACTAGACATGACCATAAAAGTAATAATTTGCACTCCTGGCGCAGTTTTGTTTAGAAATTTTAGATAGCACAACATTGAGAAATTTCGACAGGCGGCCGATCATGGATTTTTCCCAAAATATACAAGTTTCTGGATCACTAGGAAATTAGTCTAAAACAATGTGCTGGCACTAGACATGACCATAAAAGTAATAATTTGCACTCCTGGGGCAGTTTTGTTTACAAAATTGAGATAGCTCAAAATTGAGAAATTTCGACAGGCGGCCGTTCATGTATTTTCTCCCAAAATATACAAGTTTCTGAATCACTAGGAAAGTAGTCTAAAACAATGTGCTGACACTAGACATGACCATAAAAGTAATAATTTGCACATCTGTGGCAGTTTTGTTGACAAAATTGAGATAGCTCAAAATTGAGAAATTTCGACATGCGGCCGGTCATCGATTTTTCCCAAAATATACAAGTTTCTGAATGACTAGGAAATTAGTCTAAAACAATGTGCTGACACTAGACATGACCATAAAGGTAATAATTTGCACTCCTGGGGCAGATTTGTTGACAACATTGAGATAGCTCAAAATTGAGACATTTCGACCGGCGGCCGGTCATCGATTTTTCCCAAAATATACAAGTTTCTGGATCACTAGGAAATTAGTCTAAAAGAATGTGCTGACACTAGACATGACCATAAAGGTAATAATTTGCACTCCTGGGGCAGATTTGTTGACAACATTGAGATAGCTCAAAATTGAGACATTTCGACAGGCGGCCGTTCATCGATTTTTCCCAAAATATACAAGTTTCTGGATCACTAGGAAATTAGTCTAAAAGAATGTGCTGACACTAGACATGACCATAAAGGTAATAATTTGCACTCCTGGGGCAGATTTGTTGACAACATTGAGATAGCTCAAAATTGAGACATTTCGACAGGCGGCCGGTCATCGATTTTTCCCAAAATATACAAGTTTCTGGATCACTAGGAAATTAGTCTAAAACAATGTGCTGACACTAGTCATTGCCATAAAAGTAATAATTTGCACTCCTGGGGCAGTTTTGTTGACAAAATTGAGATAGCTCAAAACTGGAAAATTTCGACAGGCGGCCGTTCATCGATTTTTCCCAAAATATACAAGTTTCTGGATCACTAGGAAATTAGTCTAAAACAATGTGCTGACACTAGACATGACCAAAAAGTAATAATTTGCACTCCTGGGGCAGTTTTGTTGACAAAATTGAGATAGCTCAAAATTGAGAAATTTCGACAGGCGGCCGTTCATGAATTTTCTCCCAAAATATACAAGTTTCTGAATCACTAGGAAAGTAGTCTAAAACAATGTGCTGACACTAGACATGACCATAAAAGTAATAATTTGCACATCTGTGGCAGTTTTGTTGACAAAATTGAGATAGCTCAAAATTGAGAAATTTCGACATGCGGCCGGTCATCGATTTTTCCCAAAATATACAAGTTTCTGAATCACTAGGAAATTAGTCTAAAACAATGTGCTGACACTAGACATGACCATAAAGGTAATAATTTGCACTCCTGGGGCAGATTTGTTGACAAAATTGAGAAATTTCGACAGGCGGCTGGTCATCGATTTTTCCCAAAATATACAAGTTTCTGGATCACTAGGAAATTAGTCTAAAACAATGTGCTGACACTAGTCATTGCCATAAAAGTAATAATTAACACTCCTGGGGCAGTTTTGTTGACAAAATTGAGATAGCTCAAAACTGGAAAATTTCGACAGGCGGCCGTTCATCGATTTTTCCCAAAATATACAAGTTTCTGGATCACTAGGAAATTAGTCTAAAAGAATGTGCTGACACTAGACATGACCATAAAGGTTATAATTTGCACTCCTGGGGCAGTTTTGTTGACAAAATTGAGATAGCTCAAAATTGAAAAATTTCGACATGCGGCCGGTCATCGATTTTTCGCAAAATATACAAGTTTCTGGATCACTAGGAAATTAGTCTAAAACAATGTGCTGACACTAGACATGACCATAAAGGTAATAATTTGCACTCCTGTTGCAGATTTGTTGACAAAATTGAGATAGCTCAAAATTGAGAAATTTCGACAGGCGGCCGGTCATTGATTTTTCCCAAAATATACAAGTTTCTGGATCACTAGGAAATTAGTCTAAAACAATGTGCTGACACTAGAGATGACCATAAAAGTAATAATTTGCACTCCTGGCGCAGTTTTGTTTAGAAATTTTAGATAGCACAAAATTGAGAAATTTCGACAGGCGGCCGATCATGGATTTTTCCCAAAATATACAAGTTTCTGGATCACTAGGAAAGTAGTCTAAAACAATGTGCTGACACTAGACATGACCATAAAAGTAATAATTTGCACTCCTGGGGCAGTTTTGTTGACAAAATTGAGATAGCTCAAAACTGAGAAATTTCGACAGGCGGCCGTTCATCGATTTTTCCCAAAATATACAAGTTTCTGGATCACTAGGAAATTAGTCTAAAAGAATGTGCTGACACTAGACATGACCATAAAGGTAATAATTTGCACTCCTGGGGCAGATTTGTTGACAACATTGAGATAGCTCAAAATTGAGACATTTCGACAGGCGGCCGGTCATCGATTTTTCCCAAAATATACAAGTTTCTGGATCACTAGGAAATTAGTCTAAAACAATGTGCTGACACTAGTCATTGCCATAAAAGTAATAATTTGCACTCCTGGGGCAGTTTTGTTGACAAAATTGAGATAGCTCAAAACTGGAAAATTTCGACAGGCGGCCGTTCATCGATTTTCCCAAAATATACAAGTTTCTGGATCACTAGGAAATTAGTCTAAAACAATGTGCTGACACTAGACATGACCAAAAAGTAATAATTTGCACTCCTGGGGCAGTTTTGTTGACAAAATTGAGATAGCTCAAAATTGAGAAATTTCGACAGGCGGCCGTTCATGAATTTTCTCCCAAAATATACAAGTTTCTGAATCACTAGGAAAGTAGTCTAAAACAATGTGCTGACACTAGACATGACCATAAAAGTAATAATTTGCACATCTGTGGCAGTTTTGTTGACAAAATTGAGATAGCTCAAAATTGAGAAATTTCGACATGCGGCCGGTCATCGATTTTTCCCAAAATATACAAGTTTCTGAATCACTAGGAAATTAGTCTAAAACAATGTGCTGACACTAGACATGACCATAAAGGTAATAATTTGCACTCCTGGGGCAGATTTGTTGACAAAATTGAGATAGCTCAAAATTGAGAAATTTCGACAGGCGGCCGGTCATCGATTTTCCCCAAAATATACAAGTTTCTGGATCACTAGGAAATTAGTCTAAAACAATGTGCTGACACTAGTCATTGCCATAAAAGTAATAATTAACACTCCTGGGGCAGTTTTGTTGACAAAATTGAGATAGCTCAAAACTGGAAAATTTCGACAGGCGGCCGGTCATCGATTTTTCGCAAAATATACAAGTTTCTGGATCACTAGGAAATTAGTCTAAAACAATGTGCTGACACTAGACATGACCATAAAGGTAATAATTTGCACTCCTGTTGCAGATTTGTTGACAAAATACAGATAGCTCAAAATTGAGAAATTTCGACAGGCGGCCGGTCATTGATTTTTCCCAAAATATACAAGTTTCTGGATCACTAGGAAATTAGTCTAAAACAATGTGCTGACACTAGAGATGACCATAAAAGTAATAATTTGCACTCCTGGCGCAGTTTTGTTTAGAAATTTTAGATAGCACAAAATTGAGAAATTTCGACAGGCAGCCGATCATGGATTTTTCCCAAAATATACAAGTTTCTGGATCACTAGGAAATTAGTCTAAAACAATGTGCTGACACTAGACATGACCAAAAAGTAATAATTTGCACTCCTGGGGCAGTTTTGTTGACAAAATTGAGATAGCTCAAAATTGAGAAATTTCGACAGGCGGCCGTTCATGAATTTTCTCCCAAAATATACAAGTTTCTGAATCACTAGGAAAGTAGTCTAAAACAATGTGCTGACACTAGACATGACCATAAAAGTAATAATTTGCACATCTGTGGCAGTTTTGTTGACAAAATTGAGATAGCTCAAAATTGAGAAATTTCGACATGCGGCCGGTCATCGATTTTTCCCAAAATATACAAGTTTCTGAATCACTAGGAAATTAGTCTAAAACAATGTGCTGACACTAGACATGACCATAAAGGTAATAATTTGCACTCCTGGGGCAGATTTGTTGACAAAATTGAGAAATTTCGACAGGCGGCTGGTCATCGATTTTTCCCAAAATATACAAGTTTCTGGATCACTAGGAAATTAGTCTAAAACAATGTGCTGACACTAGTCATTGCCATAAAAGTAATAATTAACACTCCTGGGGCAGTTTTGTTGACAAAATTGAGATAGCTCAAAACTGGAAAATTTCGACAGGCGGCCGTTCATCGATTTTTCCCAAAATATACAAGTTTCTGGATCACTAGGAAATTAGTCTAAAAGAATGTGCTGACACTAGACATGACCATAAAGGTTATAATTTGCACTCCTGGGGCAGTTTTGTTGACAAAATTGAGATAGCTCAAAATTGAAAAATTTCGACATGCGGCCGGTCATCGATTTTTCGCAAAATATACAAGTTTCTGGATCACTAGGAAATTAGTCTAAAACAATGTGCTGACACTAGACATGACCATAAAGGTAATAATTTGCACTCCTGTTGCAGATTTGTTGACAAAATTGAGATAGCTCAAAATTGAGAAATTTCGACAGGCGGCCGGTCATTGATTTTTCCCAAAATATACAAGTTTCTGGATCACTAGGAAATTAGTCTAAAACAATGTGCTGACACTAGAGATGACCATAAAAGTAATAATTTGCACTCCTGGCGCAGTTTTGTTTAGAAATTTTAGATAGCACAAAATTGAGAAATTTCGACAGGCGGCCGATCATGGATTTTTCCCAAAATATACAAGTTTCTGGATCACTAGGAAATTAGTCTAAAACAATGTGCTGACACTAGACATGACCAAAAAGTAATAATTTGCACTCCTGGGGCAGTTTTGTTGACAAAATTGAGATAGCTCAAAATTGAGAAATTTCGACAGGCGGCCGTTCATGAATTTTCTCCCAAAATATACAAGTTTCTGAATCACTAGGAAAGTAGTCTAAAACAATGTGCTGACACTAGACATGACCATAAAGGTAATAATTTGCACTCCTGGGGCAGATTTGTTGACAAAATTGAGAAATTTCGACAGGCGGCTGGTCATCGATTTTTCCCAAAATATACAAGTTTCTGGATCACTAGGAAATTAGTCTAAAACAATGTGCTGACACTAGTCATTGCCATAAAAGTAATAATTAACACTCCTGGGGCAGTTTTGTTGACAAAATTGAGATAGCTCAAAACTGGAAAATTTCGACAGGCGGCCGTTCATCGATTTTTCCCAAAATATACAAGTTTCTGGATCACTAGGAAATTAGTCTAAAAGAATGTGCTGACACTAGACATGACCATAAAGGTTATAATTTGCACTCCTGGGGCAGTTTTGTTGACAAAATTGAGATAGCTCAAAATTGAAAAATTTCGACATGCGGCCGGTCATCGATTTTTCGCAAAATATACAAGTTTCTGGATCACTAGGAAATTAGTCTAAAACAATGTGCTGACACTAGACATGACCATAAAGGTAATAATTTGCACTCCTGTTGCAGATTTGTTGACAAAATTGAGATAGCTCAAAATTGAGAAATTTCGACAGGCGGCCGGTCATTGATTTTTCCCAAAATATACAAGTTTCTGGATCACTAGGAAATTAGTCTAAAACAATGTGCTGACACTAGAGATGACCATAAAAGTAATAATTTGCACTCCTGGCGCAGTTTTGTTTAGAAATTTTAGATAGCACAAAATTGAGAAATTTCGACAGGCGGCCGATCATGGATTTTTCCCAAAATATACAAGTTTCTGGATCACTAGGAAAGTAGTCTAAAACAATGTGCTGACACTAGACATGACCATAAAAGTAATAATTTGCACTCCTGGGGCAGTTTTGTTGACAAAATTGAGATAGCTCAAAACTGAGAAATTTCGACAGGCGGCCGTTCATCGATTTTTCCCAAAATATACAAGTTTCTGGATCACTAGGAAATTAGTCTAAAAGAATGTGCTGACACTAGACATGACCATAAAGGTAATAATTTGCACTCCTGGGGCAGATTTGTTGACAACATTGAGATAGCTCAAAATTGAGACATTTCGACAGGCGGCCGGTCATCGATTTTTCCCAAAATATACAAGTTTCTGGATCACTAGGAAATTAGTCTAAAACAATGTGCTGACACTAGTCATTGCCATAAAAGTAATAATTTGCACTCCTGGGGCAGTTTTGTTGACAAAATTGAGATAGCTCAAAACTGGAAAATTTCGACAGGCGGCCGTTCATCGATTTTTCCCAAAATATACAAGTTTCTGGATCACTAGGAAATTAGTCTAAAACAATGTGCTGACACTAGACATGACCAAAAAGTAATAATTTGCACTCCTGGGGCAGTTTTGTTGACAAAATTGAGATAGCTCAAAATTGAGAAATTTCGACAGGCGGCCGTTCATGAATTTTCTCCCAAAATATACAAGTTTCTGAATCACTAGGAAAGTAGTCTAAAACAATGTGCTGACACTAGACATGACCATAAAAGTAATAATTTGCACATCTGTGGCAGTTTTGTTGACAAAATTGAGATAGCTCAAAATTGAGAAATTTCGACATGCGGCCGGTCATCGATTTTTCCCAAAATATACAAGTTTCTGAATCACTAGGAAATTAGTCTAAAACAATGTGCTGACACTAGACATGACCATAAAGGTAATAATTTGCACTCCTGGGGCAGATTTGTTGACAAAATTGAGATAGCTCAAAATTGAGAAATTTCGACAGGCGGCCGGTCATCGATTTTCCCCAAAATATACAAGTTTCTGGATCACTAGGAAATTAGTCTAAAACAATGTGCTGACACTAGTCATTGCCATAAAAGTAATAATTAACACTCCTGGGGCAGTTTTGTTGACAAAATTGAGATAGCTCAAAACTGGAAAATTTCGACAGGCGGCCGGTCATCGATTTTTCGCAAAATATACAAGTTTCTGGATCACTAGGAAATTAGTCTAAAACAATGTGCTGACACTAGACATGACCATAAAGGTAATAATTTGCACTCCTGTTGCAGATTTGTTGACAAAATACAGATAGCTCAAAATTGAGAAATTTCGACAGGCGGCCGGTCATTGATTTTTCCCAAAATATACAAGTTTCTGGATCACTAGGAAATTAGTCTAAAACAATGTGCTGACACTAGAGATGACCATAAAAGTAATAATTTGCACTCCTGGCGCAGTTTTGTTTAGAAATTTTAGATAGCACAAAATTGAGAAATTTCGACAGGCAGCCGATCATGGATTTTTCCCAAAATATACAAGTTTCTGGATCACTAGGAAAGTAGTCTAAAACAATGTGCTGACACTAGACATGACCATAAAAGTGATAATTTGCACTCCTGGGGCAGTTTTGTTGACAAAATTGAGATAGCTCAAAACTGGAAAATTTCGACAGGCGGCCGTTGATCGATTTTTCCCAAAATATACAAGTTTCTGGATCACTAGGAAATTAGTCTAAAACAATGTGCTGACACTAGTCATTGCCATAAAAGTAATAATTTGCACTCCTGGGGCAGTTTTGTTGACAAAATTGAGATAGCTCAAAATTGAAAAATTTCGACATGCGGCCGGTCATCGATTTTTCGCAAAATATACAAGTTTCTGGATCACTAGGAAATTAGTCTAAAACAATGTGCTGACACTAGACATGACCATAAAGGTAATAAATTGCACTCCTGTTGCAGATTTGTTGACAAAATTGAGATAGCTCAAAATTGAGAAATTTCGACAGGCGGCCGGTCATTGATTTTTCCCAAAATATACAAGTTTCTGGATCACTAGGAAATTAGTCTAAAACAATGTGCTGACACTAGAGATGACCATAAAAGTAATAATTTGCACTCCTGGCGCAGTTTTGTTTAGAAATTTTAGATAGCACAAAATTGAGACATTTCGACAGGCGGCCGGTCATCGATTTTTCCCAAAATATACAAGTTTCTGGATCACTAGGAAATTAGTCTAAAAGAATGTGCTGACACTAGACATGGCCATAAAGGTAATAATTTGCACTCCTGGGGCAGATTTGTTGACAACATTGAGATAGCTCAAAATTGAGACATTTCGACAGGCGGCCGGTCATCGATTTTTCCCAAAATATACAAGTTTCTGGATCACTAGGAAATTAGTCTAAAACAATGTGCTGACACTAGTCATTGCCATAAAAGTAATAATTTGCACTCCTGGGGCAGTTTTGTTGACAAAATTGAGATAGCTCAAAACTGGAAAATTTCGACAGGCGGCCGTTCATCGATTTTTCCCAAAATATACAAGTTTCTGGATCACTAGGAAATTAGTCTAAAACAATGTGCTGACACTAGACATGACCATAAAAGTAATAATTTGCACTCCTGGGGCAGTTTTGTTGACAAAATTGAGATAGCTCAAAATTGAGAAATTTCGACAGGCGGCCGTTCATGAATTTTCTCCCAAAATATACAAGTTTCTGAATCACTAGGAAAGTAGTCTAAAACAATGTGCTGACACTAGACATGACCATAAAAGTAATAATTTGCACATCTGTGGCAGTTTTGTTGACAAAATTGAGATAGCTCAAAATTGAGAAATTTCGACATGCGGCCGGTCATCGATTTTTCCCAAAATATACAAGTTTCTGAATCACTAGGAAATTAGTCTAAAACAATGTGCTGACACT
This sequence comes from Cepaea hortensis, assembly GCA_963921405.1. Lineage (NCBI taxonomy): Eukaryota > Metazoa > Mollusca > Gastropoda > Stylommatophora > Helicidae > Cepaea > Cepaea hortensis. The sequence continues at coordinate 91,963,152 of OY992887.1, forward strand.
AGACATGACCATAAAGGTAATAATTTGCACTCCTGGGGCAGATTTGTTGACAAAATTGAGATAGCTCAAAATTGAGAAATTTCGACAGGCGGCCGGTCATCGATTTTTCCCAAAATATACAAGTTTCTGGATCACTAGGAAATTAGTCTAAAACAATGTGCTGACACTAGTCATTGCCATAAAAGTAATAATTTGCACTCCTGGGGCAGTTTTGTTGACAAAATTGAGATAGCTCAAAACTGGAAAATTTCGACAGGCGGCCGTTCATCGATTTTTCCCAAAATATACAAGTTTCTGGATCACTAGGAAATTAGTCTAAAACAATGTGCTGACACTAGTCATTGATATAAAAGTAATAATTTGCACTCCTGGGGCAGTTTTGTTGACAAAATTGAGATAGCTCAAAACTGGAAAATTTCGACATGCGGCCGGTCATCGATTTTTCCCAAAATATACAAGTTTCTGAATGACTAGGAAATTAGTCTAAAACAATGTGCTGACACTAGACATGACCATAAAGGTAATAATTTGCACTCCTGGGGCAGATTTGTTGACAACATTGAGATAGCTCAAAATTGAGACATTTCGACAGGCGGCCGGTCATCGATTTTTCCCAAAATATACAAGTTTCTGGATCACTAGGAAATTAGTCTAAAAGAATGTGCTGACACTAGACATGACCATAAAGGTAATAATTTGCACTCCTGTTGCAGATTTGTTGACAACATTGAGATAGCTCAAAATTGAGACATTTCGACAGGCGGCCGTTCATCGATTTTTCCCAAAATATACAAGTTTCTGGATCACTAGGAAATTAGTCTAAAAGAATGTGCTGACACTAGACATGACCATAAAGGTAATAATTTGCACTCCTGGGGCAGATTTGTTGACAACATTGAGATAGCTCAAAATTGAGACATTTCGACAGGCGGCCGTTCATCGATTTTTCCCAAAATATACAAGTTTCTGGATCACTAGGAAATTAGTCTAAAACAATGTGCTGACACTAGACATGACCATAAAAGTAATAATTTGCACTCCTGGGGCAGTTTTGTTGACAAAATTGAGATAGCTCAAAATTGAGAAATTTCGACAGGCGGCCGTTCATGAATTTTCTCCCAAAATATACAAGTTTCTGAATCACTAGGAAAGTAGTCTAAAACAATGTGCTGACACTAGACATGACCATAAAAGTAATAATTTGCACATCTGTGGCAGTTTTGTTGACAAAATTGAGATAGCTCAAAATTGAGAAATTTCGACATGCGGCCGGTCATCGATTTTTCCCAAAATATACAAGTTTCTGAATCACTAGGAAATTAGTCTAAAACAATGTGCTGACACTAGACATGACCATAAAGGTAATAATTTGCACTCCTGGGGCAGATTTGTTGACAAAATTGAGATAGCTCAAAATTGAGAAATTTCGACAGGCGGCCGGTCATCGATTTTTCCCAAAATATACAAGTTTCTGGATCACTAGGAAATTAGTCTAAAACAATGTGCTGACACTAGTCATTGCCATAAAAGTAATAATTTGCACTCCTGGGGCAGTTTTGTTGACAAAATTGAGATAGCTCAAAACTGGAAAATTTCGACAGGCGGCCGTTCATCGATTTTTCCCAAAATATACAAGTTTCTGGATCACTAGGAAATTAGTCTAAAACAATGTGCTGACACTAGTCATTGATATAAAAGTAATAATTTGCACTCCTGGGGCAGTTTTGTTGACAAAATTGAGATAGCTCAAAACTGGAAAATTTCGACATGCGGCCGGTCATCGATTTTTCCCAAAATATACAAGTTTCTGAATGACTAGGAAATTAGTCTAAAACAATGTGCTGACACTAGACATGACCATAAAGGTAATAATTTGCACTCCTGGGGCAGATTTGTTGACAACATTGAGATAGCTCAAAATTGAGACATTTCGACAGGCGGCCGGTCATCGATTTTTCCCAAAATATACAAGTTTCTGGATCACTAGGAAATTAGTCTAAAAGAATGTGCTGACACTAGACATGACCATAAAGGTAATAATTTGCACTCCTGTTGCAGATTTGTTGACAACATTGAGATAGCTCAAAATTGAGACATTTCGACAGGCGGCCGTTCATCGATTTTTCCCAAAATATACAAGTTTCTGGATCACTAGGAAATTAGTCTAAAAGAATGTGCTGACACTAGACATGACCATAAAGGTAATAATTTGCACTCCTGGGGCAGATTTGTTGACAACATTGAGATAGCTCAAAATTGAGACATTTCGACAGGCGGCCGGTCATCGATTTTTCCCAAAATATACAAGTTTCTGGATCACTAGGAAATTAGTCTAAAACAATGTGCTGACACTAGTCATTGCCATAAAAGTAATAATTTGCACTCCTGGGGCAGTTTTGTTGACAAAATTGAGATAGCTCAAAACTGGAAAATTTCGACAGGCGGCCGTTCATCGATTTTTCCCAAAATATACAAGTTTCTGGATCACTAGGAAATTAGTCTAAAAGAATGTGCTGACACTAGACATGACCATAAAGGTAATAATTTGCACTCCTGGGGCAGATTTGTTGACAACATTGAGATAGCTCAAAATTGAGACATTTCGACAGGCGGCCGTTCATCGATTTTTCCCAAAATATACAAGTTTCTGGATCACTAGGAAATTAGTCTAAAAGAATGTGCTGACACTAGACATGACCATAAAGGTAATAATTTGCACTCCTGTGGCAGATTTGTTGACAACATTGAGATAGCTCAAAATTGAGACATTTCGACAGGCGGCCGGTCATCGATTTTTCCCAAAATATACAAGTTTCTGGATCACTAGGAAATTAGTCTAAAACAATGTGCTGACACTAGTCATTGCCATAAAAGTAATAATTTGCACTCCTGGGGCAGTTTTGTTGACAAAATTGAGATAGCTCAAAACTGGAAAATTTCGACAGGCGGCCGTTCATCGATTTTTCCCAAAATATACAAGTTTCTGGATCACTAGGAAATTAGTCTAAAACAATGTGCTGACACTAGTCATTGCCATAAAAGTAATAATTTGCACTCCTGGGGCAGTTTTGTTGACAAAATTGAGATAGCTCAAAACTGGAAAATTTCGACATGCGGCCGGTCATCGATTTTTCCCAAAATATACAAGTTTCTGAATGACTAGGAAATTAGTCTAAAACAATGTGCTGACACTAGACATGACCATAAAGGTAATAATTTGCACTCCTGGGGCAGATTTGTTGACAACATTGAGATAGCTCAAAATTGAGACATTTCGACAGGCGGCCGGTCATCGATTTTTCCCAAAATATACAAGTTTCTGGATCACTAGGAAATTAGTCTAAAAGAATGTGCTGACACTAGACATGACCATAAAGGTAATAATTTGCACTCCTGTTGCAGATTTGTTGACAACATTGAGATAGCTCAAAATTGAGACATTTCGACAGGCGGCCGTTCATCGATTTTTCCCAAAATATACAAGTTTCTGGATCACTAGGAAATTAGTCTAAAAGAATGTGCTGACACTAGACATGACCATAAAGGTAATAATTTGCACTCCTGGGGCAGATTTGTTGACAACATTGAGATAGCTCAAAATTGAGACATTTCGACAGGCGGCCGGTCATCGATTTTTCCCAAAATATACAAGTTTCTGGATCACTAGGAAATTAGTCTAAAACAATGTGCTGACACTAGTCATTGCCATAAAAGTAATAATTTGCACTCCTGGGGCAGTTTTGTTGACAAAATTGAGATAGCTCAAAACTGGAAAATTTCGACAGGCGGCCGTTCATCGATTTTTCCCAAAATATACAAGTTTCTGGATCACTAGGAAATTAGTCTAAAAGAATGTGCTGACACTAGACATGACCATAAAGGTAATAATTTGCACTCCTGGGGCAGATTTGTTGACAACATTGAGATAGCTCAAAATTGAGACATTTCGACAGGCGGCCGTTCATCGATTTTTCCCAAAATATACAAGTTTCTGGATCACTAGGAAATTAGTCTAAAAGAATGTGCTGACACTAGACATGACCATAAAGGTAATAATTTGCACTCCTGTGGCAGATTTGTTGACAACATTGAGATAGCTCAAAATTGAGACATTTCGACAGGCGGCCGGTCATCGATTTTTCCCAAAATATACAAGTTTCTGTATCACTAGGAAATTAGTCTAAAACAATGTGCTGACACTAGTCATTGCCATAAAAGTAATAATTTGCACTCCTGGGGCAGTTTTGTTGACAAAATTGAGATAGCTCAAAACTGGAAAATTTCGACAGGCGGCCGGTCATCGATTTTTCCCAAAATATACAAGTTTCTGGATCACTAGGAAATTAGTCTAAAACAATGTGCTGACACTAGTCATTGCCATAAAAGTAATAATTTGCACTCCTGGGGCAGTTTTGTTGACAAAATTGAGATAGCTCAAAACTGGAAAATTTCGACAGGCGGCCGTTCATCGATTTTTCCCAAAATATACAAGTTTCTGGATCACTAGGAAATTAATCTAAAACAATGTGCTGACACTAGACATGACCATAAAAGTAATAATTTGCACTCCTGGCGCAGTTTTGTTTAGAAATTTTAGATAGCACAACATTGAGAAATTTCGACAGGCGGCCGATCATGGATTTTTCCCAAAATATACAAGTTTCTGGATCACTAGGAAATTAGTCTAAAACAATGTGCTGGCACTAGACATGACCATAAAAGTAATAATTTGCACTCCTGGGGCAGTTTTGTTTACAAAATTGAGATAGCTCAAAATTGAGAAATTCCGTCAGGCGGCCGTTCATGAATTTTCTCCCAAAATATACAAGTTTCTGAATCACTAGGAAAGTAGTCTAAAACAATGTGCTGACACTAGACATGACCATAAAAGTAATAATTTGCACATCTGTGGCAGTTTTGTTGACAAAATTGAGATAGCTCAAAATTGAGAAATTTCGACATGTGGCCGGTCATCGATTTGTCCCAAAATATACAAGTTTCTGGATCACTAGGAAATTAGTCTAAAAGAATGTGCTGACACTAGACATGACCATAAAGGTAATAATTTGCACTCCTGGGGCAGATTTGTTGACAACATTGAGATAGCTCAAAATTGAGACATTTCGACAGGCGGCCGTTCATCGATTTTTCCCAAAATATACAAGTTTCTGGATCACTAGGAAATTAGTCTAAAAGAATGTGCTGACACTAGACATGACCATAAAGGTAATAATTTGCACTCCTGTGGCAGATTTGTTGACAACATTGAGATAGCTCAAAATTGAGACATTTCGACAGGCGGCCGGTCATCGATTTTTCCCAAAATATACAAGTTTCTGGATCACTAGGAAATTAGTCTAAAACAATGTGCTGACACTAGTCATTGCCATAAAAGTAATAATTTGCACTCCTGGGGCAGTTTTGTTGACAAAATTGAGATAGCTCAAAACTGGAAAATTTCGACAGGCGGCCGTTCATCGATTTTTCCCAAAATATACAAGTTTCTGGATCACTAGGAAATTAGTCTAAAACAATGTGCTGACACTAGTCATTGCCATAAAAGTAATAATTTGCACTCCTGGGGCAGTTTTGTTGACAAAATTGAGATAGCTCAAAACTGGAAAATTTCGACATGCGGCCGGTCATCGATTTTTCCCAAAATATACAAGTTTCTGAATGACTAGGAAATTAGTCTAAAACAATGTGCTGACACTAGACATGACCATAAAGGTAATAATTTGCACTCCTGGGGCAGATTTGTTGACAACATTGAGATAGCTCAAAATTGAGACATTTCGACAGGCGGCCGGTCATCGATTTTTCCCAAAATATACAAGTTTCTGGATCACTAGGAAATTAGTCTAAAAGAATGTGCTGACACTAGACATGACCATAAAGGTAATAATTTGCACTCCTGTTGCAGATTTGTTGACAACATTGAGATAGCTCAAAATTGAGACATTTCGACAGGCGGCCGTTCATCGATTTTTCCCAAAATATACAAGTTTCTGGATCACTAGGAAATTAGTCTAAAAGAATGTGCTGACACTAGACATGACCATAAAGGTAATAATTTGCACTCCTGGGGCAGATTTGTTGACAACATTGAGATAGCTCAAAATTGAGACATTTCGACAGGCGGCCGGTCATCGATTTTTCCCAAAATATACAAGTTTCTGGATCACTAGGAAATTAGTCTAAAACAATGTGCTGACACTAGTCATTGCCATAAAAGTAATAATTTGCACTCCTGGGGCAGTTTTGTTGACAAAATTGAGATAGCTCAAAACTGGAAAATTTCGACAGGCGGCCGTTCATCGATTTTTCCCAAAATATACAAGTTTCTGGATCACTAGGAAATTAGTCTAAAAGAATGTGCTGACACTAGACATGACCATAAAGGTAATAATTTGCACTCCTGGGGCAGATTTGTTGACAACATTGAGATAGCTCAAAATTGAGACATTTCGACAGGCGGCCGTTCATCGATTTTTCCCAAAATATACAAGTTTCTGGATCACTAGGAAATTAGTCTAAAAGAATGTGCTGACACTAGACATGACCATAAAGGTAATAATTTGCACTCCTGTGGCAGATTTGTTGACAACATTGAGATAGCTCAAAATTGAGACATTTCGACAGGCGGCCGGTCATCGATTTTTCCCAAAATATACAAGTTTCTGGATCACTAGGAAATTAGTCTAAAACAATGTGCTGACACTAGTCATTGCCATAAAAGTAATAATTTGCACTCCTGGGGCAGTTTTGTTGACAAAATTGAGATAGCTCAAAACTGGAAAATTTCGACAGGCGGCCGGTCATCGATTTTTCCCAAAATATACAAGTTTCTGGATCACTAGGAAATTAGTCTAAAACAATGTGCTGACACTAGTCATTGCCATAAAAGTAATAATTTGCACTCCTGGGGCAGTTTTGTTGACAAAATTGAGATAGCTCAAAACTGGAAAATTTCGACAGGCGGCCGTTCATCGATTTTTCCCAAAATATACAAGTTTCTGGATCACTAGGAAATTAATCTAAAACAATGTGCTGACACTAGACATGACCATAAAAGTAATAATTTGCACTCCTGGCGCAGTTTTGTTTAGAAATTTTAGATAGCACAACATTGAGAAATTTCGACAGGCGGCCGATCATGGATTTTTCCCAAAATATACAAGTTTCTGGATCACTAGGAAATTAGTCTAAAACAATGTGCTGGCACTAGACATGACCATAAAAGTAATAATTTGCACTCCTGGGGCAGTTTTGTTTACAAAATTGAGATAGCTCAAAATTGAGAAATTCCGTCAGGCGGCCGTTCATGAATTTTCTCCCAAAATATACAAGTTTCTGAATCACTAGGAAAGTAGTCTAAAACAATGTGCTGACACTAGACATGACCATAAAAGTAATAATTTGCACATCTGTGGCAGTTTTGTTGACAAAATTGAGATAGCTCAAAATTGAGAAATTTCGACATGTGGCCGGTCATCGATTTGTCCCAAAATATACAAGTTTCTGAATCACTAGGAAATTAGTCTAAAACAATGTGCTGACACTAGACATGACCATAAAGGTAATAATTTGCACTCCTGGGGCAGATTTGTTGACAACATTGAGATAGCTCAAAATTGAGACATTTCGACAGGCGGCCGGTCATCGATTTTTCCCAAAATATACAAGTTTCTGGATCACTAGGAAATTAGTCTAAAACAATGTGCTGACACTAGTCATTGCCATAAAAGTAATAATTTGCACTCCTGGGGCAGTTTTGTTGACAAAATTGAGATAGCTCAAAACTGGAAAATTTCGACAGGCGGCCGTTCATCGATTTTTCCCAAAATATACAAGTTTCTGGATCACTAGGAAATTAGTCTAAAACAATGTGCTGACACTAGTCATTGCCATAAAAGTAATAATTTGCACTCCTGGGGCAGTTTTGTTGACAAAATTGAGATAGCTCAAAACTGGAAAATTTCGACAGGCGGCCGTTCATCGATTTTTCCCAAAATATACAAGTTTCTGGATCACTAGGAAATTAGTCTAAAACAATGTGCTGACACTAGTCATTGCCATAAAAGTAATAATTTGCACTCCTGGGGCAGTTTTGTTGACAAAATTGAGATAGCTCAAAACTGGAAAATTTCGACAGGCGGCCGTTCATCGATTTTTCCCAAAATATACAAGTTTCTGGATCACTAGGAAATTAGTCTAAAACAATGTGCTGACACTAGTCATTGCCATAAAAGTAATAATTTGCACTCCTGGGGCAGTTTTGTTGACAAAATTGAGATAGCTCAAAACTGGAAAATTTCGACAGGCGGCCGTTCATCGATTTTTCCCAAAATATACAAGTTTCTGGATAACTAGGAAATTAATCTAAAACAATGTGCTGACACTAGACATGACCATAAAAGTAATAATTTGCACTCCTGGCGCAGTTTTGTTTAGAAATTTTAGATAGCACAACATTGAGAAATTTCGACAGGCGGCCGATCATGGATTTTTCCCAAAATATACAAGTTTCTGGATCACTAGGAAATTAGTCTAAAACAATGTGCTGGCACTAGACATGACCATAAAAGTAATAATTTGCACTCCTGGGGCAGTTTTGTTTACAAAATTGAGATAGCTCAAAATTTAGAAATTCCGTCAGGCGGCCGTTCATGAATTTTCTCCCAAAATATACAAGTTTCTGAATCACTAGGAAAGTAGTCTAAAACAATGTGCTGACACTAGACATGACCATAAAAGTAATAATTTGCACATCTGTGGCAGTTTTGTTGACAAAATTGAGATAGCTCAAAATTGAGAAATTTCGACATGCGGCCGGTCATCGATTTGTCCCAAAATATACAAGTTTCTGAATCACTAGGAAATTAGTCTAAAACAATGTGCTGACACTAGACATGACCATAAAGGTAATAATTTGCACTCCTGGGGCAGATTTGTTGACAACATTGAGATAGCTCAAAATTGAGACATTTCGACAGGCGGCCGGTCATCGATTTTTCCCAAAATATACAAGTTTCTGGATCACTAGGAAATTAGTCTAAAACAATGTGCTGACACTAGTCATTGCCATAAAAGTAATAATTTGCACTCCTGGGGCAGTTTTGTTGACAAAATTGAGATAGCTCAAAACTGGAAAATTTCGACAGGCGGCCGTTCATCGATTTTTCCCAAAATATACAAGTTTCTGGATCACTAGGAAATTAGTCTAAAACAATGTGCTGACACTAGTCATTGCCATAAAAGTAATAATTTGCACTCCTGGGGCAGTTTTGTTGACAAAATTGAGATAGCTCAAAACTGGAAAATTTCGACAGGCGGCCGTTCATCGATTTTTCCCAAAATATACAAGTTTCTGGATCACTAGGAAATTAGTCTAAAACAATGTGCTGACACTAGTCATTGCCATAAAAGTAATAATTTGCACTCCTGGGGCAGTTTTGTTGACAAAATTGAGATAGCTCAAAACTGGAAAATTTCGACAGGCGGCCGTTCATCGATTTTTCCCAAAATATACAAGTTTCTGGATCACTAGGAAATTAGTCTAAAACAATGTGCTGACACTAGACATGACCATAAAAGTAATAATTTGCACTCCTGGCGCAGTTTTGTTTAGAAATTTTAGATAGCACAAAATTGAGAAATTTCGACAGGCGGCCGATCATGGATTTTTCCCAAAATATACAAGTTTCTGGATCACTAGGAAATTAGTCTAAAACAATGTGCTGACACTAGACATGACCATAAAAGTAATAATTTGCACTCCTGGGGCAGTTTTGTTGACAAAATTGAGATAGCTCAAAATTGAGAAATTTCGACAGGCGGCCGTTCATGAATTTTCTCCCAAAATATACAAGTTTCTGAATCACTAGGAAAGTAGTCTAAAACAATGTGCTGACACTAGACATGACCATAAAAGTAATAATTTGCACTCCTGTGGCAGATTTGTTGACAACATTGAGATAGCTCAAAATTGAGACATTTCGACAGGCGGCCGGTCATCGATTTTTCCCAAAATATACAAGTTTCTGGATCACTAGGAAATTAGTCTAAAACAATGTGCTGACACTAGTCATTGCCATAAAAGTAATAATTTGCACTCCTGGGGCAGTTTTGTTGACAAAATTGAGATAGCTCAAAACTGGAAAATTTCGACAGGCGGCCGTTCATCGATTTTTCCCAAAATATACAAGTTTCTGGATCACTAGGAAATTAGTCTAAAACAATGTGCTGACACTAGTCATTGCCATAAAAGTAATAATTTGCACTCCTGGGGCAGTTTTGTTGACAAAATTGAGATAGCTCAAAACTGGAAAATTTCGACAGGCGGCCGTTCATCGATTTTTCCCAAAATATACAAGTTTCTGGATCACTAGGAAATTAATCTAAAACAATGTGCTGACACTAGACATGACCATAAAAGTAATAATTTGCACTCCTGGCGCAGTTTTGTTTAGAAATTTTAGATAGCACAACATTGAGAAATTTCGACAGGCGGCCGATCATGGATTTTTCCCAAAATATACAAGTTTCTGGATCACTAGGAAATTAGTCTAAAACAATGTGCTGGCACTAGACATGACCATAAAAGTAATAATTTGCACTCCTGGGGCAGTTTTGTTTACAAAATTGAGATAGCTCAAAATTGAGAAATTCCGTCAGGCGGCCGTTCATGAATTTTCTCCCAAAATATACAAGTTTCTGAATCACTAGGAAAGTAGTCTAAAACAATGTGCTGACACTAGACATGACCATAAAAGTAATAATTTGCACATCTGTGGCAGTTTTGTTGACAAAATTGAGATAGCTCAAAATTGAGAAATTTCGACATGTGGCCGGTCATCGATTTGTCCCAAAATATACAAGTTTCTGAATCACTAGGAAATTAGTCTAAAACAATGTGCTGACACTAGACATGACCATAAAGGTAATAATTTGCACTCCTGGGGCAGATTTGTTGACAACATTGAGATAGCTCAAAATTGAGACATTTCGACAGGCGGCCGGTCATCGATTTTTCCCAAAATATACAAGTTTCTGGATCACTAGGAAATTAGTCTAAAACAATGTGCTGACACTAGTCATTGCCATAAAAGTAATAATTTGCACTCCTGGGGCAGTTTTGTTGACAAAATTGAGATAGCTCAAAACTGGAAAATTTCGACAGGCGGCCGTTCATCGATTTTTCCCAAAATATACAAGTTTCTGGATCACTAGGAAATTAGTCTAAAACAATGTGCTGACACTAGTCATTGCCATAAAAGTAATAATTTGCACTCCTGGGGCAGTTTTGTTGACAAAATTGAGATAGCTCAAAACTGGAAAATTTCGACAGGCGGCCGTTCATCGATTTTTCCCAAAATATACAAGTTTCTGGATCACTAGGAAATTAGTCTAAAACAATGTGCTGACACTAGTCATTGCCATAAAAGTAATAATTTGCACTCCTGGGGCAGTTTTGTTGACAAAATTGAGATAGCTCAAAACTGGAAAATTTCGACAGGCGGCCGTTCATCGATTTTTCCCAAAATATACAAGTTTCTGGATCACTAGGAAATTAGTCTAAAACAATGTGCTGACACTAGTCATTGCCATAAAAGTAATAATTTGCACTCCTGGGGCAGTTTTGTTGACAAAATTGAGATAGCTCAAAACTGGAAAATTTCGACAGGCGGCCGTTCATCGATTTTTCCCAAAATATACAAGTTTCTGGATCACTAGGAAATTAGTCTAAAACAATGTGCTGACACTAGTCATTGCCATAAAAGTAATAATTTGCACTCCTGGGGCAGTTTTGTTGACAAAATTGAGATAGCTCAAAACTGGAAAATTTCGACATGCGGCCGTTCATCGATTTTCCCCAAAATATACAAGTTTCTGGATCACTAGGAAATTAATCTAAAACAATGTGCTGACACTAGACATGACCATAAAAGTAATAATTTGCACTCCTGGCGCAGTTTTGTTTAGAAATTTTAGATAGCACAACATTGAGAAATTTCGACAGGCGGCCGATCATGGATTTTTCCCAAAATATACAAGTTTCTGGATCACTAGGAAATTAGTCTAAAACAATGTGCTGGCACTAGACATGACCATAAAAGTAATAATTTGCACTCCTGGGGCAGTTTTGTTTACAAAATTGAGATAGCTCAAAATTGAGAAATTCCGTCAGGCGGCCGTTCATGAATTTTCTCCCAAAATATACAAGTTTCTGAATCACTAGGAAAGTAGTCTAAAACAATGTGCTGACACTAGACATGACCATAAAAGTAATAATTTGCACATCTGTGGCAGTTTTGTTGACAAAATTGAGATAGCTCAAAATTGAGAAATTTCGACATGCGGCCGGTCATCGATTTGTCCCAAAATATACAAGTTTCTGAATCACTAGGAAATTAGTCTAAAACAATGTGCTGACACTAGACATGACCATAAAGGTAATAATTTGCACTCCTGGGGCAGATTTGTTGACAACATTGAGATAGCTCAAAATTGAGACATTTCGACAGGCGGCCGGTCATCGATTTTTCCCAAAATATACAAGTTTCTGGATCACTAGGAAATTAGTCTAAAACAATGTGCTGACACTAGTCATTGCCATAAAAGTAATAATTTGCACTCCTGGGGCAGTTTTGTTGACAAAATTGAGATAGCTCAAAACTGGAAAATTTCGACAGGCGGCCGTTCATCGATTTTTCCCAAAATATACAAGTTTCTGGATCACTAGGAAATTAGTCTAAAACAATGTGCTGACACTAGTCATTGCCATAAAAGTAATAATTTGCACTCCTGGGGCAGTTTTGTTGACAAAATTGAGATAGCTCAAAACTGGAAAATTTCGACAGGCGGCCGTTCATCGATTTTTCCCAAAATATACAAGTTTCTGGATCACTAGGAAATTAGTCTAAAACAATGTGCTGACACTAGTCATTGCCATAAAAGTAATAATTTGCACTCCTGGGGCAGTTTTGTTGACAAAATTGAGATAGCTCAAAACTGGAAAATTTCGACAGGCGGCCGTTCATCGATTTTTCCCAAAATATACAAGTTTCTGGATCACTAGGAAATTAGTCTAAAACAATGTGCTGACACTAGACATGACCATAAAAGTAATAATTTGCACTCCTGGCGCAGTTTTGTTTAGAAATTTTAGATAGCACAAAATTGAGAAATTTCGACAGGCGGCCGATCATGGATTTTTCCCAAAATATACAAGTTTCTGGATCACTAGGAAATTAGTCTAAAACAATGTGCTGACACTAGACATGACCATAAAAGTAATAATTTGCACTCCTGGGGCAGTTTTGTTGACAAAATTGAGATAGCTCAAAATTGAGAAATTTCGACAGGCGGCCGTTCATGAATTTTCTCCCAAAATATACAAGTTTCTGAATCACTAGGAAAGTAGTCTAAAACAATGTGCTGACACTAGACATGACCATAAAAGTAATAATTTGCACATCTGTGGCAGTTTTGTTGACAAAATTGAGATAGCTCAAAATTGAGAAATTTCGACATGCGGCCGGTCATCGATTTTTCCTAAAATATACAAGATTCTGAATCACTAGGAAATTAGTCTAAAACAATGTGCTGACACTAGACATGACCATAAAGGTAATAATTTGCACTCCTGGGGCAGATTTGTTGACAAAATTGAGATAGCTCAAAATTGAGAAATTTCGACAGGCGGCCGGTCATCGATTTTTCCCAAAATATACAAGTTTCTGGATCACTAGGAAATTAGTCTAAAACAATGTGCTGACACTAGTCATTGCCATAAAAGTAATAATTTGCACTCCTGGGGCAGTTTTGTTGACAAAATTGAGATAGCTCAAAACTGGAAAATTTCGACAGGCGGCCGTTCATCGATTTTTCCCAAAATATACAAGTTTCTGGATCACTAGGAAATTAGTCTAAAACAATGTGCTGACACTAGACATGACCATAAAGGTAATAATTTGCACTCCTGGGGCAGATTTGTTGACAACATTGAGATAGCTCAAAACTGGAAAATTTCGACAGGCGGCCGTTCATCGATTTTTCCCAAAATATACAAGTTTCTGGATCACTAGGAAATTAGTCTAAAACAATGTGCTGACACTAGTCATTGCCATAAAAGTAATAATTTGCACTCCTGGGGCAGTTTTGTTGACAAAATTGAGATAGCTCAAAACTGGAAAATTTCGACAGGCGGCCGTTCATCGATTTTTCCCAAAATATACAAGTTTCTGGATCACTAGGAAATTAGTCTAAAACAATGTGCTGGCACTAGACATGACCATAAAAGTAATAATTTGCACTCCTGGGGCAGTTTTGTTTACAAAATTGAGATAGCTCAAAATTGAGAAATTCCGTCAGGCGGCCGTTCATGAATTTTCTCCCAAAATATACAAGTTTCTGAATCACTAGGAAAGTAGTCTAAAACAATGTGCTGACACTAGACATGACCATAAAAGTAATAATTTGCACATCTGTGGCAGTTTTGTTGACAAAATTGAGATAGCTCAAAATTGAGAAATTTCGACATGTGGCCGGTCATCGATTTGTCCCAAAATATACAAGTTTCTGAATCACTAGGAAATTAGTCTAAAACAATGTGCTGACACTAGACATGACCATAAAGGTAATAATTTGCACTCCTGGGGCAGATTTGTTGACAACATTGAGATAGCTCAAAATTGAGACATTTCGACAGGCGGCCGGTCATCGATTTTTCCCAAAATATACAAGTTTCTGGATCACTAGGAAATTAGTCTAAAACAATGTGCTGACACTAGTCATTGCCATAAAAGTAATAATTTGCACTCCTGGGGCAGTTTTGTTGACAAAATTGAGATAGCTCAAAACTGGAAAATTTCGACAGGCGGCCGTTCATCGATTTTTCCCAAAATATACAAGTTTCTGGATCACTAGGAAATTAGTCTAAAACAATGTGCTGACACTAGTCATTGCCATAAAAGTAATAATTTGCACTCCTGGGGCAGTTTTGTTGACAAAATTGAGATAGCTCAAAACTGGAAAATTTCGACAGGCGGCCGTTCATCGATTTTTCCCAAAATATACAAGTTTCTGGATCACTAGGAAATTAGTCTAAAACAATGTGCTGACACTAGTCATTGCCATAAAAGTAATAATTTGCACTCCTGGGGCAGTTTTGTTGACAAAATTGAGATAGCTCAAAACTGGAAAATTTCGACAGGCGGCCGTTCATCGATTTTTCCCAAAATATACAAGTTTCTGGATCACTAGGAAATTAGTCTAAAACAATGTGCTGACACTAGTCATTGCCATAAAAGTAATAATTTGCACTCCTGGGGCAGTTTTGTTGACAAAATTGAGATAGCTCAAAACTGGAAAATTTCGACAGGCGGCCGTTCATCGATTTTTCCCAAAATATACAAGTTTCTGGATCACTAGGAAATTAGTCTAAAACAATGTGCTGACACTAGACATGACCATAAAAGTAATAATTTGCACTCCTGGCGCAGTTTTGTTTAGAAATTTTAGATAGCACAAAATTGAGAAATTTCGACAGGCGGCCGATCATGGATTTTTCCCAAAATATACAAGTTTCTGGATCACTAGGAAATTAGTCTAAAACAATGTGCTGACACTAGTCATTGCCATAAAAGTAATAATTTGCACTCCTGGGGCAGTTTTGTTGACAAAATTGAGATAGCTCAAAACTGGAAAATTTCGACAGGCGGCCGTTCATCGATTTTTCCCAAAATATACAAGTTTCTGGATCACTAGGAAATTAGTCTAAAACAATGTGCTGACACTAGACATGACCATAAAGGTAATAATTTGCACTCCTGGGGCAGATTTGTTGACAACATTGAGATAGCTCAAAATTGAGACATTTCGACAGGCGGCCGTTCATCGATTTTTCCCAAAATATACAAGTTTCTGGATCACTAGGAAATTAGTCTAAAAGAATGTGCTGACACTAGACATGATCATAAAGGTAATAATTTGCACTCCTGTGGCAGATTTGTTGACAAAATTGAGATAGCTCAAAACTGGAAAATTTCGACAGGCGGCCGTTCATCGATTTTTCCCAAAATATACAAGTTTCTGGATCACTAGGAAATTAGTCTAAAACAATGTGCTGACACTAGTCATTGCCATAAAAGTAATAATTTGCACTCCTGGGGCAGTTTTGTTGACAAAATTGAGATAGCTCAAAACTGGAAAATTTCGACAGGCGGCCGTTCATCGATTTTTCCCAAAATATACAAGTTTCTGGATCACTAGGAAATTAATCTAAAACAATGTGCTGACACTAGACATGACCATAAAAGTAATAATTTGCACTCCTGGCGCAGTTTTGTTTAGAAATTTTAGATAGCACAACATTGAGAAATTTCGACAGGCGGCCGATCATGGATTTTTCCCAAAATATACAAGTTTCTGGATCACTAGGAAATTAGTCTAAAACAATGTGCTGGCACTAGACATGACCATAAAAGTAATAATTTGCACTCCTGGGGCAGTTTTGTTTACAAAATTGAGATAGCTCAAAATTGAGAAATTCCGTCAGGCGGCCGTTCATGAATTTTCTCCCAAAATATACAAGTTTCTGAATCACTAGGAAAGTAGTCTAAAACAATGTGCTGACACTAGACATGACCATAAAAGTAATAATTTGCACATCTGTGGCAGTTTTGTTGACAAAATTGAGATAGCTCAAAATTGAGAAATTTCGACATGTGGCCGGTCATCGATTTGTCCCAAAATATACAAGTTTCTGAATCACTAGGAAATTAGTCTAAAACAATGTGCTGACACTAGACATGACCATAAAGGTAATAATTTGCACTCCTGGGGCAGATTTGTTGACAACATTGAGATAGCTCAAAATTGAGACATTTCGACAGGCGGCCGGTCATCGATTTTTCCCAAAATATACAAGTTTCTGGATCACTAGGAAATTAGTCTAAAACAATGTGCTGACACTAGTCATTGCCATAAAAGTAATAATTTGCACTCCTGGGGCAGTTTTGTTGACAAAATTGAGATAGCTCAAAACTGGAAAATTTCGACAGGCGGCCGTTCATCGATTTTTCCCAAAATATACAAGTTTCTGGATCACTAGGAAATTAGTCTAAAACAATGTGCTGACACTAGTCATTGCCATAAAAGTAATAATTTGCACTCCTGGGGCAGTTTTGTTGACAAAATTGAGATAGCTCAAAACTGGAAAATTTCGACAGGCGGCCGTTCATCGATTTTTCCCAAAATATACAAGTTTCTGGATCACTAGGAAATTAGTCTAAAACAATGTGCTGACACTAGTCATTGCCATAAAAGTAATAATTTGCACTCCTGGGGCAGTTTTGTTGACAAAATTGAGATAGCTCAAAACTGGAAAATTTCGACAGGCGGCCGTTCATCGATTTTTCCCAAAATATACAAGTTTCTGGATCACTAGGAAATTAGTCTAAAACAATGTGCTGACACTAGACATGACCATAAAAGTAATAATTTGCACTCCTGGCGCAGTTTTGTTTAGAAATTTTAGATAGCACAAAATTGAGAAATTTCGACAGGCGGCCGATCATGGATTTTTCCCAAAATATACAAGTTTCTGGATCACTAGGAAATTAGTCTAAAACAATGTGCTGACACTAGTCATTGCCATAAAAGTAATAATTTGCACTCCTGGGGCAGTTTTGTTGACAAAATTGAGATAGCTCAAAACTGGAAAATTTCGACAGGCGGCCGTTCATCGATTTTTCCCAAAATATACAAGTTTCTGGATCACTAGGAAATTAGTCTAAAACAATGTGCTGACACTAGACATGACCATAAAGGTAATAATTTGCACTCCTGGGGCAGATTTGTTGACAACATTGAGATAGCTCAAAATTGAGACATTTCGACAGGCGGCCGTTCATCGATTTTTCCCAAAATATACAAGTTTCTGGATCACTAGGAAATTAGTCTAAAAGAATGTGCTGACACTAGACATGACCATAAAGGTAATAATTTGCACTCCTGTGGCAGATTTGTTGACAAAATTGAGATAGCTCAAAACTGGAAAATTTCGACAGGCGGCCGTTCATCGATTTTTCCCAAAATATACAAGTTTCTGGATCACTAGGAAATTAGTCTAAAACAATGTGCTGACACTAGTCATTGCCATAAAAGTAATAATTTGCACTCCTGGGGCAGTTTTGTTGACAAAATTGAGATAGCTCAAAACTGGAAAATTTCGACAGGCGGCCGTTCATCGATTTTTCCCAAAATATACAAGTTTCTGGATCACTAGGAAATTAATCTAAAACAATGTGCTGACACTAGACATGACCATAAAAGTAATAATTTGCACTCCTGGCGCAGTTTTGTTTAGAAATTTTAGATAGCACAACATTGAGAAATTTCGACAGGCGGCCGATCATGGATTTTTCCCAAAATATACAAGTTTCTGGATCACTAGGAAATTAGTCTAAAACAATGTGCTGGCACTAGACATGACCATAAAAGTAATAATTTGCACTCCTGGGGCAGTTTTGTTTACAAAATTGAGATAGCTCAAAATTGAGAAATTCCGTCAGGCGGCCGTTCATGAATTTTCTCCCAAAATATACAAGTTTCTGAATCACTAGGAAAGTAGTCTAAAACAATGTGCTGACACTAGACATGACCATAAAAGTAATAATTTGCACATCTGTGGCAGTTTTGTTGACAAAATTGAGATAGCTCAAAATTGAGAAATTTCGACATGTGGCCGGTCATCGATTTGTCCCAAAATATACAAGTTTCTGAATCACTAGGAAATTAGTCTAAAACAATGTGCTGACACTAGACATGACCATAAAGGTAATAATTTGCACTCCTGGGGCAGATTTGTTGACAACATTGAGATAGCTCAAAATTGAGACATTTCGACAGGCGGCCGGTCATCGATTTTTCCCAAAATATACAAGTTTCTGGATCACTAGGAAATTAGTCTAAAACAATGTGCTGACACTAGTCATTGCCATAAAAGTAATAATTTGCACTCCTGGGGCAGTTTTGTTGACAAAATTGAGATAGCTCAAAACTGGAAAATTTCGACAGGCGGCCGTTCATCGATTTTTCCCAAAATATACAAGTTTCTGGATCACTAGGAAATTAGTCTAAAACAATGTGCTGACACTAGTCATTGCCATAAAAGTAATAATTTGCACTCCTGGGGCAGTTTTGTTGACAAAATTGAGATAGCTCAAAACTGGAAAATTTCGACAGGCGGCCGTTCATCGATTTTTCCCAAAATATACAAGTTTCTGGATCACTAGGAAATTAGTCTAAAACAATGTGCTGACACTAGTCATTGCCATAAAAGTAATAATTTGCACTCCTGGGGCAGTTTTGTTGACAAAATTGAGATAGCTCAAAACTGGAAAATTTCGACAGGCGGCCGTTCATCGATTTTTCCCAAAATATACAAGTTTCTGGATCACTAGGAAATTAGTCTAAAACAATGTGCTGACACTAGTCATTGCCATAAAAGTAATAATTTGCACTCCTGGGGCAGTTTTGTTGACAAAATTGAGATAGCTCAAAACTGGAAAATTTCGACAGGCGGCCGTTCATCGATTTTTCCCAAAATATACAAGTTTCTGGATCACTAGGAAATTAGTCTAAAACAATGTGCTGACACTAGACATGACCATAAAAGTAATAATTTGCACTCCTGGCGCAGTTTTGTTTAGAAATTTTAGATAGCACAAAATTGAGAAATTTCGACAGGCGGCCGATCATGGATTTTTCCCAAAATATACAAGTTTCTGGATCACTAGGAAATTAGTCTAAAACAATGTGCTGACACTAGTCATTGCCATAAAAGTAATAATTTGCACTCCTGGGGCAGTTTTGTTGACAAAATTGAGATAGCTCAAAACTGGAAAATTTCGACAGGCGGCCGTTCATCGATTTTTCCCAAAATATACAAGTTTCTGGATCACTAGGAAATTAGTCTAAAACAATGTGCTGACACTAGTCATTGCCATAAAAGTAATAATTTGCACTCCTGGGGCAGTTTTGTTGACAAAATTGAGATAGCTCAAAACTGGAAAATTTCGACAGGCGGCCGTTCATCGATTTTTCCCAAAATATACAAGTTTCTGGATCACTAGGAAATTAGTCTAAAACAATGTGCTGACACTAGTCATTGCCATAAAAGTAATAATTTGCACTCCTGGGGCAGTTTTGTTGACAAAATTGAGATAGCTCAAAACTGGAAAATTTCGACAGGCGGCCGTTCATCGATTTTTCCCAAAATATACAAGTTTCTGGATCACTAGGAAATTAGTCTAAAACAATGTGCTGACACTAGTCATTGCCATAAAAGTAATAATTTGCACTCCTGGGGCAGTTTTGTTGACAAAATTGAGATAGCTCAAAACTGGAAAATTTCGACAGGCGGCCGTTCATCGATTTTTCCCAAAATATACAAGTTTCTGGATCACTAGGAAATTAGTCTAAAACAATGTGCTGACACTAGTCATTGCCATAAAAGTAATAATTTGCACTCCTGGGGCAGTTTTGTTGACAAAATTGAGATAGCTCAAAACTGGAAAATTTCGACAGGCGGCCGTTCATCGATTTTTCCCAAAACATACAAGTTTCTGGATCACTAGGAAATTAGTCTAAAACAATGTGCTGACACTAGACATGACCATAAAAGTAATAATTTGCACTCCTGGCGCAGTTTTGTTTAGAAATTTTAGATAGCACAAAATTGAGAAATTTCGACAGGCGGCCGATCATGGATTTTTCCCAAAATATACAAGTTTCTGGATCACTAGGAAATTAGTCTAAAACAATGTGCTGACACTAGACATGACCATAAAAGTAATAATTTGCACTCCTGGGGCAGTTTTGTTGACAAAATTGAGATAGCTCAAAATTGAGAAATTTCGACAGGCGGCCGTTCATGAATTTTCTCCCAAAATATACAAGTTTCTGAATCACTAGGAAAGTAGTCTAAAACAATGTGCTGACACTAGACATGACCATAAAAGTAATAATTTGCACATCTGTGGCAGTTTTGTTGACAAAATTGAGATAGCTCAAAATTGAGAAATTTCGACATGCGGCCGGTCATCGATTTTTCCTAAAATATACAAGTTTCTGAATCACTAGGAAATTAGTCTAAAACAATGTGCTGACACTAGACATGACCATAAAGGTAATAATTTGCACTCCTGGGGCAGATTTGTTGACAAAATTGAGATAGCTCAAAATTGAGAAATTTCGACAGGCGGCCGGTCATCGATTTTTCCCAAAATATACAAGTTTCTGGATCACTAGGAAATTAGTCTAAAACAATGTGCTGACACTAGTCATTGCCATAAAAGTAATAATTTGCACTCCTGGGGCAGTTTTGTTGACAAAATTGAGATAGCTCAAAACTGGAAAATTTCGACAGGCGGCCGTTCATCGATTTTTCCCAAAATATACAAGTTTCTGGATCACTAGGAAATTAGTCTAAAAGAATGTGCTGACACTAGACATGACCATAAAGGTAATAATTTGCACTCCTGGGGCAGATTTGTTGACAACATTGAGATAGCTCAAAATTGAGACATTTCGACAGGCGGCCGTTCATCGATTTTTCCCAAAATATACAAGTTTCTGGATCACTAGGAAATTAGTCTAAAAGAATGTGCTGACACTAGACATGACCATAAAGGTAATAATTTGCACTCCTGTGGCAGATTTGTTGACAACATTGAGATAGCTCAAAATTGAGACATTTCGACAGGCGGCCGGTCATCGATTTTTCCCAAAATATACAAGTTTCTGGATCACTAGGAAATTAGTCTAAAACAATGTGCTGACACTAGTCATTGCCATAAAAGTAATAATTTGCACTCCTGGGGCAGTTTTGTTGACAAAATTGAGATAGCTCAAAACTGGAAAATTTCGACAGGCGGCCGTTCATCGATTTTTCCCAAAATATACAAGTTTCTGGATCACTAGGAAATTAGTCTAAAACAATGTGCTGACACTAGTCATTGCCATAAAAGTAATAATTTGCACTCCTGGGGCAGTTTTGTTGACAAAATTGAGATAGCTCAAAACTGGAAAATTTCGACAGGCGGCCGTTCATCGATTTTTCCCAAAATATACAAGTTTCTGGATCACTAGGAAATTAATCTAAAACAATGTGCTGACACTAGACATGACCATAAAAGTAATAATTTGCACTCCTGGCGCAGTTTTGTTTAGAAATTTTAGATAGCACAACATTGAGAAATTTCGACAGGCGGCCGATCATGGATTTTTCCCAAAATATACAAGTTTCTGGATCACTAGGAAATTAGTCTAAAACAATGTGCTGGCACTAGACATGACCATAAAAGTAATAATTTGCACTCCTGGGGCAGTTTTGTTTACAAAATTGAGATAGCTCAAAATTGAGAAATTCCGTCAGGCGGCCGTTCATGAATTTTCTCCCAAAATATACAAGTTTCTGAATCACTAGGAAAGTAGTCTAAAACAATGTGCTGACACTAGACATGACCATAAAAGTAATAATTTGCACATCTGTGGCAGTTTTGTTGACAAAATTGAGATAGCTCAAAATTGAGAAATTTCGACATGTGGCCGGTCATCGATTTGTCCCAAAATATACAAGTTTCTGAATCACTAGGAAATTAGTCTAAAACAATGTGCTGACACTAGACATGACCATAAAGGTAATAATTTGCACTCCTGGGGCAGATTTGTTGACAACATTGAGATAGCTCAAAATTGAGACATTTCGACAGGCGGCCGGTCATCGATTTTTCCCAAAATATACAAGTTTCTGGATCACTAGGAAATTAGTCTAAAACAATGTGCTGACACTAGTCATTGCCATAAAAGTAATAATTTGCACTTCTGGGGCAGTTTTGTTGACAAAATTGAGATAGCTCAAAACTGGAAAATTTCGACAGGCGGCCGTTCATCGATTTTTCCCAAAATATACAAGTTTCTGGATCACTAGGAAATTAGTCTAAAACAATGTGCTGACACTAGTCATTGCCATAAAGGTAATAATTTGCACTCCTGGGGCAGATTTGTTGACAAAATTGAGATAGCTCAAAATTGAGAAATTTCGACAGGCGGCCGGTCATCGATTTTTCCCAAAATATACAAGTTTCTGGATCACTAGGAAATTAGTCTAAAACAATGTGCTGACACTAGTCATTGCCATAAAAGTAATAATTTGCACTCCTGGGGCAGTTTTGTTGACAAAATTGAGATAGCTCAAAACTGGAAAATTTCGACAGGCGGCCGTTCATCGATTTTTCCCAAAATATACAAGTTTCTGGATCACTAGGAAATTAGTCTAAAAGAATGTGCTGACACTAGACATGACCATAAAGGTAATAATTTGCACTCCTGGGACAGATTTGTTGACAACATTGAGATAGCTCAAAATTGAGACATTTCGACAGGCGGCCGTTCATCGATTTTTCCCAAAATATACAAGTTTCTGGATCACTAGGAAATTAGTCTAAAAGAATGTGCTGACACTAGACATGACCATAAAGGTAATAATTTGCACTCCTGTGGCAGATTTGTTGACAACATTGAGATAGCTCAAAATTGAGACATTTCGACAGGCGGCCGGTCATCGATTTTTCCCAAAATATACAAGTTTCTGGATCACTAGGAAATTAGTCTAAAACAATGTGCTGACACTAGTCATTGCCATAAAAGTAATAATTTGCACTCCTGGGGCAGTTTTGTTGACAAAATTGAGATAGCTCAAAACTGGAAAATTTCGACAGGCGGCCGTTCATCGATTTTTCCCAAAATATACAAGTTTCTGGATCACTAGGAAATTAGTCTAAAACAATGTGCTGACACTAGTCATTGCCATAAAAGTAATAATTTGCACTCCTGGGGCAGTTTTGTTGACAAAATTGAGATAGCTCAAAATTGAGACATTTCGACAGGCGGCCGGTCATCGATTTTTCCCAAAATATACAAGTTTCTGGATCACTAGGAAATTAGTCTAAAACAATGTGCTGACACTAGTCATTGCCATAAAAGTAATAATTTGCACTCCTGGGGCAGTTTTGTTGACAAAATTGAGATAGCTCAAAACTGGAAAATTTCGACAGGCGGCCGTTCATCGATTTTTCCCAAAATATACAAGTTTCTGGATCACTAGGAAATTAGTCTAAAACAATGTGCTGACACTAGTCATTGCCATAAAAGTAATAATTTGCACTCCTGGGGCAGTTTTGTTGACAAAATTGAGATAGCTCAAAACTGGAAAATTTCGACAGGCGGCCGTTCATCGATTTTTCCCAAAATATACAAGTTTCTGGATCACTAGGAAATTAGTCTAAAACAATGTGCTGACACTAGTCATTGCCATAAAAGTAATAATTTGCACTCCTGGGGCAGTTTTGTTGACAAAATTGAGATAGCTCAAAACTGGAAAATTTCGACAGGCGGCCGTTCATCGATTTTTCCCAAAATATACAAGTTTCTGGATCACTAGGAAATTAGTCTAAAAGAATGTGCTGACACTAGACATGACCATAAAGGTAATAATTTGCACTCCTGGGGCAGATTTGTTGACAACATTGAGATAGCTCAAAATTGAGACATTTCGACAGGCGGCCGTTCATCGATTTTTCCCAAAATATACAAGTTTCTGGATCACTAGGAAATTAGTCTAAAAGAATGTGCTGACACTAGACATGACCATAAAGGTAATAATTTGCACTCCTGTGGCAGATTTGTTGACAACATTGAGATAGCTCAAAATTGAGACATTTCGACAGGCGGCCGGTCATCGATTTTTCCCAAAATATACAAGTTTCTGGATCACTAGGAAATTAGTCTAAAACAATGTGCTGACACTAGTCATTGCCATAAAAGTAATAATTTGCACTCCTGGGGCAGTTTTGTTGACAAAATTGAGATAGCTCAAAACTGGAAAATTTCGACAGGCGGCCGTTCATCGATTTTTCCCAAAATATACAAGTTTCTGGATCACTAGGAAATTAGTCTAAAACAATGTGCTGACACTAGTCATTGCCATAAAAGTAATAATTTGCACTCCTGGGGCAGTTTTGTTGACAAAATTGAGATAGCTCAAAACTGGAAAATTTCGACAGGCGGCCGTTCATCGATTTCTCCCAAAATATACAAGTTTCTGGATCACTAGGAAATTAATCTAAAACAATGTGCTGACACTAGACATGACCATAAAAGTAATAATTTGCACTCCTGGCGCAGTTTTGTTTAGAAATTTTAGATAGCACAACATTGAGAAATTTCGACAGGCGGCCGATCATGGATTTTTCCCAAAATATACAAGTTTCTGGATCACTAGGAAATTAGTCTAAAACAATGTGCTGGCACTAGACATGACCATAAAAGTAATAATTTGCACTCCTGGGGCAGTTTTGTTTACAAAATTGAGATAGCTCAAAATTGA
This sequence comes from Cepaea hortensis, assembly GCA_963921405.1. Lineage (NCBI taxonomy): Eukaryota > Metazoa > Mollusca > Gastropoda > Stylommatophora > Helicidae > Cepaea > Cepaea hortensis. The sequence continues at coordinate 91,988,608 of OY992887.1, forward strand.
GAAATTCCGTCAGGCGGCCGTTCATGAATTTTCTCCCAAAATATACAAGTTTCTGAATCACTAGGAAAGTAGTCTAAAACAATGTGCTGACACTAGACATGACCATAAAAGTAATAATTTGCACATCTGTGGCAGTTTTGTTGACAAAATTGAGATAGCTCAAAATTGAGAAATTTCGACATGTGGCCGGTCATCGATTTGTCCCAAAATATACAAGTTTCTGAATCACTAGGAAATTAGTCTAAAACAATGTGCTGACACTAGACATGACCATAAAGGTAATAATTTGCACTCCTGGGGCAGATTTGTTGACAACATTGAGATAGCTCAAAATTGAGACATTTCGACAGGCGGCCGGTCATCGATTTTTCCCAAAATATACAAGTTTCTGGATCACTAGGAAATTAGTCTAAAACAATGTGCTGACACTAGTCATTGCCATAAAAGTAATAATTTGCACTCCTGGGGCAGTTTTGTTGACAAAATTGAGATAGCTCAAAATTGAGACATTTCGACAGGCGGCCGGTCATCGATTTTTCCCAAAATATACAAGTTTCTGGATCACTAGGAAATTAGTCTAAAACAATGTGCTGACACTAGTCATTGCCATAAAAGTAATAATTTGCACTCCTGGGGCAGTTTTGTTGACAAAATTGAGATAGCTCAAAACTGGAAAATTTCGACAGGCGGCCGTTCATCGATTTTTCCCAAAATATACAAGTTTCTGGATCACTAGGAAATTAGTCTAAAACAATGTGCTGACACTAGTCATTGCCATAAAAGTAATAATTTGCACTCCTGGGGCAGTTTTGTTGACAAAATTGAGATAGCTCAAAACTGGAAAATTTCGACAGGCGGCCGTTCATCGATTTTTCCCAAAATATACAAGTTTCTGGATCACTAGGAAATTAGTCTAAAACAATGTGCTGACACTAGTCATTGCCATAAAAGTAATAATTTGCACTCCTGGGGCAGTTTTGTTGACAAAATTGAGATAGCTCAAAACTGGAAAATTTCGACAGGCGGCCGTTCATCGATTTTTCCCAAAATATACAAGTTTCTGGATCACTAGGAAATTAGTCTAAAAGAATGTGCTGACACTAGACATGACCATAAAGGTAATAATTTGCACTCCTGGGGCAGATTTGTTGACAACATTGAGATAGCTCAAAATTGAGACATTTCGACAGGCGGCCGTTCATCGATTTTTCCCAAAATATACAAGTTTCTGGATCACTAGGAAATTAGTCTAAAAGAATGTGCTGACACTAGACATGACCATAAAGGTAATAATTTGCACTCCTGTGGCAGATTTGTTGACAACATTGAGATAGCTCAAAATTGAGACATTTCGACAGGCGGCCGGTCATCGATTTTTCCCAAAATATACAAGTTTCTGGATCACTAGGAAATTAGTCTAAAACAATGTGCTGACACTAGTCATTGCCATAAAAGTAATAATTTGCACTCCTGGGGCAGTTTTGTTGACAAAATTGAGATAGCTCAAAACTGGAAAATTTCGACAGGCGGCCGTTCATCGATTTTTCCCAAAATATACAAGTTTCTGGATCACTAGGAAATTAGTCTAAAACAATGTGCTGACACTAGTCATTGCCATAAAAGTAATAATTTGCACTCCTGGGGCAGTTTTGTTGACAAAATTGAGATAGCTCAAAACTGGAAAATTTCGACAGGCGGCCGTTCATCGATTTCTCCCAAAATATACAAGTTTCTGGATCACTAGGAAATTAATCTAAAACAATGTGCTGACACTAGACATGACCATAAAAGTAATAATTTGCACTCCTGGCGCAGTTTTGTTTAGAAATTTTAGATAGCACAACATTGAGAAATTTCGACAGGCGGCCGATCATGGATTTTTCCCAAAATATACAAGTTTCTGGATCACTAGGAAATTAGTCTAAAACAATGTGCTGGCACTAGACATGACCATAAAAGTAATAATTTGCACTCCTGGGGCAGTTTTGTTTACAAAATTGAGATAGCTCAAAATTGAGAAATTCCGTCAGGCGGCCGTTCATGAATTTTCTCCCAAAATATACAAGTTTCTGAATCACTAGGAAAGTAGTCTAAAACAATGTGCTGACACTAGACATGACCATAAAAGTAATAATTTGCACATCTGTGGCAGTTTTGTTGACAAAATTGAGATAGCTCAAAATTGAGAAATTTCGACATGTGGCCGGTCATCGATTTGTCCCAAAATATACAAGTTTCTGAATCACTAGGAAATTAGTCTAAAACAATGTGCTGACACTAGACATGACCATAAAGGTAATAATTTGCACTCCTGGGGCAGATTTGTTGACAACATTGAGATAGCTCAAAATTGAGACATTTCGACAGGCGGCCGGTCATCGATTTTTCCCAAAATATACAAGTTTCTGGATCACTAGGAAATTAGTCTAAAACAATGTGCTGACACTAGTCATTGCCATAAAAGTAATAATTTGCACTCCTGGGGCAGTTTTGTTGACAAAATTGAGATAGCTCAAAACTGGAAAATTTCGACAGGCGGCCGTTCATCGATTTTTCCCAAAATATACAAGTTTCTGGATCACTAGGAAATTAGTCTAAAACAATGTGCTGACACTAGTCATTGCCATAAAAGTAATAATTTGCACTCCTGGGGCAGTTTTGTTGACAAAATTGAGATAGCTCAAAACTGGAAAATTTCGACAGGCGGCCGTTCATCGATTTTTCCCAAAATATACAAGTTTCTGGATCACTAGGAAATTAGTCTAAAACAATGTGCTGACACTAGTCATTGCCATAAAAGTAATAATTTGCACTCCTGGGGCAGTTTTGTTGACAAAATTGAGATAGCTCAAAACTGGAAAATTTCGACAGGCGGCCGTTCATCGATTTTTCCCAAAATATACAAGTTTCTGGATCACTAGGAAATTAGTCTAAAACAATGTGCTGACACTAGTCATTGCCATAAAAGTAATAATTTGCACTCCTGGGGCAGTTTTGTTGACAAAATTGAGATAGCTCAAAACTGGAAAATTTCGACAGGCGGCCGTTCATCGATTTTTCCCAAAATATACAAGTTTCTGGATCACTAGGAAATTAGTCTAAAACAATGTGCTGACACTAGTCATTGCCATAAAAGTAATAATTTGCACTCCTGGGGCAGTTTTGTTGACAAAATTGAGATAGCTCAAAACTGGAAAATTTCGACAGGCGGCCGTTCATCGATTTTTCCCAAAATATACAAGTTTCTGGATCACTAGGAAATTAATCTAAAACAATGTGCTGACACTAGACATGACCATAAAAGTAATAATTTGCACTCCTGGGGCAGTTTTGTTGACAAAATTGAGATAGCTCAAAATTGAGAAATTTCGACAGGCGGCCGTTCATCGATTTTTCCCAAAATATACAAGTTTCTGAATCACTAGGAAATTAGTCTAAAACAATGTGCTGACACTAGACATGACCATAAAAGTAATAATTTGCACTCCTGGCGCAGTTTTGTTTAGAAATTTTAGATAGCACAAAATTGAGAAATTTCGACAGGCGGCCGATCATGGATTTTTCCCAAAATATACAAGTTTCTGGATCACTAGGAAATTAGTCTAAAACAATGTGCTGACACTAGACATGGCCATAAAAGTAATAATTTGCACTCCTGGGGCAGTTTTGTTGACAAAATTGAGATAGCTCAAAATTGAGAAATTTCGACAGGTGTCCGTTCATGAATTTTCTCCCAAAATATACAAGTTTCTGAATCACTAGGAAAGTAGTCTAAAACAATGTGCTGACACTAGACATGACCATAAAAGTAATAATTTGCACTCCTGGGGCAGTTTTGTTGACAAAATAGAGATAGCTCAAAATTGAGAAATTTCGACATGCGGCCGGTCATCGATTTTTCCCAAAATATACAAGTTTCTGAATCACTAGGACATTAGTCTAAAACAATGTGCTGACACTAGACATGGCCATAAAAGTAATAATTTGGACTCCTGGGGCAGTTTTGTTGACAAAATTGAGATAGCTCAAAATTGAGAAATTTTGACATGCGGCCGTTCATCGATTTTTCCCAAAATATACAAGTTTCTGGATCACTAGGAAATTAGTCTAAAAGAATGTGCTGACACTAGACATGATCATAAAGGTAATAATTTGCACTCCTGGGGCAGATTTGTTGACAAAATTGAGATAGCTCAAAATTGAGAAATTTCGACAGGCGGCCATTCATCGATTTTTCCCAAAATATACAAGTTTCTGGATCACTAGGAAATTAGTCTAAAACAATGTGCTGACACTAGACATGACCATAAAGGTAATAATTTGCACTCCTGGGGCAGATTTGTTGACAAAATTGAGATAGCTCAAAATTGAGAAATTTCGACAGGCGGCCGATCATGGATTTTTCCCAAAATATACAAGTTTCTGGATCACTAGGAAATTAGTCTAAAACAATGTGCTGACACTAGACATGACCATAAAAGTAATAATTTGCACTCCTGGCGCAGTTTTGTTTAGAAATTTTAGATAGCACAAAATTGAGAAATTTCGACAGGCGGCCGATCATGGATTTTTCCCAAAATATACAAGTTTCTGGATCACTAGGAAATTAGTCTAAAACAATGTGCTGACACTAGACATGACCATAAAGGTAATAATTTGCACTCCTGGGGCAGATTTGTTGACAAAATTGAGATAGCTCAAAATTGAGAAATTTCGACAGGTGGCCGTTCATGAATTTTCTCCCAAAATATACAAGTTTCTGAATCACTAGGAAAGTAGTCTAAAACAATGTGCTGACACTAGACATGACCATAAAAGTAATAATTTGCACTTCTGTGGCAGTTTTGTTGACAAAATTGAGATAGCTCAAAATTGAGAAATTTCGACAGGCGGCCGGTCATTGATTTTTCCCAAAATATGCAAGTTTCTGGATCACTAGGAAATTAGTCTAAAACAATGTGCTGACACTAGACATGACCATAAAAGTAATAATTTGCACTCCTGGGGCAGTTTTGTTGACAAAATTGAGATAGCTCAAATTTGAGAAATTTCGACAGGTGGCCGTTCATGAATTTTCTCCCAAAATATACAAGTTTCTGAATCACTAGGAAAGTAGTCTAAAACAATGTGCTGACACTAGACATGACCATAAAAGTAATAATTTGCACTTCTGTGGCAGTTTTGTTGAGAAAATTGAGATAGCTCAAAATTGAGAAATTTTGACATGCGGCCGTTCATGGATTTTCTCCCAAAATATACAAGTTTCTGAATCACTTGGAAAGTAGTCTAAAACAATGTGCTGACACTAGTCATTGCCATAAAAGTAATAATTTGCACTCCTGGGGCAGTTTTGTTGACAAAATTGAGATAGCTCAAAACTGGAAAATTTCGACAGGCGGCCGTTCATCGATTTTTCCCAAAATATACAAGTTTCTGGATCACTAGGAAATTAGTCTAAAACAATGTGCTGACACTAGACATGACCATAAAGGTAATAATTTGCACTCCTGGGGCAGATTTGTTGACAAAATTGAGATAGCTCAAAATTGAGAAATTTCGACAGGCAGCCGGTCATTGATTTTTCCCAAAATATACAAGTTTCTGGATCACTAGGAAATTAGTCTAAAACAATGTGCTGACACTAGACATGACCATAAAAGTAATAATTTGCACTCCTGGCGCAGTTTTGTTTAGAAATTTTAGATAGCACAAAATTGAGAAATTTCGACAGGCGGCCGATCATGGATTTTTCCCAAAATATACAAGTTTCTGGATCACTAGGAAATTAGTCTAAAACAATGTGCTGACACTAGACATGGCCACAAAAGTAATAATTTGCACTCCTGGGGCAGTTTTGTTGACAAAATTGAGATAGCTCAAAATTGAGAAATTTCGACAGGTGGCCGTTCATAAATTTTCTCCCAAAATATACAAGTTTCTGAATCACTAGGAAAGTAGTCTAAAACAATGTGCTGACACTAGACATGACCATAAAAGTAATAATTTGCACTCCTGGGGCAGTTTTGTTGACAACATTGAGATAGCTCAAAATTGAGAAATTTCGACAGGCGGCCGTTCATCGATTTTTCCCAAAATATACAAGTTTCTGAATCACTAGGAAATTAGTCTAAAACAATGTGCTGACACTAGACATGACCATAAAAGTAATAATTTGCACTCCTGGCGCAGTTTTGTTTAGAAATTTTAGATAGCACAAAATTGAGAAATTTCGACAGGCGGCCGATCATGGATTTTTCCCAAAATATACAAGTTTCTGGATCACTAGGAAATTAGTCTAAAACAATGTGCTGACACTAGACATGGCCATAAAGGTAATAATTTGCACTCCTGGGGCAGATTTGTTGACAAAATTGAGATAGCTCAAAATTGAGACATTTCGACAGGCGGCCGGTCATCGATTTTCCCCAAAATATACAAGTTTCTGGATCACTAAGAAATTAGTCTAAAACAATGTGCTGACACTAGACATGACCATGAAAGAAATAATTTGCACTCCTGGGGCAGTTTTGTTGACAAAATTGAGATAGCTCAAAATTGAGAAATTTCGACATGCGGCCGTTCATGGATTTTCTCCCAAAATATACAAGTTTCTGAATCACTAGGAAAGTAGTCTAAAACAATGTGCTGACACTAGTCATTGCCATAAAAGTAATAATTTGCACTCCTGGGGCAGTTTTGTTGACAAAATTGAGATAGCTCAAAACTGGAAAATTTCGACAGGCGGCCGTTCATCGATTTTTCTCAAAATATACAAGTTTCTGGATCACTAGGAAATTAGTCTAAAACAATGTGCTGACACTAGACATGACCATAAAGGTAATAATTTGCACTCCTGGGGCAGATTTGTTGACAAAATTGAGATAGCTCAAAATTGAGAAATTTCGACAGGCGGCCGGTCATTGATTTTTCCCAAAATATACAAGTTTCTGGATCACTAGGAAATTAGTCTAAAACAATGTGCTGACACTAGACATGACCATAAAAGTAATAATTTGCACTCCTGGCGCAGTTTTGTTTAGAAATTTTAGATAGCACAAAATTGAGAAATTTCGACAGGCGGCCGATCATGGATTTTTCCCAAAATATACAAGTTTCTGGATCACTAGGAAATTAGTCTAAAACAATGTGCTGACACTAGACATGACCATAAAGGTAATAATTTGCACTCCTGGGGCAGATTTGTTGACAAAATTGAGATAGCTCAAAATTGAGAAATTTCGACAGGTGGCCGTTCATGAATTTTCTCCCAAAATATACAAGTTTCTGAATCACTAGGAAAGTAGTCTAAAACAATGTGCTGACACTAGACATGACCATAAAAGTAATAATTTGCACTTCTGTGGCAGTTTTGTTGACAAAATTGAGATAGCTCAAAATTGAGAAATTTCGACAGGCGGCCGGTCATTGATTTTTCCCAAAATATGCAAGTTTCTGGATCACTAGGAAATTAGTCTAAAACAATGTGCTGACACTAGACATGACCATAAAAGTAATAATTTGCACTCCTGGGGCAGTTTTGTTGACAAAATTGAGATAGCTCAAAATTGAGAAATTTCGACAGGTGGCCGTTCATGAATTTTCTCCCAAAATATACAAGTTTCTGAATCACTAGGAAAGTAGTCTAAAACAATGTGCTGACACTAGACATGACCATAAAAGTAATAATTTGCACTTCTGTGGCAGTTTTGTTGACAAAATTGAGATAGCTCAAAATTGAGAAATTTTGACATGCGGCCGTTCATGGATTTTCTCCCAAAATATACAAGTTTCTGAATCACTTGGAAAGTAGTCTAAAACAATGTGCTGACACTAGTCATTGCCATAAAAGTAATAATTTGCACTCCTGGGGCAGTTTTGTTGACAAAATTGAGATAGCTCAAAACTGGAAAATTTCGACAGGCGGCCGTTCATCGATTTTTCCCAAAATATACAAGTTTCTGAATCACTAGGAAATTAGTCTAAAACAATGTGCTGACACTAGACATGACCATAAAGGTAATAATTTGCACTCCTGGGGCAGATTTGTTGACAAAATTGAGATAGCTCAAAATTGAGAAATTTCGACAGGCGGCCGGTCATTGATTTTTCCCAAAATATACAAGTTTCTGGATCACTAGGAAATTAGTCTAAAACAATGTGCTGACACTAGACATGACCATAAAAGTAATAATTTGCACTCCTGGCGCAGTTTTGTTTAGAAATTTTAGATAGCACAAAATTGAGAAATTTCGACAGGCGGCCGATCATGGATTTTTCCCAAAATATACAAGTTTCTGGATCACTAGGAAATTAGTCTAAAACAATGTGCTGACACTAGACATGGCCATAAAAGTAATAATTTGCACTCCTGGGGCAGTTTTGTTGACAAAATTGAGATAGCTCAAAATTGAGAAATTTCGACAGGTGGCCGTTCATAAATTTTCTCCCAAAATATACAAGTTTCTGAATCACTAGGAAAGTAGTCTAAAACAATGTGCTGACACTAGACATGACCATAAAGGTAATAATTTGCACTCCTGGGGCAGTTTTGTTGACAAAATTGAGATAGCTCAAAATTGAGAAATTTCGACAGGCGGCCGTTCATCGATTTTTCCCAAAATATACAAGTTTCTGAATCACTAGGAAATTAGTCTAAAACAATGTGCTGACACTAGACATGACCATAAAAGTAGTAATTTGCACTCCTGGCGCAGTTTTGTTTAGAAATTTTAGATAGCACAAAATTGAGAAATTTCGACAGGCGGCCGATCATGGATTTTTCCCAAAATATACAAGTTTCTGGATCACTAGGAAATTAGTCTAAAACAATGTGCTGACACTAGACATGACCATAAAAGTAATAATTTGCACTCCTGGCGCAGTTTTGTTTAGAAATTTTAGATAGCACAAAATTGAGAAATTTCGACAGGCGGCCGATCATGGATTTTCCCCAAAATATACAAGTTTCTGGATCACTAGGAAATTAGTCTAAAACAATGTGCTGACACTAGACATGGCCATAAAGGTAATAATTTGCACTCCTGGGGCAGATTTGTTGACAAAATTGAGATAGCTCAAAATTGAGACATTTCGACAGGCGGCCGGTCATCGATTTTCCCCAAAATATACAAGTTTCTGGATCACTAAGAAATTAGTCTAAAACAATGTGCTGACACTAGACATGACCATGAAAGTAATAATTTGCACTCCTGGGGCAGTTTTGTTGACAAAATTGAGATAGCTCAAAATTGAGAAATTTCGACATGCGGCCGTTCATGGATTTTCTCCCAAAATATACAAGTTTCTGAATCACTAGGAAAGTAGTCTAAAACAATGTGCTGACACTAGTCATTGCCATAAAAGTAATAATTTGCACTCCTGGGGCAGTTTTGTTGACAAAATTGAGATAGCTCAAAACTGGAAAATTTCGACAGTCGGCCGTTCATCGATTTTTCTCAAAATATACAAGTTTCTGGATCACTAGGAAATTAGTCTAAAACAATGTGCTGTCACTAGACATGACCATAAAGGTAATAATTTGCACTCCTGGGGCAGATTTGTTGACAAAATTGAGATAGCTCAAAATTGAGAAATTTCGACAGGCGGCCGGTCATTGATTTTTCCCAAAATATACAAGTTTCTGGATCACTAGGAAATTAGTCTAAAACAATGTGCTGACACTAGACATGACCATAAAAGTAATAATTTGCACTCCTGGCGCAGTTTTGTTTAGAAATTTTAGATAGCACAAAATTGAGAAATTTCGACAGGCGGCCGATCATGGATTTTTCCCAAAATATACAAGTTTCTGGATCACTAGGAAATTAGTCTAAAACAATGTGCTGACACTAGACATGACCATAAAAGTAATAATTTGCACTCCTGGCGCAGTTTTGTTTAGAAATTTTAGATAGCACAAAATTGAGAAATTTCGACAGGCGGCCGATCATGGATTTTTCCCAAAATATACAAGTTTCTGGATCACTAAGAAATTAGTCTAAAACAATGTGCTGACACTAGACATGACCATGAAAGTAATAATTTGCACTCCTGGGGCAGTTTTGTTGACAAAATTGAGATAGCTCAAAATTGAGAAATTTCGACATGCGGCCGTTCATGGATTTTCTCCCAAAATATACAAGTTTCTGAATCACTAGGAAAGTAGTCTAAAACAATGTGCTGACACTAGTCATTGCCATAAAAGTAATAATTTGCACTCCTGGGGCAGTTTTGTTGACAAAATTGAGATAGCTCAAAACTGGAAAATTTCGACAGGCGGCCGTTCATCGATTTTTCTCAAAATATACAAGTTTCTGGATCACTAGGAAATTAGTCTAAAACAATGTGCTGACACTAGACATGACCATAAAGGTAATAATTTGCACTCCTGGGGCAGATTTGTTGACAAAATTGAGATAGCTCAAAATTGAGAAATTTCGACAGGCGGCCGGTCATTGATTTTTCCCAAAATATACAAGTTTCTGGATCACTAGGAAATTAGTCTAAAACAATGTGCTGACACTAGACATGACCATAAAAGTAATAATTTGCACTCCTGGCGCAGTTTTGTTTAGAAATTTTAGATAGCACAAAATTGAGAAATTTCGACAGGCGGCCGATCATGGATTTTTCCCAAAATATACAAGTTTCTGGATCACTAGGAAATTAGTCTAAAACAATGTGCTGACACTAGACATGGCCATAAAAGTAATAATTTGCACTCCTGGGGCAGTTTTGTTGACAAAATTGAGAAATTTCGACAGGTGGCCGTTCATAAATTTTCTCCCAAAATATACAAGTTTCTGAATCACTAGGAAAGTAGTCTAAAACAATGTGCTGACACTAGACATGACCATAAAAGTAATAATTTGCACTCCTGGGGCAGTTTTGTTGACAAAATTGAGATAGCTCAAAATTGAGAAATTTCGACAGGCGGCCGTTCATCGATTTTTCCCAAAATATACAAGTTTCTGAATCACTAGGAAATTAGTCTAAAACAATGTGCTGACACTAGACATGACCATAAAAGTAGTAATTTGCACTCCTGGCGCAGTTTTGTTTAGAAATTTTAGATAGCACAAAATTGAGAAATTTCGACAGGCGGCCGATCATGGATTTTTCCCAAAATATACAAGTTTCTGGATCACTAGGAAATTAGTCTAAAACAATGTGCTGACACTAGACATGACCATAAAAGTAATAATTTGCACTCCTGGCGCAGTTTTGTTTAGAAATTTTAGATAGCACAAAATTGAGAAATTTCGACAGGCGGCCGATCATGGATTTTCCCCAAAATATACAAGTTTCTGGATCACTAGGAAATTAGTCTAAAACAATGTGCTGACACTAGACATGGCCATAAAGGTAATAATTTGCACTCCTGGGGCAGATTTGTTGACAAAATTGAGATAGCTCAAAATTGAGACATTTCGACAGGCGGCCGGTCATCGATTTTCCCCAAAATATACAAGTTTCTGGATCACTAAGAAATTAGTCTAAAACAATGTGCTGACACTAGACATGACCATGAAAGTAATAATTTGCACTCCTGGGGCAGTTTTGTTGACAAAATTGAGATAGCTCAAAATTGAGAAATTTCGACATGCGGCCGTTCATGGATTTTCTCCCAAAATATACAAGTTTCTGAATCACTAGGAAAGTAGTCTAAAACAATGTGCTGACACTAGTCATTGCCATAAAAGTAATAATTTGCACTCCTGGGGCAGTTTTGTTGACAAAATTGAGATAGCTCAAAACTGGAAAATTTCGACAGTCGGCCGTTCATCGATTTTTCTCAAAATATACAAGTTTCTGGATCACTAGGAAATTAGTCTAAAACAATGTGCTGTCACTAGACATGACCATAAAGGTAATAATTTGCACTCCTGGGGCAGATTTGTTGACAAAATTGAGATAGCTCAAAATTGAGAAATTTCGACAGGCGGCCGGTCATTGATTTTTCCCAAAATATACAAGTTTCTGGATCACTAGGAAATTAGTCTAAAACAATGTGCTGACACTAGACATGACCATAAAAGTAATAATTTGCACTCCTGGCGCAGTTTTGTTTAAAAATTTTAGATAGCACAAAATTGAGAAATTTCGACAGGCGGCCGATCATGGATTTTTCCCAAAATATACAAGTTTCTGGATCACTAGGAAATTAGTCTAAAACAATGTGCTGACACTAGACATGACCATAAAAGTAATAATTTGCACTCCTGGCGCAGTTTTGTTTAGAAATTTTAGATAGCACAAAATTGAGAAATTTCGACAGGCGGCCGATCATGGATTTTTCCCAAAATATACAAGTTTCTGGATCACTAAGAAATTAGTCTAAAACAATGTGCTGACACTAGACATGACCATGAAAGTAATAATTTGCACTCCTGGGGCAGTTTTGTTGACAAAATTGAGATAGCTCAAAATTGAGAAATTTCGACATGCGGCCGTTCATGGATTTTCTCCCAAAATATACAAGTTTCTGAATCACTAGGAAAGTAGTCTAAAACAATGTGCTGACACTAGTCATTGCCATAAAAGTAATAATTTGCACTCCTGGGGCAGTTTTGTTGACAAAATTGAGATAGCTCAAAACTGGAAAATTTCGACAGGCGGCCCGTTCATCGATTTTTCTCAAAATATACAAGTTTCTGGATCACTAGGAAATTAGTCTAAAACAATGTGCTGACACTAGACATGACCATAAAGGTAATAATTTGCACTCCTGGGGCAGATTTGTTGACAAAATTGAGATAGCTCAAAATTGAGAAATTTCGACAGGCGGCCGGTCATTGATTTTTCCCAAAATATACAAGTTTCTGGATCACTAGGAAATTAGTCTAAAACAATGTGCTGACACTAGACATGACCATAAAAGTAATAATTTGCACTCCTGGCGCAGTTTTGTTTAGAAATTTTAGATAGCACAAAATTGAGAAATTTCGACAGGCGGCCGATCATGGATTTTTCCCAAAATATACAAGTTTCTGGATCACTAGGAAATTAGTCTAAAACAATGTGCTGACACTAGACATGGCCATAAAAGTAATAATTTGCACTCCTGGGGCAGTTTTGTTGACAAAATTGAGATAGCTCAAAATTGAGAAATTTCGACAGGTGGCCGTTCATAAATTTTCTCCCAAAATATACAAGTTTCTGAATCACTAGGAAAGTAGTCTAAAACAATGTGCTGACACTAGACATGACCATAAAAGTAATAATTTGCACTCCTGGGGCAGTTTTGTTGACAAAATTGAGATAGCTCAAAATTGAGAAATTTCGACAGGCGGCCGTTCATCGATTTTCCCCAAAATATACAAGTTTCTGAATCACTAGGAAATTAGTCTAAAACAATGTGCTGACACTAGACATGACCATAAAAGTAATAATTTGCACTCCTGGCGCAGTTTTGTTTAGAAATTTTAGATAGCACAAAATTGAGAAATTTCGACAGGCGGCCGATCATGGATTTTTCCCAAAATATACAAGTTTCTGGATCACTAGGAAATTAGTCTAAAACAATGTGCTGACACTAGACATGACCATAAAAGTAATAATTTGCACTCCTGGCGCAGTTTTGTTTAGAAATTTTAGATAGCACAAAATTGAGAAATTTCGACAGGCGGCCGATCATGGATTTTCCCCAAAATATACAAGTTTCTGGATCACTAGGAAATTAGTCTAAAACAATGTGCTGACACTAGACATGGCCATAAAAGTAATAATTTGCACTCCTGGGGCAGTTTTGTTGACAAAATTGAGATAGCTCAAAATTGAGAAATTTCGACAGGTGGCCGTTCATAAATTTTCTCCCAAAATATACAAGTTTCTGAATCACTAGGAAAGTAGTCTAAAACAATGTGCTGACACTAGACATGACCATAAAAGTAATAATTTGCACTCCTGGGGCAGTTTTGTTGACAAAATTGAGATAGCTCAAAATTGAGAAATTTCGACAGGCGGCCGTTCATCGATTTTCCCCAAAATATACAAGTTTCTAAATCACTAGGAAATTAGTCTAAAACAATGTGCTGACACTAGACATGACCATAAAAGTAATAATTTGCACTCCTGGCGCAGTTTTGTTTAGAAATTTTAGATAGCACAAAATTGAGAAATTTCGACAGGCGGCCGATCATGGATTTTTCCCAAAATATACAAGTTTCTGGATCACTAGGAAATTAGTCTAAAACAATGTGCTGACACTAGACATGACCATAAAAGTAATAATTTGCACTCCTGGCGCAGTTTTGTTTAGAAATTTTAGATAGCACAAAATTGAGAAATTTCGACAGGCGGCCGATCATGGATTTTCCCCAAAATATACAAGTTTCTGGATCACTAGGAAATTAGTCTAAAACAATGTGCTGACACTAGACATGGCCATAAAGGTAATAATTTGCACTCCTGGGGCAGATTTGTTGACAAAATTGAGATAGCTCAAAATTGAGACATTTCGACAGGCGGCCGTTCATCGATTTTTCTCAAAATATACAAGTTTCTGGATCACTAGGAAATTAGTCTAAAACAATGTGCTGACACTAGACATGACCATGAAAGTAATAATTTGCACTCCTGGGGCAGATTTGTTGACAAAATTGAGAAATTTCGACAGGCGGCCGGTCATTGATTTTTCCCAAAATATACAAGTTTCTGGATCACTAGGAAATTAGTCTAAAACAATGTGCTGACACTAGACATGACCATAAAAGTAATAATTTGCACTCCTGGCGCAGTTTTGTTTAGAAATTTTAGATAGCACAAAATTGAGAAATTTCGACAGGCGGCCGATCATGGATTTTTCCCAAAATATACAAGTTTCTGGATCACTAGGAAATTAGTCTAAAACAATGTGCTGACACTAGACATGACCATAAAAGTAATAATTTGCACTCCTGGCGCAGTTTTGTTTAGAAATTTTAGATAGCACAAAATTGAGAAATTTCGACAGGCGGCCGATCATGGATTTCCCCCAAAATATACAAGTTTCTGGATCACTAGGAAATTAGTCTAAAACAATGTGCTGACACTAGACATGGCCATAAAGGTAATAATTTGCACTCCTGGGGCAGATTTGTTGACAAAATTGAGATAGCTCAAAATTGAGACATTTCGACAGGCGGCCGGTCATCGATTTTCCCCAAAATATACAAGTTTCTGGATCACTAAGAAATTAGTCTAAAACAATGTGCTGACACTAGACATGACCATGAAAGTAATAATTTGCACTCCTGGGGCAGTTTTGTTGACAAAATTGAGATAGCTCAAAATTGAGAAATTTCGACATGCGGCCGTTCATGGATTTTCTCCCAAAATATACAAGTTTCTGAATCACTAGGAAAGTAGTCTAAAACAATGTGCTGACACTAGTCATTGCCATAAAAGTAATAATTTGCACTCCTGGGGCAGTTTTGTTGACAAAATTGAGATAGCTCAAAACTGGAAAATTTCGACAGGCGGCCGTTCATCGATTTTTCTCAAAATATACAAGTTTCTGGATCACTAGGAAATTAGTCTAAAACAATGTGCTGACACTAGACATGACCATAAAGGTAATAATTTGCACTCCTGGGGCAGATTTGTTGACAAAATTGAGATAGCTCAAAATTGAGAAATTTCGACAGGCGGCCGGTCATTGATTTTTCCCAAAATATACAAGTTTCTGGATCACTAGGAAATTAGTCTAAAACAATGTGCTGACACTAGACATGACCATAAAAGTAATAATTTGCACTCCTGGCGCAGTTTTGTTTAGAAATTTTAGATAGCACAAAATTGAGAAATTTCGACAGGCGGCCGATCATGGATTTTTCCCAAAATATACAAGTTTCTGGATCACTAGGAAATTAGTCTAAAACAATGTGCTGACACTAGACATGACCATAAAGGTAATAATTTGCACTCCTGGGGCAGATTTGTTGACAAAATTGAGATAGCTCAAAATTGAGAAATTTCGACAGGTGGCCGTTCATGAATTTTCTCCCAAAATATACAAGTTTCTGAATCACTAGGAAAGTAGTCTAAAACAATGTGCTGACACTAGACATGACCATAAAAGTAATAATTTGCACTTCTGTGGCAGATTTGTTGACAAAATTGAGATAGCTCAAAATTGAGAAATTTCGACAGGCGGCCGGTCATTGATTTTTCCCAAAATATGCAAGTTTCTGGATCACTAGGAAATTAGTCTAAAACAATGTGCTGACACTAGACATGACCATAAAAGTAATAATTTGCACTCCTGGGGCAGTTTTGTTGACAAAATTGAGATAGCTCAAAATTGAGAAATTTCGACAGGTGGCCGTTCATGAATTTTCTCCCAAAATATACAAGTTTCTGAATCACTAGGAAAGTAGTCTAAAACAATGTGCTGACACTAGACATGACCATAAAAGTAATAATTTGCACTTCTGTGGCAGTTTTGTTGACAAAATTGAGATAGCTCAAAATTGAGAAATTTCGACAGGCGGCCGGTCATCGATTTTTCCCAAAATATGCAAGTTTCTGGATCACTAGGAAATTAGTCTAAAACAATGTGCTCACACTAGACATGGCCATAAAGGTAATAATTTGCACTCCTGGGGCAGATTTGTTGACAAAATTGAGATAGCTCAAAATTGAGACATTTCGACAGGCGGCCGGTCATCGATTTTTCCCAAAATATACAAGTTTCTGGATCACTAAGAAATTAGTCTAAAACAATGTGCTGACACTAGACATGACCATGAAAGTAATAATTTGCACTCCTGGGGCAGTTTTGTTGACAAAATTGAGATAGCTCAAAATTGAGAAATTTTGACATGCGGCCGTTCATGGATTTTCTCCCAAAATATACAAGTTTCTGAATCACTTGGAAAGTAGTCTAAAACAATGTGCTGACACTAGTCATTGCCATAAAAGTAATAATTTGCACTCCTGGGGCAGTTTTGTTGACAAAATTGAGATAGCTCAAAACTGGAAAATTTCGACAGGCGGCCGTTCATCGATTTTTCCCAAAATATACAAGTTTCTGGATCACTAGGAAATTAGTCTAAAACAATGTGCTGACACTAGACATGACCATAAAAGTAATAATTTGCACTCCTGGCGCAGTTTTGTTTAGAAATTTTAGATAGCACAAAATTGAGAAATTTCGACAGGCGGCCGATCATGGATTTTTCCCAAAATATACAAGTTTCTGGATCACTAGGAAATTAGTCTAAAACAATGTGCTGACACTAGACATGGCCATAAAAGTAATAATTTGCACTCCTGGGGCAGTTTTGTTGACAAAATTGAGATAGCTCAAAATTGAGAAATTTCGACAGGTGGCCGTTCATAAATTTTCTCCCAAAATATACAAGTTTCTGAATCACTAGGAAAGTAGTCTAAAACAATGTGCTGACACTAGACATGACCATAAAAGTAATAATTTGCACTCCTGGGGCAGTTTTGTTGACAAAATTGAGATAGCTCAAAATTGAGAAATTTCGACATGCGGCCGGTCATCGATTTTTCCCAAAATATACAAGTTTCTGAATCACTAGGACATTAGTCTAAAACAATGTGCTGACACTAGACATGGCCATAAAAGTAATAATTTGGACTCCTGGGGCAGTTTTGTTGACAAAATTGAGATAGCTCAAAATTGAGAAATTTTGACATGCGGCCGTTCATCGATTTTTCCCAAAATATACAAGTTTCTGGATCACTAGGAAATTAGTCTAAAAGAATGTGCTGACACTAGACATGATCATAAAGGTAATAATTTGCACTCCTGGGGCAGATTTGTTGACAAAATTGAGAAATTTCGACAGGCGGCCGGTCATTGATTTTTCCCAAAATATACAAGTTTCTGGATCACTAGGAAATTAGTCTAAAACAATGTGCTGACACTAGACATGACCATAAAAGTAATAATTTGCACTCCTGGCGCAGTTTTGTTTAGAAATTTTAGATAGCACAAAATTGAGAAATTTCGACAGGCGGCCGATCATGGATTTTTCCCAAAATATACAAGTTTCTGGATCACTAGGAAATTAGTCTAAAACAATGTGCTGACACTAGACATGGCCACAAAAGTAATAATTTGCACTCCTGGGGCAGTTTTGTTGACAAAATTGAGATAGCTCAAAATTGAGAAATTTCGACAGGTGGCCGTTCATAAATTTTCTCCCAAAATATACAAGTTTCTGAATCACTAGGAAAGTAGTCTAAAACAATGTGCTGACACTAGACATGACCATAAAAGTAATAATTTGCACTCCTGGGGCAGTTTTGTTGACAACATTGAGATAGCTCAAAATTGAGAAATTTCGACAGGCGGCCGTTCATCGATTTTTCCCAAAATATACAAGTTTCTGAATCACTAGGAAATTAGTCTAAAACAATGTGCTGACACTAGACATGACCATAAAAGTAATAATTTGCACTCCTGGCGCAGTTTTGTTTAGAAATTTTAGATAGCACAAAATTGAGAAATTTCGACAGGCGGCCGATCATGGATTTTTCCCAAAATATACAAGTTTCTGGATCACTAGGAAATTAGTCTAAAACAATGTGCTGACACTAGACATGGCCATAAAGGTAATAATTTGCACTCCTGGGGCAGATTTGTTGACAAAATTGAGATAGCTCAAAATTGAGACATTTCGACAGGCGGCCGGTCATCGATTTTCCCCAAAATATACAAGTTTCTGGATCACTAAGAAATTAGTCTAAAACAATGTGCTGACACTAGACATGACCATGAAAGTAATAATTTGCACTCCTGGGGCAGTTTTGTTGACAAAATTGAGATAGCTCAAAATTGAGAAATTTCGACATGCGGCCGTTCATGGATTTTCTCCCAAAATATACAAGTTTCTGAATCACTAGGAAAGTAGTCTAAAACAATGTGCTGACACTAGACATGACCATAAAAGTAATAATTTGCACTTCTGTGGCAGTTTTGTTGACAAAATTGAGATAGCTCAAAATTGAGAAATTTCGACAGGCGGCCGGTCATTGATTTTTCCCAAAATATGCAAGTTTCTGGATCACTAGGAAATTAGTCTAAAACAATGTGCTGACACTAGACATGACCATAAAAGTAATAATTTGCACTCCTGGGGCAGTTTTGTTGACAAAATTGAGATAGCTCAAAATTGAGAAATTTCGACAGGTGGCCGTTCATGAATTTTCTCCCAAAATATACAAGTTTCTGAATCACTAGGAAAGTAGTCTAAAACAATGTGCTGACACTAGACATGACCATAAAAGTAATAATTTGCACTTCTGTGGCAGTTTTGTTGACAAAATTGAGATAGCTCAAAATTGAGAAATTTTGACATGCGGCCGTTCATGGATTTTCTCCCAAAATATACAAGTTTCTGAATCACTTGGAAAGTAGTCTAAAACAATGTGCTGACACTAGTCATTGCCATAAAAGTAATAATTTGCACTCCTGGGGCAGTTTTGTTGACAAAATTGAGATAGCTCAAAACTGGAAAATTTCGACAGGCGGCCGTTCATCGATTTTTCCCAAAATATACAAGTTTCTGAATCACTAGGAAATTAGTCTAAAACAATGTGCTGACACTAGACATGACCATAAAGGTAATAATTTGCACTCCTGGGGCAGATTTGTTGACAAAATTGAGATAGCTCAAAATTGAGAAATTTCGACAGGCGGCCGGTCATTGATTTTTCCCAAAATATACAAGTTTCTGGATCACTAGGAAATTAGTCTAAAACAATGTGCTGACACTAGACATGACCATAAAAGTAATAATTTGCACTCCTGGCGCAGTTTTGTTTAGAAATTTTAGATAGCACAAAATTGAGAAATTTCGACAGGCGGCCGATCATGGATTTTTCCCAAAATATACAAGTTTCTGGATCACTAGGAAATTAGTCTAAAACAATGTGCTGACACTAGACATGGCCATAAAAGTAATAATTTGCACTCCTGGGGCAGTTTTGTTGACAAAATTGAGATAGCTCAAAATTGAGAAATTTCGACAGGTGGCCGTTCATAAATTTTCTCCCAAAATATACAAGTTTCTGAATCACTAGGAAAGTAGTCTAAAACAATGTGCTGACACTAGACATGACCATAAAAGTAATAATTTGCACTCCTGGGGCAGTTTTGTTGACAAAATTGAGATAGCTCAAAATTGAGAAATTTCGACAGGCGGCCGTTCATCGATTTTTCCCAAAATATACAAGTTTCTGAATCACTAGGAAATTAGTCTAAAACAATGTGCTGACACTAGACATGACCATAAAAGTAATAATTTGCACTCCTGGCGCAGTTTTGTTTAGAAATTTTAGATAGCACAAAATTGAGAAATTTCGACAGGCGGCCGATCATGGATTTTTCCCAAAATATACAAGTTTCTGGATCACTAGGAAATTAGTCTAAAACAATGTGCTGACACTAGACATGACCATAAAAGTAATAATTTGCACTCCTGGCGCAGTTTTGTTTAGAAATTTTAGATAGCACAAAATTGAGAAATTTCGACAGGCGGCCGATCATGGATTTTCCCCAAAATATACAAGTTTCTGGATCACTAGGAAATTAGTCTAAAACAATGTGCTGACACTAGACATGGCCATAAAGGTAATAATTTGCACTCCTGGGGAAGATTTGTTGACAAAATTGAGATAGCTCAAAATTGAGACATTTCGACAGGCGGCCGGTCATCGATTTTCCCCAAAATATACAAGTTTCTGGATCACTAAGAAATTAGTCTAAAACAATGTGCTGACACTAGACATGACCATGAAAGTAATAATTTGCACTCCTGGGGCAGTTTTGTTGACAAAATTGAGATAGCTCAAAATTGAGAAATTTCGACATGCGGCCGTTCATGGATTTTCTCCCAAAATATACAAGTTTCTGAATCACTAGGAAAGTAGTCTAAAACAATGTGCTGACACTAGTCATTGCCATAAAAGTAATAATTTGCACTCCTGGGGCAGTTTTGTTGACAAAATTGAGATAGCTCAAAACTGGAAAATTTCGACAGGCGGCCGTTCATCGATTTTTCTCAAAATATACAAGTTTCTGGATCACTAGGAAATTAGTCTAAAACAATGTGCTGACACTAGACATGACCATAAAGGTAATAATTTGCACTCCTGGGGCAGATTTGTTGACAAAATTGAGATAGCTCAAAATTGAGAAATTTCGACAGGCGGCCGGTCATTGATTTTTCCCAAAATATACAAGTTTCTGGATCACTAGGAAATTAGTCTAAAACAATGTGCTGACACTAGACATGACCATAAAAGTAATAATTTGCACTCCTGGCGCAGTTTTGTTTAGAAATTTTAGATAGCACAAAATTGAGAAATTTCGACAGGCGGCCGATCATGGATTTTTCCCAAAATATACAAGTTTCTGGATCACTAGGAAATTAGTCTAAAACAATGTGCTGACACTAGACATGACCATAAAAGTAATAATTTGCACTCCTGGCGCAGTTTTGTTTAGAAATTTTAGATAGCACAAAATTGAGAAATTTCGACAGGCGGCCGATCATGGATTTTCCCCAAAATATACAAGTTTCTGGATCACTAGGAAATTAGTCTAAAACAATGTGCTGACACTAGACATGGCCATAAAGGTAATAATTTGCACTCCTGGGGCAGATTTGTTGACAAAATTGAGATAGCTCAAAATTGAGACATTTCGACAGGCGGCCGGTCATCGATTTTCCCCAAAATATACAAGTTTCTGGATCACTAAGAAATTAGTCTAAAACAATGTGCTGACACTAGACATGACCATGAAAGTAATAATTTGCACTCCTGGGGCAGTTTTGTTGACAAAATTGAGATAGCTCAAAATTGAGAAATTTCGACATGCGGCCGTTCATGGATTTTCTCCCAAAATATACAAGTTTCTGAATCACTAGGAAAGTAGTCTAAAACAATGTGCTGACACTAGTCATTGCCATAAAAGTAATAATTTGCACTCCTGGGGAAGTTTTGTTGACAAAATTGAGATAGCTCAAAACTGGAAAATTTCGACAGGCGGCCGTTCATCGATTTTTCTCAAAATATACAAGTTTCTGGATCACTAGGAAATTAGTCTAAAACAATGTGCTGACACTAGACATGACCATAAAGGTAATAATTTGCACTCCTGGGGCAGATTTGTTGACAAAATTGAGATAGCTCAAAATTGAGAAATTTCGACAGGCGGCCGGTCATTGATTTTTCCCAAAATATACAAGTTTCTGGATCACTAGGAAATTAGTCTAAAACAATGTGCTGACACTAGACATGACCATAAAAGTAATAATTTGCACTCCTGGCGCAGTTTTGTTTAGAAATTTTAGATAGCACAAAATTGAGAAATTTCGACAGGCGGCCGATCATGGATTTTTCCCAAAATATACAAGTTTCTGGATCACTAGGAAATTAGTCTAAAACAATGTGCTGACACTAGACATGACCATAAAGGTAATAATTTGCACTCCTGGGGCAGATTTGTTGACAAAATTGAGATAGCTCAAAATTGAGAAATTTCGACAGGTGGCCGTTCATGAATTTTCTCCCAAAATATACAAGTTTCTGAATCACTAGGAAAGTAGTCTAAAACAATGTGCTGACACTAGTCATTGCCATAAAAGTAATAATTTGCACTCCTGGGGCAGTTTTGTTGACAAAATTGAGATAGCTCAAAACTGGAAAATTTCGACAGGCGGCCGTTCATCGATTTTTCCCAAAATATACAAGTTTCTGGATCACTAGGAAATTAGTCTAAAACAATGTGCTGACACTAGACATGACCATAAAGGTAATAATTTGCACTCCTGGGGCAGATTTGTTGACAAAATTGAGAAATTTCGACAGGCAGCCGGTCATTGATTTTTCCCAAAATATACAAGTTTCTGGATCACTAGGAAATTAGTCTAAAACAATGTGCTGACACTAGACATGACCATAAAAGTAATAATTTGCACTCCTGGCGCAGTTTTGTTTAGAAATTTTAGATAGCATAAAATTGAGCAATTTCGACAGGCGGCCGATCATGGATTTTTCCCAAAATATACAAGTTTCTGGATCACTAGGAAATTAGTCTAAAACAATGTGCTGACACTAGACATGACCATAAAGGTAATAATTTGCACTCCTGGGGCAGATTTGTTGACAAAATTGAGATAGCTCAAAATTGAGAAATTTCGACAGGTGGCCGTTCATGAATTTTCTCCCAAAATATACAAGTTTCTGAATCACTAGGAAAGTAGTCTAAAACAATGTGCTGACACTAGACATGACCATAAAAGTAATAATTTGCACTTCTGTGGCAGTTTTGTTGACAAAATTGAGATAGCTCAAAATTGAGAAATTTCGATAGGCGGCCGGTCATTGATTTTTCCCAAAATATGCAAGTTTCTGGATCACTAGGAAATTAGTCTAAAACAATGTGCTGACACTAGACATGACCATAAAAGTAATAATTTGCACTCCTGGGGCAGTTTTGTTGACAAAATTGAGATAGCTCAAAATTGAGAAATTTCGACATGCGGCCGTTCATGGATTTTCTCCCAAAATATACAAGTTTCTGAATCACTAGGAAAGTAGTCTAAAACAATGTGCTGACACTAGTCATTGCCATAAAAGTAATAATTTGCACTCCTGGGGCAGTTTTGTTGACAAAATTGAGATAGCTCAAAATTGAGAAATTTCGACAGGCGGCCGTTCATCGATTTTTCTCAAAATATACAAGTTTCTGGATCACTAGGAAATTAGTCTAAAACAATGTGCTGACACTAGACATGACCATAAAGGTAATAATTTGCACTCCTGGGGCAGATTTGTTGACAAAATTGAGATAGCTCAAAATTGAGAAATTTCGACAGGCGGCCGGTCATTGATTTTTCCCAAAATATACAAGTTTCTGGATCACTAGGAAATTAGTCTAAAACAATGTGCTGACACTAGACATGACCATAAAAGTAATAATTTGCACTCCTGGCGCAGTTTTGTTTAGAAATTTTAGATAGCACAAAATTGAGAAATTTCGACAGGCGGCCGATCATGGATTTTTCCCAAAATATACAAGTTTCTGGATCACTAGGAAATTAGTCTAAAACAATGTGCTGACACTAGACATGACCATAAAAGTAATAATTTGCACTCCTGGCGCAGTTTTGTTTAGAAATTTTAGATAGCACAAAATTGAGAAATTTCGACAGGCGGCCGATCATGGATTTTCCCCAAAATATACAAGTTTCTGGATCACTAGGAAATTAGTCTAAAACAATGTGCTGACACTAGACATGGCCATAAAGGTAATAATTTGCACTCCTGGGGCAGATTTGTTGACAAAATTGAGATAGCTCAAAATTGAGACATTTCGACAGGCGGCCGGTCATCGATTTTCCCCAAAATATACAAGTTTCTGGATCACTAAGAAATTAGTCTAAAACAATGTGCTGACACTAGACATGACCATGAAAGTAATAATTTGCACTCCTGGGGCAGTTTTGTTGACAAAATTGAGATAGCTCAAAATTGAGAAATTTCGACATGCGGCCGTTCATGGATTTTCTCCCAAAATATACAAGTTTCCGAATCACTAGGAAAGTAGTCTAAAACAATGTGCTGACACTAGTCATTGCCATAAAAGTAATAATTTGCACTCCTGGGGCAGTTTTGTTGACAAAATTGAGATAGCTCAAAACTGGAAAATTTCGACAGGCGGCCGTTCATCGATTTTTCCCAAAATATACAAGTTTCTGGATCACTAGGAAATTAGTCTAAAACAATGTGCTGACACTAGACATGACCATAAAGGTAATAATTTGCACTCCTGGGGCAGATTTGTTGACAAAATTGAGATAGCTCAAAATTGAGAAATTTCGACAGGCAGCCGGTCATTGATTTTTCCCAAAATATACAAGTTTCTGGATCACTAGGAAATTAGTCTAAAACAATGTGCTGACACTAGACATGACCATAAAAGTAATAATTTGCACTCCTGGCGCAGTTTTGTTTAGAAATTTTAGATAGCACAAAATTGAGCAATTTCGACAGGCGGCCGATCATGGATTTTTCCCAAAATATACAAGTTTCTGGATCACTAGGAAATTAGTCTAAAACAATGTGCTGACACTAGACATGACCATAAAGGTAATAATTTGCACTCCTGGGGCAGATTTGTTGACAAAATTGAGATAGCTCAAAATTGAGAAATTTCGACAGGTGGCCGTTCATGAATTTTCTCCCAAAATATACAAGTTTCTGAATCACTAGGAAAGTAGTCTAAAACAATGTGCTGACACTAGTCATTGCCATAAAAGTAATAATTTGCACTCCTGGGGCAGTTTTGTTGACAAAATTGAGATAGCTCAAAACTGGAAAATTTCGACAGGCGGCCGTTCATCGATTTTTCTCAAAATATACAAGTTTCTGGATCACTAGGAAATTAGTCTAAAACAATGTGCTGACACTAGACATGACCATAAAGGTAATAATTTGCACTCCTGGGGCAGATTTGTTGACAAAATTGAGATAGCTCAAAATTGAGAAATTTCGACAGGCGGCCGGTCATTGATTTTTCCCAAAATATACAAGTTTCTGGATCACTAGGAAATTAGTCTAAAACAATGTGCTGACACTAGACATGACCATAAAAGTAATAATTTGCACTCCTGGCGCAGTTTTGTTTAGAAATTTTAGATAGCACAAAATTGAGAAATTTCGACAGGCGGCCGATCATGGATTTTTCCCAAAATATACAAGTTTCTGGATCACTAGGAAATTAGTCTAAAACAATGTGCTGACACTAGACATGACCATAAAGGTAATAATTTGCACTCCTGGGGCAGATTTGTTGACAAAATTGAGATAGCTCAAAATTGAGAAATTTCGACAGGTGGCCGTTCATGAATTTTCTCCCAAAATATACAAGTTTCTGAATCACTAGGAAAGTAGTCTAAAACAATGTGCTGACACTAGACATGACCATAAAAGTAATAATTTGCACTTCTGTGGCAGTTTTGTTGACAAAATTGAGATAGCTCAAAATTGAGAAATTTCGACAGGTGGCCGTTCATGAATTTTCTCCCAAAATATACAAGTTTCTGAATCACTAGGAAAGTAGTCTAAAACAATGTGCTGACACTAGACATGACCATAAAAGTAATAATTTGCACTTCTGTGGCAGTTTTGTTGACAAAATTGAGATAGCTCAAAATTGAGAAATTTCGACAGGCGGCCGGTCATCGATTTTTCCCAAAATATGCAAGTTTCTGGATCACTAGGAAATTAGTCTAAAACAATGTGCTCACACTAGACATGGCCATAAAGGTAATAATTTGCACTCCTGGGGCAGATTTGTTGACAAAATTGAGATAGCTCAAAATTGAGACATTTCGACAGGCGGCCGGTCATCGATTTTTCCCAAAATATACAAGTTTCTGGATCACTAAGAAATTAGTCTAAAACAATGTGCTGACACTAGACATGACCATGAAAGTAATAATTTGCACTCCTGGGGCAGTTTTGTTGACAAAATTGAGATAGCTCAAAATTGAGAAATTTTGACATGCGGCCGTTCATGGATTTTCTCCCAAAATATACAAGTTTCTGAATCACTTGGAAAGTAGTCTAAAACAATGTGCTGACACTAGTCATTGCCATAAAAGTAATAATTTGCACTCCTGGGGCAGTTTTGTTGACAAAATTGAGATAGCTCAAAACTGGAAAATTTCGACAGGCGGCCGTTCATCGATTTTTCCCAAAATATACAAGTTTCTGGATCACTAGGAAATTAGTCTAAAACAATGTGCTGACACTAGACATGACCATAAAGGTAATAATTTGCACTCCTGGGGCAGATTTGTTGACAAAATTGAGATAGCTCAAAATTGAGAAATTTCGACAGGCGGCCGGTCATTGATTTTTCCCAAAATATACAAGTTTCTGGATCACTAGGAAATTAGTCTAAAACAATGTGCTGACACTAGACATGACCATAAAAGTAATAATTTGCACTCCTGGCGCAGTTTTGTTTAGAAATTTTAGATAGCACAAAATTGAGAAATTTCGACAGGCGGCCGATCATGGATTTTTCCCAAAATATACAAGTTTCTGGATCACTAGGAAATTAGTCTAAAACAATGTGCTGACACTAGACATGGCCATAAAAGTAATAATTTGCACTCCTGGGGCAGTTTTGTTGACAAAATTGAGATAGCTCAAAATTGAGAAATTTCGACAGGTGGCCGTTCATAAATTTTCTCCCAAAATATACAAGTTTCTGAATCACTAGGAAAGTAGTCTAAAACAATGTGCTGACACTAGACATGACCATAAAAGTAATAATTTGCACTCCTGGGGCAGTTTTGTTGACAACATTGAGATAGCTCAAAATTGAGAAATTTCGACAGGCGGCCGTTTATCGATTTTTCCCAAAATATACAAGTTTCTGAATCACAAGGAAATTAGTCTAAAACAATGTGCTGACACTAGACATGACCATAAAAGTAATAATTTGCACTCCTGGCGCAGTTTTGTTTAGAAATTTTAGATAGCACAAAATTGAGAAATTTCGACAGGCGGCCGATCATGGATTTTTCCCAAAATATACAAGTTTCTGGATCACTAGGAAATTAGTCTAAAACAATGTGCTGACACTAGACATGGCCATAAAAGTAATAATTTGCACTCCTGGGGCAGTTTTGTTGACAAAATTGAGATAGCTCAAAATTGAGAAATTTCGACAGGTGTCCGTTCATGAATTTTCTCCCAAAATATACAAGTTTCTGAATCACTAGGAAAGTAGTCTAAAACAATGTGCTGACACTAGACATGACCATAAAAGTAATAATTTGGACTCCTGGGGCAGTTTTGTTGACAAAATTGAGATAGCTCAAAATTGAGAAATTTTGACATGCGGCCGTTCATCGATTTTTCCCAAAATATACAAGTTTCTGGATCACTAGGAAATTAGTCTAAAAGAATGTGCTGACACTAGACATGATCATAAAGGTAATAATTTGCACTCCTGGGGCAGAATTGTTGACAAAATTGAGATAGCTCAAAATTGAGAAATTTCGACAGGCGGCCGTTCATCGATTTTTCCCAAAATATACAAGTTTCTGGATCACTAGGAAATTAGTCTAAAACAATGTGCTGACACTAGACATGACCATAAAGGTAATAATTTGCACTCCTGGGGCAGATTTGTTGACAAAATTGAGATAGCTCAAAATTGAGAAATTTCGACAGGCGGCCGGTCATCGATTTTTCCCAAAATATGCAAGTTTCTGGATCACTAGGAAATTAGTCTAAAACAATGTGCTGACACTAGACATGACCATAAAAGTAATAATTTGCACTCCTGGCGCAGTTTTGTTTAGAAATTTTAGATAGCACAAAATTGAGAAATTTCGACAGGCGGCCGATCATGGATTTTCCCCAAAATATACAAGTTTCTGGATCACTAGGAAATTAGTCTAAAACAATGTGCTGACACTAGACATGGCCATAAAGGTAATAATTTGCACTCCTGGGGCAGATTTGTTGACAAAATTGAGATAGCTCAAAATTGAGACATTTCGACAGGCGGCCGGTCATCGATTTTCCCCAAAATATACAAGTTTCTGGATCACTAAGAAATTAGTCTAAAACAATGTGCTGACACTAGACATGACCATGAAAGTAATAATTTGCACTCCTTGGGCAGTTTTGTTGACAAAATTGAGATAGCTCAAAATTGAGAAATTTCGACAGGCGGCCGATCATGGATTTTTCCCAAAATATGCAAGTTTCTGGATCACTAGGAAATTAGTCTAAAACAATGTGCTGACACTAGACATGGCCACAAAAGTAATAATTTGCACTCCTGGGGCAGTTTTGTTGACAAAATTGAGATAGCTCAAAATTGAGAAATTTCGACAGGTGGCCGTTCATAAATTTTCTCCCAAAATATACAATTTTCTGAATCACTAGGAAAGTAGTCTAAAACAATGTGCTGACACTAGACATGACCATAAAAGTAATAATTTGCACTCCTGGGGCAGTTTTGTTGACAACATTGAGATAGCTCAAAATTGAGAAATTTCGACAGGCGGCCGTTCATCGATTTTTCCCAAAATATACAAGTTTCTGAATCACTAGGAAATTAGTCTAAAACAATGTGCTGACACTAGACATGACCATAAAAGTAATAATTTGCACTCCTGGCGCAGTTTTGTTTAGAAATTTTAGATAGCACAAAATTGAGAAATTTCGACAGGCGGCCGATCATGGATTTTCCCCAAAATATACAAGTTTCTGGATCACTAGGAAATTAGTCTAAAACAATGTGCTGACACTAGACATGGCCATAAAGGTAATAATTTGCACTCCTGGGGCAGATTTGTTGACAAAATTGAGATAGCTCAAAATTGAGACATTTCGACAGGCGGCCGGTCATCGATTTTCCCCAAAATATACAAGTTTCTGGATCACTAAGAAATTAGTCTAAAACAATGTGCTGACACTAGACATGACCATGAAAGTAATAATTTGCACTCCTTGGGCAGTTTTGTTGACAAAATTGAGATAGCTCAAAATTGAGAAATTTCGACAGGCGGCCGATCATGGATTTTTCCCAAAATATGCAAGTTTCTGGATCACTAGGAAATTAGTCTAAAACAATGTGCTGACACTAGACATGGCCACAAAAGTAATAATTTGCACTCCTGGGGCAGTTTTGTTGACAAAATTGAGATAGCTCAAAATTGAGAAATTTCGACAGGTGGCCGTTCATAAATTTTCTCCCAAAATATACAATTTTCTGAATCACTAGGAAAGTAGTCTAAAACAATGTGCTGACACTAGACATGACCATAAAAGTAATAATTTGCACTCCTGGGGCAGTTTTGTTGACAACATTGAGATAGCTCAAAATTGAGAAATTTCGACAGGCGGCCGTTCATCGATTTTTCCCAAAATATACAAGTTTCTGAATCACTAGGAAATTAGTCTAAAACAATGTGCTGACACTAGACATGACCATAAAAGTAATAATTTGCACTCCTGGCGCAGTTTTGTTTAGAAATTTTAGATAGCACAAAATTGAGAAATTTCGACAGGCGGCCGATCATGGATTTTTCCCAAAATATACAAGTTTCTGGATCACTAGGAAATTAGTCTAAAACAATGTGCTGATACTAGACATGGTACCATAAAGGTAATAATTTGGACTCCTGGGGCAGTTTTGTTGACAAAATTGAGATAGCTCAAAATTGAGAAATTTTGACATGCGGCCGTTCATCGATTTTTCCCAAAATATACAAGTTTCTGGATCACTAGGAAATTAGTCTAAAAGAATGTGCTGACACTAGACATGATCATAAAGGTAATAATTTGCACTCCTGGGGCAGATTTGTTGACAAAATTGAGAAATTTCGACAGGCGGCCGGTCATTGATTTTTCCCAAAATATACAAGTTTCTGGATCACTAGGAAATTAGTCTAAAACAATGTGCTGACACTAGACATGACCATAAAAGTAATAATTTGCACTCCTGGCGCAGTTTTGTTTAGAAATTTTAGATAGCACAAAATTGAGAAATTTCGACAGGCGGCCGATCATGGATTTTTCCCAAAATATACAAGTTTCTGGATCACTAGGAAATTAGTCTAAAACAATGTGCTGACACTAGACATGGCCACAAAAGTAATAATTTGCACTCCTGGGGCAGTTTTGTTGACAAAATTGAGATAGCTCAAAATTGAGAAATTTCGACAGGTGGCCGTTCATAAATTTTCTCCCAAAATATACAAGTTTCTGAATCACTAGGAAAGTAGTCTAAAACAATGTGCTGACACTAGACATGACCATAAAAGTAATAATTTGCACTCCTGGGGCAGTTTTGTTGACAACATTGAGATAGCTCAAAATTGAGAAATTTCGACAGGCGGCCGTTCATCGATTTTTCCCAAAATATACAAGTTTCTGAATCACTAGGAAATTAGTCTAAAACAATGTGCTGACACTAGACATGACCATAAAAGTAATAATTTGCACTCCTGGCGCAGTTTTGTTTAGAAATTTTAGATAGCACAAAATTGAGAAATTTCGACAGGCGGCCGATCATGGATTTTTCCCAAAATATACAAGTTTCTGGATCACTAGGAAATTAGTCTAAAACAATGTGCTGACACTAGACATGGCCATAAAGGTAATAATTTGCACTCCTGGGGCAGATTTGTTGACAAAATTGAGATAGCTCAAAATTGAGACATTTCGACAGGCGGCCGGTCATCGATTTTCCCCAAAATATACAAGTTTCTGGATCACTAAGAAATTAGTCTAAAACAATGTGCTGACACTAGACATGACCATGAAAGTAATAATTTGCACTCCTGGGGCAGTTTTGTTGACAAAATTGAGATAGCTCAAAATTGAGAAATTTCGACATGCGGCCGTTCATGGATTTTCTCCCAAAATATACAAGTTTCTGAATCACTAGGAAAGTAGTCTAAAACAATGTGCTGACACTAGTCATTGCCATAAAAGTAATAATTTGCACTCCTGGGGCAGTTTTGTTGACAAAATTGAGATAGCTCAAAACTGGAAAATTTCGACAGGCGGCCTTTCATCGATTTTTCTCAAAATATACAAGTTTCTGGATCACTAGGAAATTAGTCTAAAACAATGTGCTGACACTAGACATGACCATAAAGGTAATAATTTGCACTCCTGTGGCAGATTTGTTGACAAAATTGAGATAGCTCAAAATTGAGAAATTTCGACAGGCGGCCGGTCATTGATTTTTCCCAAAATATACAAGTTTCTGGATCACTAGGAAATTAGTCTAAAACAATGTGCTGACACTAGACATGACCATAAAAGTAATAATTTGCACTCCTGGCGCAGTTTTGTTTAGAAATTTTAGATAGCACAAAATTGAGAAATTTCGACAGGCGGCCGATCATGGATTTTTCCCAAAATATACAAGTTTCTGGATCACTAGGAAATTAGTCTAAAACAATGTGCTGACACTAGACATGACCATAAAAGTAATAATTTGCACTCCTGGGGCAGTTTTGTTGACAAAATTGAGATAGCTCAAAATTGAGAAATTTCGACAGGTGGCCGTTCATGAATTTTCTCCCAAAATATACAAGTTTCTGAATCACTAGGAAAGTAGTCTAAAACAATGTGCTGACACTAGACATGACCATAAAAGTAATAATTTGCACTTCTGTGGCAGTTTTGTTGACAAAATTGAGATAGCTCAAAATTGAGAAATTTTGACATGCGGCCGTTCATGGATTTTCTCCCAAAATATACAAGTTTCTGAATCACTTGGAAAGTAGTCTAAAACAATGTGCTGACACTAGTCATTGCCATAAAAGTAATAATTTGCACTCCTGGGGCAGTTTTGTTGACAAAATTGAGATAGCTCAAAACTGGAAAATTTCGACAGGCGGCCGTTCATCGATTTTTCCCAAAATATACAAGTTTCTGAATCACTAGGAAATTAGTCTAAAACAATGTGCTGACACTAGACATGACCATAAAGGTAATAATTTGCACTCCTGGGGCAGATTTGTTGACAAAATTGAGATAGCTCAAAATTGAGAAATTTCGACAGGCGGCCGGTCATTGATTTTTCCCAAAATATACAAGTTTCTGGATCACTAGGAAATTAGTCTAAAACAATGTGCTGACACTAGACATGACCATAAAAGTAATAATTTGCACTCCTGGCGCAGTTTTGTTTAGAAATTTTAGATAGCACAAAATTGAGAAATTTCGACAGGCGGCCGATCATGGATTTTTCCCAAAATATACAAGTTTCTGGATCACTAGGAAATTAGTCTAAAACAATGTGCTGACACTAGACATGGCCATAAAAGTAATAATTTGCACTCCTGGGGCAGTTTTGTTGACAAAATTGAGATAGCTCAAAATTGAGAAATTTCGACAGGTGGCCGTTCATAAATTTTCTCCCAAAATATACAAGTTTCTGAATCACTAGGAAAGTAGTCTAAAACAATGTGCTGACACTAGACATGACCATAAAAGTAATAATTTGCACTCCTGGGGCAGTTTTGTTGACAAAATTGAGATAGCTCAAAATTGAGAAATTTCGACAGGCGGCCGTTCATCGATTTTTCCCAAAATATACAAGTTTCTGAATCACTAGGAAATTAGTCTAAAACAATGTGCTGACACTAGACATGACCATAAAAGTAATAATTTGCACTCCTGGCGCAGTTTTGTTTAGAAATTTTAGATAGCACAAAATTGAGAAATTTCGACAGGCGGCCGATCATGGATTTTTCCCAAAATATACAAGTTTCTGGATCACTAGGAAATTAGTCTAAAACAATGTGCTGACACTAGACATGACCATAAAAGTAATAATTTGCACTCCTGGCGCAGTTTTGTTTAGAAATTTTAGATAGCACAAAATTGAGAAATTTCGACAGGCGGCCGATCATGGATTTTCCCCAAAATATACAAGTTTCTGGATCACTAGGAAATTAGTCTAAAACAATGTGCTGACACTAGACATGGCCATAAAGGTAATAATTTGCACTCCTGGGGCAGATTTGTTGACAAAATTGAGATAGCTCAAAATTGAGACATTTCGACAGGCGGCCGGTCATCGATTTTCCCCAAAATATACAAGTTTCTGGATCACTAAGAAATTAGTCTAAAACAATGTGCTGACACTAGACATGACCATGAAAGTAATAATTTGCACTCCTGGGGCAGTTTTGTTGACAAAATTGAGATAGCTCAAAATTGAGAAATTTCGACATGCGGCCGTTCATGGATTTTCTCCCAAAATATACAAGTTTCTGAATCACTAGGAAAGTAGTCTAAAACAATGTGCTGACACTAGTCATTGCCATAAAAGTAATAATTTGCACTCCTGGGGCAGTTTTGTTGACAAAATTGAGATAGCTCAAAACTGGAAAATTTCGACAGGCGGCCGTTCATCGATTTTTCTCAAAATATACAAGTTTCTGGATCACTAGGAAATTAGTCTAAAACAATGTGCTGACACTAGACATGACCATAAAGGTAATAATTTGCACTCCTGGGGCAGATTTGTTGACAAAATTGAGATAGCTCAAAATTGAGAAATTTCGACAGGCGGCCGGTCATTGATTTTTCCCAAAATATACAAGTTTCTGGATCACTAGGAAATTAGTCTAAAACAATGTGCTGACACTAGACATGACCATAAAAGTAATAATTTGCACTCCTGGCGCAGTTTTGTTTAGAAATTTTAGATAGCACAAAATTGAGAAATTTCGACAGGCGGCCGATCATGGATTTTTCCCAAAATATACAAGTTTCTGGATCACTAGGAAATTAGTCTAAAACAATGTGCTGACACTAGACATGACCATAAAAGTAATAATTTGCACTCCTGGCGCAGTTTTGTTTAGAAATTTTAGATAGCACAAAATTGAGAAATTTCGACAGGCGGCCGATCATGGATTTTCCCCAAAATATACAAGTTTCTGGATCACTAGGAAATTAGTCTAAAACAATGTGCTGACACTAGACATGGCCATAAAGGTAATAATTTGCACTCCTGGGGCAGATTTGTTGACAAAATTGAGATAGCTCAAAATTGAGACATTTCGACAGGCGGCCGGTCATCGATTTTCCCCAAAATATACAAGTTTCTGGATCACTAAGAAATTAGTCTAAAACAATGTGCTGACACTAGACATGACCATGAAAGTAATAATTTGCACTCCTGGGGCAGTTTTGTTGACAAAATTGAGATAGCTCAAAATTGAGAAATTTCGACATGCGGCCGTTCATGGATTTTCTCCCAAAATATACAAGTTTCTGAATCACTAGGAAAGTAGTCTAAAACAATGTGCTGACACTAGTCATTGCCATAAAAGTAATAATTTGCACTCCTGGGGAAGTTTTGTTGACAAAATTGAGATAGCTCAAAACTGGAAAATTTCGACAGGCGGCCGTTCATCGATTTTTCTCAAAATATACAAGTTTCTGGATCACTAGGAAATTAGTCTAAAACAATGTGCTGACACTAGACATGACCATAAAGGTAATAATTTGCACTCCTGGGGCAGATTTGTTGACAAAATTGAGATAGCTCAAAATTGAGAAATTTCGACAGGCGGCCGGTCATTGATTTTTCCCAAAATATACAAGTTTCTGGATCACTAGGAAATTAGTCTAAAACAATGTGCTGACACTAGACATGACCATAAAAGTAATAATTTGCACTCCTGGCGCAGTTTTGTTTAGAAATTTTAGATAGCACAAAATTGAGAAATTTCGACAGGCGGCCGATCATGGATTTTTCCCAAAATATACAAGTTTCTGGATCACTAGGAAATTAGTCTAAAAGAATGTGCTGACACTAGACATGATCATAAAGGTAATAATTTGCACTCCTGGGGCAGAATTGTTGACAAAATTGAGATAGCTCAAAATTGAGAAATTTCGACAGGCGGCCGTTCATCGATTTTTCCCAAAATATACAAGTTTCTGGATCACTAGGAAATTAGTCTAAAACAATGTGCTGACACTAGACATGACCATAAAGGTAATAATTTGCACTCCTGGGGCAGATTTGTTGACAAAATTGAGATAGCTCAAAATTGAGAAATTTCGACAGGCGGCCGGTCATCGATTTTTCCCAAAATATGCAAGTTTCTGGATCACTAGGAAATTAGTCTAAAACAATGTGCTGACACTAGACATGACCATAAAAGTAATAATTTGCACTCCTGGCGCAGTTTTGTTTAGAAATTTTAGATAGCACAAAATTGAGAAATTTCGACAGGCGGCCGATCATGGATTTTCCCCAAAATATACAAGTTTCTGGATCACTAGGAAATTAGTCTAAAACAATGTGCTGACACTAGACATGGCCATAAAGGTAATAATTTGCACTCCTGGGGCAGATTTGTTGACAAAATTGAGATAGCTCAAAATTGAGACATTTCGACAGGCGGCCGGTCATCGATTTTCCCCAAAATATACAAGTTTCTGGATCACTAAGAAATTAGTCTAAAACAATGTGCTGACACTAGACATGACCATGAAAGTAATAATTTGCACTCCTTGGGCAGTTTTGTTGACAAAATTGAGATAGCTCAAAATTGAGAAATTTCGACAGGCGGCCGGTCATTGATTTTTCCCAAAATATGCAAGTTTCTGGATCACTAGGAAATTAGTCTAAAACAATGTGCTGACACTAGACATGGCCACAAAAGTAATAATTTGCACTCCTGGGGCAGTTTTGTTGACAAAATTGAGATAGCTCAAAATTGAGAAATTTCGACAGGTGGCCGTTCATAAATTTTCTCCCAAAATATACAAGTTTCTGAATCACTAGGAAAGTAGTCTAAAACAATGTGCTGACACTAGACATGACCATAAAAGTAATAATTTGCACTCCTGGGGCAGTTTTGTTGACAACATTGAGATAGCTCAAAATTGAGAAATTTCGACAGGCGGCCGTTCATCGATTTTTCCCAAAATATACAAGTTTCTGAATCACTAGGAAATTAGTCTAAAACAATGTGCTGACACTAGACATGACCATAAAAGTAATAATTTGCACTCCTGGCGCAGTTTTGTTTAGAAATTTTAGATAGCACAAAATTGAGAAATTTCGACAGGCGGCCGATCATGGATTTTTCCCAAAATATACAAGTTTCTGGATCACTAGGAAATTAGTCTAAAACAATGTGCTGATACTAGACATGGCCATAAAGGTAATAATTTGCACTCCTGGGGCAGATTTGTTGACAAAATTGAGATAGCTCAAAATTGAGACATTTCGACAGGCGGCCGGTCATCGATTTTCCCCAAAATATACAAGTTTCTGGATCACTAAGAAATTAGTCTAAAACAATGTGCTGACACTAGACATGACCATGAAAGTAATAATTTGCACTCCTGGGGCAGTTTTGTTGACAAAATTGAGATAGCTCAAAATTGAGAAATTTCGACATGCGGCCGTTCATGGATTTTCTCCCAAAATATACAAGTTTCTGAATCACTAGGAAAGTAGTCTAAAACAATGTGCTGACACTAGTCATTGCCATAAAAGTAATAATTTGCACTCCTGGGGCAGTTTTGTTGACAAAATTGAGATAGCTCAAAACTGGAAAATTTCGACAGGCGGCCGTTCATCGATTTTTCTCAAAATATACAAGTTTCTGGATCACTAGGAAATTAGTCTAAAACAATGTGCTGACACTAGACATGACCATAAAGGTAATAATTTGCACTCCTGTGGCAGATTTGTTGACAAAATTGAGATAGCTCAAAATTGAGAAATTTTGACAGGCGGCCGGTCATTGATTTTTCCCAAAATATACAAGTTTCTGGATCACTAGGAAATTAGTCTAAAACAATGTGCTGACACTAGACATGACCATAAAAGTAATAATTTGCACTCCTGGCGCAGTTTTGTTTAGAAATTTTAGATAGCACAAAATTGAGAAATTTCGACAGGCGGCCGATCATGGATTTTTCCCAAAATATACAAGTTTCTGGATCACTAGGAAATTAGTCTAAAACAATGTGCTGACACTAGACATGGCCATAAAAGTAATAATTTGCACTCCTGGGGCAGTTTTGTTGACAAAATTGAGATAGCTCAAAATTGAGAAATTTTGACAGGTGTCCGTTCATGAATTTTCTCCCAAAATATACAAGTTTCTGAATCACTAGGAAAGTAGTCTAAAACAATGTGCTGACACTAGACATGACCATAAAAGTAATAATTTGCACTCCTGGGGCAGTTTTGTTGACAAAATTGAGATAGCTCAAAATTGAGACATTTCGACATGCGGCCGGTCATCGATTTTTCCCAAAATATACAAGTTTCTGAATCACTAGGACATTAGTCTAAAACAATGTGCTGACACTAGACATGGCCATAAAAGTAATAATTTGGACTCCTGGGGCAGTTTTGTTGACAAAATTGAGATAGCTCAAAATTGAGAAATTTTGACATGCGGCCGTTCATCGATTTTTCCCAAAATATACAAGTTTCTGGATCACTAGGAAATTAGTCTAAAAGAATGTGCTGACACTAGACATGATCATAAAGGTAATAATTTGCACTCCTGGGGCAGAATTGTTGACAAAATTGAGATAGCTCAAAATTGAGAAATTTCGACAGGCGGCCGTTCATCGATTTTTCCCAAAATATACAAGTTTCTGGATCACTAGGAAATTAGTCTAAAACAATGTGCTGACACTAGACATGACCATAAAGGTAATAATTTGCACTCCTGGGGCAGATTTGTTGACAAAATTGAGATAGCTCAAAATTGAGAAATTTCGACAGGCGGCCGGTCATCGATTTTTCCCAAAATATGCAAGTTTCTGGATCACTAGGAAATTAGTCTAAAACAATGTGCTGACACTAGACATGACCATAAAAGTAATAATTTGCACTCCTGGCGCAGTTTTGTTTAGAAATTTTAGATAGCACAAAATTGAGAAATTTCGACAGGCGGCCGATCATGGATTTTCCCCAAAATATACAAGTTTCTGGATCACTAGGAAATTAGTCTAAAAGAATGTGCTGACACTAGACATGATCATAAAGGTAATAATTTGCACTCCTGGGGCAGATTTGTTGACAAAATTGAGAAATTTCGACAGGCGGCCGGTCATTGATTTTTCCCAAAATATACAAGTTTCTGGATCACTAGGAAATTAGTC
This sequence comes from Cepaea hortensis, assembly GCA_963921405.1. Taxonomy (NCBI): domain Eukaryota; kingdom Metazoa; phylum Mollusca; class Gastropoda; order Stylommatophora; family Helicidae; genus Cepaea; species Cepaea hortensis. The sequence goes on from OY992887.1 coordinate 92,027,281, forward strand.
TAAAACAATGTGCTGACACTAGACATGACCATAAAAGTAATAATTTGCACTCCTGGCGCAGTTTTGTTTAGAAATTTTAGATAGCACAAAATTGAGAAATTTCGACAGGCGGCCGATCATGGATTTTTCCCAAAATATACAAGTTTCTGGATCACTAGGAAATTAGTCTAAAACAATGTGCTGACACTAGACATGGCCACAAAAGTAATAATTTGCACTCCTGGGGCAGTTTTGTTGACAAAATTGAGATAGCTCAAAATTGAGAAATTTCGACAGGTGGCCGTTCATAAATTTTCTCCCAAAATATACAAGTTTCTGAATCACTAGGAAAGTAGTCTAAAACAATGTGCTGACACTAGACATGACCATAAAAGTAATAATTTGCACTCCTGGGGCAGTTTTGTTGACAACATTGAGATAGCTCAAAATTGAGAAATTTCGACAGGCGGCCGTTCATCGATTTTTCCCAAAATATACAAGTTTCTGAATCACTAGGAAATTAGTCTAAAACAATGTGCTGACACTAGACATGACCATAAAAGTAATAATTTGCACTCCTGGCGCAGTTTTGTTTAGAAATTTTAGATAGCACAAAATTGAGAAATTTCGACAGGCGGCCGATCATGGATTTTTCCCAAAATATACAAGTTTCTGGATCACTAGGAAATTAGTCTAAAACAATGTGCTGACACTAGACATGGCCATAAAGGTAATAATTTGCACTCCTGGGGCAGATTTGTTGACAAAATTGAGATAGCTCAAAATTGAGACATTTCGACAGGCGGCCGGTCATCGATTTTCCCCAAAATATACAAGTTTCTGGATCACTAAGAAATTAGTCTAAAACAATGTGCTGACACTAGACATGACCATGAAAGTAATAATTTGCACTCCTGGGGCAGTTTTGTTGACAAAATTGAGATAGCTCAAAATTGAGAAATTTCGACATGCGGCCGTTCATGGATTTTCTCCCAAAATATACAAGTTTCTGAATCACTAGGAAAGTAGTCTAAAACAATGTGCTGACACTAGTCATTGCCATAAAAGTAATAATTTGCACTCCTGGGGCAGTTTTGTTGACAAAATTGAGATAGCTCAAAACTGGAAAATTTCGACAGGCGGCCGTTCATCGATTTTTCTCAAAATATACAAGTTTCTGGATCACTAGGAAATTAGTCTAAAACAATGTGCTGACACTAGACATGACCATAAAGGTAATAATTTGCACTCCTGTGGCAGATTTGTTGACAAAATTGAGATAGCTCAAAATTGAGAAATTTCGACAGGCGGCCGATCATGGATTTTTCCCAAAATATACAAGTTTCTGGATCACTAGGAAATTAGTCTAAAACAATGTGCTGACACTAGACATGACCATAAAGGTAATAATTTGCACTCCTGGGGCAGATTTGTTGACAAAATTGAGATAGCTCAAAATTGAGAAATTTCGACAGGTGGCCGTTCATGAATTTTCTCCCAAAATATACAAGTTTCTGAATCACTAGGAAAGTAGTCTAAAACAATGTGCTGACACTAGACATGACCATAAAAGTAATAATTTGCACTTCTGTGGCAGTTTTGTTGACAAAATTGAGATAGCTCAAAATTGAGAAATTTCGACAGGCGGCCGGTCATTGATTTTTCCCAAAATATGCAAGTTTCTGGATCACTAGGAAATTAGTCTAAAACAATGTGCTGACACTAGACATGACCATAAAAGTAATAATTTGCACTCCTGGGGCAGTTTTGTTGACAAAATTGAGATAGCTCAAAATTGAGAAATTTCGACAGGTGGCCGTTCATGAATTTTCTCCCAAAATATACAAGTTTCTGAATCACTAGGAAAGTAGTCTAAAACAATGTGCTGACACTAGACATGACCATAAAAGTAATAATTTGCACTTCTGTGGCAGTTTTGTTGACAAAATTGAGATAGCTCAAAATTGAGAAATTTTGACATGCGGCCGTTCATGGATTTTCTCCCAAAATATACAAGTTTCTGAATCACTTGGAAAGTAGTCTAAAACAATGTGCTGACACTAGTCATTGCCATAAAAGTAATAATTTGCACTCCTGGGGCAGTTTTGTTGACAAAATTGAGATAGCTCAAAACTGGAAAATTTCGACAGGCGGCCGTTCATCGATTTTTCCCAAAATATACAAGTTTCTGAATCACTAGGAAATTAGTCTAAAACAATGTGCTGACACTAGACATGACCATAAAGGTAATAATTTGCACTCCTGGGGCAGATTTGTTGACAAAATTGAGATAGCTCAAAATTGAGAAATTTCGACAGGCGGCCGGTCATTGATTTTTCCCAAAATATACAAGTTTCTGGATCACTAGGAAATTAGTCTAAAACAATGTGCTGACACTAGACATGACCATAAAAGTAATAATTTGCACTCCTGGCGCAGTTTTGTTTAGAAATTTTAGATAGCACAAAATTGAGAAATTTCGACAGGCGGCCGATCATGGATTTTTCCCAAAATATACAAGTTTCTGGATCACTAGGAAATTAGTCTAAAACAATGTGCTGACACTAGACATGGCCATAAAAGTAATAATTTGCACTCCTGGGGCAGTTTTGTTGACAAAATTGAGATAGCTCAAAATTGAGAAATTTCGACAGGTGGCCGTTCATAAATTTTCTCCCAAAATATACAAGTTTCTGAATCACTAGGAAAGTAGTCTAAAACAATGTGCTGACACTAGACATGACCATAAAAGTAATAATTTGCACTCCTGGGGCAGTTTTGTTGACAAAATTGAGATAGCTCAAAATTGAGAAATTTCGACAGGCGGCCGTTCATCGATTTTTCCCAAAATATACAAGTTTCTGAATCACTAGGAAATTAGTCTAAAACAATGTGCTGACACTAGACATGACCATAAAAGTAATAATTTGCACTCCTGGCGCAGTTTTGTTTAGAAATTTTAGATAGCACAAAATTGAGAAATTTCGACAGGCGGCCGATCATGGATTTTTCCCAAAATATACAAGTTTCTGGATCACTAGGAAATTAGTCTAAAACAATGTGCTGACACTAGACATGACCATAAAAGTAATAATTTGCACTCCTGGCGCAGTTTTGTTTAGAAATTTTAGATAGCACAAAATTGAGAAATTTCGACAGGCGGCCGATCATGGATTTTCCCCAAAATATACAAGTTTCTGGATCACTAGGAAATTAGTCTAAAACAATGTGCTGACACTAGACATGGCCATAAAGGTAATAATTTGCACTCCTGGGGCAGATTTGTTGACAAAATTGAGATAGCTCAAAATTGAGAAATTTCGACAGGCGGCCGGTCATCGATTTTTCCCAAAATATGCAAGTTTCTGGATCACTAGGAAATTAGTCTAAAACAATGTGCTGACACTAGACATGACCATAAAAGTAATAATTTGCACTCCTGGCGCAGTTTTGTTTAGAAATTTTAGATAGCACAAAATTGAGAAATTTCGACAGGCGGCCGATCATGGATTTTCCCCAAAATATACAAGTTTCTGGATCACTAGGAAATTAGTCTAAAAGAATGTGCTGACACTAGACATGATCATAAAGGTAATAATTTGCACTCCTGGGGCAGATTTGTTGACAAAATTGAGAAATTTCGACAGGCGGCCGGTCATTGATTTTTCCCAAAATATACAAGTTTCTGGATCACTAGGAAATTAGTCTAAAACAATGTGCTGACACTAGACATGACCATAAAAGTAATAATTTGCACTCCTGGCGCAGTTTTGTTTAGAAATTTTAGATAGCACAAAATTGAGAAATTTCGACAGGCGGCCGATCATGGATTTTTCCCAAAATATACAAGTTTCTGGATCACTAGGAAATTAGTCTAAAACAATGTGCTGACACTAGACATGGCCACAAAAGTAATAATTTGCACTCCTGGGGCAGTTTTGTTGACAAAATTGAGATAGCTCAAAATTGAGAAATTTCGACAGGTGGCCGTTCATAAATTTTCTCCCAAAATATACAAGTTTCTGAATCACTAGGAAAGTAGTCTAAAACAATGTGCTGACACTAGACATGACCATAAAAGTAATAATTTGCACTCCTGGGGCAGTTTTGTTGACAACATTGAGATAGCTCAAAATTGAGAAATTTCGACAGGCGGCCGTTCATCGATTTTTCCCAAAATATACAAGTTTCTGAATCACTAGGAAATTAGTCTAAAACAATGTGCTGACACTAGACATGACCATAAAAGTAATAATTTGCACTCCTGGCGCAGTTTTGTTTAGAAATTTTAGATAGCACAAAATTGAGAAATTTCGACAGGCGGCCGATCATGGATTTTTCCCAAAATATACAAGTTTCTGGATCACTAGGAAATTAGTCTAAAACAATGTGCTGACACTAGACATGGCCATAAAGGTAATAATTTGCACTCCTGGGGCAGATTTGTTGACAAAATTGAGATAGCTCAAAATTGAGACATTTCGACAGGCGGCCGGTCATCGATTTTCCCCAAAATATACAAGTTTCTGGATCACTAAGAAATTAGTCTAAAACAATGTGCTGACACTAGACATGACCATGAAAGTAATAATTTGCACTCCTGGGGCAGTTTTGTTGACAAAATTGAGATAGCTCAAAATTGAGAAATTTCGACATGCGGCCGTTCATGGATTTTCTCCCAAAATATACAAGTTTCTGAATCACTAGGAAAGTAGTCTAAAACAATGTGCTGACACTAGTCATTGCCATAAAAGTAATAATTTGCACTCCTGGGGCAGTTTTGTTGACAAAATTGAGATAGCTCAAAACTGGAAAATTTCGACAGGCGGCCGTTCATCGATTTTTCTCAAAATATACAAGTTTCTGGATCACTAGGAAATTAGTCTAAAACAATGTGCTGACACTAGACATGACCATAAAGGTAATAATTTGCACTCCTGTGGCAGATTTGTTGACAAAATTGAGATAGCTCAAAATTGAGAAATTTCGACAGGCGGCCGATCATGGATTTTTCCCAAAATATACAAGTTTCTGGATCACTAGGAAATTAGTCTAAAACAATGTGCTGACACTAGACATGACCATAAAGGTAATAATTTGCACTCCTGGGGCAGATTTGTTGACAAAATTGAGATAGCTCAAAATTGAGAAATTTCGACAGGTGGCCGTTCATGAATTTTCTCCCAAAATATACAAGTTTCTGAATCACTAGGAAAGTAGTCTAAAACAATGTGCTGACACTAGACATGACCATAAAAGTAATAATTTGCACTTCTGTGGCAGTTTTGTTGACAAAATTGAGATAGCTCAAAATTGAGAAATTTCGACAGGCGGCCGGTCATTGATTTTTCCCAAAATATGCAAGTTTCTGGATCACTAGGAAATTAGTCTAAAACAATGTGCTGACACTAGACATGACCATAAAAGTAATAATTTGCACTCCTGGGGCAGTTTTGTTGACAAAATTGAGATAGCTCAAAATTGAGAAATTTCGACAGGTGGCCGTTCATGAATTTTCTCCCAAAATATACAAGTTTCTGAATCACTAGGAAAGTAGTCTAAAACAATGTGCTGACACTAGACATGACCATAAAAGTAATAATTTGCACTTCTGTGGCAGTTTTGTTGACAAAATTGAGATAGCTCAAAATTGAGAAATTTTGACATGCGGCCGTTCATGGATTTTCTCCCAAAATATACAAGTTTCTGAATCACTTGGAAAGTAGTCTAAAACAATGTGCTGACACTAGTCATTGCCATAAAAGTAATAATTTGCACTCCTGGGGCAGTTTTGTTGACAAAATTGAGATAGCTCAAAACTGGAAAATTTCGACAGGCGGCCGTTCATCGATTTTTCCCAAAATATACAAGTTTCTGAATCACTAGGAAATTAGTCTAAAACAATGTGCTGACACTAGACATGACCATAAAGGTAATAATTTGCACTCCTGGGGCAGATTTGTTGACAAAATTGAGATAGCTCAAAATTGAGAAATTTCGACAGGCGGCCGGTCATTGATTTTTCCCAAAATATACAAGTTTCTGGATCACTAGGAAATTAGTCTAAAACAATGTGCTGACACTAGACATGACCATAAAAGTAATAATTTGCACTCCTGGCGCAGTTTTGTTTAGAAATTTTAGATAGCACAAAATTGAGAAATTTCGACAGGCGGCCGATCATGGATTTTTCCCAAAATATACAAGTTTCTGGATCACTAGGAAATTAGTCTAAAACAATGTGCTGACACTAGACATGGCCATAAAAGTAATAATTTGCACTCCTGGGGCAGTTTTGTTGACAAAATTGAGATAGCTCAAAATTGAGAAATTTCGACAGGTGGCCGTTCATAAATTTTCTCCCAAAATATACAAGTTTCTGAATCACTAGGAAAGTAGTCTAAAACAATGTGCTGACACTAGACATGACCATAAAAGTAATAATTTGCACTCCTGGGGCAGTTTTGTTGACAAAATTGAGATAGCTCAAAATTGAGAAATTTCGACAGGCGGCCGTTCATCGATTTTTCCCAAAATATACAAGTTTCTGAATCACTAGGAAATTAGTCTAAAACAATGTGCTGACACTAGACATGACCATAAAAGTAATAATTTGCACTCCTGGCGCAGTTTTGTTTAGAAATTTTAGATAGCACAAAATTGAGAAATTTCGACAGGCGGCCGATCATGGATTTTTCCCAAAATATACAAGTTTCTGGATCACTAGGAAATTAGTCTAAAACAATGTGCTGACACTAGACATGACCATAAAAGTAATAATTTGCACTCCTGGCGCAGTTTTGTTTAGAAATTTTAGATAGCACAAAATTGAGAAATTTCGACAGGCGGCCGATCATGGATTTTCCCCAAAATATACAAGTTTCTGGATCACTAGGAAATTAGTCTAAAACAATGTGCTGACACTAGACATGGCCATAAAGGTAATAATTTGCACTCCTGGGGCAGATTTGTTGACAAAATTGAGATAGCTCAAAATTGAGACATTTCGACAGGCGGCCGGTCATCGATTTTCCCCAAAATATACAAGTTTCTGGATCACTAAGAAATTAGTCTAAAACAATGTGCTGACACTAGACATGACCATGAAAGTAATAATTTGCACTCCTGGGGCAGTTTTGTTGACAAAATTGAGATAGCTCAAAATTGAGAAATTTCGACATGCGGCCGTTCATGGATTTTCTCCCAAAATATACAAGTTTCTGAATCACTAGGAAAGTAGTCTAAAACAATGTGCTGACACTAGTCATTGCCATAAAAGTAATAATTTGCACTCCTGGGGCAGTTTTGTTGACAATATTGAGATAGCTCAAAACTGGAAAATTTCGACAGGCGGCCGTTCATCGATTTTTCTCAAAATATACAAGTTTCTGGATCACTAGGAAATTAGTCTAAAACAATGTGCTGACACTAGACATGACCATAAAGGTAATAATTTGCACTCCTGGGGCAGATTTGTTGACAAAATTGAGATAGCTCAAAATTGAGAAATTTCGACAGGCGGCCGGTCATTGATTTTTCCCAAAATATACAAGTTTCTGGATCACTAGGAAATTAGTCTAAAACAATGTGCTGACACTAGACATGACCATAAAAGTAATAATTTGCACTCCTGGCGCAGTTTTGTTTAGAAATTTTAGATAGCACAAAATTGAGAAATTTCGACAGGCGGCCGATCATGGATTTTTCCCAAAATATACAAGTTTCTGGATCACTAGGAAATTAGTCTAAAACAATGTGCTGACACTAGACATGACCATAAAAGTAATAATTTGCACTCCTGGCGCAGTTTTGTTTAGAAATTTTAGATAGCACAAAATTGAGAAATTTCGACAGGCGGCCGATCATGGATTTTCCCCAAAATATACAAGTTTCTGGATCACTAGGAAATTAGTCTAAAACAATGTGCTGACACTAGACATGGCCATAAAGGTAATAATTTGCACTCCTGGGGCAGATTTGTTGACAAAATTGAGATAGCTCAAAATTGAGACATTTCGACAGGCGGCCGGTCATCGATTTTCCCCAAAATATACAAGTTTCTGGATCACTAAGAAATTAGTCTAAAACAATGTGCTGACACTAGACATGACCATGAAAGTAATAATTTGCACTCCTGGGGCAGTTTTGTTGACAAAATTGAGATAGCTCAAAATTGAGAAATTTCGACATGCGGCCGTTCATGGATTTTCTCCCAAAATATACAAGTTTCTGAATCACTAGGAAAGTAGTCTAAAACAATGTGCTGACACTAGTCATTGCCATAAAAGTAATAATTTGCACTCCTGGGGCAGTTTTGTTGACAAAATTGAGATAGCTCAAAACTGGAAAATTTCGACAGGCGGCCGTTCATCGATTTTTCTCAAAATATACAAGTTTCTGGATCACTAGGAAATTAGTCTAAAACAATGTGCTGACACTAGACATGACCATAAAGGTAATAATTTGCACTCCTGTGGCAGATTTGTTGACAAAATTGAGATAGCTCAAAATTGAGAAATTTCGACAGGCGGCCGATCATGGATTTTTCCCAAAATATACAAGTTTCTGGATCACTAGGAAATTAGTCTAAAACAATGTGCTGACACTAGACATGACCATAAAGGTAATAATTTGCACTCCTGGGGCAGATTTGTTGACAAAATTGAGATAGCTCAAAATTGAGAAATTTCGACAGGTGGCCGTTCATGAATTTTCTCCCAAAATATACAAGTTTCTGAATCACTAGGAAAGTAGTCTAAAACAATGTGCTGACACTAGACATGACCATAAAAGTAATAATTTGCACTTCTGTGGCAGTTTTGTTGACAAAATTGAGATAGCTCAAAATTGAGAAATTTCGACAGGCGGCCGGTCATTGATTTTTCCCAAAATATGCAAGTTTCTGGATCACTAGGAAATTAGTCTAAAACAATGTGCTGACACTAGACATGACCATAAAAGTAATAATTTGCACTCCTGGGGCAGTTTTGTTGACAAAATTGAGATAGCTCAAAATTGAGAAATTTCGACAGGTGGCCGTTCATGAATTTTCTCCCAAAATATACAAGTTTCTGAATCACTAGGAAAGTAGTCTAAAACAATGTGCTGACACTAGACATGACCATAAAAGTAATAATTTGCACTTCTGTGGCAGTTTTGTTGACAAAATTGAGATAGCTCAAAATTGAGAAATTTTGACATGCGGCCGTTCATGGATTTTCTCCCAAAATATACAAGTTTCTGAATCACTTGGAAAGTAGTCTAAAACAATGTGCTGACACTAGTCATTGCCATAAAAGTAATAATTTGCACTCCTGGGGCAGTTTTGTTGACAAAATTGAGATAGCTCAAAACTGGAAAATTTCGACAGGCGGCCGTTCATCGATTTTTCCCAAAATATACAAGTTTCTGAATCACTAGGAAATTAGTCTAAAACAATGTGCTGACACTAGACATGACCATAAAGGTAATAATTTGCACTCCTGGGGCAGATTTGTTGACAAAATTGAGATAGCTCAAAATTGAGAAATTTCGACAGGCGGCCGGTCATTGATTTTTCCCAAAATATACAAGTTTCTGGATCACTAGGAAATTAGTCTAAAACAATGTGCTGACACTAGACATGACCATAAAAGTAATAATTTGCACTCCTGGCGCAGTTTTGTTTAGAAATTTTAGATAGCACAAAATTGAGAAATTTCGACAGGCGGCCGATCATGGATTTTTCCCAAAATATACAAGTTTCTGGATCACTAGGAAATTAGTCTAAAACAATGTGCTGACACTAGACATGGCCATAAAAGTAATAATTTGCACTCCTGGGGCAGTTTTGTTGACAAAATTGAGATAGCTCAAAATTGAGAAATTTCGACAGGTGGCCGTTCATAAATTTTCTCCCAAAATATACAAGTTTCTGAATCACTAGGAAAGTAGTCTAAAACAATGTGCTGACACTAGACATGACCATAAAAGTAATAATTTGCACTCCTGGGGCAGTTTTGTTGACAAAATTGAGATAGCTCAAAATTGAGAAATTTCGACAGGCGGCCGTTCATCGATTTTTCCCAAAATATACAAGTTTCTGAATCACTAGGAAATTAGTCTAAAACAATGTGCTGACACTAGACATGACCATAAAAGTAATAATTTGCACTCCTGGCGCAGTTTTGTTTAGAAATTTTAGATAGCACAAAATTGAGAAATTTCGACAGGCGGCCGATCATGGATTTTTCCCAAAATATACAAGTTTCTGGATCACTAGGAAATTAGTCTAAAACAATGTGCTGACACTAGACATGACCATAAAAGTAATAATTTGCACTCCTGGCGCAGTTTTGTTTAGAAATTTTAGATAGCACAAAATTGAGAAATTTCGACAGGCGGCCGATCATGGATTTTCCCCAAAATATACAAGTTTCTGGATCACTAGGAAATTAGTCTAAAACAATGTGCTGACACTAGACATGGCCATAAAGGTAATAATTTGCACTCCTGGGGCAGATTTGTTGACAAAATTGAGATAGCTCAAAATTGAGACATTTCGACAGGCGGCCGGTCATCGATTTTCCCCAAAATATACAAGTTTCTGGATCACTAAGAAATTAGTCTAAAACAATGTGCTGACACTAGACATGACCATGAAAGTAATAATTTGCACTCCTGGGGCAGTTTTGTTGACAAAATTGAGATAGCTCAAAATTGAGAAATTTCGACATGCGGCCGTTCATGGATTTTCTCCCAAAATATACAAGTTTCTGAATCACTAGGAAAGTAGTCTAAAACAATGTGCTGACACTAGTCATTGCCATAAAAGTAATAATTTGCACTCCTGGGGCAGTTTTGTTGACAAAATTGAGATAGCTCAAAACTGGAAAATTTCGACAGGCGGCCGTTCATCGATTTTTCTCAAAATATACAAGTTTCTGGATCACTAGGAAATTAGTCTAAAACAATGTGCTGACACTAGACATGACCATAAAGGTAATAATTTGCACTCCTGGGGCAGATTTGTTGACAAAATTGAGATAGCTCAAAATTGAGAAATTTCGACAGGCGGCCGGTCATTGATTTTTCCCAAAATATACAAGTTTCTGGATCACTAGGAAATTAGTCTAAAACAATGTGCTGACACTAGACATGACCATAAAAGTAATAATTTGCACTCCTGGCGCAGTTTTGTTTAGAAATTTTAGATAGCACAAAATTGAGAAATTTCGACAGGCGGCCGATCATGGATTTTTCCCAAAATATACAAGTTTCTGGATCACTAGGAAATTAGTCTAAAACAATGTGCTGACACTAGACATGACCATAAAAGTAATAATTTGCACTCCTGGCGCAGTTTTGTTTAGAAATTTTAGATAGCACAAAATTGAGAAATTTCGACAGGCGGCCGATCATGGATTTTCCCCAAAATATACAAGTTTCTGGATCACTAGGAAATTAGTCTAAAACAATGTGCTGACACTAGACATGGCCATAAAGGTAATAATTTGCACTCCTGGGGCAGATTTGTTGACAAAATTGAGATAGCTCAAAATTGAGACATTTCGACAGGCGGCCGGTCATCGATTTTCCCCAAAATATACAAGTTTCTGGATCACTAAGAAATTAGTCTAAAACAATGTGCTGACACTAGACATGACCATGAAAGTAATAATTTGCACTCCTGGGGCAGTTTTGTTGACAAAATTGAGATAGCTCAAAATTGAGAAATTTCGACATGCGGCCGTTCATGGATTTTCTCCCAAAATATACAAGTTTCTGAATCACTAGGAAAGTAGTCTAAAACAATGTGCTGACACTAGTCATTGCCATAAAAGTAATAATTTGCACTCCTGGGGAAGTTTTGTTGACAAAATTGAGATAGCTCAAAACTGGAAAATTTCGACAGGCGGCCGTTCATCGATTTTTCTCAAAATATACAAGTTTCTGGATCACTAGGAAATTAGTCTAAAACAATGTGCTGACACTAGACATGACCATAAAGGTAATAATTTGCACTCCTGGGGCAGATTTGTTGACAAAATTGAGATAGCTCAAAATTGAGAAATTTCGACAGGCGGCCGGTCATTGATTTTTCCCAAAATATACAAGTTTCTGGATCACTAGGAAATTAGTCTAAAACAATGTGCTGACACTAGACATGACCATAAAAGTAATAATTTGCACTCCTGGCGCAGTTTTGTTTAGAAATTTTAGATAGCACAAAATTGAGAAATTTCGACAGGCGGCCGATCATGGATTTTTCCCAAAATATACAAGTTTCTGGATCACTAGGAAATTAGTCTAAAACAATGTGCTGACACTAGACATGACCATAAAGGTAATAATTTGCACTCCTGGGGCAGATTTGTTGACAAAATTGAGATAGCTCAAAATTGAGAAATTTCGACAGGTGGCCGTTCATGAATTTTCTCCCAAAATATACAAGTTTCTGAATCACTAGGAAAGTAGTCTAAAACAATGTGCTGACACTAGTCATTGCCATAAAAGTAATAATTTGCACTCCTGGGGCAGTTTTGTTGACAAAATTGAGATAGCTCAAAACTGGAAAATTTCGACAGGCGGCCGTTCATCGATTTTTCCCAAAATATACAAGTTTCTGGATCACTAGGAAATTAGTCTAAAACAATGTGCTGACACTAGACATGACCATAAAGGTAATAATTTGCACTCCTGGGGCAGATTTGTTGACAAAATTGAGATAGCTCAAAATTGAGAAATTTCGACAGGCAGCCGGTCATTGATTTTTCCCAAAATATACAAGTTTCTGGATCACTAGGAAATTAGTCTAAAACAATGTGCTGACACTAGACATGACCATAAAAGTAATAATTTGCACTCCTGGCGCAGTTTTGTTTAGAAATTTTAGATAGCATAAAATTGAGCAATTTCGACAGGCGGCCGATCATGGATTTTTCCCAAAATATACAAGTTTCTGGATCACTAGGAAATTAGTCTAAAACAATGTGCTGACACTAGACATGACCATAAAGGTAATAATTTGCACTCCTGGGGCAGATTTGTTGACAAAATTGAGATAGCTCAAAATTGAGAAATTTCGACAGGTGGCCGTTCATGAATTTTCTCCCAAAATATACAAGTTTCTGAATCACTAGGAAAGTAGTCTAAAACAATGTGCTGACACTAGACATGACCATAAAAGTAATAATTTGCACTTCTGTGGCAGTTTTGTTGACAAAATTGAGATAGCTCAAAATTGAGAAATTTCGATAGGCGGCCGGTCATTGATTTTTCCCAAAATATGCAAGTTTCTGGATCACTAGGAAATTAGTCTAAAACAATGTGCTGACACTAGACATGACCATAAAAGTAATAATTTGCACTCCTGGGGCAGTTTTGTTGACAAAATTGAGATAGCTCAAAATTGAGAAATTTCGACATGCGGCCGTTCATGGATTTTCTCCCAAAATATACAAGTTTCTGAATCACTAGGAAAGTAGTCTAAAACAATGTGCTGACACTAGTCATTGCCATAAAAGTAATAATTTGCACTCCTGGGGCAGTTTTGTTGACAAAATTGAGATAGCTCAAAATTGAGAAATTTCGACAGGCGGCCGTTCATCGATTTTTCTCAAAATATACAAGTTTCTGGATCACTAGGAAATTAGTCTAAAACAATGTGCTGACACTAGACATGACCATAAAGGTAATAATTTGCACTCCTGGGGCAGATTTGTTGACAAAATTGAGATAGCTCAAAATTGAGAAATTTCGACAGGCGGCCGGTCATTGATTTTTCCCAAAATATACAAGTTTCTGGATCACTAGGAAATTAGTCTAAAACAATGTGCTGACACTAGACATGACCATAAAAGTAATAATTTGCACTCCTGGCGCAGTTTTGTTTAGAAATTTTAGATAGCACAAAATTGAGAAATTTCGACAGGCGGCCGATCATGGATTTTTCCCAAAATATACAAGTTTCTGGATCACTAGGAAATTAGTCTAAAACAATGTGCTGACACTAGACATGACCATAAAAGTAATAATTTGCACTCCTGGCGCAGTTTTGTTTAGAAATTTTAGATAGCACAAAATTGAGAAATTTCGACAGGCGGCCGATCATGGATTTTCCCCAAAATATACAAGTTTCTGGATCACTAGGAAATTAGTCTAAAACAATGTGCTGACACTAGACATGGCCATAAAGGTAATAATTTGCACTCCTGGGGCAGATTTGTTGACAAAATTGAGATAGCTCAAAATTGAGACATTTCGACAGGCGGCCGGTCATCGATTTTCCCCAAAATATACAAGTTTCTGGATCACTAAGAAATTAGTCTAAAACAATGTGCTGACACTAGACATGACCATGAAAGTAATAATTTGCACTCCTGGGGCAGTTTTGTTGACAAAATTGAGATAGCTCAAAATTGAGAAATTTCGACATGCGGCCGTTCATGGATTTTCTCCCAAAATATACAAGTTTCCGAATCACTAGGAAAGTAGTCTAAAACAATGTGCTGACACTAGTCATTGCCATAAAAGTAATAATTTGCACTCCTGGGGCAGTTTTGTTGACAAAATTGAGATAGCTCAAAACTGGAAAATTTCGACAGGCGGCCGTTCATCGATTTTTCCCAAAATATACAAGTTTCTGGATCACTAGGAAATTAGTCTAAAACAATGTGCTGACACTAGACATGACCATAAAGGTAATAATTTGCACTCCTGGGGCAGATTTGTTGACAAAATTGAGATAGCTCAAAATTGAGAAATTTCGACAGGCAGCCGGTCATTGATTTTTCCCAAAATATACAAGTTTCTGGATCACTAGGAAATTAGTCTAAAACAATGTGCTGACACTAGACATGACCATAAAAGTAATAATTTGCACTCCTGGCGCAGTTTTGTTTAGAAATTTTAGATAGCACAAAATTGAGCAATTTCGACAGGCGGCCGATCATGGATTTTTCCCAAAATATACAAGTTTCTGGATCACTAGGAAATTAGTCTAAAACAATGTGCTGACACTAGACATGACCATAAAGGTAATAATTTGCACTCCTGGGGCAGATTTGTTGACAAAATTGAGATAGCTCAAAATTGAGAAATTTCGACAGGTGGCCGTTCATGAATTTTCTCCCAAAATATACAAGTTTCTGAATCACTAGGAAAGTAGTCTAAAACAATGTGCTGACACTAGACATGACCATAAAAGTAATAATTTGCACTTCTGTGGCAGTTTTGTTGACAAAATTGAGATAGCTCAAAATTGAGAAATTTCGATAGGCGGCCGGTCATTGATTTTTCCCAAAATATGCAAGTTTCTGGATCACTAGGAAATTAGTCTAAAACAATGTGCTGACACTAGACATGACCATAAAAGTAATAATTTGCACTCCTGGGGCAGTTTTGTTGACAAAATTGAGATAGCTCAAAATTGAGAAATTTCGACATGCGGCCGTTCATGGATTTTCTCCCAAAATATACAAGTTTCTGAATCACTAGGAAAGTAGTCTAAAACAATGTGCTGACACTAGTCATTGCCATAAAAGTAATAATTTGCACTCCTGGGGCAGTTTTGTTGACAAAATTGAGATAGCTCAAAACTGGAAAATTTCGACAGGCGGCCGTTCATCGATTTTTCTCAAAATATACAAGTTTCTGGATCACTAGGAAATTAGTCTAAAACAATGTGCTGACACTAGACATGACCATAAAGGTAATAATTTGCACTCCTGGGGCAGATTTGTTGACAAAATTGAGATAGCTCAAAATTGAGAAATTTCGACAGGCGGCCGGTCATTGATTTTTCCCAAAATATACAAGTTTCTGGATCACTAGGAAATTAGTCTAAAACAATGTGCTGACACTAGACATGACCATAAAAGTAATAATTTGCACTCCTGGCGCAGTTTTGTTTAGAAATTTTAGATAGCACAAAATTGAGAAATTTCGACAGGCGGCCGATCATGGATTTTTCCCAAAATATACAAGTTTCTGGATCACTAGGAAATTAGTCTAAAACAATGTGCTGACACTAGACATGACCATAAAAGTAATAATTTGCACTCCTGGCGCAGTTTTGTTTAGAAATTTTAGATAGCACAAAATTGAGAAATTTCGACAGGCGGCCGATCATGGATTTTCCCCAAAATATACAAGTTTCTGGATCACTAGGAAATTAGTCTAAAACAATGTGCTGACACTAGACATGGCCATAAAGGTAATAATTTGCACTCCTGGGGCAGATTTGTTGACAAAATTGAGATAGCTCAAAATTGAGACATTTCGACAGGCGGCCGGTCATCGATTTTCCCCAAAATATACAAGTTTCTGGATCACTAAGAAATTAGTCTAAAACAATGTGCTGACACTAGACATGACCATGAAAGTAATAATTTGCACTCCTGGGGCAGTTTTGTTGACAAAATTGAGATAGCTCAAAATTGAGAAATTTCGACATGCGGCCGTTCATGGATTTTCTCCCAAAATATACAAGTTTCTGAATCACTAGGAAAGTAGTCTAAAACAATGTGCTGACACTAGTCATTGCCATAAAAGTAATAATTTGCACTCCTGGGGCAGTTTTGTTGACAAAATTGAGATAGCTCAAAACTGGAAAATTTCGACAGGCGGCCGTTCATCGATTTTTCTCAAAATATACAAGTTTCTGGATCACTAGGAAATTAGTCTAAAACAATGTGCTGACACTAGACATGACCATAAAGGTAATAATTTGCACTCCTGGGGCAGATTTGTTGACAAAATTGAGATAGCTCAAAATTGAGAAATTTCGACAGGCGGCCGGTCATTGATTTTTCCCAAAATATACAAGTTTCTGGATCACTAGGAAATTAGTCTAAAACAATGTGCTGACACTAGACATGACCATAAAAGTAATAATTTGCACTCCTGGCGCAGTTTTGTTTAGAAATTTTAGATAGCACAAAATTGAGAAATTTCGACAGGCGGCCGATCATGGATTTTTCCCAAAATATACAAGTTTCTGGATCACTAGGAAATTAGTCTAAAACAATGTGCTGACACTAGACATGACCATAAAGGTAATAATTTGCACTCCTGGGGCAGATTTGTTGACAAAATTGAGATAGCTCAAAATTGAGAAATTTCGACAGGTGGCCGTTCATGAATTTTCTCCCAAAATATACAAGTTTCTGAATCACTAGGAAAGTAGTCTAAAACAATGTGCTGACACTAGACATGACCATAAAAGTAATAATTTGCACTTCTGTGGCAGTTTTGTTGACAAAATTGAGATAGCTCAAAATTGAGAAATTTCGACAGGTGGCCGTTCATGAATTTTCTCCCAAAATATACAAGTTTCTGAATCACTAGGAAAGTAGTCTAAAACAATGTGCTGACACTAGACATGACCATAAAAGTAATAATTTGCACTTCTGTGGCAGTTTTGTTGACAAAATTGAGATAGCTCAAAATTGAGAAATTTCGACAGGCGGCCGGTCATCGATTTTTCCCAAAATATGCAAGTTTCTGGATCACTAGGAAATTAGTCTAAAACAATGTGCTCACACTAGACATGGCCATAAAGGTAATAATTTGCACTCCTGGGGCAGATTTGTTGACAAAATTGAGATAGCTCAAAATTGAGACATTTCGACAGGCGGCCGGTCATCGATTTTTCCCAAAATATACAAGTTTCTGGATCACTAAGAAATTAGTCTAAAACAATGTGCTGACACTAGACATGACCATGAAAGTAATAATTTGCACTCCTGGGGCAGTTTTGTTGACAAAATTGAGATAGCTCAAAATTGAGAAATTTTGACATGCGGCCGTTCATGGATTTTCTCCCAAAATATACAAGTTTCTGAATCACTTGGAAAGTAGTCTAAAACAATGTGCTGACACTAGTCATTGCCATAAAAGTAATAATTTGCACTCCTGGGGCAGTTTTGTTGACAAAATTGAGATAGCTCAAAACTGGAAAATTTCGACAGGCGGCCGTTCATCGATTTTTCCCAAAATATACAAGTTTCTGGATCACTAGGAAATTAGTCTAAAACAATGTGCTGACACTAGACATGACCATAAAGGTAATAATTTGCACTCCTGGGGCAGATTTGTTGACAAAATTGAGATAGCTCAAAATTGAGAAATTTCGACAGGCGGCCGGTCATTGATTTTTCCCAAAATATACAAGTTTCTGGATCACTAGGAAATTAGTCTAAAACAATGTGCTGACACTAGACATGACCATAAAAGTAATAATTTGCACTCCTGGCGCAGTTTTGTTTAGAAATTTTAGATAGCACAAAATTGAGAAATTTCGACAGGCGGCCGATCATGGATTTTTCCCAAAATATACAAGTTTCTGGATCACTAGGAAATTAGTCTAAAACAATGTGCTGACACTAGACATGGCCATAAAAGTAATAATTTGCACTCCTGGGGCAGTTTTGTTGACAAAATTGAGATAGCTCAAAATTGAGAAATTTCGACAGGTGGCCGTTCATAAATTTTCTCCCAAAATATACAAGTTTCTGAATCACTAGGAAAGTAGTCTAAAACAATGTGCTGACACTAGACATGACCATAAAAGTAATAATTTGCACTCCAGGGGCAGTTTTGTTGACAAAATTGAGATAGCTCAAAATTGAGAAATTTCGACAGGCGGCCGTTTATCGATTTTTCCCAAAATATACAAGTTTCTGAATCACAAGGAAATTAGTCTAAAACAATGTGCTGACACTAGACATGACCATAAAAGTAATAATTTGCACTCCTGGCGCAGTTTTGTTTAGAAATTTTAGATAGCACAAAATTGAGAAATTTCGACAGGCGGCCGATCATGGATTTTTCCCAAAATATACAAGTTTCTGGATCACTAGGAAATTAGTCTAAAACAATGTGCTGACACTAGACATGGCCATAAAAGTAATAATTTGCACTCCTGGGGCAGTTTTGTTGACAAAATTGAGATAGCTCAAAATTGAGAAATTTCGACAGGTGTCCGTTCATGAATTTTCTCCCAAAATATACAAGTTTCTGAATCACTAGGAAAGTAGTCTAAAACAATGTGCTGACACTAGACATGACCATAAAAGTAATAATTTGCACTCCTGGGGCAGTTTTGTTGACAAAATTGAGATAGCTCAAAATTGAGAAATTTCGACATGCGGCCGGTCATCGATTTTTCCCAAAATATACAAGTTTCTGAATCACTAGGACATTAGTCTAAAACAATGTGCTGACACTAGACATGGCCATAAAAGTAATAATTTGGACTCCTGGGGCAGTTTTGTTGACAAAATTGAGATAGCTCAAAATTGAGAAATTTTGACATGCGGCCGTTCATCGATTTTTCCCAAAATATACAAGTTTCTGGATCACTAGGAAATTAGTCTAAAAGAATGTGCTGACACTAGACATGATCATAAAGGTAATAATTTGCACTCCTGGGGCAGAATTGTTGACAAAATTGAGATAGCTCAAAATTGAGAAATTTCGACAGGCGGCCGTTCATCGATTTTTCCCAAAATATACAAGTTTCTGGATGACTAGGAAATTAGTCTAAAACAATGTGCTGACACTAGACATGACCATAAAGGTAATAATTTGCACTCCTGGGGCAGATTTGTTGACAAAATTGAGATAGCTCAAAATTGAGAAATTTCGACAGGCGGCCGGTCATCGATTTTTCCCAAAATATGCAAGTTTCTGGATCACTAGGAAATTAGTCTAAAACAATGTGCTGACACTAGACATGACCATAAAAGTAATAATTTGCACTCCTGGCGCAGTTTTGTTTAGAAATTTTAGATAGCACAAAATTGAGAAATTTCGACAGGCGGCCGATCATGGATTTTCCCCAAAATATACAAGTTTCTGGATCACTAGGAAATTAGTCTAAAACAATGTGCTGACACTAGACATGGCCATAAAGGTAATAATTTGCACTCCTGGGGCAGATTTGTTGACAAAATTGAGATAGCTCAAAATTGAGACATTTCGACAGGCGGCCGGTCATCGATTTTCCCCAAAATATACAAGTTTCTGGATCACTAAGAAATTAGTCTAAAACAATGTGCTGACACTAGACATGACCATGAAAGTAATAATTTGCACTCCTGGGGCAGTTTTGTTGACAAAATTGAGATAGCTCAAAATTGAGAAATTTCGACATGCGGCCGTTCATGGATTTTCTCCCAAAATATACAAGTTTCTGAATCACTAGGAAAGTAGTCTAAAACAATGTGCTGACACTAGTCATTGCCATAAAAGTAATAATTTGCACTCCTGGGGCAGTTTTGTTGACAAAATTGAGATAGCTCAAAACTGGAAAATTTCGACAGGCGGCCGTTCATCGATTTTTCTCAAAATATACAAGTTTCTGGATCACTAGGAAATTAGTCTAAAACAATGTGCTGACACTAGACATGACCATAAAGGTAATAATTTGCACTCCTGGGGCAGATTTGTTGACAAAATTGAGATAGCTCAAAATTGAGAAATTTCGACAGGCGGCCGGTCATTGATTTTTCCCAAAATATACAAGTTTCTGGATCACTAGGAAATTAGTCTAAAACAATGTGCTGACACTAGACATGACCATAAAAGTAATAATTTGCACTCCTGGCGCAGTTGTGTTTAGAAATTTTAGATAGCACAAAATTGAGAAATTTCGACAGGCGGCCGATCATGGATTTTTCCCAAAATATACAAGTTTCTGGATCACTAGGAAATTAGTCTAAAACAATGTGCTGACACTAGACATGACCATAAAGGTAATAATTTGCACTCCTGGGGCAGATTTGTTGACAAAATTGAGATAGCTCAAAATTGAGAAATTTCGACAGGTGGCCGTTCATGAATTTTCTCCCAAAATATACAAGTTTCTGAATCACTAGGAAAGTAGTCTAAAACAATGTGCTGACACTAGACATGACCATAAAAGTAATAATTTGCACTTCTGTGGCAGTTTTGTTGACAAAATTGAGATAGCTCAAAATTGAGAAATTTCGACAGGTGGCCGTTCATGAATTTTCTCCCAAAATATACAAGTTTCTGAATCACTAGGAAAGTAGTCTAAAACAATGTGCTGACACTAGACATGACCATAAAAGTAATAATTTGCACTTCTGTGGCAGTTTTGTTGACAAAATTGAGATAGCTCAAAATTGAGAAATTTCGACAGGCGGCCGGTCATCGATTTTTCCCAAAATATGCAAGTTTCTGGATCACTAGGAAATTAGTCTAAAACAATGTGCTCACACTAGACATGGCCATAAAGGTAATAATTTGCACTCCTGGGGCAGATTTGTTGACAAAATTGAGATAGCTCAAAATTGAGACATTTCGACAGGCGGCCGGTCATCGATTTTTCCCAAAATATACAAGTTTCTGGATCACTAAGAAATTAGTCTAAAACAATGTGCTGACACTAGACATGACCATGAAAGTAATAATTTGCACTCCTGGGGCAGTTTTGTTGACAAAATTGAGATAGCTCAAAATTGAGAAATTTTGACATGCGGCCGTTCATGGATTTTCTCCCAAAATATACAAGTTTCTGAATCACTTGGAAAGTAGTCTAAAACAATGTGCTGACACTAGTCATTGCCATAAAAGTAATAATTTGCACTCCTGGGGCAGTTTTGTTGACAAAATTGAGATAGCTCAAAACTGGAAAATTTCGACAGGCGGCCGTTCATCGATTTTTCCCAAAATATACAAGTTTCTGGATCACTAGGAAATTAGTCTAAAACAATGTGCTGACACTAGACATGACCATAAAGGTAATAATTTGCACTCCTGGGGCAGATTTGTTGACAAAATTGAGATAGCTCAAAATTGAGAAATTTCGACAGGCGGCCGGTCATTGATTTTTCCCAAAATATACAAGTTTCTGGATCACTAGGAAATTAGTCTAAAACAATGTGCTGACACTAGACATGACCATAAAAGTAATAATTTGCACTCCTGGCGCAGTTTTGTTTAGAAATTTTAGATAGCACAAAATTGAGAAATTTCGACAGGCGGCCGATCATGGATTTTTCCCAAAATATACAAGTTTCTGGATCACTAGGAAATTAGTCTAAAACAATGTGCTGACACTAGACATGGCCATAAAAGTAATAATTTGCACTCCTGGGGCAGTTTTGTTGACAAAATTGAGATAGCTCAAAATTGAGAAATTTCGACAGGTGGCCGTTCATAAATTTTCTCCCAAAATATACAAGTTTCTGAATCACTAGGAAAGTAGTCTAAAACAATGTGCTGACACTAGACATGACCATAAAAGTAATAATTTGCACTCCTGGGGCAGTTTTGTTGACAACATTGAGATAGCTCAAAATTGAGAAATTTCGACATGCGGCCGTTCATGGATTTTCTCCCAAAATATACAAGTTTCTGAATCACTAGGAAAGTAGTCTAAAACAATGTGCTGACACTAGTCATTGCCATAAAAGTAATAATTTGCACTCCTGGGGCAGTTTTGTTGACAAAATTGAGATAGCTCAAAACTGGAAAATTTCGACAGGCGGCCGTTCATCGATTTTTCTCAAAATATACAAGTTTCTGGATCACTAGGAAATTAGTCTAAAACAATGTGCTGACACTAGACATGACCATAAAGGTAATAATTTGCACTCCTGGGGCAGATTTGTTGACAAAATTGAGATAGCTCAAAATTGAGAAATTTCGACAGGCGGCCGGTCATTGATTTTTCCCAAAATATACAAGTTTCTGGATCACTAGGAAATTAGTCTAAAACAATGTGCTGACACTAGACATGACCATAAAAGTAATAATTTGCACTCCTGGCGCAGTTTTGTTTAGAAATTTTAGATAGCACAAAATTGAGAAATTTCGACAGGCGGCCGATCATGGATTTTTCCCAAAATATACAAGTTTCTGGATCACTAGGAAATTAGTCTAAAACAATGTGCTGACACTAGACATGACCATAAAAGTAATAATTTGCACTCCTGGCGCAGTTTTGTTTAGAAATTTTAGATAGCACAAAATTGAGAAATTTCGACAGGCGGCCGATCATGGATTTTCCCCAAAATATACAAGTTTCTGGATCACTAGGAAATTAGTCTAAAACAATGTGCTGACACTAGACATGGCCATAAAGGTAATAATTTGCACTCCTGGGGCAGATTTGTTGACAAAATTGAGATAGCTCAAAATTGAGACATTTCGACAGGCGGCCGGTCATCGATTTTCCCCAAAATATACAAGTTTCTGGATCACTAAGAAATTAGTCTAAAACAATGTGCTGACACTAGACATGACCATGAAAGTAATAATTTGCACTCCTGGGGCAGTTTTGTTGACAAAATTGAGATAGCTCAAAATTGAGAAATTTCGACATGCGGCCGTTCATGGATTTTCTCCCAAAATATACAAGTTTCTGAATCACTAGGAAAGTAGTCTAAAACAATGTGCTGACACTAGTCATTGCCATAAAAGTAATAATTTGCACTCCTGGGGCAGTTTTGTTGACAAAATTGAGATAGCTCAAAACTGGAAAATTTCGACAGGCGGCCGTTCATCGATTTTTCTCAAAATATACAAGTTTCTGGATCACTAGGAAATTAGTCTAAAACAATGTGCTGACACTAGACATGACCATAAAGGTAATAATTTGCACTCCTGGGGCAGATTTGTTGACAAAATTGAGATAGCTCAAAATTGAGAAATTTCGACAGGCGGCCGGTCATTGATTTTTCCCAAAATATACAAGTTTCTGGATCACTAGGAAATTAGTCTAAAACAATGTGCTGACACTAGACATGACCATAAAAGTAATAATTTGCACTCCTGGCGCAGTTTTGTTTAGAAATTTTAGATAGCACAAAATTGAGAAATTTCGACAGGCGGCCGATCATGGATTTTTCCCAAAATATACAAGTTTCTGGATCACTAGGAAATTAGTCTAAAACAATGTGCTGACACTAGACATGACCATAAAGGTAATAATTTGCACTCCTGGGGCAGATTTGTTGACAAAATTGAGATAGCTCAAAATTGAGAAATTTCGACAGGTGGCCGTTCATGAATTTTCTCCCAAAATATACAAGTTTCTGAATCACTAGGAAAGTAGTCTAAAACAATGTGCTGACACTAGACATGACCATAAAAGTAATAATTTGCACTTCTGTGGCAGTTTTGTTGACAAAATTGAGATAGCTCAAAATTGAGAAATTTCGACAGGTGGCCGTTCATGAATTTTCTCCCAAAATATACAAGTTTCTGAATCACTAGGAAAGTAGTCTAAAACAATGTGCTGACACTAGACATGACCATAAAAGTAATAATTTGCACTTCTGTGGCAGTTTTGTTGACAAAATTGAGATAGCTCAAAATTGAGAAATTTCGACAGGCGGCCGGTCATCGATTTTTCCCAAAATATGCAAGTTTCTGGATCACTAGGAAATTAGTCTAAAACAATGTGCTCACACTAGACATGGCCATAAAGGTAATAATTTGCACTCCTGGGGCAGATTTGTTGACAAAATTGAGATAGCTCAAAATTGAGACATTTCGACAGGCGGCCGGTCATCGATTTTTCCCAAAATATACAAGTTTCTGGATCACTAAGAAATTAGTCTAAAACAATGTGCTGACACTAGACATGACCATGAAAGTAATAATTTGCACTCCTGGGGCAGTTTTGTTGACAAAATTGAGATAGCTCAAAATTGAGAAATTTTGACATGCGGCCGTTCATGGATTTTCTCCCAAAATATACAAGTTTCTGAATCACTTGGAAAGTAGTCTAAAACAATGTGCTGACACTAGTCATTGCCATAAAAGTAATAATTTGCACTCCTGGGGCAGTTTTGTTGACAAAATTGAGATAGCTCAAAACTGGAAAATTTCGACAGGCGGCCGTTCATCGATTTTTCCCAAAATATACAAGTTTCTGGATCACTAGGAAATTAGTCTAAAACAATGTGCTGACACTAGACATGACCATAAAGGTAATAATTTGCACTCCTGGGGCAGATTTGTTGACAAAATTGAGATAGCTCAAAATTGAGAAATTTCGACAGGCGGCCGGTCATTGATTTTTCCCAAAATATACAAGTTTCTGGATCACTAGGAAATTAGTCTAAAACAATGTGCTGACACTAGACATGACCATAAAAGTAATAATTTGCACTCCTGGCGCAGTTTTGTTTAGAAATTTTAGATAGCACAAAATTGAGAAATTTCGACAGGCGGCCGATCATGGATTTTTCCCAAAATATACAAGTTTCTGGATCACTAGGAAATTAGTCTAAAACAATGTGCTGACACTAGACATGGCCATAAAAGTAATAATTTGCACTCCTGGGGCAGTTTTGTTGACAAAATTGAGATAGCTCAAAATTGAGAAATTTCGACAGGTGGCCGTTCATAAATTTTCTCCCAAAATATACAAGTTTCTGAATCACTAGGAAAGTAGTCTAAAACAATGTGCTGACACTAGACATGACCATAAAAGTAATAATTTGCACTCCTGGGGCAGTTTTGTTGACAAAATTGAGATAGCTCAAAATTGAGAAATTTCGACAGGCGGCCGTTTATCGATTTTTCCCAAAATATACAAGTTTCTGAATCACAAGGAAATTAGTCTAAAACAATGTGCTGACACTAGACATGACCATAAAAGTAATAATTTGCACTCCTGGCGCAGTTTTGTTTAGAAATTTTAGATAGCACAAAATTGAGAAATTTCGACAGGCGGCCGATCATGGATTTTTCCCAAAATATACAAGTTTCTGGATCACTAGGAAATTAGTCTAAAACAATGTGCTGACACTAGACATGGCCATAAAAGTAATAATTTGCACTCCTGGGGCAGTTTTGTTGACAAAATTGAGATAGCTCAAAATTGAGAAATTTCGACAGGTGTCCGTTCATGAATTTTCTCCCAAAATATACAAGTTTCTGAATCACTAGGAAAGTAGTCTAAAACAATGTGCTGACACTAGACATGACCATAAAAGTAATAATTTGCACTCCTGGGGCAGTTTTGTTGACAAAATTGAGATAGCTCAAAATTGAGAAATTTCGACATGCGGCCGGTCATCGATTTTTCCCAAAATATACAAGTTTCTGAATCACTAGGACATTAGTCTAAAACAATGTGCTGACACTAGACATGGCCATAAAAGTAATAATTTGGACTCCTGGGGCAGTTTTGTTGACAAAATTGAGATAGCTCAAAATTGAGAAATTTTGACATGCGGCCGTTCATCGATTTTTCCCAAAATATACAAGTTTCTGGATCACTAGGAAATTAGTCTAAAAGAATGTGCTGACACTAGACATGATCATAAAGGTAATAATTTGCACTCCTGGGGCAGAATTGTTGACAAAATTGAGATAGCTCAAAATTGAGAAATTTCGACAGGCGGCCGTTCATCGATTTTTCCCAAAATATACAAGTTTCTGGATGACTAGGAAATTAGTCTAAAACAATGTGCTGACACTAGACATGACCATAAAGGTAATAATTTGCACTCCTGGGGCAGATTTGTTGACAAAATTGAGATAGCTCAAAATTGAGAAATTTCGACAGGCGGCCGGTCATCGATTTTTCCCAAAATATGCAAGTTTCTGGATCACTAGGAAATTAGTCTAAAACAATGTGCTGACACTAGACATGACCATAAAAGTAATAATTTGCACTCCTGGCGCAGTTTTGTTTAGAAATTTTAGATAGCACAAAATTGAGAAATTTCGACAGGCGGCCGATCATGGATTTTCCCCAAAATATACAAGTTTCTGGATCACTAGGAAATTAGTCTAAAACAATGTGCTGACACTAGACATGGCCATAAAGGTAATAATTTGCACTCCTGGGGCAGATTTGTTGACAAAATTGAGATAGCTCAAAATTGAGACATTTCGACAGGCGGCCGGTCATCGATTTTCCCCAAAATATACAAGTTTCTGGATCACTAAGAAATTAGTCTAAAACAATGTGCTGACACTAGACATGACCATGAAAGTAATAATTTGCACTCCTGGGGCAGTTTTGTTGACAAAATTGAGATAGCTCAAAATTGAGAAATTTCGACATGCGGCCGTTCATGGATTTTCTCCCAAAATATACAAGTTTCTGAATCACTAGGAAAGTAGTCTAAAACAATGTGCTGACACTAGTCATTGCCATAAAAGTAATAATTTGCACTCCTGGGGCAGTTTTGTTGACAAAATTGAGATAGCTCAAAACTGGAAAATTTCGACAGGCGGCCGTTCATCGATTTTTCTCAAAATATACAAGTTTCTGGATCACTAGGAAATTAGTCTAAAACAATGTGCTGACACTAGACATGACCATAAAGGTAATAATTTGCACTCCTGGGGCAGATTTGTTGACAAAATTGAGATAGCTCAAAATTGAGAAATTTCGACAGGCGGCCGGTCATTGATTTTTCCCAAAATATACAAGTTTCTGGATCACTAGGAAATTAGTCTAAAACAATGTGCTGACACTAGACATGACCATAAAAGTAATAATTTGCACTCCTGGCGCAGTTTTGTTTAGAAATTTTAGATAGCACAAAATTGAGAAATTTCGACAGGCGGCCGATCATGGATTTTTCCCAAAATATACAAGTTTCTGGATCACTAGGAAATTAGTCTAAAACAATGTGCTGACACTAGACATGACCATAAAGGTAATAATTTGCACTCCTGGGGCAGATTTGTTGACAAAATTGAGATAGCTCAAAATTGAGAAATTTCGACAGGTGGCCGTTCATGAATTTTCTCCCAAAATATACAAGTTTCTGAATCACTAGGAAAGTAGTCTAAAACAATGTGCTGACACTAGACATGACCATAAAAGTAATAATTTGCACTTCTGTGGCAGTTTTGTTGACAAAATTGAGATAGCTCAAAATTGAGAAATTTCGACAGGTGGCCGTTCATGAATTTTCTCCCAAAATATACAAGTTTCTGAATCACTAGGAAAGTAGTCTAAAACAATGTGCTGACACTAGACATGACCATAAAAGTAATAATTTGCACTTCTGTGGCAGTTTTGTTGACAAAATTGAGATAGCTCAAAATTGAGAAATTTCGACAGGCGGCCGGTCATCGATTTTTCCCAAAATATGCAAGTTTCTGGATCACTAGGAAATTAGTCTAAAACAATGTGCTCACACTAGACATGGCCATAAAGGTAATAATTTGCACTCCTGGGGCAGATTTGTTGACAAAATTGAGATAGCTCAAAATTGAGACATTTCGACAGGCGGCCGGTCATCGATTTTTCCCAAAATATACAAGTTTCTGGATCACTAAGAAATTAGTCTAAAACAATGTGCTGACACTAGACATGACCATGAAAGTAATAATTTGCACTCCTGGGGCAGTTTTGTTGACAAAATTGAGATAGCTCAAAATTGAGAAATTTTGACATGCGGCCGTTCATGGATTTTCTCCCAAAATATACAAGTTTCTGAATCACTTGGAAAGTAGTCTAAAACAATGTGCTGACACTAGTCATTGCCATAAAAGTAATAATTTGCACTCCTGGGGCAGTTTTGTTGACAAAATTGAGATAGCTCAAAACTGGAAAATTTCGACAGGCGGCCGTTCATCGATTTTTCCCAAAATATACAAGTTTCTGGATCACTAGGAAATTAGTCTAAAACAATGTGCTGACACTAGACATGACCATAAAGGTAATAATTTGCACTCCTGGGGCAGATTTGTTGACAAAATTGAGATAGCTCAAAATTGAGAAATTTCGACAGGCGGCCGGTCATTGATTTTTCCCAAAATATACAAGTTTCTGGATCACTAGGAAATTAGTCTAAAACAATGTGCTGACACTAGACATGACCATAAAAGTAATAATTTGCACTCCTGGCGCAGTTTTGTTTAGAAATTTTAGATAGCACAAAATTGAGAAATTTCGACAGGCGGCCGATCATGGATTTTTCCCAAAATATACAAGTTTCTGGATCACTAGGAAATTAGTCTAAAACAATGTGCTGACACTAGACATGGCCATAAAAGTAATAATTTGCACTCCTGGGGCAGTTTTGTTGACAAAATTGAGATAGCTCAAAATTGAGAAATTTCGACAGGTGGCCGTTCATAAATTTTCTCCCAAAATATACAAGTTTCTGAATCACTAGGAAAGTAGTCTAAAACAATGTGCTGACACTAGACATGACCATAAAAGTAATAATTTGCACTCCTGGGGCAGTTTTGTTGACAACATTGAGATAGCTCAAAATTGAGAAATTTCGACAGGCGGCCGTTTATCGATTTTTCCCAAAATATACAAGTTTCTGAATCACAAGGAAATTAGTCTAAAACAATGTGCTGACACTAGACATGACCATAAAAGTAATAATTTGCACTCCTGGCGCAGTTTTGTTTAGAAATTTTAGATAGCACAAAATTGAGAAATTTCGACAGGCGGCCGATCATGGATTTTTCCCAAAATATACAAGTTTCTGGATCACTAGGAAATTAGTCTAAAACAATGTGCTGACACTAGACATGGCCATAAAAGTAATAATTTGCACTCCTGGGGCAGTTTTGTTGACAAAATTGAGATAGCTCAAAATTGAGAAATTTCGACAGGTGTCCGTTCATGAATTTTCTCCCAAAATATACAAGTTTCTGAATCACTAGGAAAGTAGTCTAAAACAATGTGCTGACACTAGACATGACCATAAAAGTAATAATTTGCACTCCTGGGGCAGTTTTGTTGACAAAATTGAGATAGCTCAAAATTGAGAAATTTCGACATGCGGCCGGTCATCGATTTTTCCCAAAATATACAAGTTTCTGAATCACTAGGACATTAGTCTAAAACAATGTGCTGACACTAGACATGGCCATAAAAGTAATAATTTGGACTCCTGGGGCAGTTTTGTTGACAAAATTGAGATAGCTCAAAATTGAGAAATTTTGACATGCGGCCGTTCATCGATTTTTCCCAAAATATACAAGTTTCTGGATCACTAGGAAATTAGTCTAAAAGAATGTGCTGACACTAGACATGATCATAAAGGTAATAATTTGCACTCCTGGGGCAGAATTGTTGACAAAATTGAGATAGCTCAAAATTGAGAAATTTCGACAGGCGGCCGTTCATCGATTTTTCCCAAAATATACAAGTTTCTGGATCACTAGGAAATTAGTCTAAAACAATGTGCTGACACTAGACATGACCATAAAGGTAATAATTTGCACTCCTGGGGCAGATTTGTTGACAAAATTGAGATAGCTCAAAATTGAGAAATTTCGACAGGCGGCCGGTCATCGATTTTTCCCAAAATATGCAAGTTTCTGGATCACTAGGAAATTAGTCTAAAACAATGTGCTGACACTAGACATGACCATAAAAGTAATAATTTGCACTCCTGGCGCAGTTTTGTTTAGAAATTTTAGATAGCACAAAATTGAGAAATTTCGACAGGCGGCCGATCATGGATTTTCCCCAAAATATACAAGTTTCTGGATCACTAGGAAATTAGTCTAAAACAATGTGCTGACACTAGACATGGCCATAAAGGTAATAATTTGCACTCCTGGGGCAGATTTGTTGACAAAATTGAGATAGCTCAAAATTGAGACATTTCGACAGGCGGCCGGTCATCGATTTTCCCCAAAATATACAAGTTTCTGGATCACTAAGAAATTAGTCTAAAACAATGTGCTGACACTAGACATGACCATGAAAGTAATAATTTGCACTCCTGGGGCAGTTTTGTTGACAAAATTGAGATAGCTCAAAATTGAGAAATTTCGACATGCGGCCGTTCATGGATTTTCTCCCAAAATATACAAGTTTCTGAATCACTAGGAAAGTAGTCTAAAACAATGTGCTGACACTAGTCATTGCCATAAAAGTAATAATTTGCACTCCTGGGGCAGTTTTGTTGACAAAATTGAGATAGCTCAAAACTGGAAAATTTCGACAGGCGGCCGGTCATTGATTTTTCCCAAAATATACAAGTTTCTGGATCACTAGGAAATTAGTCTAAAACAATGTGCTGACACTAGACATGACCATAAAAGTAATAATTTGCACTCCTGGCGCAGTTTTGTTTAGAAATTTTAGATAGCACAAAATTGAGAAATTTCGACAGGCGGCCGATCATGGATTTTTCCCAAAATATACAAGTTTCTGGATCACTAGGAAATTAGTCTAAAACAATGTGCTGACACTAGACATGACCATAAAGGTAATAATTTGCACTCCTGGGGCAGATTTGTTGACAAAATTGAGATAGCTCAAAATTGAGAAATTTCGACAGGTGGCCGTTCATGAATTTTCTCCCAAAATATACAAGTTTCTGAATCACTAGGAAAGTAGTCTAAAACAATGTGCTGACACTAGACATGACCATAAAAGTAATAATTTGCACTTCTGTGGCAGTTTTGTTGACAAAATTGAGATAGCTCAAAATTGAGAAATTTCGACAGGTGGCCGTTCATGAATTTTCTCCCAAAATATACAAGTTTCTGAATCACTAGGAAAGTAGTCTAAAACAATGTGCTGACACTAGACATGACCATAAAAGTAATAATTTGCACTTCTGTGGCAGTTTTGTTGACAAAATTGAGATAGCTCAAAATTGAGAAATTTCGACAGGCGGCCGGTCATCGATTTTTCCCAAAATATGCAAGTTTCTGGATCACTAGGAAATTAGTCTAAAACAATGTGCTCACACTAGACATGGCCATAAAGGTAATAATTTGCACTCCTGGGGCAGATTTGTTGACAAAATTGAGATAGCTCAAAATTGAGACATTTCGACAGGCGGCCGGTCATCGATTTTTCCCAAAATATACAAGTTTCTGGATCACTAAGAAATTAGTCTAAAACAATGTGCTGACACTAGACATGACCATGAAAGTAATAATTTGCACTCCTGGGGCAGTTTTGTTGACAAAATTGAGATAGCTCAAAATTGAGAAATTTTGACATGCGGCCGTTCATGGATTTTCTCCCAAAATATACAAGTTTCTGAATCACTTGGAAAGTAGTCTAAAACAATGTGCTGACACTAGTCATTGCCATAAAAGTAATAATTTGCACTCCTGGGGCAGTTTTGTTGACAAAATTGAGATAGCTCAAAACTGGAAAATTTCGACAGGCGGCCGTTCATCGATTTTTCCCAAAATATACAAGTTTCTGGATCACTAGGAAATTAGTCTAAAACAATGTGCTGACACTAGACATGACCATAAAGGTAATAATTTGCACTCCTGGGGCAGATTTGTTGACAAAATTGAGATAGCTCAAAATTGAGAAATTTCGACAGGCGGCCGGTCATTGATTTTTCCCAAAATATACAAGTTTCTGGATCACTAGGAAATTAGTCTAAAACAATGTGCTGACACTAGACATGACCATAAAAGTAATAATTTGCACTCCTGGCGCAGTTTTGTTTAGAAATTTTAGATAGCACAAAATTGAGAAATTTCGACAGGCGGCCGATCATGGATTTTTCCCAAAATATACAAGTTTCTGGATCACTAGGAAATTAGTCTAAAACAATGTGCTGACACTAGACATGGCCATAAAAGTAATAATTTGCACTCCTGGGGCAGTTTTGTTGACAAAATTGAGATAGCTCAAAATTGAGAAATTTCGACAGGTGTCCGTTCATGAATTTTCTCCCAAAATATACAAGTTTCTGAATCACTAGGAAAGTAGTCTAAAACAATGTGCTGACACTAGACATGACCATAAAAGTAATAATTTGCACTCCTGGGGCAGTTTTGTTGACAAAATTGAGATAGCTCAAAATTGAGAAATTTCGACATGCGGCCGGTCATCGATTTTTCCCAAAATATACAAGTTTCTGAATCACTAGGACATTAGTCTAAAACAATGTGCTGACACTAGACATGGCCATAAAAGTAATAATTTGGACTCCTGGGGCAGTTTTGTTGACAAAATTGAGATAGCTCAAAATTGAGAAATTTTGACATGCGGCCGTTCATCGATTTTTCCCAAAATATACAAGTTTCTGGATCACTAGGAAATTAGTCTAAAAGAATGTGCTGACACTAGACATGATCATAAAGGTAATAATTTGCACTCCTGGGGCAGAATTGTTGACAAAATTGAGATAGCTCAAAATTGAGAAATTTCGACAGGCGGCCGTTCATCGATTTTTCCCAAAATATACAAGTTTCTGGATCACTAGGAAATTAGTCTAAAACAATGTGCTGACACTAGACATGACCATAAAGGTAATAATTTGCACTCCTGGGGCAGATTTGTTGACAAAATTGAGATAGCTCAAAATTGAGAAATTTCGACAGGCGGCCGGTCATCGATTTTTCCCAAAATATGCAAGTTTCTGGATCACTAGGAAATTAGTCTAAAACAATGTGCTGACACTAGACATGACCATAAAAGTAATAATTTGCACTCCTGGCGCAGTTTTGTTTAGAAATTTTAGATAGCACAAAATTGAGAAATTTCGACAGGCGGCCGATCATGGATTTTCCCCAAAATATACAAGTTTCTGGATCACTAGGAAATTAGTCTAAAACAATGTGCTGACACTAGACATGGCCATAAAGGTAATAATTTGCACTCCTGGGGCAGATTTGTTGACAAAATTGAGATAGCTCAAAATTGAGACATTTCGACAGGCGGCCGGTCATCGATTTTCCCCAAAATATACAAGTTTCTGGATCACTAAGAAATTAGTCTAAAACAATGTGCTGACACTAGACATGACCATGAAAGTAATAATTTGCACTCCTTGGGCAGTTTTGTTGACAAAATTGAGATAGCTCAAAATTGAGAAATTTCGACAGGCGGCCGGTCATTGATTTTTCCCAAAATATGCAAGTTTCTGGATCACTAGGAAATTAGTCTAAAACAATGTGCTGACACTAGACATGGCCACAAAAGTAATAATTTGCACTCCTGGGGCAGTTTTGTTGACAAAATTGAGATAGCTCAAAATTGAGAAATTTCGACAGGTGGCCGTTCATAAATTTTCTCCCAAAATATACAAGTTTCTGAATCACTAGGAAAGTAGTCTAAAACAATGTGCTGACACTAGACATGACCATAAAAGTAATAATTTGCACTCCTGGGGCAGTTTTGTTGACAACATTGAGATAGCTCAAAATTGAGAAATTTCGACAGGCGGCCGTTCATCGATTTTTCCCAAAATATACAAGTTTCTGAATCACTAGGAAATTAGTCTAAAACAATGTGCTGACACTAGACATGACCATAAAAGTAATAATTTGCACTCCTGGCGCAGTTTTGTTTAGAAATTTTAGATAGCACAAAATTGAGAAATTTCGACAGGCGGCCGATCATGGATTTTTCCCAAAATATACAAGTTTCTGGATCACTAGGAAATTAGTCTAAAACAATGTGCTGATACTAGACATGGCCATAAAGGTAATAATTTGCACTCCTGGGGCAGATTTGTTGACAAAATTGAGATAGCTCAAAATTGAGACATTTCGACAGGCGGCCGGTCATCGATTTTCCCCAAAATATACAAGTTTCTGGATCACTAAGAAATTAGTCTAAAACAATGTGCTGACACTAGACATGACCATGAAAGTAATAATTTGCACTCCTGGGGCAGTTTTGTTGACAAAATTGAGATAGCTCAAAATTGAGAAATTTCGACATGCGGCCGTTCATGGATTTTCTCCCAAAATATACAAGTTTCTGAATCACTAGGAAAGTAGTCTAAAACAATGTGCTGACACTAGTCATTGCCATAAAAGTAATAATTTGCACTCCTGGGGCAGTTTTGTTGACAAAATTGAGATAGCTCAAAACTGGAAAATTTCGACAGGCGGCCGTTCATCGATTTTTCTCAAAATATACAAGTTTCTGGATCACTAGGAAATTAGTCTAAAACAATGTGCTGACACTAGACATGACCATAAAGGTAATAATTTGCACTCCTGTGGCAGATTTGTTGACAAAATTGAGATAGCTCAAAATTGAGAAATTTTGACAGGCGGCCGGTCATTGATTTTTCCCAAAATATACAAGTTTCTGGATCACTAGGAAATTAGTCTAAAACAATGTGCTGACACTAGACATGACCATAAAAGTAATAATTTGCACTCCTGGCGCAGTTTTGTTTAGAAATTTTAGATAGCACAAAATTGAGAAATTTCGACAGGCGGCCGATCATGGATTTTTCCCAAAATATACAAGTTTCTGGATCACTAGGAAATTAGTCTAAAACAATGTGCTGACACTAGACATGGCCATAAAAGTAATAATTTGCACTCCTGGGGCAGTTTTGTTGACAAAATTGAGATAGCTCAAAATTGAGAAATTTCGACAGGTGTCCGTTCATGAATTTTCTCCCAAAATATACAAGTTTCTGAATCACTAGGAAAGTAGTCTAAAACAATGTGCTGACACTAGACATGACCATAAAAGTAATAATTTGCACTCCTGGGGCAGTTTTGTTGACAAAATTGAGATAGCTCAAAATTGAGAAATTTCGACATGCGGCCGGTCATCGATTTTTCCCAAAATATACAAGTTTCTGAATCACTAGGACATTAGTCTAAAACAATGTGCTGACACTAGACATGGCCATAAAAGTAATAATTTGGACTCCTGGGGCAGTTTTGTTGACAAAATTGAGATAGCTCAAAATTGAGAAATTTTGACATGCGGCCGTTCATCGATTTTTCCCAAAATATACAAGTTTCTGGATCACTAGGAAATTAGTCTAAAAGAATGTGCTGACACTAGACATGATCATAAAGGTAATAATTTGCACTCCTGGGGCAGAATTGTTGACAAAATTGAGATAGCTCAAAATTGAGAAATTTCGACAGGCGGCCGTTCATCGATTTTTCCCAAAATATACAAGTTTCTGGATCACTAGGAAATTAGTCTAAAACAATGTGCTGACACTAGACATGACCAGAAAGGTAATAATTTGCACTCCTGGGGCAGATTTGTTGACAAAATTGAGATAGCTCAAAATTGAGAAATTTCGACAGGCGGCCGGTCATCGATTTTTCCCAAAATATGCAAGTTTCTGGATCACTAGGAAATTAGTCTAAAACAATGTGCTGACACTAGACATGACCATAAAAGTAATAATTTGCACTCCTGGCGCAGTTTTGTTTAGAAATTTTAGATAGCACAAAATTGAGAAATTTCGACAGGCGGCCGATCATGGATTTTCCCCAAAATATACAAGTTTCTGGATCACTAGGAAATTAGTCTAAAACAATGTGCTGACACTAGACATGGCCATAAAGGTAATAATTTGCACTCCTGGGGCAGATTTGTTGACAAAATTGAGATAGCTCAAAATTGAGACATTTCGACAGGCGGCCGGTCATCGATTTTCCCCAAAATATACAAGTTTCTGGATCACTAAGAAATTAGTCTAAAACAATGTGCTGACACTAGACATGACCATGAAAGTAATAATTTGCACTCCTTGGGCAGTTTTGTTGACAAAATTGAGATAGCTCAAAATTGAGAAATTTCGACAGGCGGCCGGTCATTGATTTTTCCCAAAATATGCAAGTTTCTGGATCACTAGGAAATTAGTCTAAAACAATGTGCTGACACTAGACATGGCCACAAAAGTAATAATTTGCACTCCTGGGGCAGTTTTGTTGACAAAATTGAGATAGCTCAAAATTGAGAAATTTCGACAGGTGGCCGTTCATAAATTTTCTCCCAAAATATACAAGTTTCTGAATCACTAGGAAAGTAGTCTAAAACAATGTGCTGACACTAGACATGACCATAAAAGTAATAATTTGCACTCCTGGGGCAGTTTTGTTGACAACATTGAGATAGCTCAAAATTGAGAAATTTCGACAGGCGGCCGTTCATCGATTTTTCCCAAAATATACAAGTTTCTGAATCACTAGGAAATTAGTCTAAAACAATGTGCTGACACTAGACATGACCATAAAAGTAATAATTTGCACTCCTGGCGCAGTTTTGTTTAGAAATTTTAGATAGCACAAAATTGAGAAATTTCGACAGGCGGCCGATCATGGATTTTTCCCAAAATATACAAGTTTCTGGATCACTAGGAAATTAGTCTAAAACAATGTGCTGACACTAGACATGGCCATAAAGGTAATAATTTGCACTCCTGGGGCAGATTTGTTGACAAAATTGAGATAGCTCAAAATTGAGACATTTCGACAGGCGGCCGGTCATCGATTTTCCCCAAAATATACAAGTTTCTGGATCACTAAGAAATTAGTCTAAAACAATGTGCTGACACTAGACATGACCATGAAAGTAATAATTTGCACTCCTGGGGCAGTTTTGTTGACAAAATTGAGATAGCTCAAAATTGAGAAATTTCGACATGCGGCCGTTCATGGATTTTCTCCCAAAATATACAAGTTTCTGAATCACTAGGAAAGTAGTCTAAAACAATGTGCTGACACTAGTCATTGCCATAAAAGTAATAATTTGCACTCCTGGGGCAGTTTTGTTGACAAAATTGAGATAGCTCAAAACTGGAAAATTTCGACAGGCGGCCGTTCATCGATTTTTCTCAAAATATACAAGTTTCTGGATCACTAGGAAATTAGTCTAAAACAATGTGCTGACACTAGACATGACCATAAAGGTAATAATTTGCACTCCTGTGGCAGATTTGTTGACAAAATTGAGATAGCTCAAAATTGAGAAATTTTGACAGGCGGCCGGTCATTGATTTTTCCCAAAATATACAAGTTTCTGGATCACTAGGAAATTAGTCTAAAACAATGTGCTGACACTAGACATGACCATAAAAGTAATAATTTGCACTCCTGGCGCAGTTTTGTTTAGAAATTTTAGATAGCACAAAATTGAGAAATTTCGACAGGCGGCCGATCATGGATTTTTCCCAAAATATACAAGTTTCTGGATCACTAGGAAATTAGTCTAAAACAATGTGCTGACACTAGACATGACCATAAAGGTAATAATTTGCACTCCTGGGGCAGATTTGTTGACAAAATTGAGATAGCTCAAAATTGAGAAATTTCGACAGGTGGCCGTTCATGAATTTTCTCCCAAAATATACAAGTTTCTGAATCACTAGGAAAGTAGTCTAAAACAATGTGCTGACACTAGACATGACCATAAAAGTAATAATTTGCACTTCTGTGGCAGTTTTGTTGACAAAATTGAGATAGCTCAAAATTGAGAAATTTCGACAGGCGGCCGGTCATTGATTTTTCCCAAAATATGCAAGTTTCTGGATCACTAGGAAATTAGTCTAAAACAATGTGCTGACACTAGACATGACCATAAAAGTAATAATTTGCACTCCTGGGGCAGTTTTGTTGACAAAATTGAGATAGCTCAAAATTGAGAAATTTCGACAAGTGGCCGTTCATGAATTTTCTCCCAAAATATACAAGTTTCTGAATCACTAGGAAAGTAGTCTAAAACAATGTGCTGACACTAGACATGACCATAAAAGTAATAATTTGCACTTCTGTGGCAGTTTTGTTGACAAAATTGAGATAGCTCAAAATTGAGAAATTTTGACATGCGGCCGTTCATGGATTTTCTCCCAAAATATACAAGTTTCTGAATCACTTGGAAAGTAGTCTAAAACAATGTGCTGACACTAGTCATTGCCATAAAAGTAATAATTTGCACTCCTGGGGCAGTTTTGTTGACAAAATTGAGATAGCTCAAAACTGGAAAATTTCGACAGGCGGCCGTTCATCGATTTTTCCCAAAATATACAAGTTTCTGAATCACTAGGAAATTAGTCTAAAACAATGTGCTGACACTAGACATGACCATAAAGGTAATAATTTGCACTCCTGGGGCAGATTTGTTGACAAAATTGAGATAGCTCAAAATTGAGAAATTTCGACAGGCGGCCGGTCATTGATTTTTCCCAAAATATACAAGTTTCTGGATCACTAGGAAATTAGTCTAAAACAATGTGCTGACACTAGACATGACCATAAAAGTAATAATTTGCACTCCTGGCGCAGTTTTGTTTAGAAATTTTAGATAGCACAAAATTGAGAAATTTCGACAGGCGGCCGATCATGGATTTTTCCCAAAATATACAAGTTTCTGGATCACTAGGAAATTAGTCTAAAACAATGTGCTGACACTAGACATGGCCATAAAAGTAATAATTTGCACTCCTGGGGCAGTTTTGTTGACAAAATTGAGATAGCTCAAAATTGAGAAATTTCGACAGGTGGCCGTTCATAAATTTTCTCCCAAAATATACAAGTTTCTGAATCACTAGGAAAGTAGTCTAAAACAATGTGCTGACACTAGACATGACCATAAAAGTAATAATTTGCACTCCTGGGGCAGTTTTGTTGACAAAATTGAGATAGCTCAAAATTGAGAAATTTCGACAGGCGGCCGTTCATCGATTTTTCCCAAAATATACAAGTTTCTGAATCACTAGGAAATTAGTCTAAAACAATGTGCTGACACTAGACATGACCATAAAAGTAATAATTTGCACTCCTGGCGCAGTTTTGTTTAGAAATTTTAGATAGCACAAAATTGAGAAATTTCGACAGGCGGCCGATCATGGATTTTTCCCAAAATATACAAGTTTCTGGATCACTAGGAAATTAGTCTAAAACAATGTGCTGACACTAGACATGACCATAAAAGTAATAATTTGCACTCCTGGCGCAGTTTTGTTTAGAAATTTTAGATAGCACAAAATTGAGAAATTTCGACAGGCGGCCGATCATGGATTTTCCCCAAAATATACAAGTTTCTGGATCACTAGGAAATTAGTCTAAAACAATGTGCTGACACTAGACATGGCCATAAAGGTAATAATTTGCACTCCTGGGGCAGATTTGTTGACAAAATTGAGATAGCTCAAAATTGAGACATTTCGACAGGCGGCCGGTCATCGATTTTCCCCAAAATATACAAGTTTCTGGATCACTAAGAAATTAGTCTAAAACAATGTGCTGACACTAGACATGACCATGAAAGTAATAATTTGCACTCCTGGGGCAGTTTTGTTGACAAAATTGAGATAGCTCAAAATTGAGAAATTTCGACATGCAGCCGTTCATGGATTTTCTCCCAAAATATACAAGTTTCTGAATCACTAGGAAAGTAGTCTAAAACAATGTGCTGACACTAGTCATTGCCATAAAAGTAATAATTTGCACTCCTGGGGCAGTTTTGTTGACAAAATTGAGATAGCTCAAAACTGGAAAATTTCGACAGGCGGCCGTTCATCGATTTTTCTCAAAATATACAAGTTTCTGGATC
This sequence comes from Cepaea hortensis, assembly GCA_963921405.1. Lineage (NCBI taxonomy): Eukaryota > Metazoa > Mollusca > Gastropoda > Stylommatophora > Helicidae > Cepaea > Cepaea hortensis. Next base: position 92,067,467 of record OY992887.1, read on the forward strand.
ACTAGGAAATTAGTCTAAAACAATGTGCTGACACTAGACATGACCATAAAGGTAATAATTTGCACTCCTGGGGCAGATTTGTTGACAAAATTGAGATAGCTCAAAATTGAGAAATTTCGACAGGCGGCCGGTCATTGATTTTTCCCAAAATATACAAGTTTCTGGATCACTAGGAAATTAGTCTAAAACAATGTGCTGACACTAGACATGACCATAAAAGTAATAATTTGCACTCCTGGCGCAGTTTTGTTTAGAAATTTTAGATAGCACAAAATTGAGAAATTTCGACAGGCGGCCGATCATGGATTTTTCCCAAAATATACAAGTTTCTGGATCACTAGGAAATTAGTCTAAAACAATGTGCTGACACTAGACATGACCATAAAAGTAATAATTTGCACTCCTGGCGCAGTTTTGTTTAGAAATTTTAGATAGCACAAAATTGAGAAATTTCGACAGGCGGCCGATCATGGATTTTCCCCAAAATATACAAGTTTCTGGATCACTAGGAAATTAGTCTAAAACAATGTGCTGACACTAGACATGGCCATAAAGGTAATAATTTGCACTCCTGGGGCAGATTTGTTGACAAAATTGAGATAGCTCAAAATTGAGACATTTCGACAGGCGGCCGGTCATCGATTTTCCCCAAAATCTACAAGTTTCTGGATCACTAAGAAATTAGTCTAAAACAATGTGCTGACACTAGACATGACCATGAAAGTAATAATTTGCACTCCTGGGGCAGTTTTGTTGACAAAATTGAGATAGCTCAAAATTGAGAAATTTCGACATGCGGCCGTTCATGGATTTTCTCCCAAAATATACAAGTTTCTGAATCACTAGGAAAGTAGTCTAAAACAATGTGCTGACACTAGTCATTGCCATAAAAGTAATAATTTGCACTCCTGGGGAAGTTTTGTTGACAAAATTGAGATAGCTCAAAACTGGAAAATTTCGACAGGCGGCCGTTCATCGATTTTTCTCAAAATATACAAGTTTCTGGATCACTAGGAAATTAGTCTAAAACAATGTGCTGACACTAGACATGACCATAAAGGTAATAATTTGCACTCCTGGGGCAGATTTGTTGACAAAATTGAGATAGCTCAAAATTGAGAAATTTCGACAGGCGGCCGGTCATTGATTTTTCCCAAAATATACAAGTTTCTGGATCACTAGGAAATTAGTCTAAAACAATGTGCTGACACTAGACATGACCATAAAAGTAATAATTTGCACTCCTGGCGCAGTTTTGTTTAGAAATTTTAGATAGCACAAAATTGAGAAATTTCGACAGGCGGCCGATCATGGATTTTTCCCAAAATATACAAGTTTCTGGATCACTAGGAAATTAGTCTAAAACAATGTGCTGACACTAGACATGACCATAAAGGTAATAATTTGCACTCCTGGGGCAGATTTGTTGACAAAATTGAGATAGCTCAAAATTGAGAAATTTCGACAGGTGGCCGTTCATGAATTTTCTCCCAAAATATACAAGTTTCTGAATCACTAGGAAAGTAGTCTAAAACAATGTGCTGACACTAGTCATTGCCATAAAAGTAATAATTTGCACTCCTGGGGCAGTTTTGTTGACAAAATTGAGATAGCTCAAAACTGGAAAATTTCGACAGGCGGCCGTTCATCGATTTTTCCCAAAATATACAAGTTTCTGGATCACTAGGAAATTAGTCTAAAACAATGTGCTGACACTAGACATGACCATAAAGGTAATAATTTGCACTCCTGCGGCAGATTTGTTGACAAAATTGAGATAGCTCAAAATTGAGAAATTTCGACAGGCAGCCGGTCATTGATTTTTCCCAAAATATACAAGTTTCTGGATCACTAGGAAATTAGTCTAAAACAATGTGCTGACACTAGACATGACCATAAAAGTAATAATTTGCACTCCTGGCGCAGTTTTGTTTAGAAATTTTAGATAGCACAAAATTGAGCAATTTCGACAGGCGGCCGATCATGGATTTTCCCCAAAATATACAAGTTTCTGGATCACTAGGAAATTAGTCTAAAACAATGTGCTGACACTAGACATGGCCATAAAGGTAATAATTTGCACTCCTGGGGCAGATTTGTGGACAAAATTGAGATAGCTCAAAATTGAGACATTTCGACAGGCGGCCGGTCATCGATTTTCCCCAAAATATACAAGTTTCTGGATCACTAAGAAATTAGTCTAAAACAATGTGCTGACACTAGACATGACCATGAAAGTAATAATTTGCACTCCTGGGGCAGTTTTGTTGACAAAATTGAGATAGCTCAAAATTGAGAAATTTCGACATGCAGCCGTTCATGGATTTTCTCCCAAAATATACAAGTTTCTGAATCACTAGGAAAGTAGTCTAAAACAATGTGCTGACACTAGTCATTGCCATAAAAGTAATAATTTGCACTCCTGGGGCAGTTTTGTTGACAAAATTGAGATAGCTCAAAACTGGAAAATTTCGACAGGCGGCCGTTCATCGATTTTTCTCAAAATATACAAGTTTCTGGATCACTAGGAAATTAGTCTAAAACAATGTGCTGACACTAGACATGACCATAAAGGTAATAATTTGCACTCCTGGGGCAGATTTGTTGACAAAATTGAGATAGCTCAAAATTGAGAAATTTCGACAGGCGGCCGGTCATTGATTTTTCCCAAAATATACAAGTTTCTGGATCACTAGGAAATTAGTCTAAAACAATGTGCTGACACTAGACATGACCATAAAAGTAATAATTTGCACTCCTGGCGCAGTTTTGTTTAGAAATTTTAGATAGCACAAAATTGAGAAATTTCGACAGGCGGCCGATCATGGATTTTTCCCAAAATATACAAGTTTCTGGATCACTAGGAAATTAGTCTAAAACAATGTGCTGACACTAGACATGACCATAAAAGTAATAATTTGCACTCCTGGCGCAGTTTTGTTTAGAAATTTTAGATAGCACAAAATTGAGAAATTTCGACAGGCGGCCGATCATGGATTTTCCCCAAAATATACAAGTTTCTGGATCACTAGGAAATTAGTCTAAAACAATGTGCTGACACTAGACATGGCCATAAAGGTAATAATTTGCACTCCTGGGGCAGATTTGTTGACAAAATTGAGATAGCTCAAAATTGAGACATTTCGACAGGCGGCCGGTCATCGATTTTCCCCAAAATCTACAAGTTTCTGGATCACTAAGAAATTAGTCTAAAACAATGTGCTGACACTAGACATGACCATGAAAGTAATAATTTGCACTCCTGGGGCAGTTTTGTTGACAAAATTGAGATAGCTCAAAATTGAGAAATTTCGACATGCGGCCGTTCATGGATTTTCTCCCAAAATATACAAGTTTCTGAATCACTAGGAAAGTAGTCTAAAACAATGTGCTGACACTAGTCATTGCCATAAAAGTAATAATTTGCACTCCTGGGGAAGTTTTGTTGACAAAATTGAGATAGCTCAAAACTGGAAAATTTCGACAGGCGGCCGTTCATCGATTTTTCTCAAAATATACAAGTTTCTGGATCACTAGGAAATTAGTCTAAAACAATGTGCTGACACTAGACATGACCATAAAGGTAATAATTTGCACTCCTGGGGCAGATTTGTTGACAAAATTGAGATAGCTCAAAATTGAGAAATTTCGACAGGCGGCCGGTCATTGATTTTTCCCAAAATATACAAGTTTCTGGATCACTAGGAAATTAGTCTAAAACAATGTGCTGACACTAGACATGACCATAAAAGTAATAATTTGCACTCCTGGCGCAGTTTTGTTTAGAAATTTTAGATAGCACAAAATTGAGAAATTTCGACAGGCGGCCGATCATGGATTTTTCCCAAAATATACAAGTTTCTGGATCACTAGGAAATTAGTCTAAAACAATGTGCTGACACTAGACATGACCATAAAGGTAATAATTTGCACTCCTGGGGCAGATTTGTTGACAAAATTGAGATAGCTCAAAATTGAGAAATTTCGACAGGTGGCCGTTCATGAATTTTCTCCCAAAATATACAAGTTTCTGAATCACTAGGAAAGTAGTCTAAAACAATGTGCTGACACTAGTCATTGCCATAAAAGTAATAATTTGCACTCCTGGGGCAGTTTTGTTGACAAAATTGAGATAGCTCAAAACTGGAAAATTTCGACAGGCGGCCGTTCATCGATTTTTCCCAAAATATACAAGTTTCTGGATCACTAGGAAATTAGTCTAAAACAATGTGCTGACACTAGACATGACCATAAAGGTAATAATTTGCACTCCTGCGGCAGATTTGTTGACAAAATTGAGATAGCTCAAAATTGAGAAATTTCGACAGGCAGCCGGTCATTGATTTTTCCCAAAATATACAAGTTTCTGGATCACTAGGAAATTAGTCTAAAACAATGTGCTGACACTAGACATGACCATAAAAGTAATAATTTGCACTCCTGGCGCAGTTTTGTTTAGAAATTTTAGATAGCACAAAATTGAGCAATTTCGACAGGCGGCCGATCATGGATTTTTCCCAAAATATACAAGTTTCTGGATCACTAGGAAATTAGTCTAAAACAATGTGCTGACACTAGACATGACCATAAAGGTAATAATTTGCACTCCTGGGGCAGATTTGTTGACAAAATTGAGATAGCTCAAAATTGAGAAATTTCGACAGGTGGCCGTTCATGAATTTTCTCCCAAAATATACAAGTTTCTGAATCACTAGGAAAGTAGTCTAAAACAATGTGCTGACACTAGACATGACCATAAAAGTAATAATTTGCACTTCTGTGGCAGTTTTGTTGACAAAATTGAGATAGCTCAAAATTGAGAAATTTCGATAGGCGGCCGGTCATTGATTTTTCCCAAAATATGCAAGTTTCTGGATCACTAGGAAATTAGTCTAAAACAATGTGCTGACACTAGACATGACCATAAAAGTAATAATTTGCACTCCTGGGGCAGTTTTGTTGACAAAATTGAGATAGCTCAAAATTGAGAAATTTCGACATGCGGCCGTTCATGGATTTTCTCCCAAAATATACAAGTTTCTGAATCACTAGGAAAGTAGTCTAAAACAATGTGCTGACACTAGTCATTGCCATAAAAGTAATAATTTGCACTCCTGGGGCAGTTTTGTTGACAAAATTGAGATAGCTCAAAACTGGAAAATTTCGACAGGCGGCCGTTCATCGATTTTTCTCAAAATATACAAGTTTCTGGATCACTAGGAAATTAGTCTAAAACAATGTGCTGACACTAGACATGACCATAAAGGTAATAATTTGCACTCCTGGGGCAGATTTGTTGACAAAATTGAGATAGCTCAAAATTGAGAAATTTCGACAGGCAGCCGGTCATTGATTTTTCCCAAAATATACAAGTTTCTGGATCACTAGGAAATTAGTCTAAAACAATGTGCTGACACTAGACATGACCATAAAAGTAATAATTTGCACTCCTGGCGCAGTTTTGTTTAGAAATTTTAGATAGCACAAAATTGAGAAATTTCGACAGGCGGCCGATCATGGATTTTCCCCAAAATATACAAGTTTCTGGATCACTAGGAAATTAGTCTAAAACAATGTGCTGACACTAGACATGGCCATAAAGGTAATAATTTGCACTCCTGGGGCAGATTTGTTGACAAAATTGAGATAGCTCAAAATTGAGACATTTCGACAGGCGGCCGGTCATCGATTTTCCCCAAAATCTACAAGTTTCTGGATCACTAAGAAATTAGTCTAAAACAATGTGCTGACACTAGACATGACCATGAAAGTAATAATTTGCACTCCTGGGGCAGTTTTGTTGACAAAATTGAGATAGCTCAAAATTGAGAAATTTCGACATGCGGCCGTTCATGGATTTTCTCCCAAAATATACAAGTTTCTGAATCACTAGGAAAGTAGTCTAAAACAATGTGCTGACACTAGTCATTGCCATAAAAGTAATAATTTGCACTCCTGGGGAAGTTTTGTTGACAAAATTGAGATAGCTCAAAACTGGAAAATTTCGACAGGCGGCCGTTCATCGATTTTTCTCAAAATATACAAGTTTCTGGATCACTAGGAAATTAGTCTAAAACAATGTGCTGACACTAGACATGACCATAAAAGTAATAATTTGCACTCCTGGCGCAGTTTTGTTTAGAAATTTTAGATAGCACAAAATTGAGAAATTTCGACAGGCGGCCGATCATGGATTTTCCCCAAAATATACAAGTTTCTGGATCACTAGGAAATTAGTCTAAAACAATGTGCTGACACTAGACATGGCCATAAAGGTAATAATTTGCACTCCTGGGGCAGATTTGTTGACAAAATTGAGATAGCTCAAAATTGAGACATTTCGACAGGCGGCCGGTCATCGATTTTCCCCAAAATCTACAAGTTTCTGGATCACTAAGAAATTAGTCTAAAACAATGTGCTGACACTAGACATGACCATGAAAGTAATAATTTGCACTCCTGGGGCAGTTTTGTTGACAAAATTGAGATAGCTCAAAATTGAGAAATTTCGACATGCGGCCGTTCATGGATTTTCTCCCAAAATATACAAGTTTCTGAATCACTAGGAAAGTAGTCTAAAACAATGTGCTGACACTAGTCATTGCCATAAAAGTAATAATTTGCACTCCTGGGGAAGTTTTGTTGACAAAATTGAGATAGCTCAAAACTGGAAAATTTCGACAGGCGGCCGTTCATCGATTTTTCTCAAAATATACAAGTTTCTGGATCACTAGGAAATTAGTCTAAAACAATGTGCTGACACTAGACATGACCATAAAGGTAATAATTTGCACTCCTGGGGCAGATTTGTTGACAAAATTGAGATAGCTCAAAATTGAGAAATTTCGACAGGCGGCCGGTCATTGATTTTTCCCAAAATATACAAGTTTCTGGATCACTAGGAAATTAGTCTAAAACAATGTGCTGACACTAGACATGACCATAAAAGTAATAATTTGCACTCCTGGCGCAGTTTTGTTTAGAAATTTTAGATAGCACAAAATTGAGAAATTTCGACAGGCGGCCGATCATGGATTTTTCCCAAAATATACAAGTTTCTGGATCACTAGGAAATTAGTCTAAAACAATGTGCTGACACTAGACATGACCATAAAGGTAATAATTTGCACTCCTGGGGCAGATTTGTTGACAAAATTGAGATAGCTCAAAATTGAGAAATTTCGACAGGTGGCCGTTCATGAATTTTCTCCCAAAATATACAAGTTTCTGAATCACTAGGAAAGTAGTCTAAAACAATGTGCTGACACTAGTCATTGCCATAAAAGTAATAATTTGCACTCCTGGGGCAGTTTTGTTGACAAAATTGAGATAGCTCAAAACTGGAAAATTTCGACAGGCGGCCGTTCATCGATTTTTCCCAAAATATACAAGTTTCTGGATCACTAGGAAATTAGTCTAAAACAATGTGCTGACACTAGACATGACCATAAAGGTAATAATTTGCACTCCTGGGGCAGATTTGTTGACAAAATTGAGATAGCTCAAAATTGAGAAATTTCGACAGGCAGCCGGTCATTGATTTTTCCCAAAATATACAAGTTTCTGGATCACTAGGAAATTAGTCTAAAACAATGTGCTGACACTAGACATGACCATAAAAGTAATAATTTGCACTCCTGGCGCAGTTTTGTTTAGAAATTTTAGATAGCACAAAATTGAGCAATTTCGACAGGCGGCCGATCATGGATTTTTCCCAAAATATACAAGTTTCTGGATCACTAGGAAATTAGTCTAAAACAATGTGCTGACACTAGACATGACCATAAAGGTAATAATTTGCACTCCTGGGGCAGATTTGTTGACAAAATTGAGATAGCTCAAAATTGAGAAATTTCGACAGGTGGCCGTTCATGAATTTTCTCCCAAAATATACAAGTTTCTGAATCACTAGGAAAGTAGTCTAAAACAATGTGCTGACACTAGACATGACCATAAAAGTAATAATTTGCACTTCTGTGGCAGTTTTGTTGACAAAATTGAGATAGCTCAAAATTGAGAAATTTCGATAGGCGGCCGGTCATTGATTTTTCCCAAAATATGCAAGTTTCTGGATCACTAGGAAATTAGTCTAAAACAATGTGCTGACACTAGACATGACCATAAAAGTAATAATTTGCACTCCTGGGGCAGTTTTGTTGACAAAATTGAGATAGCTCAAAATTGAGAAATTTCGACATGCGGCCGTTCATGGATTTTCTCCCAAAATATACAAGTTTCTGAATCACTAGGAAAGTAGTCTAAAACAATGTGCTGACACTAGTCATTGCCATAAAAGTAATAATTTGCACTCCTGGGGCAGTTTTGTTGACAAAATTGAGATAGCTCAAAACTGGAAAATTTCGACAGGCGGCCGTTCATCGATTTTTCTCAAAATATACAAGTTTCTGGATCACTAGGAAATTAGTCTAAAACAATGTGCTGACACTAGACATGACCATAAAGGTAATAATTTGCACTCCTGGGGCAGATTTGTTGACAAAATTGAGATAGCTCAAAATTGAGAAATTTCGACAGGCAGCCGGTCATTGATTTTTCCCAAAATATACAAGTTTCTGGATCACTAGGAAATTAGTCTAAAACAATGTGCTGACACTAGACATGACCATAAAAGTAATAATTTGCACTCCTGGCGCAGTTTTGTTTAGAAATTTTAGATAGCACAAAATTGAGCAATTTCGACAGGCGGCCGATCATGGATTTTTCCCAAAATATACAAGTTTCTGGATCACTAGGAAATTAGTCTAAAACAATGTGCTGACACTAGACATGACCATAAAGGTAATAATTTGCACTCCTGGGGCAGATTTGTTGACAAAATTGAGATAGCTCAAAATTGAGAAATTTCGACAGGTGGCCGTTCATGAATTTTCTCCCAAAATATACAAGTTTCTGAATCACTAGGAAAGTAGTCTAAAACAATGTGCTGACACTAGACATGACCATAAAAGTAATAATTTGCACTTCTGTGGCAGTTTTGTTGACAAAATTGAGATAGCTCAAAATTGAGAAATTTCGATAGGCGGCCGGTCATTGATTTTTCCCAAAATATGCAAGTTTCTGGATCACTAGGAAATTAGTCTAAAACAATGTGCTGACACTAGACATGACCATAAAAGTAATAATTTGCACTCCTGGGGCAGTTTTGTTGACAAAATTGAGATAGCTCAAAATTGAGAAATTTCGACATGCGGCCGTTCATGGATTTTCTCCCAAAATATACAAGTTTCTGAATCACTAGGAAAGTAGTCTAAAACAATGTGCTGACACTAGTCATTGCCATAAAAGTAATAATTTGCACTCCTGGGGCAGTTTTGTTGACAAAATTGAGATAGCTCAAAACTGGAAAATTTCGACAGGCAGCCGTTCATCGATTTTTCTCAAAATATACAAGTTTCTGGATCACTAGGAAATTAGTCTAAAACAATGTGCTGACACTAGACATGACCATAAAGGTAATAATTTGCACTCCTGGGGCAGATTTGTTGACAAAATTGAGATAGCTCAAAATTGAGAAATTTCGACAGGCGGCCGGTCATTGATTTTTCCCAAAATATACAAGTTTCTGGATCACTAGGAAATTAGTCTAAAACAATGTGCTGACACTAGACATGACCATAAAAGTAATAATTTGCACTCCTGGCGCAGTTTTGTTTAGAAATTTTAGATAGCACAAAATTGAGAAATTTCGACAGGCGGCCGATCATGGATTTTTCCCAAAATATACAAGTTTCTGGATCACTAGGAAATTAGTCTAAAACAATGTGCTGACACTAGACATGACCATAAAAGTAATAATTTGCACTCCTGGCGCAGTTTTGTTTAGAAATTTTAGATAGCACAAAATTGAGAAATTTCGACAGGCGGCCGATCATGGATTTTCCCCAAAATATACAAGTTTCTGGATCACTAGGAAATTAGTCTAAAACAATGTGCTGACACTAGACATGGCCATAAAGGTAATAATTTGCACTCCTGGGGCAGATTTGTTGACAAAATTGAGATAGCTCAAAATTGAGACATTTCGACAGGCGGCCGGTCATCGATTTTCCCCAAAATATACAAGTTTCTGGATCACTAAGAAATTAGTCTAAAACAATGTGCTGACACTAGACATGACCATGAAAGTAATAATTTGCACTCCTGGGGCAGTTTTGTTGACAAAATTGAGATAGCTCAAAATTGAGAAATTTCGACATGCGGCCGTTCATGGATTTTCTCCCAAAATATACAAGTTTCTGAATCACTAGGAAAGTAGTCTAAAACAATGTGCTGACACTAGTCATTGCCATAAAAGTAATAATTTGCACTCCTGGGGCAGTTTTGTTGACAAAATTGAGATAGCTCAAAACTGGAAAATTTCGACAGGCGGCCGTTCATCGATTTTTCTCAAAATATACAAGTTTCTGGATCACTAGGAAATTAGTCTAAAACAATGTGCTGACACTAGACATGACCATAAAGGTAATAATTTGCACTCCTGGGGCAGATTTGTTGACAAAATTGAGATAGCTCAAAATTGAGAAATTTCGACAGGCGGCCGGTCATTGATTTTTCCCAAAATATACAAGTTTCTGGATCACTAGGAAATTAGTCTAAAACAATGTGCTGACACTAGACATGACCATAAAAGTAATAATTTGCACTCCTGGCGCAGTTTTGTTTAGAAATTTTAGATAGCACAAAATTGAGAAATTTCGACAGGCGGCCGATCATGGATTTTTCCCAAAATATACAAGTTTCTGGATCACTAGGAAATTAGTCTAAAACAATGTGCTGACACTAGACATGACCATAAAGGTAATAATTTGCACTCCTGGGGCAGATTTGTTGACAAAATTGAGATAGCTCAAAATTGAGAAATTTCGACAGGTGGCCGTTCATGAATTTTCTCCCAAAATATACAAGTTTCTGAATCACTAGGAAAGTAGTCTAAAACAATGTGCTGACACTAGACATGACCATAAAAGTAATAATTTGCACTTCTGTGGCAGTTTTGTTGACAAAATTGAGATAGCTCAAAATTGAGAAATTTCGACAGGTGGCCGTTCATGAATTTTCTCCCAAAATATACAAGTTTCTGAATCACTAGGAAAGTAGTCTAAAACAATGTGCTGACACTAGACATGACCATAAAAGTAATAATTTGCACTTCTGTGGCAGTTTTGTTGACAAAATTGAGATAGCTCAAAATTGAGAAATTTCGACAGGCGGCCGGTCATCGATTTTTCCCAAAATATGCAAGTTTCTGGATCACTAGGAAATTAGTCTAAAACAATGTGCTCACACTAGACATGGCCATAAAGGTAATAATTTGCACTCCTGGGGCAGATTTGTTGACAAAATTGAGATAGCTCAAAATTGAGACATTTCGACAGGCGGCCGGTCATCGATTTTTCCCAAAATATACAAGTTTCTGGATCACTAAGAAATTAGTCTAAAACAATGTGCTGACACTAGACATGACCATGAAAGTAATAATTTGCACTCCTGGGGCAGTTTTGTTGACAAAATTGAGATAGCTCAAAATTGAGAAATTTCGACATGCGGCCGTTCATGGATTTTCTCCCAAAATATACAAGTTTCTGAATCACTAGGAAAGTAGTCTAAAACAATGTGCTGACACTAGTCATTGCCATAAAAGTAATAATTTGCACTCCTGGGGAAGTTTTGTTGACAAAATTGAGATAGCTCAAAACTGGAAAATTTCGACAGGCGGCCGTTCATCGATTTTTCTCAAAATATACAAGTTTCTGGATCACTAGGAAATTAGTCTAAAACAATGTGCTGACACTAGACATGACCATAAAGGTAATAATTTGCACTCCTGGGGCAGATTTGTTGACAAAATTGAGATAGCTCAAAATTGAGAAATTTCGACAGGCGGCCTGACAAAATTGAGATAGCTCAAAATTGAGAAATTTCGACAGGCGGCCGGTCATTGATTTTTCCCAAAATATACAAGTTTCTGGATCACTAGGAAATTAGTCTAAAACAATGTGCTGACACTAGACATGACCATAAAAGTAATAATTTGCACTCCTGGCGCAGTTTTGTTTAGAAATTTTAGATAGCACAAAATTGAGAAATTTCGACAGGCGGCCGATCATGGATTTTTCCCAAAATATACAAGTTTCTGGATCACTAGGAAATTAGTCTAAAACAATGTGCTGACACTAGACATGACCATAAAGGTAATAATTTGCACTCCTGGGGCAGATTTGTTGACAAAATTGAGATAGCTCAAAATTGAGAAATTTCGACAGGTGGCCGTTCATGAATTTTCTCCCAAAATATACAAGTTTCTGAATCACTAGGAAAGTAGTCTAAAACAATGTGCTGACACTAGTCATTGCCATAAAAGTAATAATTTGCACTCCTGGGGCAGTTTTGTTGACAAAATTGAGATAGCTCAAAACTGGAAAATTTCGACAGGCGGCCGTTCATCGATTTTTCCCAAAATATACAAGTTTCTGGATCACTAGGAAATTAGTCTAAAACAATGTGCTGACACTAGACATGACCATAAAGGTAATAATTTGCACTCCTGGGGCAGATTTGTTGACAAAATTGAGATAGCTCAAAATTGAGAAATTTCGACAGGCAGCCGGTCATTGATTTTTCCCAAAATATACAAGTTTCTGGATCACTAGGAAATTAGTCTAAAACAATGTGCTGACACTAGACATGACCATAAAAGTAATAATTTGCACTCCTGGCGCAGTTTTGTTTAGAAATTTTAGATAGCACAAAATTGAGCAATTTCGACAGGCGGCCGATCATGGATTTTTCCCAAAATATACAAGTTTCTGGATCACTAGGAAATTAGTCTAAAACAATGTGCTGACACTAGACATGACCATAAAGGTAATAATTTGCACTCCTGGGGCAGATTTGTTGACAAAATTGAGATAGCTCAAAATTGAGAAATTTCGACAGGTGGCCGTTCATGAATTTTCTCCCAAAATATACAAGTTTCTGAATCACTAGGAAAGTAGTCTAAAACAATGTGCTGACACTAGACATGACCATAAAAGTAATAATTTGCACTTCTGTGGCAGTTTTGTTGACAAAATTGAGATAGCTCAAAATTGAGAAATTTCGATAGGCGGCCGGTCATTGATTTTTCCCAAAATATGCAAGTTTCTGGATCACTAGGAAATTAGTCTAAAACAATGTGCTGACACTAGACATGACCATAAAAGTAATAATTTGCACTCCTGGGGCAGTTTTGTTGACAAAATTGAGATAGCTCAAAATTGAGAAATTTCGACATGCGGCCGTTCATGGATTTTCTCCCAAAATATACAAGTTTCTGAATCACTAGGAAAGTAGTCTAAAACAATGTGCTGACACTAGTCATTGCCATAAAAGTAATAATTTGCACTCCTGGGGCAGTTTTGTTGACAAAATTGAGATAGCTCAAAACTGGAAAATTTCGCCAGGCGGCCGTTCATCGATTTTTCTCAAAATATACAAGTTTCTGGATCACTAGGAAATTAGTCTAAAACAATGTGCTGACACTAGACATGACCATAAAGGTAATAATTTGCACTCCTGGGGCAGATTTGTTGACAAAATTGAGATAGCTCAAAATTGAGAAATTTCGACAGGCAGCCGGTCATTGATTTTTCCCAAAATATACAAGTTTCTGGATCACTAGGAAATTAGTCTAAAACAATGTGCTGACACTAGACATGACCATAAAAGTAATAATTTGCACTCCTGGCGCAGTTTTGTTTAGAAATTTTAGATAGCACAAAATTGAGCAATTTCGACAGGCGGCCGATCATGGATTTTTCCCAAAATATACAAGTTTCTGGATCACTAGGAAATTAGTCTAAAACAATGTGCTGACACTAGACATGACCATAAAGGTAATAATTTGCACTCCTGGGGCAGATTTGTTGACAAAATTGAGATAGCTCAAAATTGAGAAATTTCGACAGGTGGCCGTTCATGAATTTTCTCCCAAAATATACAAGTTTCTGAATCACTAGGAAAGTAGTCTAAAACAATGTGCTGACACTAGACATGACCATAAAAGTAATAATTTGCACTTCTGTGGCAGTTTTGTTGACAAAATTGAGATAGCTCAAAATTGAGAAATTTCGATAGGCGGCCGGTCATTGATTTTTCCCAAAATATGCAAGTTTCTGGATCACTAGGAAATTAGTCTAAAACAATGTGCTGACACTAGACATGACCATAAAAGTAATAATTTGCACTCCTGGGGCAGTTTTGTTGACAAAATTGAGATAGCTCAAAATTGAGAAATTTCGACATGCGGCCGTTCATGGATTTTCTCCCAAAATATACAAGTTTCTGAATCACTAGGAAAGTAGTCTAAAACAATGTGCTGACACTAGTCATTGCCATAAAAGTAATAATTTGCACTCCTGGGGCAGTTTTGTTGACAAAATTGAGATAGCTCAAAACTGGAAAATTTCGACAGGCGGCCGTTCATCGATTTTTCTCAAAATATACAAGTTTCTGGATCACTAGGAAATTAGTCTAAAACAATGTGCTGACACTAGACATGACCATAAAGGTAATAATTTGCACTCCTGGGGCAGATTTGTTGACAAAATTGAGATAGCTCAAAATTGAGAAATTTCGACAGGCGGCCGGTCATTGATTTTTCCCAAAATATACAAGTTTCTGGATCACTAGGAAATTAGTCTAAAACAATGTGCTGACACTAGACATGACCATAAAAGTAATAATTTGCACTCCTGGCGCAGTTTTGTTTAGAAATTTTAGATAGCACAAAATTGAGAAATTTCGACAGGCGGCCGATCATGGATTTTTCCCAAAATATACAAGTTTCTGGATCACTAGGAAATTAGTCTAAAACAATGTGCTGACACTAGACATGACCATAAAAGTAATAATTTGCACTCCTGGCGCAGTTTTGTTTAGAAATTTTAGATAGCACAAAATTGAGAAATTTCGACAGGCGGCCGATCATGGATTTTCCCCAAAATATACAAGTTTCTGGATCACTAGGAAATTAGTCTAAAACAATGTGCTGACACTAGACATGGCCATAAAGGTAATAATTTGCACTCCTGGGGCAGATTTGTTGACAAAATTGAGATAGCTCAAAATTGAGACATTTCGACAGGCGGCCGGTCATCGATTTTCCCCAAAATATACAAGTTTCTGGATCACTAAGAAATTAGTCTAAAACAATGTGCTGACACTAGACATGACCATGAAAGTAATAATTTGCACTCCTGGGGCAGTTTTGTTGACAAAATTGAGATAGCTCAAAATTGAGAAATTTCGACATGCGGCCGTTCATGGATTTTCTCCCAAAATATACAAGTTTCTGAATCACTAGGAAAGTAGTCTAAAACAATGTGCTGACACTAGTCATTGCCATAAAAGTAATAATTTGCACTCCTGGGGCAGTTTTGTTGACAAAATTGAGATAGCTCAAAACTGGAAAATTTCGACAGGCGGCCGTTCATCGATTTTTCTCAAAATATACAAGTTTCTGGATCACTAGGAAATTAGTCTAAAACAATGTGCTGACACTAGACATGACCATAAAGGTAATAATTTGCACTCCTGGGGCAGATTTGTTGACAAAATTGAGATAGCTCAAAATTGAGAAATTTCGACAGGCGGCCGGTCATTGATTTTTCCCAAAATATACAAGTTTCTGGATCACTAGGAAATTAGTCTAAAACAATGTGCTGACACTAGACATGACCATAAAAGTAATAATTTGCACTCCTGGCGCAGTTTTGTTTAGAAATTTTAGATAGCACAAAATTGAGAAATTTCGACAGGCGGCCGATCATGGATTTTTCCCAAAATATACAAGTTTCTGGATCACTAGGAAATTAGTCTAAAACAATGTGCTGACACTAGACATGACCATAAAGGTAATAATTTGCACTCCTGGGGCAGATTTGTTGACAAAATTGAGATAGCTCAAAATTGAGAAATTTCGACAGGTGGCCGTTCATGAATTTTCTCCCAAAATATACAAGTTTCTGAATCACTAGGAAAGTAGTCTAAAACAATGTGCTGACACTAGACATGACCATAAAAGTAATAATTTGCACTTCTGTGGCAGTTTTGTTGACAAAATTGAGATAGCTCAAAATTGAGAAATTTCGACAGGTGGCCGTTCATGAATTTTCTCCCAAAATATACAAGTTTCTGAATCACTAGGAAAGTAGTCTAAAACAATGTGCTGACACTAGACATGACCATAAAAGTAATAATTTGCACTTCTGTGGCAGTTTTGTTGACAAAATTGAGATAGCTCAAAATTGAGAAATTTCGACAGGCGGCCGGTCATCGATTTTTCCCAAAATATGCAAGTTTCTGGATCACTAGGAAATTAGTCTAAAACAATGTGCTCACACTAGACATGGCCATAAAGGTAATAATTTGCACTCCTGGGGCAGATTTGTTGACAAAATTGAGATAGCTCAAAATTGAGACATTTCGACAGGCGGCCGGTCATCGATTTTTCCCAAAATATACAAGTTTCTGGATCACTAAGAAATTAGTCTAAAACAATGTGCTGACACTAGACATGACCATGAAAGTAATAATTTGCACTCCTGGGGCAGTTTTGTTGACAAAATTGAGATAGCTCAAAATTGAGAAATTTTGACATGCGGCCGTTCATGGATTTTCTCCCAAAATATACAAGTTTCTGAATCACTTGGAAAGTAGTCTAAAACAATGTGCTGACACTAGTCATTGCCATAAAAGTAATAATTTGCACTCCTGGGGCAGTTTTGTTGACAAAATTGAGATAGCTCAAAACTGGAAAATTTCGACAGGCGGCCGTTCATCGATTTTTCCCAAAATATACAAGTTTCTGGATCACTAGGAAATTAGTCTAAAACAATGTGCTGACACTAGACATGACCATAAAGGTAATAATTTGCACTCCTGGGGCAGATTTGTTGACAAAATTGAGATAGCTCAAAATTGAGAAATTTCGACAGGCGGCCGGTCATTGATTTTTCCCAAAATATACAAGTTTCTGGATCACTAGGAAATTAGTCTAAAACAATGTGCTGACACTAGACATGACCATAAAAGTAATAATTTGCACTCCTGGCGCAGTTTTGTTTAGAAATTTTAGATAGCACAAAATTGAGAAATTTCGACAGGCGGCCGATCATGGATTTTTCCCAAAATATACAAGTTTCTGGATCACTATGAAATTAGTCTAAAACAATGTGCTGACACTAGACATGGCCATAAAAGTAATAATTTGCACTCCTGGGGCAGTTTTGTTGACAAAATTGAGATAGCTCAAAATTGAGAAATTTCGACAGGTGGCCGTTCATAAATTTTCTCCCAAAATATACAAGTTTCTGAATCACTAGGAAAGTAGTCTAAAACAATGTGCTGACACTAGACATGACCATAAAAGTAATAATTTGCACTCCTGGGGCAGTTTTGTTGACAAAATTGAGATAGCTCAAAATTGAGAAATTTCGACAGGCGGCCGGTCATCGATTTTTCCCAAAATATGCAAGTTTCTGGATCACTAGGAAATTAGTCTAAAACAATGTGCTGACACTAGACATGACCATAAAAGTAATAATTTGCACTCCTGGCGCAGTTTTGTTTAGAAATTTTAGATAGCACAAAATTGAGAAATTTCGACAGGCGGCCGATCATGGATTTTTCCCAAAATATACAAGTTTCTGGATCACTAGGAAATTAGTCTAAAACAATGTGCTGACACTAGACATGACCATAAAGGTAATAATTTGCACTCCTGGGGCAGATTTGTTGACAAAATTGAGATAGCTCAAAATTGAGAAATTTCGACAGGTGGCCGTTCATGAATTTTCTCCCAAAATATACAAGTTTCTGAATCACTAGGAAAGTAGTCTAAAACAATGTGCTGACACTAGACATGACCATAAAAGTAATAATTTGCACTTCTGTGGCAGTTTTGTTGACAAAATTGAGATAGCTCAAAATTGAGAAATTTCGACAGGTGGCCGTTCATGAATTTTCTCCCAAAATATACAAGTTTCTGAATCACTAGGAAAGTAGTCTAAAACAATGTGCTGACACTAGACATGACCATAAAAGTAATAATTTGCACTTCTGTGGCAGTTTTGTTGACAAAATTGAGATAGCTCAAAATTGAGAAATTTCGACAGGCGGCCGGTCATCGATTTTTCCCAAAATATGCAAGTTTCTGGATCACTAGGAAATTAGTCTAAAACAATGTGCTCACACTAGACATGGCCATAAAGGTAATAATTTGCACTCCTGGGGCAGATTTGTTGACAAAATTGAGATAGCTCAAAATTGAGACATTTCGACAAGCGGCCGGTCATCGATTTTTCCCAAAATATACAAGTTTCTGGATCACTAAGAAATTAGTCTAAAACAATGTGCTGACACTAGACATGACCATGAAAGTAATAATTTGCACTCCTGGGGCAGTTTTGTTGACAAAATTGAGATAGCTCAAAATTGAGAAATTTTGACATGCGGCCGTTCATGGATTTTCTCCCAAAATATACAAGTTTCTGAATCACTTGGAAAGTAGTCTAAAACAATGTGCTGACACTAGTCATTGCCATAAAAGTAATAATTTGCACTCCTGGGGCAGTTTTGTTGACAAAATTGAGATAGCTCAAAACTGGAAAATTTCGACAGGCGGCCGTTCATCGATTTTTCCCAAAATATACAAGTTTCTGGATCACTAGGAAATTAGTCTAAAACAATGTGCTGACACTAGACATGACCATAAAGGTAATAATTTGCACTCCTGGGGCAGATTTGTTGACAAAATTGAGATAGCTCAAAATTGAGAAATTTCGACAGGCGGCCGGTCATTGATTTTTCCCAAAATATACAAGTTTCTGGATCACTAGGAAATTAGTCTAAAACAATGTGCTGACACTAGACATGACCATAAAAGTAATAATTTGCACTCCTGGCGCAGTTTTGTTTAGAAATTTTAGATAGCACAAAATTGAGAAATTTCGACAGGCGGCCGATCATGGATTTTTCCCAAAATATACAAGTTTCTGGATCACTAGGAAATTAGTCTAAAACAATGTGCTGACACTAGACATGGCCATAAAAGTAATAATTTGCACTCCTGGGGCAGTTTTGTTGACAAAATTGAGATAGCTCAAAATTGAGAAATTTCGACAGGTGGCCGTTCATAAATTTTCTCCCAAAATATACAAGTTTCTGAATCACTAGGAAAGTAGTCTAAAACAATGTGCTGACACTAGACATGACCATAAAAGTAATAATTTGCACTCCTGGGGCAGTTTTGTTGACAAAATTGAGATAGCTCAAAATTGAGAAATTTCGACAGGCGGCCGGTCATCGATTTTTCCCAAAATATGCAAGTTTCTGGATCACTAGGAAATTAGTCTAAAACAATGTGCTGACACTAGACATGACCATAAAAGTAATAATTTGCACTCCTGGCGCAGTTTTGTTTAGAAATTTTAGATAGCACAAAATTGAGAAATTTCGACAGGCGGCCGATCATGGATTTTTCCCAAAATATACAAGTTTCTGGATCACTAGGAAATTAGTCTAAAACAATGTGCTGACACTAGACATGACCATAAAAGTAATAATTTGCACTCCTGGGGCAGTTTTGTTGACAAAATTGAGATAGCTCAAAATTGAGAAATTTCGACAGGCGGCCGGTCATCGATTTTTCCCAAAATATACAAGTTTCTGGATCACTAGGAAATTAGTCTAAAACAATGTGCTGACACTAGACATGACCATAAAAGTAATAATTTGCACTCCTGGCGCAGTTTTGTTTAGAAATTTTAGATAGCACAAAATTGAGAAATTTCGACAGGCGGCCGATCATGGATTTTTCCCAAAATATACAAGTTTCTGGATCACTAGGAAATTAGTCTAAAACAATGTGCTGACACTAGACATGACCATAAAGGTAATAATTTGCACTCCTGGGGCAGATTTGTTGACAAAATTGAGATAGCTCAAAATTGAGAAATTTCGACAGGTGGCCGTTCATGAATTTTCTCCCAAAATATACAAGTTTCTGAATCACTAGGAAAGTAGTCTAAAACAATGTGCTGACACTAGACATGACCATAAAAGTAATAATTTGCACTTCTGTGGCAGTTTTGTTGACAAAATTGAGATAGCTCAAAATTGAGAAATTTCGACAGGTGGCCGTTCATGAATTTTCTCCCAAAATATACAAGTTTCTGAATCACTAGGAAAGTAGTCTAAAACAATGTGCTGACACTAGACATGACCATAAAAGTAATAATTTGCACTTCTGTGGCAGTTTTGTTGACAAAATTGAGATAGCTCAAAATTGAGAAATTTCGACAGGCGGCCGGTCATCGATTTTTCCCAAAATATGCAAGTTTCTGGATCACTAGGAAATTAGTCTAAAACAATGTGCTCACACTAGACATGGCCATAAAGGTAATAATTTGCACTCCTGGGGCAGATTTGTTGACAAAATTGAGATAGCTCAAAATTGAGACATTTCGACAGGCGGCCGGTCATCGATTTTTCCCAAAATATACAAGTTTCTGGATCACTAAGAAATTAGTCTAAAACAATGTGCTGACACTAGACATGACCATGAAAGTAATAATTTGCACTCCTGGGGCAGTTTTGTTGACAAAATTGAGATAGCTCAAAATTGAGAAATTTTGACATGCGGCCGTTCATGGATTTTCTCCCAAAATATACAAGTTTCTGAATCACTTGGAAAGTAGTCTAAAACAATGTGCTGACACTAGTCATTGCCATAAAAGTAATAATTTGCACTCCTGGGGCAGTTTTGTTGACAAAATTGAGATAGCTCAAAACTGGAAAATTTCGACAGGCGGCCGTTCATCGATTTTTCCCAAAATATACAAGTTTCTGGATCACTAGGAAATTAGTCTAAAACAATGTGCTGACACTAGACATGACCATAAAGGTAATAATTTGCACTCCTGGGGCAGATTTGTTGACAAAATTGAGATAGCTCAAAATTGAGAAATTTCGACAGGCGGCCGGTCATTGATTTTTCCCAAAATATACAAGTTTCTGGATCACTAGGAAATTAGTCTAAAACAATGTGCTGACACTAGACATGACCATAAAAGTAATAATTTGCACTCCTGGCGCAGTTTTGTTTAGAAATTTTAGATAGCACAAAATTGAGAAATTTCGACAGGCGGCCGATCATGGATTTTTCCCAAAATATACAAGTTTCTGGATCACTAGGAAATTAGTCTAAAACAATGTGCTGACACTAGACATGGCCATAAAAGTAATAATTTGCACTCCTGGGGCAGTTTTGTTGACAAAATTGAGATTGCTCAAAATTGAGAAATTTCGACAGGTGGCCGTTCATAAATTTTCTCCCAAAATATACAAGTTTCTGAATCACTAGGAAAGTAGTCTAAAACAATGTGCTGACACTAGACATGACCATAAAAGTAATAATTTGCACTCCTGGGGCAGTTTTGTTGACAAAATTGAGATAGCTCAAAATTGAGAAATTTCGACAGGCGGCCGGTCATCGATTTTTCCCAAAATATGCAAGTTTCTGGATCACTAGGAAATTAGTCTAAAACAATGTGCTGACACTAGACATGACCATAAAAGTAATAATTTGCACTCCTGGCGCAGTTTTGTTTAGAAATTTTAGATAGCACAAAATTGAGAAATTTCGACAGGCGGCCGATCATGGATTTTTCCCAAAATATACAAGTTTCTGGATCACTAGGAAATTAGTCTAAAACAATGTGCTGACACTAGACATGGCCATAAAAGTAATAATTTGCACTCCTGGGGCAGTTTTGTTGACAAAATTGAGATAGCTCAAAATTGAGAAATTTCGACAGGTGGCCGTTCATAAATTTTCTCCCAAAATATACAAGTTTCTGAATCACTAGGAAAGTAGTCTAAAACAATGTGCTGACACTAGACATGACCATAAAAGTAATAATTTGCACTCCTGGGGCAGTTTTGTTGACAAAATTGAGATAGCTCAAAGCTGGAAAATTTCGACAGGCGGCCGTTCATCGATTTTTCCCAAAATATACAAGTTTCTGGATCACTAGGAAATTAGTCTAAAACAATGTGCTGACACTAGACATGACCATAAAAGTAATAATTTGCACTCCTGGCGCAGTTTTGTTTAGAAATTTTAGATAGCACAAAATTGAGAAATTTCGACAGGCGGCCGATCATGGATTTTTCCCAAAATATACAAGTTTCTGGATCACTAGGAAATTAGTCTAAAACAATGTGCTGACACTAGACATGACCATAAAGGTAATAATTTGCACTCCTGGGGCAGATTTGTTGACAAAATTGAGATAGCTCAAAATTGAGAAATTTCGACAGGCGGCCGGTCATTGATTTTTCCCAAAATATACAAGTTTCTGGATCACTAGGAAATTAGTCTAAAACAATGTGCTGACACTAGACATGACCATAAAAGTAATAATTTGCACTCCTGGGGCAGTTTTGTTGACAAAATTGAGATAGCTCAAAATTGAGAAATTTCGACAGGTGGCCGTTCATAAATTTTCTCCCAAAATATACAAGTTTCTGAATCACTAGGAAAGTAGTCTAAAACAATGTGCTGACACTAGACATGACCATAAAAGTAATAATTTGCACTCCTGGGGCAGTTTTGTTGACAAAATTGAGATAGCTCAAAATTGAGAAATTTCGACAGGCGGCCGTTCATCGATTTTTCCCAAAATATACAAGTTTCTGAATCACTAGGAAATTAGTCTAAAACAATGTGCTGACACTAGACATGACCATAAAAGTAATAATTTGCACTCCTGGCGCAGTTTTGTTTAGAAATTTTAGATAGCACAAAATTGAGAAATTTCGACAGGCGGCCGATCATGGATTTTTCCCAAAATATACAAGTTTCTGGATCACTAGGAAATTAGTCTAAAACAATGTGCTGACACTAGACATGGCCATAAAAGTAATAATTTGCACTCCTGGGGCAGTTTTGTTGACAAAATTGAGATAGCTCAAAATTGAGAAATTTCGACAGGTGTCCGTTCATGAATTTTCTCCCAAAATATACAAGTTTCTGAATCACTAGGAAAGTAGTCTAAAACAATGTGCTGACACTAGACATGACCATAAAAGTAATAATTTGCACTCCTGGGGCAGTTTTGTTGACAAAATTGAGATAGCTCAAAATTGAGAAATTTCGACATGCGGCCGGTCATCGATTTTTCCCAAAATATACAAGTTTCTGAATCACTAGGACATTAGTCTAAAACAATGTGCTGACACTAGACATGGCCATAAAAGTAATAATTTGGACTCCTGGGGCAGTTTTGTTGACAAAATTGAGATAGCTCAAAATTGAGAAATTTTGACATGCGGCCGTTCATCGATTTTTCCCAAAATATACAAGTTTCTGGATCACTAGGAAATTAGTCTAAAAGAATGTGCTGACACTAGACATGATCATAAAGGTAATAATTTGCACTCCTGGGGCAGATTTGTTGACAAAATTGAGATAGCTCAAAATTGAGAAATTTCGACAGGCGGCCGTTCATCGATTTTTCCCAAAATATACAAGTTTCTGGATCACTAGGAAATTAGTCTAAAACAATGTGCTGACACTAGACATGACCATAAAGGTAATAATTTGCACTCCTGGGGCAGATTTGTTGACAAAATTGAGATAGCTCAAAATTGAGAAATTTCGACAGGCGGCCGATCATGGATTTTTCCCAAAATATACAAGTTTCTGGATCACTAGGAAATTAGTCTAAAACAATGTGCTGACACTAGACATGACCATAAAAGTAATAATTTGCACTCCTGGGGCAGTTTTGTTGACAAAATTGAGATAGCTCAAAATTGAGAAATTTCGACAGGTGGCCGTTCATAAATTTTCTCCCAAAATATACAAGTTTCTGAATCACTAGGAAAGTAGTCTAAAACAATGTGCTGACACTAGACATGACCATAAAAGTAATAATTTGCACTCCTGGGGCAGTTTTGTTGACAAAATTGAGATAGCTCAAAGCTGGAAAATTTCGACAGGCGGCCGTTCATCGATTTTTCCCAAAATATACAAGTTTCTGGATCACTAGGAAATTAGTCTAAAACAATGTGCTGACACTAGACATGACCATAAAAGTAATAATTTGCACTCCTGGCGCAGTTTTGTTTAGAAATTTTAGATAGCACAAAATTGAGAAATGTCGACAGGCGGCCGATCATGGATTTTTCCCAAAATATACAAGTTTCTGGATCACTAGGAAATTAGTCTAAAACAATGTGCTGACACTAGACATGACCATAAAGGTAATAATTTGCACTCCTGGGGCAGATTTGTTGACAAAATTGAGATAGCTCAAAATTGAGAAATTTCGACAGGCGGCCGGTCATTGATTTTTCCCAAAATATACAAGTTTCTGGATCACTAGGAAATTAGTCTAAAACAATGTGCTGACACTAGACATGACCATAAAAGTAATAATTTGCACTCCTGGGGCAGTTTTGTTGACAAAATTGAGATAGCTCAAAATTGAGAAATTTCGACAGGTGGCCGTTCATAAATTTTCTCCCAAAATATACAAGTTTCTGAATCACTAGGAAAGTAGTCTAAAACAATGTGCTGACACTAGACATGACCATAAAAGTAATAATTTGCACTCCTGGGGCAGTTTTGTTGACAAAATTGAGATAGCTCAAAATTGAGAAATTTCGACAGGCGGCCGTTCATCGATTTTTCCCAAAATATACAAGTTTCTGAATCACTAGGAAATTAGTCTAAAACAATGTGCTGACACTAGACATGACCATAAAAGTAATAATTTGCACTCCTGGCGCAGTTTTGTTTAGAAATTTTAGATAGCACAAAATTGAGAAATTTCGACAGGCGGCCGATCATGGATTTTTCCCAAAATATACAAGTTTCTGGATCACTAGGAAATTAGTCTAAAACAATGTGCTGACACTAGACATGGCCATAAAAGTAATAATTTGCACTCCTGGGGCAGTTTTGTTGACAAAATTGAGATAGCTCAAAATTGAGAAATTTCGACAGGTGTCCGTTCATGAATTTTCTCCCAAAATATACAAGTTTCTGAATCACTAGGAAAGTAGTCTAAAACAATGTGCTGACACTAGACATGACCATAAAAGTAATAATTTGCACTCCTGGGGCAGTTTTGTTGACAAAATTGAGATAGCTCAAAATTGAGAAATTTCGACAGGCGGCCGGTCATTGATTTTTCCCAAAATATACAAGTTTCTGGATCACTAGGAAATTAGTCTAAAAGAATGTGCTGACACTAGACATGATCATAAAGGTAATAATTTGCACTCCTGGGGCAGATTTGTTGACAAAATTGAGATATCTCAAAATTGAGAAATTTCGACAGGCGGCCGTTCATCGATTTTTCCCAAAATATACAAGTTTCTGGATCACTAGGAAATTAGTCTAAAACAATGTGCTGACACTAGACATGACCATAAAGGTAATAATTTGCACTCCTGGGGCAGATTTGTTGACAAAATTGAGATAGCTCAAAATTGAGAAATTTCGACAGGCGGCCGATCATGGATTTTTCCCAAAATATACAAGTTTCTGGATCACTAGGAAATTAGTCTAAAACAATGTGCTGACACTAGACATGACCATAAAAGTAATAATTTGCACTCCTGGGGCAGTTTTGTTGACAAAATTGAGATAGCTCAAAATTGAGAAATTTCGACAGGTGGCCGTTCATAAATTTTCTCCCAAAATATACAAGTTTCTGAATCACTAGGAAAGTAGTCTAAAACAATGTGCTGACACTAGACATGACCATAAAAGTAATAATTTGCACTCCTGGGGCAGTTTTGTTGACAAAATTGAGATAGCTCAAAGCTGGAAAATTTCGACAGGCGGCCGTTCATCGATTTTTCCCAAAATATACAAGTTTCTGGATCACTAGGAAATTAGTCTAAAACAATGTGCTGACACTAGACATGACCATAAAAGTAATAATTTGCACTCCTGGCGCAGTTTTGTTTAGAAATTTTAGATAGCACAAAATTGAGAAATGTCGACAGGCGGCCGATCATGGATTTTTCCCAAAATATACAAGTTTCTGGATCACTAGGAAATTAGTCTAAAACAATGTGCTGACACTAGACATGACCATAAAGGTAATAATTTGCACTCCTGGGGCAGATTTGTTGACAAAATTGAGATAGCTCAAAATTGAGAAATTTCGACAGGCGGCCGGTCATTGATTTTTCCCAAAATATACAAGTTTCTGGATCACTAGGAAATTAGTCTAAAACAATGTGCTGACACTAGACATGACCATAAAAGTAATAATTTGCACTCCTGGGGCAGTTTTGTTGACAAAATTGAGATAGCTCAAAATTGAGAAATTTCGACAGGTGGCCGTTCATAAATTTTCTCCCAAAATATACAAGTTTCTGAATCACTAGGAAAGTAGTCTAAAACAATGTGCTGACACTAGACATGACCATAAAAGTAATAATTTGCACTCCTGGGGCAGTTTTGTTGACAAAATTGAGATAGCTCAAAATTGAGAAATTTCGACAGGCGGCCGTTCATCGATTTTTCCCAAAATATACAAGTTTCTGAATCACTAGGAAATTAGTCTAAAACAATGTGCTGACACTAGACATGACCATAAAAGTAATAATTTGCACTCCTGGCGCAGTTTTGTTTAGAAATTTTAGATAGCACAAAATTGAGAAATTTCGACAGGCGGCCGATCATGGATTTTTCCCAAAATATACAAGTTTCTGGATCACTAGGAAATTAGTCTAAAACAATGTGCTGACACTAGACATGGCCATAAAAGTAATAATTTGCACTCCTGGGGCAGTTTTGTTGACAAAATTGAGATAGCTCAAAATTGAGAAATTTCGACAGGTGTCCGTTCATGAATTTTCTCCCAAAATATACAAGTTTCTGAATCACTAGGAAAGTAGTCTAAAACAATGTGCTGACACTAGACATGACCATAAAAGTAATAATTTGCACTCCTGGGGCAGTTTTGTTGACAAAATTGAGATAGCTCAAAATTGAGAAATTTCGACATGCGGCCGGTCATCGATTTTTCCCAAAATATACAAGTTTCTGAATCACTAGGACATTAGTCTAAAACAATGTGCTGACACTAGACATGGCCATAAAAGTAATAATTTGGACTCCTGGGGCAGTTTTGTTGACAAAATTGAGATAGCTCAAAATTGAGAAATTTCGACAGGCGGCCGTTCATCGATTTTTCCCAAAATATACAAGTTTCTGGATCACTAGGAAATTAGTCTAAAACAATGTGCTGACACTAGACATGACCATAAAGGTAATAATTTGCACTCCTGGGGCAGATTTGTTGACAAAATTGAGATAGCTCAAAATTGAGAAATTTCGACAGGCGGCCGATCATGGATTTTTCCCAAAATATACAAGTTTCTGGATCACTAGGAAATTAGTCTAAAACAATGTGCTGACACTAGACATGACCATAAAAGTAATAATTTGCACTCCTGGCGCAGTTTTGTTTAGAAATTTTAGATAGCACAAAATTGAGAAATTTCGACAGGCGGCCGATCATGGATTTTCCCCAAAATATACAAGTTTCTGGATCACTAGGAAATTAGTCTAAAACAATGTGCTGACACTAGACATGGCCATAAAGGTAATAATTTGCACTCCTGGGGCAGATTTGTTGACAAAATTGAGATAGCTCAAAATTGAGACATTTCGACAGGCGGCCGGTCATCGATTTTCCCCAAAATATACAAGTTTCTGGATCACTAAGAAATTAGTCTAAAACAATGTGCTGACACTAGACATGACCATGAAAGTAATAATTTGCACTCCTTGGGCAGTTTTGTTGACAAAATTGAGATAGCTCAAAATTGAGAAATTTCGACAGGCGGCCGTTCATCGATTTTTCCCAAAATATACAAGTTTCTGGATCACTAGGAAATTAGTCTAAAACAATGTGCTGACACTAGACATGACCATAAATGTAATAATTTGCACTCCTGGGGCAGATTTGTTGACAAAATTGAGATAGCTCAAAATTGAGAAATTTCGACAGGCGGCCGATCATGGATTTTTCCCAAAATATACAAGTTTCTGGATCACTAGGAAATTAGTCTAAAACAATGTGCTGACACTAGACATGACCATAAAAGTAATAATTTGCACTCCTGGCGCAGTTTTGTTTAGAAATTTTAGATAGCACAAAATTGAGAAATTTCGACAGGCGGCCGATCATGGATTTTCCCCAAAATATACAAGTTTCTGGATCACTAGGAAATTAGTCTAAAACAATGTGCTGACACTAGACATGGCCATAAAGGTAATAATTTGCACTCCTGGGGCAGATTTGTTGACAAAATTGAGATAGCTCAAAATTGAGACATTTCGACAGGCGGCCGGTCATCGATTTTCCCCAAAATATACAAGTTTCTGGATCACTAAGAAATTAGTCTAAAACAATGTGCTGACACTAGACATGACCATGAAAGTAATAATTTGCACTCCTTGGGCAGTTTTGTTGACAAAATTGAGATAGCTCAAAATTGAGAAATTTTGACATGCGGCCGTTCATGGATTTTCTCCCAAAATATACAAGTTTCTGAATCACTAGGAAATTAGTCTAAAACAATGTGCTGACACTAGACATGACCATAAAGGTAATAATTTGCACTCCTGGGGCAGATTTGTTGACAAAATTGAGATAGCTCAAAATTGAGAAATTTCGACAGGCGGCCGATCATGGATTTTTCCCAAAATATACAAGTTTCTGGATCACTAGGAAATTAGTCTAAAACAATGTGCTGACACTAGACATGACCATAAAAGTAATAATTTGCACTCCTGGGGCAGTTTTGTTGACAAAATTGAGATAGCTCAAAATTGAGAAATTTCGACAGGTGGCCGTTCATAAATTTTCTCCCAAAATATACAAGTTTCTGAATCACTAGGAAAGTAGTCTAAAACAATGTGCTGACACTAGACATGACCATAAAAGTAATAATTTGCACTCCTGGGGCAGTTTTGTTGACAAAATTGAGATAGCTCAAAGCTGGAAAATTTCGACAGGCGGCCGTTCATCGATTTTTCCCAAAATATACAAGTTTCTGGATCACTAGGAAATTAGTCTAAAACAATGTGCTGACACTAGACATGACCATAAAAGTAATAATTTGCACTCCTGGCGCAGTTTTGTTTAGAAATTTTAGATAGCACAAAATTGAGAAATGTCGACAGGCGGCCGATCATGGATTTTTCCCAAAATATACAAGTTTCTGGATCACTAGGAAATTAGTCTAAAACAATGTGCTGACACTAGACATGACCATAAAGGTAATAATTTGCACTCCTGGGGCAGATTTGTTGACAAAATTGAGATAGCTCAAAATTGAGAAATTTCGACAGGCGGCCGGTCATTGATTTTTCCCAAAATATACAAGTTTCTGGATCACTAGGAAATTAGTCTAAAACAATGTGCTGACACTAGACATGACCATAAAAGTAATAATTTGCACTCCTGGGGCAGTTTTGTTGACAAAATTGAGATAGCTCAAAATTGAGAAATTTCGACAGGTGGCCGTTCATAAATTTTCTCCCAAAATATACAAGTTTCTGAATCACTAGGAAAGTAGTCTAAAACAATGTGCTGACACTAGACATGACCATAAAAGTAATAATTTGCACTCCTGGGGCAGTTTTGTTGACAAAATTGAGATAGCTCAAAATTGAGAAATTTCGACAGGCGGCCGTTCATCGATTTTTCCCAAAATATACAAGTTTCTGAATCACTAGGAAATTAGTCTAAAACAATGTGCTGACACTAGACATGACCATAAAAGTAATAATTTGCACTCCTGGCGCAGTTTTGTTTAGAAATTTTAGATAGCACAAAATTGAGAAATTTCGACAGGCGGCCGATCATGGATTTTTCCCAAAATATACAAGTTTCTGGATCACTAGGAAATTAGTCTAAAACAATGTGCTGACACTAGACATGGCCATAAAAGTAATAATTTGCACTCCTGGGGCAGTTTTGTTGACAAAATTGAGATAGCTCAAAATTGAGAAATTTCGACAGGTGTCCGTTCATGAATTTTCTCCCAAAATATACAAGTTTCTGAATCACTAGGAAAGTAGTCTAAAACAATGTGCTGACACTAGACATGACCATAAAAGTAATAATTTGCACTCCTGGGGCAGTTTTGTTGACAAAATTGAGATAGCTCAAAATTGAGAAATTTCGACATGCGGCCGGTCATCGATTTTTCCCAAAATATACAAGTTTCTGAATCACTAGGACATTAGTCTAAAACAATGTGCTGACACTAGACATGGCCATAAAAGTAATAATTTGGACTCCTGGGGCAGTTTTGTTGACAAAATTGAGATAGCTCAAAATTGAGAAATTTCGACAGGCGGCCGTTCATCGATTTTTCCCAAAATATACAAGTTTCTGGATCACTAGGAAATTAGTCTAAAACAATGTGCTGACACTAGACATGACCATAAAGGTAATAATTTGCACTCCTGGGGCAGATTTGTTGACAAAATTGAGATAGCTCAAAATTGAGAAATTTCGACAGGCGGCCGATCATGGATTTTTCCCAAAATATACAAGTTTCTGGATCACTAGGAAATTAGTCTAAAACAATGTGCTGACACTAGACATGACCATAAAAGTAATAATTTGCACTCCTGGCGCAGTTTTGTTTAGAAATTTTAGATAGCACAAAATTGAGAAATTTCGACAGGCGGCCGATCATGGATTTTCCCCAAAATATACAAGTTTCTGGATCACTAGGAAATTAGTCTAAAACAATGTGCTGACACTAGACATGGCCATAAAGGTAATAATTTGCACTCCTGGGGCAGATTTGTTGACAAAATTGAGATAGCTCAAAATTGAGACATTTCGACAGGCGGCCGGTCATCGATTTTCCCCAAAATATACAAGTTTCTGGATCACTAAGAAATTAGTCTAAAACAATGTGCTGACACTAGACATGACCATGAAAGTAATAATTTGCACTCCTTGGGCAGTTTTGTTGACAAAATTGAGATAGCTCAAAATTGAGAAATTTCGACAGGCGGCCGTTCATCGATTTTTCCCAAAATATACAAGTTTCTGGATCACTAGGAAATTAGTCTAAAACAATGTGCTGACACTAGACATGACCATAAAGGTAATAATTTGCACTCCTGGGGCAGATTTGTTGACAAAATTGAGATAGCTCAAAATTGAGAAATTTCGACAGGCGGCCGATCATGGATTTTTCCCAAAATATACAAGTTTCTGGATCACTAGGAAATTAGTCTAAAACAATGTGCTGACACTAGACATGACCATAAAAGTAATAATTTGCACTCCTGGCGCAGTTTTGTTTAGAAATTTTAGATAGCACAAAATTGAGAAATTTCGACAGGCGGCCGATCATGGATTTTCCCCAAAATATACAAGTTTCTGGATCACTAGGAAATTAGTCTAAAACAATGTGCTGACACTAGACATGGCCATAAAGGTAATAATTTGCACTCCTGGGGCAGATTTGTTGACAAAATTGAGATAGCTCAAAATTGAGACATTTCGACAGGCGGCCGGTCATCGATTTTCCCCAAAATATACAAGTTTCTGGATCACTAAGAAATTAGTCTAAAACAATGTGCTGACACTAGACATGACCATGAAAGTAATAATTTGCACTCCTTGGGCAGTTTTGTTGACAAAATTGAGATAGCTCAAAATTGAGAAATTTTGACATGCGGCCGTTCATGGATTTTCTCCCAAAATATACAAGTTTCTGAATCACTAGGAAAGTAGTCTAAAACAATGTGCTGACACTAGTCATTGCCATAAAAGTAATAATTTGCACTACTGGGGCAGTTTTGTTGACAACATTGAGATAGCTCAAAACTGGAAAATTTCGACAGGCGGCCGTTCATCGATTTTCCCCAAAATATACAAGTTTCTGGATCACTAGGAAATTAGTCTAAAACAATGTGCTGACACTAGACATGACCATAAAGGAAATAATTTGCACTCCTGGGGCAGATTTGTTGACAAAATTGAGATAGCTCAAAATTGAGAAATTTCGACATGCGGCCGGTCATCGATTTTCTCCCAAAATATACAAGTTTCTGAATCACTAGGAAAGTAGTCTAAAACAATGTGCTGACACTAGACATGACCATAAAAGTAATAATTTGCACTCCTGGGGCAGTTTTGTTGACAAAATTGAGATAGCTCAAAATTGAGAAATTTCGACAGGCGGCCGTTCATCGATTTTTCCCAAAATATACAAGTTTCTGAATCACTAGGAAATTAGTCTAAAACAATGTGCTGACACTAGACATGACCATAAAAGTAATAATTTGCACTCCTGGCGCAGTTTTGTTTAGAAATTTTAGATAGCACAAAATTGAGAAATTTCGACAGGCGGCCGATCATGGATTTTTCCCAAAATATACAAGTTTCTGGATCACTAGGAAATTAGTCTAAAACAATGTGCTGACACTAGACATGGCCATAAAAGTAATAATTTGCACTCCTGGGGCAGTTTTGTTGACAAAATTGAGATAGCTCAAAATTGAGAAATTTCGACAGGTGTCCGTTCATGAATTTTCTCCCAAAATATACAAGTTTCTGAATCACTAGGAAAGTAGTCTAAAACAATGTGCTGACACTAGACATGACCATAAAAGTAATAATTTGCACTCCTGGGGCAGTTTTGTTGACAAAATTGAGATAGCTCAAAATTGAGAAATTTCGACATGCGGCCGGTCATCGATTTTTCCCAAAATATACAAGTTTCTGAATCACTAGGACATTAGTCTAAAACAATGTGCTGACACTAGACATGGCCATAAAAGTAATAATTTGGACTCCTGGGGCAGTTTTGTTGACAAAATTGAGATAGCTCAAAATTGAGACATTTCGACAGGCGGCCGGTCATCGATTTTCCCCAAAATATACAAGTTTCTGGATCACTAGGAAATTAGTCTAAAACAATGTGCTGACACTAGACATGACCATAAAGGTAATAATTTGCACTCCTGGGGCAGATTTGTTGACAAAATTGAGATAGCTCAAAATTGAGAAATTTCGACAGGCGGCCGATCATGGATTTTTCCCAAAATATACAAGTTTCTGGATCACTAGGAAATTAGTCTAAAACAATGTGCTGACACTAGACATGACCATAAAAGTAATAATTTGCACTCCTGGCGCAGTTTTGTTTAGAAATTTTAGATAGCACAAAATTGAGAAATTTCGACAGGCGGCCGATCATGGATTTTCCCCAAAATATACAAGTTTCTGGATCACTAGGAAATTAGTCTAAAACAATGTGCTGACACTAGACATGGCCATAAAGGTAATAATTTGCACTCCTGGGGCAGATTTGTTGACAAAATTGAGATAGCTCAAAATTGAGACATTTCGACAGGCGGCCGGTCATCGATTTTCCCCAAAATATACAAGTTTCTGGATCACTAAGAAATTAGTCTAAAACAATGTGCTGACACTAGACATGACCATGAAAGTAATAATTTGCACTCCTTGGGCAGTTTTGTTGACAAAATTGAGATAGCTCAAAATTGAGAAATTTCGACAGGCGGCCGTTCATCGATTTTTCCCAAAATATACAAGTTTCTGGATCACTAGGAAATTAGTCTAAAACAATGTGCTGACACTAGACATGACCATAAAGGTAATAATTTGCACTCCTGGGGCAGATTTGTTGACAAAATTGAGATAGCTCAAAATTGAGAAATTTCGACAGGCGGCCGATCATGGATTTTTCCCAAAATATACAAGTTTCTGGATCACTAGGAAATTAGTCTAAAACAATGTGCTGACACTAGACATGACCATAAAAGTAATAATTTGCACTCCTGGCGCAGTTTTGTTTAGAAATTTTAGATAGCACAAAATTGAGAAATTTCGACAGGCGGCCGATCATGGATTTTCCCCAAAATATACAAGTTTCTGGATCACTAGGAAATTAGTCTAAAACAATGTGCTGACACTAGACATGGCCATAAAGGTAATAATTTGCACTCCTGGGGCAGATTTGTTGACAAAATTGAGATAGCTCAAAATTGAGACATTTCGACAGGCGGCCGGTCATCGATTTTCCCCAAAATATACAAGTTTCTGGATCACTAAGAAATTAGTCTAAAACAATGTGCTGACACTAGACATGACCATGAAAGTAATAATTTGCACTCCTTGGGCAGTTTTGTTGACAAAATTGAGATAGCTCAAAATTGAGAAATTTTGACATGCGGCCGTTCATGGATTTTCTCCCAAAATATACAAGTTTCTGAATCACTAGGAAAGTAGTCTAAAACAATGTGCTGACACTAGTCATTGCCATAAAAGTAATAATTTGCACTACTGGGGCAGTTTTGTTGACAACATTGAGATAGCTCAAAACTGGAAAATTTCGACAGGCGGCCGTTCATCGATTTTCCCCAAAATATACAAGTTTCTGGATCACTAGGAAATTAGTCTAAAACAATGTGCTGACACTAGACATGACCACCATAAAGGAAATAATTTGCACTCCTGGGGCAGATTTGTTGACAAAATTGAGATAGCTCAAAATTGAGAAATTTCGACATGCGGCCGGTCATCGATTTTTCCCAAAATATACAAGTTTCTGGATCACTAGGAAATTAGTCTAAAACAATGTGCTGACACTAGACATGACCATAAAAGTAATAATTTGCACTCCTGGCGCAGTTTTGTTTAGAAGTTTTAGATAGCACAAAATTGAGAAATTTCGACAGTCGGCCGATCATGGATTTTTCCCAAAATATACAAGTTTCTGGATCACTAGGAAATTAGTCTAAAACAATGTGCTGACACTAGACATGACCATAAAAGTAATAATTTGCACTCCTGGCGCAGTTTTGTTTAGAAATTTTAGATAGCACAAAATTGAGAAATTTCGACAGGCGGCCGATCATGGATTTTCCCCAAAATATACAAGTTTCTGGATCACTAGGAAATTAGTCTAAAACAATGTGCTGACACTAGACATGGCCATAAAGGTAATAATTTGCACTCCTGGGGCAGATTTGTTGACAAAATTGAGATAGCTCAAAATTGAGAAATTTCGACAGGCGGCCGTTCATCGATTTTTCCCAAAATATACAAGTTTCTGGATCACTAGGAAATTAGTCTAAAACAATGTGCTGACACTAGACATGACCATAAAAGTAATAATTTGCACTCCTGGCGCAGTTTTGTTTAGAAATTTTAGATAGCACAAAATTGAGAAATTTCGACAGGCGGCCGATCATGGATTTTCCCCAAAATATACAAGTTTCTGGATCACTAGGAAATTAGTCTAAAACAATGTGCTGACACTAGACATGGCCATAAAGGTAATAATTTGCACTCCTGGGGCAGATTTGTTGACAAAATTGAGATAGCTCAAAATTGAGAAATTTCGACAGGCGGCCGGTCATCGATTTTCCCCAAAATATACAAGTTTCTGGATCACTAAGAAATTAGTCTAAAACAATGTGCTGACACTAGACATGACCATGAAAGTAATAATTTGCACTCCTTGGGCAGTTTTGTTGACAAAATTGAGATAGCTCAAAATTGAGAAATTTTGACATGCGGCCGTTCATGGATTTTCTCCCAAAATATACAAGTTTCTGAATCACTAGGAAAGTAGTCTAAAACAATGTGCTGACACTAGTCATTGCCATAAAAGTAATAATTTGCACTACTGGGGCAGTTTTGTTGACAACATTGAGATAGCTCAAAACTGGAAAATTTCGACAGGCGGCCGTTCATCGATTTTCCCCAAAATATACAAGTTTCTGGATCACTAGGAAATTAGTCTAAAACAATGTGCTGACACTAGACATGACCATAAAGGAAATAATTTGCACTCCTGGGGCAGATTTGTTGACAAAATTGAGATAGCTCAAAATTGAGAAATTTCGACATGCGGCCGGTCATCGATTTTTCCCAAAATATACAAGTTTCTGGATCACTAGGAAATTAGTCTAAAACAATGTGCTGACACTAGACATGACCATAAAAGTAATAATTTGCACTCCTGGCGCAGTTTTGTTTAGAAGTTTTAGATAGCACAAAATTGAGAAATTTCGACAGTCGGCCGATCATGGATTTTTCCCAAAATATACAAGTTTCTGGATCACTAGGAAATTAGTCTAAAACAATGTGCTGACACTAGACATGGCCATAAAAGTAATAATTTGCACTCCTGGCGCAGTTTTGTTTAGAAATTTTAGATAGCACAAAATTGAGAAATTTCGACAGGCGGCCGATCATGGATTTTCCCCAAAATATACAAGTTTCTGGATCACTAGGAAATTAGTCTAAAACAATGTGCTGACACTAGACATGGCCATAAAGGTAATAATTTGCACTCCTGGGGCAGATTTGTTGACAAAATTGAGATAGCTCAAAATTGAGAAATTTTGACATGCGGCCGTTCATGGATTTTCTCCCAAAATATACAAGTTTCTGAATCACTAGGAAAGTAGTCTAAAACAATGTGCTGACACTAGTCATTGCCATAAAAGTAATAATTTGCACTACTGGGGCAGTTTTGTTGACAACATTGAGATAGCTCAAAACTGGAAAATTTCGACAGGCGGCCGTTCATCGATTTTCCCCAAAATATACAAGTTTCTGGATCACTAGGAAATTAGTCTAAAACAATGTGCTGACACTAGACATGACCATAAAGGAAATAATTTGCACTCCTGGGGCAGATTTGTTGACAAAATTGAGATAGCTCAAAATTGAGAAATTTCGACATGCGGCCGGTCATCGATTTTTCCCAAAATATACAAGTTTCTGGATCACTAGGAAATTAGTCTAAAACAATGTGCTGACACTAGACATGACCATAAAAGTAATAATTTGCACTCCTGGCGCAGTTTTGTTTAGAAGTTTTAGATAGCACAAAATTGAGAAATTTCGACAGTCGGCCGATCATGGATTTTTCCCAAAATATACAAGTTTCTGGATCACTAGGAAATTAGTCTAAAACAATGTGCTGACACTAGACATGACCATAAAAGTAATAATTTGCACTCCTGGCGCAGTTTTGTTTAGAAATTTTAGATAGCACAAAATTGAGAAATTTCGACAGGCGGCCGATCATGGATTTTCCCCAAAATATACAAGTTTCTGGATCACTAGGAAATTAGTCTAAAACAATGTGCTGACACTAGACATGGCCATAAAGGTAATAATTTGCACTCCTGGGGCAGATTTGTTGACAAAATTGAGATAGCTCAAAATTGAGACATTTCGACAGGCGGCCGGTCATCGATTTTCCCCAAAATATACAAGTTTCTGGATCACTAAGAAATTAGTCTAAAACAATGTGCTGACACTAGACATGACCATGAAAGTAATAATTTGCACTCCTGGGGCAGTTTTGTTGACAAAATTGAGATAGCTCAAAATTGAGAAATTTCGACATGCGGCCGTTCATGGATTTTCTCCCAAAATATACAAGTTTCTGAATCACTAGGAAAGTAGTCTAAAACAATGTGCTGACACTAGTCATTGCCATAAAAGTAATAATTTGCACTCCTGGGGCAGTTTTGTTGACAAAATTGAGATAGCTCAAAACTGGAAAATTTCGACAGGCGGCCGTTCATCGATTTTTCCCAAAATATACAAGTTTCTGGATCACTAGGAAATTAGTCTAAAACAATGTGCTGACACTAGACATGACCATAAAGGTAATAATTTGCACTCCTGGGGCAGATTTGTTGACAAAATTGAGAAATTTCGACCGGCGGCCGGTCATTGATTTTTCCCAAAATATACAAGTTTCTGGATCACTAGGAAATTAGTCTAAAACAATGTGCTGACACTAGACATGACCATAAAAGTAATAATTTGCACTCCTGGCGCAGTTTTGTTTAGAAATTTTAGATAGTACAAAATTGAGAAATTTCGACAGGCGGCCGATCATGGATTTTTCCCAAAATATACAAGTTTCTGGATCACTAGGAAATTAGTCTAAAACAATGTGCTGACACTAGACATGACCATAAAGGTAATAATTTGCACTCCTGGGGCAGATTTGTTGACAAAATTGAGATAGCTCAAAATTGAGAAATTTCGACAGGTGGCCGTTCATGAATTTTCTCCCAAAATATACAAGTTTCTGAATCACTAGGAAAGTAGTCTAAAACAATGTGCTGACACTAGACATGACCATAAAAGTAATAATTTGCACTTCTGTGGCAGTTTTGTTGACAAAATTGAGATAGCTCAAAATTGAGAAATTTCGACAGGCGGCCGGTCATTGATTTTTCCCAAAATATGCAAGTTTCTGGATCACTAGGAAATTAGTCTAAAACAATGTGCTGACACTAGACATGACCATAAAAGTAATAATTTGCACTCCTGGCGCAGTTTTGTTTAGAAATTTTAGATAGCACAAAATTGAGAAATTTCGACAGGCGGCCGATCATGGATTTTCCCAAAATATACAAGTTTCTGGATCACTAGGAAATTAGTCTAAAACAATGTGCTGACACTAGACATGGCCATAAAGGTAATAATTTGCACTCCTGGGGCAGATTTGTTGACAAAATTGAGATAGCTCAAAATTGAGACATTTCGACAGGCGGCCGGTCATGGATTTTTCCCAAAATATACAAGTTTCTGGATCACTAGGAAATTAGTCTAAAACAATGTGCTGACACTAGACATGACCATAAAAATAATAATTTGCACTCCTGGGGCAGTTTTGTTGACAAAATTGAGATAGCTCAAAATTGAGAAATTTCGACAGGTGGCCGTTCATGAATTTTCTCCCAAAATATACAAGTTTCTGAATCACTAGGAAAGTAGTCTAAAACAATGTGCTGACACTAGACATGACCATAAAAGTAATAATTTGCACTTCTGTGGCAGTTTTGTTGACAAAATTGAGATAGCTCAAAATTGAGAAATTTTGACAGGCGGCCGGTCATCGATTTTTCCCAAAATATGCAAGTTTCTGGATCACTAGGAAATTAGTCTAAAACAATGTGCTGACACTAGACATGACCATAAAAGTAATAATTTGCACTCCTGGCGCAGTTTTGTTTAGAAATTTTAGATAGCACAAAATTGAGAAATTTCGACAGGCGGCCGTTCATCGATTTTTCCCAAAATATACAAGTTTCTGGATCACTAGGAAATTAGTCTAAAAGAATGTGCTGACACTAGACATGATCATAAAGGTAATAATTTGCACTCCTGGGGCAGATTTGTTGACAAAATTGAGATAGCTCAAAATTGAGAAATTTCGACAGGCGGCCGTTCATCGATTTTTCCCAAAATATACAAGTTTCTGGATCACTAGGAAATTAGTCTAAAACAATGTGCTGACACTAGACATGACCATAAAGGTAATAATTTGCACTCCTGGGGCAGATTTGTTGACAAAATTGAGATAGCTCAAAATTGAGAAATTTCGACAGGCGGCCGATCATGGATTTTTCCCAAAATATACAAGTTTCTGGATCACTAGGAAATTAGTCTAAAACAATGTGCTGACACTAGACATGACCATAAAAGTAATAATTTGCACTCCTGGCGCAGTTTTGTTTAGAAATTTTAGATAGCACAAAATTGAGAAATTTCGACAGGCGGCCGATCATGGATTTTCCCCAAAATATACAAGTTTCTGGATCACTAGGAAATTAGTCTAAAACAATGTGCTGACACTAGACATGGCCATAAAGGTAATAATTTGCACTCCTGGGGCAGATTTGTTGACAAAATTGAGATAGCTCAAAATTGAGACATTTCGACAGGCGGCCGGTCATCGATTTTCCCCAAAATATACAAGTTTCTGGATCACTAAGAAATTAGTCTAAAACAATGTGCTGACACTAGACATGACCATGAAAGTAATAATTTGCACTCCTTGGGCAGTTTTGTTGACAAAATTGAGATAGCTCAAAATTGAGAAATTTTGACATGCGGCCGTTCATGGATTTTCTCCCAAAATATACAAGTTTCTGAATCACTAGGAAAGTAGTCTAAAACAATGTGCTGACACTAGTCATTGCCATAAAAGTAATAATTTGCACTACTGGGGCAGTTTTGTTGACAACATTGAGATAGCTCAAAACTGGAAAATTTCGACAGGCGGCCGTTCATCGATTTTCCCCAAAATATACAAGTTTCTGGATCACTAGGAAATTAGTCTAAAACAATGTGCTGACACTAGACATGACCATAAAGGAAATAATTTGCACTCCTGGGGCAGATTTGTTGACAAAATTGAGATAGCTCAAAATTGAGAAATTTCGACATGCGGCCGGTCATCGATTTTTCCCAAAATATACAAGTTTCTGGATCACTAGGAAATTAGTCTAAAACAATGTGCTGACACTAGACATGACCATAAAAGTAATAATTTGCACTCCTGGCGCAGTTTTGTTTAGAAGTTTTAGATAGCACAAAATTGAGAAATTTCGACAGTCGGCCGATCATGGATTTTTCCCAAAATATACAAGTTTCTGGATCACTAGGAAATTAGTCTAAAACAATGTGCTGACACTAGACATGACCATAAAAGTAATAATTTGCACTCCTGGCGCAGTTTTGTTTAGAAATTTTAGATAGCACAAAATTGAGAAATTTCGACAGGCGGCCGATCATGGATTTTCCCCAAAATATACAAGTTTCTGGATCACTAGGAAATTAGTCTAAAACAATGTGCTGACACTAGACATGGCCATAAAGGTAATAATTTGCACTCCTGGGGCAGATTTGTTGACAAAATTGAGATAGCTCAAAATTGAGACATTTCGACAGGCGGCCGGTCATCGATTTTCCCCAAAATATACAAGTTTCTGGATCACTAAGAAATTAGTCTAAAACAATGTGCTGACACTAGACATGACCATGAAAGTAATAATTTGCACTCCTGGGGCAGTTTTGTTGACAAAATTGAGATAGCTCAAAATTGAGAAATTTCGACATGCGGCCGTTCATGGATTTTCTCCCAAAATATACAAGTTTCTGAATCACTAGGAAAGTAGTCTAAAACAATGTGCTGACACTAGTCATTGCCATAAAAGTAATAATTTGCACTCCTGGGGCAGTTTTGTTGACAAAATTGAGATAGCTCAAAACTGGAAAATTTCGACAGGCGGCCGTTCATCGATTTTTCCCAAAATATACAAGTTTCTGGATCACTAGGAAATTAGTCTAAAACAATGTGCTGACACTAGACATGACCATAAAGGTAATAATTTGCACTCCTGGGGCAGATTTGTTGACAAAATTGAGAAATTTCGACCGGCGGCCGGTCATTGATTTTTCCCAAAATATACAAGTTTCTGGATCACTAGGAAATTAGTCTAAAA
The DNA here is from genome assembly GCA_963921405.1 of Cepaea hortensis. NCBI lineage: Eukaryota > Metazoa > Mollusca > Gastropoda > Stylommatophora > Helicidae > Cepaea > Cepaea hortensis. Next base: position 92,108,892 of record OY992887.1, read on the forward strand.
CAATGTGCTGACACTAGACATGACCATAAAAGTAATAATTTGCACTCCTGGCGCAGTTTTGTTTAGAAATTTTAGATAGTACAAAATTGAGAAATTTCGACAGGCGGCCGATCATGGATTTTTCCCAAAATATACAAGTTTCTGGATCACTAGGAAATTAGTCTAAAACAATGTGCTGACACTAGACATGACCATAAAGGTAATAATTTGCACTCCTGGGGCAGATTTGTTGACAAAATTGAGATAGCTCAAAATTGAGAAATTTCGACAGGTGGCCGTTCATGAATTTTCTCCCAAAATATACAAGTTTCTGAATCACTAGGAAAGTAGTCTAAAACAATGTGCTGACACTAGACATGACCATAAAAGTAATAATTTGCACTTCTGTGGCAGTTTTGTTGACAAAATTGAGATAGCTCAAAATTGAGAAATTTCGACAGGCGGCCGGTCATTGATTTTTCCCAAAATATGCAAGTTTCTGGATCACTAGGAAATTAGTCTAAAACAATGTGCTGACACTAGACATGACCATAAAAGTAATAATTTGCACTCCTGGCGCAGTTTTGTTTAGAAATTTTAGATAGCACAAAATTGAGAAATTTCGACAGGCGGCCGATCATGGATTTTCCCAAAATATACAAGTTTCTGGATCACTAGGAAATTAGTCTAAAACAATGTGCTGACACTAGACATGGCCATAAAGGTAATAATTTGCACTCCTGGGGCAGATTTGTTGACAAAATTGAGATAGCTCAAAATTGAGACATTTCGACAGGCGGCCGGTCATGGATTTTTCCCAAAATATACAAGTTTCTGGATCACTAGGAAATTAGTCTAAAACAATGTGCTGACACTAGACATGACCATAAAAATAATAATTTGCACTCCTGGCGCAGTTTTGTTTAGAAATTTTAGATAGCACAAAATTGAGAAATTTCGACAGGCGGCCGATCATGGATTTTCCCCAAAATATACAAGTTTCTGGATCACTAGGAAATTAGTCTAAAACAATGTGCTGACACTAGACATGGCCATAAAGGTAATAATTTGCACTCCTGGGGCAGATTTGTTGACAAAATTGAGATAGCTCAAAATTGAGACATTTCGACAGGCGGCCGGTCATCGATTTTCCCCAAAATATACAAGTTTCTGGATCACTAAGAAATTAGTCTAAAACAATGTGCTGACACTAGACATGACCATGAAAGTAATAATTTGCACTCCTTGGGCAGTTTTGTTGACAAAATTGAGATAGCTCAAAATTGAGAAATTTCGACAGGCGGCCGTTCATCGATTTTTCCCAAAATATACAAGTTTCTGGATCACTAGGAAATTAGTCTAAAACAATGTGCTGACACTAGACATGACCATAAAGGTAATAATTTGCACTCCTGGGGCAGATTTGTTGACAAAATTGAGATAGCTCAAAATTGAGAAATTTCGACAGGCGGCCGATCATGGATTTTTCCCAAAATATACAAGTTTCTGGATCACTAGGAAATTAGTCTAAAACAATGTGCTGACACTAGACATGACCATAAAAGTAATAATTTGCACTCCTGGCGCAGTTTTGTTTAGAAATTTTAGATAGCACAAAATTGAGAAATTTCGACAGGCGGCCGATCATGGATTTTCCCCAAAATATACAAGTTTCTGGATCACTAGGAAATTAGTCTAAAACAATGTGCTGACACTAGACATGGCCATAAAGGTAATAATTTGCACTCCTGGGGCAGATTTGTTGACAAAATTGAGATAGCTCAAAATTGAGACATTTCGACAGGCGGCCGGTCATCGATTTTCCCCAAAATATACAAGTTTCTGGATCACTAAGAAATTAGTCTAAAACAATGTGCTGACACTAGACATGACCATGAAAGTAATAATTTGCACTCCTTGGGCAGTTTTGTTGACAAAATTGAGATAGCTCAAAATTGAGAAATTTTGACATGCGGCCGTTCATGGATTTTCTCCCAAAATATACAAGTTTCTGAATCACTAGGAAAGTAGTCTAAAACAATGTGCTGACACTAGTCATTGCCATAAAAGTAATAATTTGCACTACTGGGGCAGTTTTGTTGACAACATTGAGATAGCTCAAAACTGGAAAATTTCGACAGGCGGCCGTTCATCGATTTTCCCCAAAATATACAAGTTTCTGGATCACTAGGAAATTAGTCTAAAACAATGTGCTGACACTAGACATGACCATAAAGGAAATAATTTGCACTCCTGGGGCAGATTTGTTGACAAAATTGAGATAGCTCAAAATTGAGAAATTTCGACATGCGGCCGGTCATCGATTTTCTCCCAAAATATACAAGTTTCTGAATCACTAGGAAAGTAGTCTAAAACAATGTGCTGACACTAGACATGACCATAAAAGTAATAATTTGCACTCCTGGGGCAGTTTTGTTGACAAAATTGAGATAGCTCAAAATTGAGAAATTTCGACAGGCGGCCGTTCATCGATTTTTCCCAAAATATACAAGTTTCTGAATCACTAGGAAATTAGTCTAAAACAATGTGCTGACACTAGACATGACCATAAAAGTAATAATTTGCACTCCTGGCGCAGTTTTGTTTAGAAATTTTAGATAGCACAAAATTGAGAAATTTCGACAGGCGGCCGATCATGGATTTTTCCCAAAATATACAAGTTTCTGGATCACTAGGAAATTAGTCTAAAACAATGTGCTGACACTAGACATGGCCATAAAAGTAATAATTTGCACTCCTGGGGCAGTTTTGTTGACAAAATTGAGATAGCTCAAAATTGAGAAATTTCGACAGGTGTCCGTTCATGAATTTTCTCCCAAAATATACAAGTTTCTGAATCACTAGGAAAGTAGTCTAAAACAATGTGCTGACACTAGACATGACCATAAAAGTAATAATTTGCACTCCTGGGGCAGTTTTGTTGACAAAATTGAGATAGCTCAAAATTGAGAAATTTCGACATGCGGCCGGTCATCGATTTTTCCCAAAATATACAAGTTTCTGAATCACTAGGACATTAGTCTAAAACAATGTGCTGACACTAGACATGGCCATAAAAGTAATAATTTGGACTCCTGGGGCAGTTTTGTTGACAAAATTGAGATAGCTCAAAATTGAGACATTTCGACAGGCGGCCGGTCATCGATTTTCCCCAAAATATACAAGTTTCTGGATCACTAGGAAATTAGTCTAAAACAATGTGCTGACACTAGACATGACCATAAAGGTAATAATTTGCACTCCTGGGGCAGATTTGTTGACAAAATTGAGATAGCTCAAAATTGAGAAATTTCGACAGGCGGCCGATCATGGATTTTTCCCAAAATATACAAGTTTCTGGATCACTAGGAAATTAGTCTAAAACAATGTGCTGACACTAGACATGACCATAAAAGTAATAATTTGCACTCCTGGCGCAGTTTTGTTTAGAAATTTTAGATAGCACAAAATTGAGAAATTTCGACAGGCGGCCGATCATGGATTTTCCCCAAAATATACAAGTTTCTGGATCACTAGGAAATTAGTCTAAAACAATGTGCTGACACTAGACATGGCCATAAAGGTAATAATTTGCACTCCTGGGGCAGATTTGTTGACAAAATTGAGATAGCTCAAAATTGAGACATTTCGACAGGCGGCCGGTCATCGATTTTCCCCAAAATATACAAGTTTCTGGATCACTAAGAAATTAGTCTAAAACAATGTGCTGACACTAGACATGACCATGAAAGTAATAATTTGCACTCCTTGGGCAGTTTTGTTGACAAAATTGAGATAGCTCAAAATTGAGAAATTTCGACAGGCGGCCGTTCATCGATTTTTCCCAAAATATACAAGTTTCTGGATCACTAGGAAATTAGTCTAAAACAATGTGCTGACACTAGACATGACCATAAAGGTAATAATTTGCACTCCTGGGGCAGATTTGTTGACAAAATTGAGATAGCTCAAAATTGAGAAATTTCGACAGGCGGCCGATCATGGATTTTTCCCAAAATATACAAGTTTCTGGATCACTAGGAAATTAGTCTAAAACAATGTGCTGACACTAGACATGACCATAAAAGTAATAATTTGCACTCCTGGCGCAGTTTTGTTTAGAAATTTTAGATAGCACAAAATTGAGAAATTTCGACAGGCGGCCGATCATGGATTTTCCCCAAAATATACAAGTTTCTGGATCACTAGGAAATTAGTCTAAAACAATGTGCTGACACTAGACATGGCCATAAAGGTAATAATTTGCACTCCTGGGGCAGATTTGTTGACAAAATTGAGATAGCTCAAAATTGAGACATTTCGACAGGCGGCCGGTCATCGATTTTCCCCAAAATATACAAGTTTCTGGATCACTAAGAAATTAGTCTAAAACAATGTGCTGACACTAGACATGACCATGAAAGTAATAATTTGCACTCCTTGGGCAGTTTTGTTGACAAAATTGAGATAGCTCAAAATTGAGAAATTTTGACATGCGGCCGTTCATGGATTTTCTCCCAAAATATACAAGTTTCTGAATCACTAGGAAAGTAGTCTAAAACAATGTGCTGACACTAGTCATTGCCATAAAAGTAATAATTTGCACTACTGGGGCAGTTTTGTTGACAACATTGAGATAGCTCAAAACTGGAAAATTTCGACAGGCGGCCGTTCATCGATTTTCCCCAAAATATACAAGTTTCTGGATCACTAGGAAATTAGTCTAAAACAATGTGCTGACACTAGACATGACCATAAAGGAAATAATTTGCACTCCTGGGGCAGATTTGTTGACAAAATTGAGATAGCTCAAAATTGAGAAATTTCGACATGCGGCCGGTCATCGATTTTTCCCAAAATATACAAGTTTCTGGATCACTAGGAAATTAGTCTAAAACAATGTGCTGACACTAGACATGACCATAAAAGTAATAATTTGCACTCCTGGCGCAGTTTTGTTTAGAAGTTTTAGATAGCACAAAATTGAGAAATTTCGACAGTCGGCCGATCATGGATTTTTCCCAAAATATACAAGTTTCTGGATCACTAGGAAATTAGTCTAAAACAATGTGCTGACACTAGACATGACCATAAAAGTAATAATTTGCACTCCTGGCGCAGTTTTGTTTAGAAATTTTAGATAGCACAAAATTGAGAAATTTCGACAGGCGGCCGATCATGGATTTTCCCCAAAATATACAAGTTTCTGGATCACTAGGAAATTAGTCTAAAACAATGTGCTGACACTAGACATGGCCATAAAGGTAATAATTTGCACTCCTGGGGCAGATTTGTTGACAAAATTGAGATAGCTCAAAATTGAGAAATTTCGACAGGCGGCCGTTCATCGATTTTTCCCAAAATATACAAGTTTCTGGATCACTAGGAAATTAGTCTAAAACAATGTGCTGACACTAGACATGACCATAAAAGTAATAATTTGCACTCCTGGCGCAGTTTTGTTTAGAAATTTTAGATAGCACAAAATTGAGAAATTTCGACAGGCGGCCGATCATGGATTTTCCCCAAAATATACAAGTTTCTGGATCACTAGGAAATTAGTCTAAAACAATGTGCTGACACTAGTCATTGCCATAAAAGTAATAATTTGCACTACTGGGGCAGTTTTGTTGACAACATTGAGATAGCTCAAAACTGGAAAATTTCGACAGGCGGCCGTTCATCGATTTTCCCCAAAATATACAAGTTTCTGGATCACTAGGAAATTAGTCTAAAACAATGTGCTGACACTAGACATGACCATAAAGGAAATAATTTGCACTCCTGGGGCAGATTTGTTGACAAAATTGAGATAGCTCAAAATTGAGAAATTTCGACATGCGGCCGGTCATCGATTTTTCCCAAAATATACAAGTTTCTGGATCACTAGGAAATTAGTCTAAAACAATGTGCTGACACTAGACATGACCATAAAAGTAATAATTTGCACTCCTGGCGCAGTTTTGTTTAGAAGTTTTAGATAGCACAAAATTGAGAAATTTCGACAGTCGGCCGATCATGGATTTTTCCCAAAATATACAAGTTTCTGGATCACTAGGAAATTAGTCTAAAACAATGTGCTGACACTAGACATGACCATAAAAGTAATAATTTGCACTCCTGGCGCAGTTTTGTTTAGAAATTTTAGATAGCACAAAATTGAGAAATTTCGACAGGCGGCCGATCATGGATTTTCCCCAAAATATACAAGTTTCTGGATCACTAGGAAATTAGTCTAAAACAATGTGCTGACACTAGACATGGCCATAAAGGTAATAATTTGCACTCCTGGGGCAGATTTGTTGACAAAATTGAGATAGCTCAAAATTGAGACATTTCGACAGGCGGCCGGTCATCGATTTTCCCCAAAATATACAAGTTTCTGGATCACTAAGAAATTAGTCTAAAACAATGTGCTGACACTAGACATGACCATGAAAGTAATAATTTGCACTCCTGGGGCAGTTTTGTTGACAAAATTGAGATAGCTCAAAATTGAGAAATTTCGACATGCGGCCGTTCATGGATTTTCTCCCAAAATATACAAGTTTCTGAATCACTAGGAAAGTAGTCTAAAACAATGTGCTGACACTAGTCATTGCCATAAAAGTAATAATTTGCACTCCTGGGGCAGTTTTGTTGACAAAATTGAGATAGCTCAAAACTGGAAAATTTCGACAGGCGGCCGTTCATCGATTTTTCCCAAAATATACAAGTTTCTGGATCACTAGGAAATTAGTCTAAAACAATGTGCTGACACTAGACATGACCATAAAGGTAATAATTTGCACTCCTGGGGCAGATTTGTTGACAAAATTGAGAAATTTCGACCGGCGGCCGGTCATTGATTTTTCCCAAAATATACAAGTTTCTGGATCACTAGGAAATTAGTCTAAAACAATGTGCTGACACTAGACATGACCATAAAAGTAATAATTTGCACTCCTGGCGCAGTTTTGTTTAGAAATTTTAGATAGTACAAAATTGAGAAATTTCGACAGGCGGCCGATCATGGATTTTTCCCAAAATATACAAGTTTCTGGATCACTAGGAAATTAGTCTAAAACAATGTGCTGACACTAGACATGACCATAAAGGTAATAATTTGCACTCCTGGGGCAGATTTGTTGACAAAATTGAGATAGCTCAAAATTGAGAAATTTCGACAGGTGGCCGTTCATGAATTTTCTCCCAAAATATACAAGTTTCTGAATCACTAGGAAAGTAGTCTAAAACAATGTGCTGACACTAGACATGACCATAAAAGTAATAATTTGCACTTCTGTGGCAGTTTTGTTGACAAAATTGAGATAGCTCAAAATTGAGAAATTTCGACAGGCGGCCGGTCATTGATTTTTCCCAAAATATGCAAGTTTCTGGATCACTAGGAAATTAGTCTAAAACAATGTGCTGACACTAGACATGACCATAAAAGTAATAATTTGCACTCCTGGCGCAGTTTTGTTTAGAAATTTTAGATAGCACAAAATTGAGAAATTTCGACAGGCGGCCGATCATGGATTTTCCCAAAATATACAAGTTTCTGGATCACTAGGAAATTAGTCTAAAACAATGTGCTGACACTAGACATGGCCATAAAGGTAATAATTTGCACTCCTGGGGCAGATTTGTTGACAAAATTGAGATAGCTCAAAATTGAGACATTTCGACAGGCGGCCGGTCATGGATTTTTCCCAAAATATACAAGTTTCTGGATCACTAGGAAATTAGTCTAAAACAATGTGCTGACACTAGACATGACCATAAAAATAATAATTTGCACTCCTGGGGCAGTTTTGTTGACAAAATTGAGATAGCTCAAAATTGAGAAATTTCGACAGGTGGCCGTTCATGAATTTTCTCCCAAAATATACAAGTTTCTGAATCACTAGGAAAGTAGTCTAAAACAATGTGCTGACACTAGACATGACCATAAAAGTAATAATTTGCACTTCTGTGGCAGTTTTGTTGACAAAATTGAGATAGCTCAAAATTGAGAAATTTTGACAGGCGGCCGGTCATCGATTTTTCCCAAAATATGCAAGTTTCTGGATCACTAGGAAATTAGTCTAAAACAATGTGCTGACACTAGACATGACCATAAAAGTAATAATTTGCACTCCTGGCGCAGTTTTGTTTAGAAATTTTAGATAGCACAAAATTGAGAAATTTCGACAGGCGGCCGTTCATCGATTTTTCCCAAAATATACAAGTTTCTGGATCACTAGGAAATTAGTCTAAAAGAATGTGCTGACACTAGACATGATCATAAAGGTAATAATTTGCACTCCTGGGGCAGATTTGTTGACAAAATTGAGATAGCTCAAAATTGAGAAATTTCGACAGGCGGCCGTTCATCGATTTTTCCCAAAATATACAAGTTTCTGGATCACTAGGAAATTAGTCTAAAACAATGTGCTGACACTAGACATGACCATAAAGGTAATAATTTGCACTCCTGGGGCAGATTTGTTGACAAAATTGAGATAGCTCAAAATTGAGAAATTTCGACAGGCGGCCGATCATGGATTTTTCCCAAAATATACAAGTTTCTGGATCACTAGGAAATTAGTCTAAAACAATGTGCTGACACTAGACATGACCATAAAAGTAATAATTTGCACTCCTGGCGCAGTTTTGTTTAGAAATTTTAGATAGCACAAAATTGAGAAATTTCGACAGGCGGCCGATCATGGATTTTCCCCAAAATATACAAGTTTCTGGATCACTAGGAAATTAGTCTAAAACAATGTGCTGACACTAGACATGGCCATAAAGGTAATAATTTGCACTCCTGGGGCAGATTTGTTGACAAAATTGAGATAGCTCAAAATTGAGACATTTCGACAGGCGGCCGGTCATCGATTTTCCCCAAAATATACAAGTTTCTGGATCACTAAGAAATTAGTCTAAAACAATGTGCTGACACTAGACATGACCATGAAAGTAATAATTTGCACTCCTTGGGCAGTTTTGTTGACAAAATTGAGATAGCTCAAAATTGAGAAATTTTGACATGCGGCCGTTCATGGATTTTCTCCCAAAATATACAAGTTTCTGAATCACTAGGAAAGTAGTCTAAAACAATGTGCTGACACTAGTCATTGCCATAAAAGTAATAATTTGCACTACTGGGGCAGTTTTGTTGACAACATTGAGATAGCTCAAAACTGGAAAATTTCGACAGGCGGCCGTTCATCGATTTTCCCCAAAATATACAAGTTTCTGGATCACTAGGAAATTAGTCTAAAACAATGTGCTGACACTAGACATGACCATAAAGGAAATAATTTGCACTCCTGGGGCAGATTTGTTGACAAAATTGAGATAGCTCAAAATTGAGAAATTTCGACATGCGGCCGGTCATCGATTTTTCCCAAAATATACAAGTTTCTGGATCACTAGGAAATTAGTCTAAAACAATGTGCTGACACTAGACATGACCATAAAAGTAATAATTTGCACTCCTGGCGCAGTTTTGTTTAGAAGTTTTAGATAGCACAAAATTGAGAAATTTCGACAGTCGGCCGATCATGGATTTTTCCCAAAATATACAAGTTTCTGGATCACTAGGAAATTAGTCTAAAACAATGTGCTGACACTAGACATGACCATAAAAGTAATAATTTGCACTCCTGGCGCAGTTTTGTTTAGAAATTTTAGATAGCACAAAATTGAGAAATTTCGACAGGCGGCCGATCATGGATTTTCCCCAAAATATACAAGTTTCTGGATCACTAGGAAATTAGTCTAAAACAATGTGCTGACACTAGACATGGCCATAAAGGTAATAATTTGCACTCCTGGGGCAGATTTGTTGACAAAATTGAGATAGCTCAAAATTGAGACATTTCGACAGGCGGCCGGTCATCGATTTTCCCCAAAATATACAAGTTTCTGGATCACTAAGAAATTAGTCTAAAACAATGTGCTGACACTAGACATGACCATGAAAGTAATAATTTGCACTCCTGGGGCAGTTTTGTTGACAAAATTGAGATAGCTCAAAATTGAGAAATTTCGACATGCGGCCGTTCATGGATTTTCTCCCAAAATATACAAGTTTCTGAATCACTAGGAAAGTAGTCTAAAACAATGTGCTGACACTAGTCATTGCCATAAAAGTAATAATTTGCACTCCTGGGGCAGTTTTGTTGACAAAATTGAGATAGCTCAAAACTGGAAAATTTCGACAGGCGGCCGTTCATCGATTTTTCCCAAAATATACAAGTTTCTGGATCACTAGGAAATTAGTCTAAAACAATGTGCTGACACTAGACATGACCATAAAGGTAATAATTTGCACTCCTGGGGCAGATTTGTTGACAAAATTGAGAAATTTCGACCGGCGGCCGGTCATTGATTTTTCCCAAAATATACAAGTTTCTGGATCACTAGGAAATTAGTCTAAAACAATGTGCTGACACTAGACATGACCATAAAAGTAATAATTTGCACTCCTGGCGCAGTTTTGTTTAGAAATTTTAGATAGTACAAAATTGAGAAATTTCGACAGGCGGCCGATCATGGATTTTTCCCAAAATATACAAGTTTCTGGATCACTAGGAAATTAGTCTAAAACAATGTGCTGACACTAGACATGACCATAAAGGTAATAATTTGCACTCCTGGGGCAGATTTGTTGACAAAATTGAGATAGCTCAAAATTGAGAAATTTCGACAGGTGGCCGTTCATGAATTTTCTCCCAAAATATACAAGTTTCTGAATCACTAGGAAAGTAGTCTAAAACAATGTGCTGACACTAGACATGACCATAAAAGTAATAATTTGCACTTCTGTGGCAGTTTTGTTGACAAAATTGAGATAGCTCAAAATTGAGAAATTTCGACAGGCGGCCGGTCATTGATTTTTCCCAAAATATGCAAGTTTCTGGATCACTAGGAAATTAGTCTAAAACAATGTGCTGACACTAGACATGACCATAAAAGTAATAATTTGCACTCCTGGCGCAGTTTTGTTTAGAAATTTTAGATAGCACAAAATTGAGAAATTTCGACAGGCGGCCGATCATGGATTTTCCCAAAATATACAAGTTTCTGGATCACTAGGAAATTAGTCTAAAACAATGTGCTGACACTAGACATGGCCATAAAGGTAATAATTTGCACTCCTGGGGCAGATTTGTTGACAAAATTGAGATAGCTCAAAATTGAGACATTTCGACAGGCGGCCGGTCATGGATTTTTCCCAAAATATACAAGTTTCTGGATCACTAGGAAATTAGTCTAAAACAATGTGCTGACACTAGACATGACCATAAAAATAATAATTTGCACTCCTGGGGCAGTTTTGTTGACAAAATTGAGATAGCTCAAAATTGAGAAATTTCGACAGGTGGCCGTTCATGAATTTTCTCCCAAAATATACAAGTTTCTGAATCACTAGGAAAGTAGTCTAAAACAATGTGCTGACACTAGACATGACCATAAAAGTAATAATTTGCACTTCTGTGGCAGTTTTGTTGACAAAATTGAGATAGCTCAAAATTGAGAAATTTTGACAGGCGGCCGGTCATCGATTTTTCCCAAAATATGCAAGTTTCTGGATCACTAGGAAATTAGTCTAAAACAATGTGCTGACACTAGACATGACCATAAAAGTAATAATTTGCACTCCTGGCGCAGTTTTGTTTAGAAATTTTAGATAGCACAAAATTGAGAAATTTCGACAGGCGGCCGTTCATCGATTTTTCCCAAAATATACAAGTTTCTGGATCACTAGGAAATTAGTCTAAAAGAATGTGCTGACACTAGACATGATCATAAAGGTAATAATTTGCACTCCTGGGGCAGATTTGTTGACAAAATTGAGATAGCTCAAAATTGAGAAATTTCGACAGGCGGCCGTTCATCGATTTTTCCCAAAATATACAAGTTTCTGGATCACTAGGAAATTAGTCTAAAACAATGTGCTGACACTAGACATGACCATAAAGGTAATAATTTGCACTCCTGGGGCAGATTTGTTGACAAAATTGAGATAGCTCAAAATTGAGAAATTTCGACAGGCGGCCGGTCATCGATTTTTCCCAAAATATGCAAGTTTCTGGATCACTAGGAAATTAGTCTAAAACAATGTGCTGACACTAGACATGACCATAAAAGTAATAATTTGCACTCCTGGCGCAGTTTTGTTTAGAAATTTTAGATAGCACAAAATTGAGAAATTTCGACAGGCGGCCGATCATGGATTTTTCCCAAAATATACAAGTTTCTGGATCACTAGGAAATTAGTCTAAAACAATGTGCTGACACTAGACATGACCATAAAAGTAATAATTTGCACTCCTGGCGCAGTTTTGTTTAGAAATTTTAGATAGCACAAAATTGAGAAATTTCGACAGGCGGCCGATCATGGATTTTCCCCAAAATATACAAGTTTCTGGATCACTAGGAAATTAGTCTAAAACAATGTGCTGACACTAGACATGGCCATAAAGGTAATAATTTGCACTCCTGGGGCAGATTTGTTGACAAAATTGAGATAGCTCAAAATTGAGACATTTCAACAGGCGGCAGGTCATCGATTTTCCCCAAAATATACAAGTTTCTGGATCACTAAGAAATTAGTCTAAAACAATGTGCTGACACTAGACATGACCATAAAAGTAATAATTTGCACTCCTGGCGCAGTTTTGTTTAGAAATTTTAGATAGCACAAAATTGAGAAATTTCGACAGGCGGCCGATCATGGATTTTTCCCAAAATATACAAGTTTCTGGATCACTAGGAAATTAGTCTAAAACAATGTGCTGACACTAGACATGACCATAAAAGTAATAATTTGCACTTCTGTGGCAGTTTTGTTGACAAAATTGAGATAGCTCAAAATTGAGAAATTTCGACAGGCGGCCGGTCATCGATTTTTCCCAAAATATGCAAGTTTCTCGATCACTAGGAAATTAGTCTAAAACAATGTGCTGACACTAGACATGACCATAAAAGTAATAATTTGCACTCCTGGCGCAGTTTTGTTTAGAAATTTTAGATAGCACAAAATTGAGAAATTTCGACAGGCGGCCGATCATGGATTTTTCCCAAAATATACAAGTTTCTGGATCACTAGGAAATTAGTCTAAAACAATGTGCTGACACTAGACATGGCCATAAAGGTAATAATTTGCACTCCTGGGGCAGATTTGTTGACAAAATTGAGATAGCTCAAAATTGAGACATTTCGACAGGCGGCCGGTCATCGATTTTTCCCAAAATATACAAGTTTCTGGATCACTAGGAAATTAGTCTAAAATAATGTGCTGACACTAGACATGACCATAAAAGTAATAATTTGCACTCCTGGCGCAGTTTTGTTTAGAAATTTTAGATAGCACAAAATTGAGAAATTTCGACAGGCGGCCGATCATGGATTTTCCCCAAAATATAAAAGTTTCTGGATCACTAGGAAATTAGTCTAAAACAATTTGCTGACACTAGACATGACCATAAAAGTAGTAATTTGCACTCCTGGTGCAGTTTTGCTGAGAAATTTGAGATAGCTCAAAATTGAGAAATTTTGACAGGCGGCCGATCATGGATTTTCCCCAAAATACACAAGTTTCTGGATCACTAGGAAATTAGTCTAAAACAATTTGCTGACACTAGACATGACCATAAAAGTAATAATTTGCACTCCTGGCGCAGTTTTGTTTAGAAATTTTAGATAGCTCAAAATTGAGAAATTTTCGACAGGCGGCCGATCATGGATTTTTCCCAAAATATACAAGTTTCTGGATCACTAGGAAATTAGTCTAAAAGAATGTGCTGACACTAGACATGACCTTAAAAGTAATAATTTGCACTCTTTGGGCAGTTTTGTTTAGAAATTTTAGAAAGCTCAAAATTGAGAAATTTCGACATGCGGCCGATCATGGATTTTTTCCAAAATATAAAAGTTTCTGGATCACTAGGAAATTAGTCTCAAACAATGTGCTGACACTAGACATGACCATAAAATTAGTAATTTGCACTCCTGGCGCATTTTTGTTGAGAAATTTGAGATAGCTCAAAATTGAGAAATTTCAACAGGCGGCCGATCATAGATTTTCCCCAAAATATAAAAGTTTCTGGATCACTAGGAAATTAGTCTAAAACAATGTGCTGACACTAGACATGACCATAAAAGTAATAATTTGCACTCCTGGCGCAGTTTTGTTTAGAAATTTTTGATAGCTCAAAATTGAGAAATTTCGATAGGCGGCCGATCACGGATATTTCCCAAAATATAAAAGTTTCTGGATCACTAGGAAATTAGTCTAAAACAATGTGCTGACACTAGACATGACCATAAAAGTAGTAATTTGCACTCCTGGCGCAGTTTTGTTGAGAAATTTGAGATAGCTCAAAATTGATAAATTTCGACAGGCGGCCGATCATGGATTTTTTCCAAAATATAAAAGTCTCCAGAACAGCAAGTCGTCCAGGTGATGAGGACAATGTTATTGACATGCCGCTGCTCTCTCCTTCATTCACAACAGTGTGTAGATGAGGTGATCTAGGATACCACGGTAGCGACCATCACCCTTGCAGCTTATTGGTGGAGAAAGGCAGCATAAGTCAAAGGTCAAGACGTTCCAGTATGACAGTACAGGGCAAGTTGTGGTGAGTAAAATAATTCGCGAAAAGCGCAGAAAGCTTCATAGCAGAAAAAAATAAGCTGGGAGCAGCCACCTTGGTGGAATTTGGAGTTGGAAAAGGCCTGGGTGGATAAGCGTAGTGCTGTTAAGAAATGGCAAAACGCCAAGAAGAACAGTTGCCCATCCTAGACCTTGCATGCTCTTAGAAAGAGAGATGCACACAAAAGTAAGCTATTTCAAAAAACTGGTTACGGTGGTTAAAAGTGAAAAATGAGCAGAGTTATGTCGAAAAGTAAGCACAGACAAGTCACTGAAATTGTTCTGGCGACTACATAAAAGAATGAGTAGGGTAGTCAAGAATAACAGTATTTCTGACTTCCAAGGTGCTGACCTCATCTGGCAGAGAACTGACGAGAACAAGGGCAAAGCCCTCTTCGAACGCTATCTAGAGCAGAGCAACCAAACAGACATGAGAGGCGGAAAACTTGCCAAGAAAGTTACCTCAGATAGTTGTAAGGCCCATAACATTTCGGATGAAGTCACAGTGACAGTGAAGGAGATCAAGGATCTGCTTTGACGATCAAATACCAGCGCTCCAGGGCCAGATGGCATAAGGTATGACGACTTCAATATGTGTACCGACAACGAGCTAGAGGAACTAGCAGACATGTACAACAACGGTATAGGGAGTGTTAGCATCAAGGAGGAATGGTTACACCGCTATCTGATTCCCTTATCAAAGCCTGGCAAAGACCACACAAAAATTCAAGGATATCGGGTAATAACCATGCAGAATACAATAGGCAAGCTGCTGGAGAAGTTAATTGCCAGAAAAGTATCAAGCCAGCTAGAGAGGCAAGGTTTTTTCCACCTACCCTGGGAAGGTACCGTCCAAAACAATAAACCTGGACCAATGCAGCAGATTTTGCCCATGATGTCTATGAAAGTTTCCACTCAGGCATTGAAACATTTGCTGCAGCGATTGATCTTAAGGACGCGTACAACAGAGTACAATTGGATTTTTTGATGCTTCAGCTTCTTGACCTCAAGATAAGTCCTTTCCTCCTTAGTTGGATCTCTGCAGCCCTCTTCTAACGGAAAGTAGTTGTTAGATGTGGCAGCTGGACTTAAGAACCAACAACAATATATCTTGTCTGTCTTGTTTCTCTGCTTTAGATAGCGTTCGAAGAGGGCTTTGCCCTTGTTCTCTTCAGTCCTGGCCTATCAAAGGGATCACCATTATCTCCGGTGCTGTTCAACGCCTACACTATGAAAATCGCCAGAGAGCAAATCATAAGACGGGGCAGGACATTGTCGTATGCAGAAGATGTTTCAGTGTATCGTCAGGGTAAGCATAGAGATCAGGTTGCTGTGGAACTACAAACCGAACTCAATCGCATAAGCACTTGATTTGTTGAAGCCTGGGGCAGTGGTCAACCGAATAAAGGCAACAGTGACATGGTTCTCTTTGAATGACCATATTGTCAACACCCCAATTCCAACTGTAAATCTGGGTTCAGAGACTTTGGAAAGAACCCAGGCAATGAATTACCCGGGGATACGATTTGATCGAAGCCTCGCTTATACTGAGCACGTAGACCTGTTGTTAACTATATATATATATATATATATATATATATATATATATATATATATATATATATATATATATATATACGGCAGTAAACTATAGGTGTTGACTGCAACATCCTGTAAAGGATGTGGAACTTTAAAAAAAAATATCTGAACTGTAAGATGGATGGGGCAGTACATTCCATCTCCTTGTTTGCAAGCTTGTGTGAGGACACGCAGTTGCTCTCGATTCTTGTGAGGCCTAACACTGCAGCAACGACGGTTGTATTTTGTGTGTGTGTGTGTTTTTTTTTTTTTTTCTTTAATGTAAATTTCCGACTTGATGGTCCCACCTTTTGGCAACACATCCACGAGAATAATCCCATCAATATCACACACACACAAAATCATTGACTGTTTTTTCTCACCATCTGAAAATGATGAACCAAAGTTTCGTCCCCTGTCACAATGTTTCACCAAAGAAAGCAAAACACACATCCCCATCTGTCTCGAATCTCCGCAACAATTTCGAACAGACTGTTTTCCTTTGAGCCTTATGGTCCTCTGTGAGAGCTCGAGGAACTCATCTTGCACACACCTTTGAATATCCCAGGGTTTTTAAAATTTCAATCGCACTACCTTTGCTTATTGAAAGCTGCACGGACAATTGTTGACTTGTGATTCACCTGTCTTTGCGAATCATGATGTCAGCACGTTCCAACATGATCCTGGCAGATGGCTGTGGCCAGAAGTCTAGTGCATGACTTATCAGCCAGCTCTTCATCTCCACTTGTAGAAACCAAACACTCTCTGAGCCCAGCGATTAACTGTCCTTCTATCGTCTGTAAAAGTGCCAGAAACAGCACACAAACGTTTGTGAACGTTGACAAGTTTCTTTCTCTGCGAAAAAAAAAATGCTATAACAATCCTCGACTTGTAACGTACTTGTAGCTGTTTTGTCTCGTGGTTAGAATAGAATTGGTTTACAGCGGTGCAATTTGGTAAACACTTTCAAGAGATTCATCATCATCATCATCAGCTTCTTCTTCCAGTTCTGATGTCAAGCGTCATGGGGAGGAATAATTTGTGTTCCACCGCCCAGTGGGCGGCACTGGATAGTGTGGTTGTACAATTTCTTCCGGAGTGTTTATTCGGACGTAATTGCGGTGTGCCTGTTTACAACAGAGCTGCGATACTTGCGCCTCTCGGCCAACAATAAAAAATAGAGGGCATCTATTGAAATTTTTTTTCTTCTCCAGGACATGCTGGTGTGGTGGGAAACGAGCAGACGGACAGATTGGCTGGGTCTGTACCGCTGGGTGAAATATTGATGCATGATGGGGCTGATGTGGTTGTGGCCCTTTGGAGTCATGCGTATGGTGCTGCAAGGAGGTGGCCAGAGGATGTGCCGACACTCATGATTCCGAGGAAAGGACACATAACCAAACTATTATTGGTACCATTTTCATTGGGTGTCTTTGCTGACTGTTGAAGATGAGGACGGGGCACATATGGGAATGTTGGTTCTTGACTCAACTATCTGGACTTGGGAGCAGTCAAATACCAAGTTTTAGGTTGTTTGGGGGTCAGCTGTGTAGCTGTTTCTTATATCCTTGAGATTTCCAGTGTGCTGATGCCGAGGTAAGCGGTTCAACCCCTACACCGGACAGTTGGACTAAAATGTTGACTTCTCGTCCTTGACTTGGGGACATAAATTACAAACACCTCTGAAATCACGGAGTGGGTTTCGCCTGACAGCGAGGGACACTGTTAATAGAAAAAGCTAATCCACACGTAGAATTCAGTCCAGTGCTAATAGGGGTAGTATTATGGACTACGCTTGAGTTCAAAGCGAGGGAGCGCAAAAAAGAAAGAAAAATCCTAGAGATTTATGTGATGCAGTAATGTACAGGGATATTTCCCAGGACAACACTAAATTCCGTCTATTTTATTGAAAGCTACCGCCATCATTAACTAGGTTCCCTTACTGTCAGCCAATGTGGCTTAATGGTTAGCATGCTTGCTTGCCAAGATGGTGGACTGGGTTCATACCCCCAGCTGAGACATAATTATATTTTTGCGACCAGTCTGACCTCTGAGGTCAACTTGTCCTCATAAACATGGGTTCCAGATCATTCCCAGAATGTTCTTGGGGGGAAAGGTGACGAGGAAAGGCATTGGCAATATCACCTCATATGCCATAGCCTTGAATATGTGAACAGTAGTTTCTGCTAGCCGGCTTCCTGGCCTAGAGGTTAGCAACTTTTATCCGTAATCTCGTAAGTAACGTGACGACGGTGAGAATCAGCAGTGGTTCGAATCGCGTCGGTAACTCACGGGGTATGTGAGCCGGCCGCTCAGAAAGCAATGGCAAACTACTGAGCGTAATCTTGCCAAGAAATCAACAATCAACTGAAAGATGCTGACGGTGACAGCGATGTCCTGTAAAGGATATGCAAACATTTTTAGTATCTGCTATATTCGCTCCGTGGCGAAGGCGTTAAGGACACAGTTTGTAATCCCGCATACCCACGATCGAAACACAGCTGTGTTGGTTTTTTATGAAATGGTATGGGTGCTGGTCGTTCAGAAAGCAATGGCAAACTACTGAACGTAACCTTGCCTAGGAATCATAACAGCCAAAAAATGGTGGAATTGACTGCTACGTCCTGTAAAGGATATGCAACAACTTAGTATCTGCTATGGACTACTTTTACCTTACCGTGAATGGTTCTCGTTATGTGAGCTTCCACAGTTCCGCATGCTAGGGTCTGCATGTCGTGTACCTCTGCTATCCTGGTCTCTTACAGTTATAGTGTCACATGTTATCTATTATGTGTACTGGTAGAATTAGTATTGGGACTCTTTGCTGGCTGTTGAAGGTGAGCACTGAGCATGAATGGGAATGTCCCGAGTTTAAACACAGACGCTGCCATAAGTTTCATTGCACCACTAAGAAAATGCATTGTTTTAATGTCATGAGTGTTATGATGGTGTTGGTTCTTGACTTAACTCGAGTCTTCAATGTCCTGAGTGTTGTGTTGGTTCTTGACTTAACTCAACTCTTCAATGTCCTGAGTGTTGTGATGTTGTTCGTTCTTGACTTAACTCGATTCTTCAATGTCCTCAGTGTTGTGTTGTGTTGGTTCTTGACTTAACTTGACTCTCCAATGTCCTGAGTGTTGTGATGGTTCTTGACTTAACTCAACTCTTCAATGTCCTGAGTGTTGTGATGGTGCTTGTTCTTGACTTAACTCGATTCTTCAATGTCCTGAGTGTTGTGTTTGTTGTTGACTTAACTCGACTCTTCAATGTCCTGAGTGTTGTGGTGATGTTGGTTCTTGACCTAACTCGACTCTTCAATGTCCTGAGTGCTGTGGTGATGTTGGTTCTTGAATTAACTCGACTCTTCAATGTCCAGAGTGTTGTGTTAGTTCTTGACTTAACTTGACTCTTCAGTGTCCTGTTGGTTCTTGACTTAACTCGACTAATCAAAGTCCTGAGTGTTGTGGTGATGTTGGTTCTTGACTTAACTCGACTCTTCAATGTCGTGAGTGTTGTGTTGGTTCTTGACTTAACTCGACTCTTTAATGTCCTGAGTGTTGTGTTGTTGGTTCTTGACTTCACTCGACTCTTCAATGTCCTGAGTGTTGTGATGGTTCTTGATTTAACTCGACTCTTCAGTTATGTAACCAAGCTAAATTCATGTGTGTTTTCTTGGTTATGTATGATGAATTGGAAATAATATTTTGTTAAACATCTGAAAAAGTATTCATTTTTGTTGTTGCTCAAATGACAGAGCATAGTAAAATGTAAAAACTAAACCAAAATATTACTTAAGAGTCTTAAGACTTTCAGTCAACAAGTAAATAAGTAACATTCCTTTTAACGTTTTAGTCTACGAAAAGCAATATCTATTTGTGTCAGAGTTGAATCTCATTCATACGGCCTTTCATTCTGGTCAACACTGAATGAATGTTGGTTGTATTCATTATAATTTTCTTCAAAATCATAGACTCTTTTCCATAGAAGACAGTGTTCATGTCTCACAGCCCAGCTTTTAGATTATTATATAGCATAGTCAGGTCTGAGGAGCAGCTGGCTGAATGGCTAGAATACTATGCTTACCAATTGGGAGAACCCAGGTTCAAACCCTCGGTAAGGTGGTGGATATTTTTATCTGACGGAGGCAAAAATAAAACCCTAACCATCACAATTCGCGACGACTGCAATAGCCAGGCGGCCTTAATTCCTCAAGCTCAAGATTCCTCCTGTCCTACACTGCAAGGTACTATTGACAATAATGACAGAGGTTAGGGTTTTCTTTTTTCCCCCCGACAGAAAAAATCCAACACCTTACCAAGGAATCGAACCTGGGTCTCCTGAATAGGAGTGTGGCATTTTAGTCATTTGGTCAGACGCTCCTCGTCACTGCATCTTATGAGGTGCATACTTCAGAATTCACATAACATAAACTAAAGCACCAAGATACTTGGACATTATCCAAATCACACATATGCAAAACCAACAACTGTGAGATGAGATGCTTGAGGAGAGCTGGAACTTAACTTTTCATAGATAGAATAAGAAATGGTGTTATCAGACAGACGGTGGGATCAACACCTTGTGCCACATTTATTGAAAGACAAGACCAAATGGTGTGCCCATCGTGTTAGAATGCAACACTATCAACTACCAGCACAGGTGCTACATCAAAGAACATCTGCTACAAAGAGCAAGAAAACGCCAGAGAAGAAAATGGATTAAGGACATCAAAGACATTGTACAATCACGTGGAATGACTCTATCTAGTGCCACCCATCGTGCGCTGGAGCGCAAATTATTCCTCCCCAAGATGATTGACGGCAAAAGTGGAAGATGATGAAGATGAAACCACACCGAGAGGGTGGAATGTCCTACAACACTACCTGGGAAGTCTAATCCGGTCAACCCAGCAAGAAGTTGGATGTTGTGGCTGAAAGGTGCAACTATAGCACCTCTACTCTAAACATGCTGGTGCGCATGGCTGATGGGTTAGTGTAAAAAGGATTTTAAAATTGGCATCAATTAATAAATAAAAAAAAAACCAGGGCTATAATACACTGGAAGAACTTTACTAAATGTAATTAAGACAATGAAAGAAAAATATCTATGTACATTGAAGGATAAGCGCAACAATATGGATACAAAGCCAGCAGCAATAACTGTTACAGCAGCGGTAATAAGGCTGAAGATAAGAAAAATATCATTCTGGCATCCATCGGCCATTCAAATACTGAAGAATCTCTGTTCATGCCATGAGGTGTGTATTCATATTTTAGCCCAATTGCCACATGATGGCTGAAATCAATGGCACATCGGTCACTTTTACTTTGCAGGTAATTTTCTGGTACCCATTTTAGATTGTGTTGATCTGGGAGCCCAGGTAAATAAGAAGAAAAAAATTTCACCACGAAGGAATTTTAACACACGACAACCGAGCCAGATGGCAGGCATGCTAGCTACTGCACTACACTAGCTCCTGTTCAGATAGTTGAAGTTAAATGAAAAAGAATATAACTGACACGTTTGCTGAACTGAAGAATATAACTGACACGTTTGCTGAACTGAAGAAGAATATAACTGACACGTTTACTGAACTGAAGAATATAACTGACATGTATGCTGAACTGAAGAAGAATATAACTGACACGTTTGCTGAACTGAAGAAGAATATAACTGACACGTTTGCTGAACTGAAGAAGAATATAACTGACACGTTTGCTGAACTGAAGAAGAATATAACTGACACGTTTACTGAACTGAAGAATATAACTGACATGTATGCTGAACTGAAGAAGAATATAACTGACACATACACTGAACTGAAGAAGAATATAACTGACACGTACGCTGATCTGAAGAATATAACTGACACGTACGCTGAACTGAAGAAGAATATAACTGACATGTACGCTGAACTAAAGAAAAATATAACAGACACATACGCTGAACTGAAGAATATAACTGACACGTACGCTGAACTGAAGAAGAATATAACTGACACATTTGCTGAACTGAAGAAGAATATAACTGACACGTTTGCTGAACTGAAGAAGAATATAACTGACACGTATGCTGAACTGAAGAATATAACTGACATGTATGCTGAACTGAAGAAGAATATAACTGACACAAACGCTGAACTGAAGAAGAATATAACTGACACGTACGCTGATCTGAAGAATATAACTGACACGTACGCTGAACTGAAGAAGAATATAACTGACATGTACGCTGAACTGAAGAAAAATATAACTGACACGTACGCTGAACTGAAGAATATAACTGACACGTACGCTGAACTGAAGAAGAATATAACTGACACGTTTGCTGAACTGAAGAAAAATATAACTGACACATATGCTGAACTGAAGAATATAACTGACATGTATGCTGAACTGAAGAAGAATATAACTGACACAAACGCTGAACTGAAGAAGAATATAACTGACACGTTTGCTGAACTGAAGAATATAACTGACATGTATGCTGAACTGAAGAAGAATATAACTGACACATACACTGAACTGAAGAAGAATATAACTGACACGTACGCTGATCTGAAGAATATAACTGACACGTACGCTGAACTGAAGAAGAATATAACTGACATGTACGCTGAACTGAAGAAAAATATAACTGACACGTACGCTGAACTGAAGAATATAACTGACACGTACGCAGAACTGAAGAAGAATATAACTGACACGTTTGCTGAACTGAAGAAGAATATAACTGACACGTATGCTGAACTGAAGAAGAATATAACTGACACGTACGCTGATCTGAAGAATATAACTGACACGTACGCTGAACTGAAGAAGAATATAACTGACATGTTTGCTGAACTGAAGAATATAACTGACACATACGCTGAACTGAAGAAGAATATAACTGACACTTTTGCTGAACTGAAGAAGAATATAACTGACATGTGCGCCGAACTGAAGAAGAATATAACTGACATGTTTGCTGAACTGAAGAATATAACTGACACATACGCTGAACTGAAGAAGAATATAACTGACACGTTTGCTGAACTGAAGAAGAATATTACTGACATGTATGTTGAACGGAAGACAACTGAAATATGAGAGAAACTGTCATGTTTGCTGAACTATTGAAACTGATAAAGTAAAAGACTGATGGAATCTGACATGGATGAAAATGGTAGTGAAGAATGTTATAAACAGTTGACGGATTGTTTTGTTATTTTTCTTGAACAAAAGTATTGAGTAACACTATTCAAACTCTTACTGTGCCAAGAAACGCACAACGTGTGATTTGCTTTCCTTCATGTGTACCAATCAACGAGCCATGTGTCATTGTATTTCTTGTGTTTAGACATAGTATAGCAATGAAATCTGGCAACCTATTAGTTTTATATGAGATCTAATTATTTAGTGCCTGTAGATGTGGTACATTTTGTTGTTGATATCATTTCACCACTGACCTGTTGATACGACCTTCAGGGACTACAAGAATTAAGTTTGTTGAGTTTTAAAATACTGTGCAAAACTTCCATGTGAAATTTTACAGAAGGATCAACGACCATTTAGGCAGCTGTCTATGAAAAAAGGAAAAAAACATAAGATTTCAACAGGCATGTCTGCAAATCTTCAGAGAGAAGTATTCACAGACTGGTTTGATGATGCTCTGAAATTTAGCCTCTCAAACCTGAAATAACAACAAAGCATGTTCTGTGATTTCCCTCAGTACAGCCAGGTAAGAAAGGAATACTGGCCTAGTGAGCGCTGAATTCAAAGCTGTATGGAACAAACGAGGAACTCCAAAACACTGTTGAGGACATCCCAAGGACTCATCTGTGTAAGCATGAAAGAGCAAGTGCAAGAAGAAGCACCCTGAAGTGTGGCTATACTGAATTCATGCCAAACCAGCCACATCAAGATACATTTATATGTATATGCTAGTTAGTTATTAGTCAACAAACCACCCCACCTCAGTGTTCATGCTAGTTAGTTATTGGTCAACAAACCACCCCTCCTCAGTGTTCATGCTAGTTAGTTATTGGTCAACAAACCACACCTCAGTATTCATGCTAGTTAGTTATTGGTCAACAAACCACCATACCTCAGTGTTCATGCTAGTTAGTTATTGGTAAACAAACCACCCCTCCTCAGTGTTCATGCTAGTTAGTTATTGGTAAACAAACCACCCCACCTCAGTGTTCATGCTAGTTAGTTATTGGTAAACAAACCACCATACCTCAGTGTTCATGCTAGTTAGTTATTGGTCAACAAACCACCCCACCTCAGTGTTCATGCTAGTTAGTTATTGGTAAACAAACCACCATACCTCAGTGTTCATGCTAGTTAGTTATTGGTAAACAAACCACCCCACCTCAGTGTTCATGCTAGTTAGTTATTGGTCAACAAACCACCCCTCCTCAGTGTTCATGCTAGTTAGTTATTGGTCAACAAACCACCCCTCCTCAGTGTTCATGCTAGTTAGTTATTGGTCAACAAACCACCATACCTCAGTGTTCATGCTAGTTAGTTATTGGTAAACAAACCACCCCTCCTCAGTGTTCATGCTAGTTAGTTATTGGTCAACAAACCACCATACCTCAGTGTTCATGCTAGTTAGTTATTGGTCAACAAACCACCCCTCCTCAGTGTTCATGCTAGTTAGTTATTGGTCAACAAACCACCATACCTCAGTGTTCATGCTAGTTAGTTATTGGTCAACAAACCACCCCTCCTCAGTGTTCATGCTAGTTAGTTATTGGTCAACAAACCACCCCTCCTCAGTGTTCATGCTAGTTAGTTATTGGTCAACAAACCACCATACCTCAGTGTTCATGCTAGTTAGTTATTGGTAAACAAACCACCCCTCCTCAGTGTTCATGCTAGTTAGTTATTGGTCAACAAACCACCATACCTCAGTGTTCATGCTAGTTAGTTATTGGTCAACAAACCACCATACCTCAGTGTTCATGCTAGTTAGTTATTGGTCAACAAACCACCATACCTCAGTGTTCATGCTAGTTAGTTATTGGTCAACAAACCACCATACCTCAGTGTTCATGCTAGTTAGTTATTGGTCAACAAACCACCATACCTCAGTGTTCATGCTAGTTAGTTATTGGTCAACAAACCACCATACCTCAGTGTTCATGCTAGTTAGTTATTGGTCAACAAACCACCATACCTCAGTGTTCATGCTAGTTAGTTATTGGTAAACAAACCACCCCTCCTCAGTGTTCATGCTAGTTAGTTATTAGTCAACAAACCACCCCTCCTCAGTGTCTCCCTCAGCAGGTAATGAATGACAACACCAGTCCTGTGTTGGCTGACTATTCTTCTTTGGCTTCCTGCATGGCACTCTACCCCACATGTCACATTGTCATGAAATCTGTAACTCCAAAGAAGCAATAGGTGGTTGGTGTCGACAAAAGAGGTCTGCTGAGAGGTGGTGGGCGCTCTTTGCCTTAATGGCTTATCTCTCGTATTAATTCTAATTACTTAAGAGCTAGGCTCAACAAACTGTCACAGAAAAACATCTAAACACTGTAGCAAATAACTTAACGCAAGGCATGAGAAATATTCTCTGTTGTATTCGGTCATCATAATGAGATGAACGTGGATTAAAGATAAACAAATACATAATAGTAATATTTCAATCATTCCACAATCTCATAATTTTGATGTACAATTGGCCCAAAACAACGCACAATTTTGATGTGGACCACACACAAAAAAACACACAATTTTGATGTGGCCAAAGAGATAAGATACATGTCTTAATTAACTTGCTTGAATCCCTACTGCGTTACTGTGTTATTTAACTCCTTTAGAATAAACTCTTATGTCCCACTGTGTTATTTAACTCCTTTAGAATAAACTCTTATGTCCCACTGTGTTATTTAACTCCTTTAGAATAAACTCTTATGTCCCACTGTGTTATTTAACTCCTTTAGAATAAACATCTATTACTTCACAAGTAGCAACTGCTCGAGACGAAAGGGTTAAATTAAGAACTATAATTGTATAGAAAAAAGGGGTTCCCAATTAGGCTGCTACGGAAGTCCGAATAAAACCATAAAATGTGACAAAAGCCCAACGGATGGAGAAACACAAACAGATGCAGGCACACATTTGAACTGACATCTTCATCAATAAAACAACAAAAAATTTAAAATATAAAAAACTGGACAACACAAAGGAATACTTATTTCTACATAGTCTAATCAACGTAGACAGTCAAAATTTTTTGGGCATGTTATGAGAAGAAATGAATTGGAGAACTTGGTGACAACTGGCAAGATCGAGGGGAAGAGACCAAGGGGAAGACCTAGAAGCAAATACCTGGATGGCTTGGCCACATGGCATGGTCGAGACAGAAACACGGAGCTGATCCACGACTCTGGTGATCGAGTGAGATGGCAGAACATGACTGCCCACGCTTACCGGCATGGCACATGATGGATGGATGGAATCAAGAAAATGGAGGAAAACAAATATTTTCCTAAATGTGACTCCATCGATGTAAATATTCCTTTCAGTTGTCCATGTTGTAATATTTTATATTGTTTCATTTTTGGTGTTCGGTTGACAAACACTCTGGTCGAAACATTCAGCTATATCTGAATGTGTTTTTCATTGCTGAGCTTCTCAGTCATATTTTGTGTTTTTATTCGACTCAAAGTATTCACTAGCTGGAAAAGAAGCAGATGAAAAAGCATACAGCATGAAGATTCAAGATACCTGCCTTACAGGGGCTGGTGCAGATATTTCCTGCTATCATCTACACGAATGCTCCATTTTAGCTAGCTAACACACCAAGGAGTAGGTATTTCCTGTCATCATCTACACAAATGTTTCACTGTAGCTAGTTAACACACCAAGAAGTAGATAGTTCCTGTCATCATCTACATAAATGCTCCATTGTTACTAGCTAACACACCAAGGAGTAGATATTTCCTGTCATCATCTACACAAATGCACCATCGTAACTAGCTAACACACCAAGGAGTAGATATTCCCTGTCATCATCTACACAAATGCTTCACTGTAGCTAGTTAACACACCAAGAAGTAGATAGTTCCTGTCATCATCTACATAAATGCTCCATTGTTACTAGCTAACACACCAAGGAGTAGATATTTCCTGTCATCATCTACACAAATGCACCATCGTAACTAGCTAACACACCAAGGAGTAGATATTTCCTGTCATCATCTACACAAATGCACCATCGTAACTAGCTAACACACCAAGGAGTAGATATTTCCTGTCATCATCTACACAAATGCACCATCGTAACTAGCTAACACACCAAGGAGTAGATATTTCCTGTCATCACTTATACAAATGCTCCATTGTAGCCAGCTAACACACCAAGGATGTCATCATTTACACATACCTCTGAAGTCGTAGTGGGTTTGCCTGATGGCGAGGGACATTGTTAATAGGTAAAGATAATCCACATACAAAATTCAGCATTACTAGAAGTAGTGTATATAGACTACATTTGAGTTCAAAGCAAGCGAGAGCCAAAAAAAAAAAAAAAATCACTTACATAAATGCTCCATTGTAGCTAGCTAACACACCAAGAACTAGATATTTCCTGTCATCATTTCCATAAATGCTCCATTGTAGCTAGCTAACACACCAAGAAGTAGATATTCCCTGTCATCATTTCCATAAATGCTCCATTGTAGCTAGCTAACACACCAAGAACTAGATATTTCCTGTCATCATTTCCATAAATGCTCCATTGTAGCTAGCTAACACACCAAGAAGTAGATATTCCCTGTCATCATTTCCATAAATGCTCCATTGTAACTAGCTAACACACCAAGAACTAGATATTTCCTGTCATCATTTCCGTAACTAGAAGCAGCGATAGTACAGTGACCAGATGCTCACCTGGCAGCCATGAGTTCAAATTTGTGTCAGGGCAGATGTTTTAAATAGACCTGGACTCCCAAGTCTACGCAACCAAAATAAGGGTACCAGGGAATGCCTGGGGAAGTAGAGGCAGGCGGAGTGATACTGACCACACCACACATCGACTGCCTGTTGGTCAATACAAATATGAGTTTAGCACCATGTGTCCAATGTACTTTAAAACATGTAAAAGGGTCCTATACTTTCTTAAAAAATGCATTTATATAAATGCTCCACTTTAATCATTTAAAACAATGTTTTTATATAAATGCTCCACAGTAACCATTTAAAACAATGGGGAGTAGATAAGTCCTGTCTCTGTCTGGGCAAATGCTCTCCTGTAGCTAGTTAATACAATAAGGAATATATTCTATATATTGCTTACATGACGGCATCTGTAAAATATTTTCAAATGAATATTAATAAGCAGAACACACACACACACATACACAACCATACTGTCCATTTGCTATCTCGATCTATACTTCTATAAACTGGTTAAAATCTTTTGGTGTGAAAAAACATATCATACATTGACCAGTTCCTCCTTATCCGATAAAAATACCTCCAGTTTTTCATGTTAACTCTTTCAATAACCAAGGCTAAGGATTATAGATGAGAGGATCAGCTTTAGCACACCAGGCTTTACCCCCCTGGCTCAGTTTTGCTCCTCCTTGGGGAGGTGTCTGCGGCAAAGTGGTCCAGTCTCATAAATATAGGTTCCAGACAATTTCCAGAATTTTCTGGGAAGGAACGATGATGAGGAAAGGAACTGGCCACTCCCACCTCATATGTCATGGCCTAGATGAGTGAACAGTAGTATCTGCTATGGACTATTTCCTCATCGTGAATGGTTTTCATTATATGAGCCTCCACAGTTCTTCAGGTCATGGTTGCCATGAGTCAAAATTATAGTTAACGAGAAGTGACTTTAGAGTAAGGGAATTAACTCAAGAATACCAGGGAAGACAAGAGTTATCTAGCCCTCTGGGCACCCAGTGTATTGAGTGCTGCTTGTCATCTGAGCCCTGAGCCAACAAGTGATTTCACAGATCTTCTGGGCCTCTCAGCTATGCGTGGTCACTTTTTCCACGTGTGACTTCACTCAGAGCGAGGTGTCCCGCTGCTGGTCATTCGAGCTGAGCAGCGCTCAATTATACTGGGTAAACCCAGAGTTAGATAACTCTTATCTTCCCTGGTATTCTTGAGTTAATTCCCTTACTCTAAAGTCACTTCTTGTTAACTATAATTTTGACTCATGGCAACGGTCTCCATATCGTTTGCCAATCGCCTGCTATCCTTAAGGTCATAAGTATATTTTCAGATTTCATCAATCGGACCATGAGCACAATTTTTCCCAGAAACCCCTTGTGAACATCACCGAAGCTAAAGAGTTCATGCACTGTGTGATTCCCCTGGCAGGTGTGTTGGCTGCTCTGCAGAGACGGATCAAACCAGACGAGGTTAAACTTGGCACAATGAAGTCAATCCTCTCACCTGTAACCTTTCAGTAACCAACCGATATTACAAGACCCACTCTTCTCCCAGCTGTTACTTACAATGCTTATCCTTAGGTGCTACTTTCACCTTCTCCCAGCTGTTACAATGCTTATCCTTAGGTACTACTTTCACTTTCAACCAGCTATTTTTACGTCTTCAGTTCCAGACAATAAATACTTGAACTCTTTTGACCCAGCCTTTTCTTTTTTTCTTTTAAGTAGCAACTCTCAGCGGCTGAAAGAGTTTAGAAATCTTAAGCAATCTTAAATACAATCAAAATAAACATTTCCTATACTGAACTAACACACCAAGCAAATAATAAATAAATGTGTTCAATGGCAAGACAATGACTTAACAGCAAATGTATCAGTAATATTTTATTTCTTCTTCAATAAATAACTGTTATGCGGAAGTCAAAGGGAAACTCCCACAATATCATCTCAAGATTATGTTTATGAGCATGTCACAAATCTGGAATGGATAATGGACATGTTGAGAGACTTCATACCATCTTCAGACTGACTAACCAGCGATGACAAATAATTGTTGCTGACAGCTAAAAACTGAATACTTAGTTAAAATCTGAGCAACAAAGTTGGGTGATTATAAATGTATAATGACTTTACCTTCCTTATTATATGTACTGGAGAATTCTGGAGATTAAGTCACACAGAAATAAACAGAATGTTAGAGAAGTTCAAGAGAATTTAAAATCTGTATTCCAAAAATCGAAAGAAATATAGGAGTACAAAATAAAAAACACAGAAAAGAGAATGAGAGACAGAGAATAACAATATGTGAAAGGGCTTTCTGTGAGATGGTTAAAGGCTTATGCTTGCCTTGGGAATAAAGGGCAGGGGAAGGGTAAAATGAAGAGGAGAAAGAAGAAGATAAAGAAGATGTTGATTAATAGGAATGTACTCAGATCGCGATGATAGTGGAACTCCGCCACACGGCGCGGACTGTACAGCAGACTGTACTATTGGTCTGGAACCCTGGGATTTGCTCCAACCCCAGGATAAAAGTGCATGTGCAAGTAGAGTTGGTTTTTCTTTAGCCCACCACTCCAAGTTATGAGGCGACAATGCCTATAGTAAGCTTGGTTACATAGTAACCAAGAAAGGTTCTGCAGTGGAAAAGCCAGAATTCTAGTTTTAGATTTTCCTGGGTTTTTGCTAGACTTAAAGTTTTCACTATACTTAGTTTTTTTGTGCTGTACGTAAGGTTTTGGCTATACTTATGTTTTTTGCTGTACTTAGAAGTTGTTGCTGTACTTAAGGTTTTCACTATACTTATGTTTTGTGTGTGTGTGCTGTACTTAGAATTTCTGCTGTTTGGTTTTGCTGGATTCTAAGTTCCTAGCTGATGCCTGTATGGTTGCTGTTCTGTTAGTTATTGGTTTTCTGAACACCCTTACATAACCTTTGGGAGATATTGTTGATGCTACATGTCTGCATATTATTGTTGCTTTTAGAAGTTTAATAAACAAAATGATACTTGTTATTCTTACTTTGTTGTTTAGTTGATAAAATCTAATTATACAATCATTGTTGTTATAACAACCCTCAGAGAAATTCTTTGTCTGGAATTGGAGAAAATTTGTCCAATTCACTGTCGGCCTAGTTCTTGGATCTTCTTAACTTATTCCTTTACTATTCTTGTTAATCGAGGACGGTGAGAGGTTCTCTTTCTCTTTATTCATTTTCTTCTTTGGTCCTACACAGTCAGGGTTGCCCTCTTCTCCTCACATCACCGTAGCAGAAGTAAGTGGTTCTTGCTCCTGTTTTCATCTCTGTTTCAGGAAGAAAATAGAAAGAAGAAGAGAAAAGGAAAAGGAGGAAGAAGAAGAAGATGATGAAGAATTAGAGGAAGAAAACAGAAAGAGGAAGAGAAGGAGCAGCAGTAGAAGAAGGAGCAGAGATCAAAAGGAAGGTGTAGAAGAATGAGAAGTAAAAGGAGAAAAGAAAAGATGAAGATGAGCAGAAAGAAAAGAGGGGGGAGCATAAGAAGAAACAAAAGAAGGAGCAGAAAAAGAAGAAATGGCAAAGCTTTCATTAAATATTTAGTCAGTGTGCAAAAACAAAATTATTTAGTATTTTGTGTGAGGGCGTGACAATTGGTGATCAGAAATCCTAGAAACATGACTAACATATAACCTACTACACAATGACTGAAAAGGTCAGAATTCTCTTATACATATAAAACAAGAGTAGTTACATGCAAAAACATGTTTGGGTGATGAATACATTGCTAAGATTAGTAAACATAATGGCTCATTCAGCACACATAATACTTTGCTGAAAATTCAAATGGAGATAAGAACATTTTGTAAGTGTATTAATTGTTCTGTTTATCATCATCTGAAGCTGAAGTAATTACAGGAACGCTGTTCTGTAGCATCTGAGATGAATCATCATTTAAATATGTATCCATTATGTCAAACGTCATTAAAACAACTTTTTCTGAACATGCTCTATACTGAGCAACTCATCATAAGTTGAATAACTTATTGCAGCCAAGGATTCTGGGAGAACAGTGCAGGATTTCCAATTTCAGTTATGATAGACATAAGGTCATAGGTCACCGGAAGAGTTCAAGTAGAAACAATCATGGCATAACTTGAATAAGCGGCAAACTTTGTGATTTTTGCGTTGTTTTGTGCCTGATAACTATAACAGGAATTCTATTAAAATGTTGCATTAATAATTATTTCTTTTCATTGTTACTGAAAAGCCTACAATATGTATGCATAATGGCTATAATAAACATTATTTTGTTGACTTATTTTATACTAGCCTGTCTAAACGTTGGCTCATTTTCATACTTGCTGGTCTATATGTTAACTTATTTTATACTAGCCCATCTATACATCACCGTCATCTACTGCCTATAGTACCATGTGGTGTAGGGCAGGGGATCTTGCCCTGAGGAATTAAAGCCACTTGGCTAGTGCAGTGGCCACAAATTGTCCAGGTTCGGGTTTTTTTCTTTTTGTCCCTCACAGAAATAAATCCACACGTTATTGAGTATTTAAACCCGGTCCTCCTGAAGGAAAACCCGGCATTCCAGCCACTTGGCCAGCTGCTCCATTTTAATAAGTCTATAAGCATATTATGTTATTCCAGACATAATTTTACTTAAAAATGAACTAGTTTTGGTTATGTACAATGACTGATTAAAATATGCCGTTGACAAGAAATATTTGAGGTCTCTGAGATAACTACTACACATTTTTGTTCATTCTGATTATTAGGCATTAATGTAGTTGCTATGTATATGTAGATGGAAACAGAGGAAGAGGCCGACCACGTAAACGTTGGACGGAGGGAATAGCAGAGTCCATGGCAATATCGATATATGAAGCCCATAATCGGGCACTCTCACGAAGTTTATACTTCACCTCGACACTGCAAGGTACAAGAGGAACATAATGAGTTGAGATGAGATGAGAGTAGTCGCTATAGTGTCATCTCTGTAGTAAATATGTTTTTGTTTCTGTTAAGGTTGACTTCTGGAGCGTTCACAATTGTAACAATGTGATGTTGATTTTGTATTAGGAGTTAATGTAGTCGATATCTATAATCACCGGCTTCGTGGCAAGGGGGGTTATGGGCGGAGTTTGTAATCCCACATTCGAAACACAGCTGCGTTGGTTTTTAATGAAATGGTATAGGTGCCGGTCATTCAGAAAACAATGGCAAACTACTGAATGTAAACCTGCCCGGAATCACGAACAGCCAAAAAATGCTGGGATTGACGGCTAAGTTCGTAAAAGATATGCAACTAACTTTTTTAAATAAAGTAATCTGTAGTTTATCATATGTTGTTGTTGCTGTTAAGGTTGACTTCTGGAGTATTCACAATTGTAGCAATGTGATGTTGTTTTTATATTAGGTTTTAATGAAGTCACTATAGTGTAATTTCTGTAGTTATCATATGTTGTTGTGTCATGTTGTTTGCTGATGAAGGCTTGTCACAGCCAGGTACTCTGTTTTCCATAAATGTATTTTCTAAAACAGCTCTATACTTCGTGTGTTTGTATTATTTACTAGAAACAGAATGTCAAATTGTTAAAGAAGTCACCAGGGCTAAGTCAGCCTGAGTGATTGGATACATTTTATAAGAATATTCAAGAATTCTACGTCAGTTAAAAGTTATGAACTCTTGAATGACACAGTATTCACACTTGTTTGATGCTGGATGTCTTCGTCTCATTGATATTCATATATTAGATGAAGCTTACAGTTCATTCCACACAGTTTTGTTTCAGAACTATACTGGTATAATATATAGTTATAAAGGAAACATTTAAAAAGTATAACCAGGGGAGAAACAAAATAAAAAGGCTATTTACTGATTCTGTGCAGAAGGATAACATATCGCCAAATGTGGAAAACAACCCCCCTCCCCCTCCCCCCCCCCAATTCTCCCATGACAGAAGGACTATCTATCGCCATACTAGTGTCATTGTATAATTTGTTTTGTTTCATGGTTCCCCAGCAATCTCAATACTTAGCGAAGGGAAATTTACGTGATAAAACTTGTTCATTTGATTGTGTTTGGTCCAAACCTATTTATTGCTTGGCAGTGAATCAGTTAAAATTACTACTGGCTGTCCTTCTTATTCTTCTGTTGCCCTTTATCTCCCACTGAGACACAAACCCCCACCCAACTCACTCTAAATCAGTGTTTCCCAATGTGGGGCCCATGCCCCACAGGGGAGCAATTTGATTGTTAAGGGACACAATTCAAAAATGGACTAGTCCAGAGTTTAAGTTAACCGTATGGTGACTCTCAGTCACTACTCGAGCTGCGTAAACGTCCAGTATAAGTAACTTCTGTCTGCCATGTTAGTAGCTGTGATTTCATTATTAGACATTAGAGTTGAACTACTGGTTATACTGGGCCGGCATTTCGCGCTATTTGTTCTGAACGGCGCGAAATGCTTAGTGCCGGGATCTCAGTTTCTGCAGTGTTTCGCTGTAACGCCCAGCATTCACCTTGATGTTAATTTGAAGTAAGCGTCCGTTAAATTGTTGTAAGAGTCTCGTTGTTTAAAAAAAAAAATATATATACATTGTATAAATATAAGTATCATCATATATACATATCATATATCATTCAAGTTTCCTTAGTGAACATTTAAATATTTGGATATTAAAAATTATGTATATGTTGGAGGGGGGGGGGGGGGGGGGGGGAGAGAAGAGAGATAAGAAATTTAGAAAGGCTTAGGTGGGGCATAGCACAAAAAAGGTTGGGAAACACTGCTCTAAATTGTTTTATCCTTAGCTATTTCGAGCAATTCCGTCCACTCCATATTATTTATCTATGTCTTTACTTCTTTTCCCCGTGTGCTTTAGTATCTTCCTCTATTTCTTTCACTTTGTGGATTCCAGGTAAAGGCCATTCCCCTTTGAGGGCCCTAATTACTGACTCTCCAGCCATTATGAGTTTAAAATAATATATTTCATGCACAAAGGGCACACAAGGCAAATCAATATTCTTCTTCATTGTTATGAAATTTGTGTTTCTTCTTCTCATTTACCCTAGACACAAGCTCTATGAATGATTCACTAAGTCTTTGCTTCATATCTCAATGAAGTAAATTTACTTCTTCTCATTAACCCTAAACACAAGATCTATAAATGATTCATTACGTCTTTACTTCATATCTCAATGAAGTAAATTTACTTCTATTCATTAACCCTAGACACAAGCTCTATGAATGATTCATTACCTCTTTACTTCATATCCCAATGAAGTAAATTTACTTCTTCTCATTAACCCTAAACACAAGATCTATGAATGATTCATTACGTCTTTACTTCATATCCCAATGAAGTAAATTTACTTCTTCTCATTAACCCTAAACACAAGATCTATGAATGATTCATTACATCTTTACTTCATATCCCAATGAAGTAAATTTACTTCTTCTCATTAACCCTAAACACAAGATCTATGAATGATTCATTACGTCTTTACTTCATATCCCAATGAAGTAAATTTACTTCTTCTCATTTACCCTAGACACAAGATCTATAAATGATTCATTACGTCTTTACTTCATATCCCAATGAAGTAAATTTACTTCTTCTCAAATACCCTAGACACAAGATCTATGAATGATTCACTATGTCTCTACTTTATATCTCAATGAAGTAAATTTACTTTGTCTCATTTATCCTAAACACAAGATCTATAAATGATTCACTACGTCTTTAATTCATATCCCAATGAAGTAAATTTACTTCTTTTGCCACTCATAGTGCAGTATAAGCCCACAACCACATATGCCAATCTTTTACCACTCATAGTACAGTATAAGCCCACAGTCACGTATACCAAGCCCTTTGTAGGCATGTTCATGTTTGGTTGGACATTGGCTGTTTTACTGCAGTTTAAGCCAGGTTGGATGTTGTCTGATTTTTTTTCTATGGTGTGAGACAGAGAATCTCAGATGAACCCTCTCTAGTTTTGTTTGATGACATGCTCGGAGTAAATTTACTAACAAATATTTGATGCCCTTTACAGGATATTGATATCAACCCCGTGTTGATTTTACTAGTCCATTTTACATTCAGTAGTTTGCCATTGCCTTCTGAATGAGAAGTCAACTTTTAAGTCCAACCAGTGTGTGGAATTAACCCACTACCCTGCAGTCACGCACAGGAAGTGTAAATGCAAGCACGTTAGCTGGTTGTTATAAAATCAATAACTAGTTGTAAAATCAATATCTAGCTGTTATAAAATCAATAATTAGCTGTTGTAAAATCAATATCATGTGTCATGTCAAAGCTGTAATACTGACAGCAAATATGCCAGATCTCTCTGAGTACTGTACAAACTGGCAGAAGTACACAGTCACACAATCTGAGTATCATATCACAGAATAAATCAATAATTCAGGACATATAAATCTGGAAAGTACCATTGTTTCATCTGTACACTGCAATTGAATATGCAAAGGACTAGCAATTCAAACACACGCAACGTTTGAACATATTTGAGAAAATAATTTAATGTACATGGCGGCATCCGTATTGCATTTTAAATATAAGATCCTTCTAAACTAACATGTCATCTGTTATTTTGAAGTTCTGACAACTTTAATAACAGTCAATTATAAATGACGAATATCAGTTTCTAAAGGTGCATGGAAGAACAAATGCAATCCATATTTTTGAGTCATTAAAGATGTCTAGAATGTACTTGTTCTAGTACATGTATATACATACAGTAACCGTGCTATGAAGAACTCTTCCATAATATGACTAGTCTGTAGTTTCGGTGTGCATCCTTGTGAAGACTTAAGCTGCGTCACACGAAAGCCATGTTTCCGGAAGGTCCTTCCATGCACGAGACTATGTGTCCAAGTTTACTGGATAACTGGTGAGAGCTTGCATGGATGTCTTGATCCAAAGCTTCTATCAACTGGGTAGGAAAGAGAGCAATTTTTGAGAGATTAATATCTTCTATAAACTGGGTAGGACAGAGAGCAAGTTTATTCATGAGAAATGTATATCTTCTATTGTCCTGTGCAAAATTCTGCGCCCATACCAGTCTTTCTCAATACTATGTTTTTTAATATAGTTTTCTACATCAGAAAGAGGCAGTTTTAATTTTTGGGGCCACATTATGAGAAGAAAAAAAGTGGAATATACTGTGACAACAGGAAAGATTTGCAGAAGGAGAGACGGCGAAAGATGACAGAAAAGTCTCCACAGTCTTGTGTCATGACACATGAGGGCGTCAGCATATGAAGTGATACATCTCGTTGGAGATTGCAAAATGTAAAGAAGCATGACTGCCCAAGCCAGTTGGCAAAACATGTGACGTTAACAATGACAGTTTTCCAGGCACCTGTAAAACAGGTAATTTACCAATGCTTTCCTTCTTCACAGTGACTATACTGGTCAGTGACAGTAGTCATTGTCTGTAAAGAGATTCTCTGCCTAGCATCACAAACTTGAGACAATAAACAACAACTACCTGCCGGCTGCTCTTAAGCTAACATGCTTTCTAGTTATGTTTGAATTGAAATTTCATGTTTCAGAAACTGAAAGTCCATGTGTACCATACATTATTTTCATGTTTCAGAAACTGAAAGTCCATGTGTACCATACATTATTTTCATGTTTGAAACTATCTAGTTATCCTGCCTGGGAGGCTTAAAGGGTAATCCAGCCTGCCTGTTCTAGTGACCAGCGAAGGAAAGGAGCTGTCTTACATCTCCTCTAAAAGGAGATACCCCATACCCAAGGAATTTTAACATTGTGAAATCCAACAGAATAATCACAAGTTGAAGGATTGATTTTCTGAAATGGACAAAGAAATAGTGAGATAATCCATGGAGCCAGAAGAACAGCTTAGGACAGGAGTGGGCAAACTACGGCCTGCGGGCCACATGCGGCCCAACAACTGATATCTTCTTCTGCGTTCATCCAGAGTTTTTTTCCCCGGATGTGATTGCGTTGTGCCTGTTTACAGCAGAGCTGCGTTCTTACGCCATTAGGCAGACACATCCGACTTCTGCGGGCATTTGTTGACCCGGTTAACCTTCCCGGCAACTGATATTTTTCGGCCCTCGAAGGCATTTAGAAATAAAACTTGTTACTTCGTTTTTAAGTTAATTTGTTTAATTTTACAGAATTTCATGTACCGTTATAATTGTTTTAACATTTTTGATACAATTTCTGTCTAATTTTCTTTTTTTGTAAACAGCCCTTGGCCTTCGTAATGTAAAGCTATATAATTCATAATTACATATTGTGATAGGTTGCAGTAAACAAAGTGGACATAATATATATGCGGCCCCCCAATAGCTTTACATTTATCAATGTGGCCCTACGCACACAAAGTTTGCCCACTCCTGGCCTAGGACATTAGCTGGTTTGAAAAAGATCATCTTTATGCACACTCAGGTAATGCTGTAATAGCTCCGGTCTCTTCCCAAAGACCACACAAAGAGAACCTTGACACAGTGCACCAACTCTGCACCATCAAGTGAGCTCATGTCAAGTGTGGCACATGGATTAATCTTGCCACACGCAACGATTAATGCAAGAGTTGAAAATATTCCCTTTTCATTATCCAACTGTAGAAGAATTTTGCCCGCTGCAAAAACGGCATGTCTTTCAGGCATATCAAGCTGAGGGAAGAATGAAACATGTATCATCAGAGAAAGACGGGGGGAGGGAGGGAGAGAGCGAGAAATACAGAGAAAATCCAAAGAATAAAGCTATAAGGATGCTTAAGACATTGGTTGGTTTGGAGAGAGAGAGAGAGAGAGAGAGAGAGAGAGAGAGAGAGAGAGAGAGAGAGAGAGAGAGAGAGAGAGAGAGAGAGAGAGAATTAAAAGAAGAGACAGCGAGAGAGAGGGAGAAAGAGAAATGCAGAGAAAATAAAAGGAACAAAACTATGAGGATGCTTAAGAAAGAGTGAAGGAGACAGAGAAAGAGGGGGGGGGGGGAGAGAGAAAGACACACACACACACACACAGAGGAATAGAGAGAGAGAGAGAGTGTTTACCTACCTCATTTTTATATTTGGAGACATATTTGTATAACTCTCCTAAAGCACTGGAAATGTAGAATAACTTTGGACTTGTCTGCAGATCAGAAAAACAAAGCTGTAAACAATAATTAATCTGATGTCACATCACATACAGCGCACATACCCTGCTATCACATGATATTATTTTAGTGACAGCTTGTAATACATAACTAATCTGATGTCACATACAGCCCACATACACAGATATTATTTTAGTGTCAGCTTGTAATACATAACTAATCTGATGTCACATACTCAGATATCACATGACGTTATTTTAGTGACAGCTTGTAATACATAACTAATCTGATGTCACATACTCAGATATAACATGAGGTTATTTTAGTGCCAGCTTGTAATACATAGCGGGTACATTAGCACTGGTAATAAGGAGCTATGTTGAAATGTCATGGGTGCACTCGGATGAGAGTTTGATGCCTGCACTCGCCATCTCACTCAGTGAGGGTCAGTGAGGGAAAGACTGGCCGTCCGTTCCTCCAAGCATTCAGGATTACATGTGATGGTACTATCACATCACAGACCCATGGTAGGTTCACTCTTGGTGACATGTTTGTGTATTTTGTAATACATTTTAATATGTTTTGTAGTACATGTTTTAATGTTTTGTAATATGTTTTAATATGTTTAGTAATGTTTTAATATGCTTTTTAATACGTTTTAATATATTGTGTAACGTTTTAATGTTTTGTAATACATGTTTGTGTGTTTTGTAATACACATTTTAATGTTTTGTAATATGTTTTAATGTTTAGTAATGTGTTAATGTTTTTAATGTTTTAATATATTTTGTAATGTTTTAATATTTTGTAGTACGTTTTAATGTTTTGTAATAATTGTTTTAATGTTTTGTAATATGTATTTTAATGTTTTATAATACATATTTTAATATGTTTTGTAATACATGTTATAGTATGTTTTGTAATACATGCTTTAATATAACAGAAAAAGCAGTTCTGCTGCAGTTACTGCTGAAGGATTATGATGAGGAATCAATGCCACTGCATTTAGGACAGTTCTGTTAGCATTTGGCAGCCATAGTGGCACAGTGGGTAGCATGCTTGCCTGCTGACTCATGTGTTCAAATCCCCATTCAAACAGATAATAAAAATACTGAGCTAGCCTGAAATAGGTACCAGAAGTGGCTGAGTGGCTGGGGGATGAGTGGTCTCAAGGTATGGCGTCTGCCTCGAGTGCTGGAGGTCTCGGGCTGAAACCCTGGTGAGGGCCGAGATTTTTTCACGTGGACTTCTAGTAATAAAATGTCCCCTGGTCTCTGGGTAGTGAGATCGGACGCCCGTGTGTATTGTTGTGCACGCAAAAAATCCCTTGGCAGTTGGAAATCGAAAAAGAGTAGCCTAACGGCGCTGCCTGGGTAAAATTTCTAGTTAAAAATCTACCCAAAGTATTTCAGGATCCTCGCCGGTGCTACAGAGTTCATGCACTGAGCTGACTTTCTCCGGACTCAGGCTTGAGTTAGCAGAAGAACGGAGCACTTATGGGTTACACCCGTGTGCCATGATGTTGATCCGTCGACTAAAATTTAAAAAAAAAACTAAAGGTACCAAAAATGCCTAAGGAAGTGAAGGCAACAGGCCTGATATTGACCACTTCACCCATCGAGTAACGATTGATCTATACAGTTTTGGAGTATTATATATAACTGTATGACATAGACAATATAAAAGCCTTACATGCAATTATAAGAAAGAGACAACGTAAAAGCATTACATGTAATCATGAGAAAGAGACAATGTAAAAACATTACATGTAATTATAAGAAAGAGACAATGTAAAAAAATTACATGTAATTATAAGAAAGAGACAATGTAAAAGCATTACATGTAATCATGAGAAAGAGACAATATAAAAACATTACATGTAATTATAAGAAAGAGACAATGTAAAAAAAATTACATGTAATTATAAGAAAGAGACAATGAAAAAGCATTACATATAAGAAAGAGACACACAGCTTTCTTTGGTCATGTGATGAGAAGAGAGGCATTGAAGAACATTGTGGAGGTCTGCATAGCCCAATGGATAAGAACGCGGTGTTCTTAAACATCCGGTGTGCTGATGCCGAGGTAAGGGGTTCAACCCCTACACCGGACAGTTGTTCTTAAATGTTGACCTCTCGTCCTTGACTTGGGGACGTAAATTACAAGTACTTCTGAAGTCAGAGTGGGTTCTCCTGGTAGTGAGGGACACTGTTAATAGGGAAAGCTAATCCACACACAAAATTGAGTCCAGCACTCTTAGAAGTAGTGTGTTTGGACTACACTAGAGCTCAAAGCGAGCGAGCGCAAACCAAAAAAAAAACACACAAAAAGAAGAAGAAATAGAACATCGTGACAACTACAAAGATCAATGGGAAAAGAAGCAGAGGCAGATCAAGAGAAATTATGCTGGATGGACTGAGATGGTGTCATGGAGGAATGAGGTGATCCAGAACAACAAAGACCGAGATCTGTGGGAAGACATGAATGCCTACACCAGCTGGCAGGGCACATGATGATGATGAATATAAACATGGAAGAATGACATATTCATAAACTTCACACCACTGAATAACCTGACATGACATATTCATAAACTTCACACCACTGAATAACCTGACATGACACAGCATGACGTGACATTGTCATTGTACACATGAATAAGTACAAGTATTCCCACCCTGGAAATATCGGCCAGAAATGTGTTGAGCTCCTGGTCGCTGACAACTGGTTGCTCCCGGATGTTGTCGAAATATTTCTCCACCAGCTTGCGATAGTGAACTATGTCTTTAGCAAAAAGCAGTTTGTTGGATGGAGAATCCTGAATGGAATATGTGGATAACATTTACAATAATCTGACTTGCATTTAACTTTATAGTATGCATATAAAGTATACTGGCAACTTGCCGTCTTGATAGTTAGTTAAATTGTGCTTCCCCCCCAAAAAAGCATAATAACTACAACCCATGGTGGTAGCGAATGTGACTTATCAGAGGTATTTGCATGTTAAATGTTCATCCACAGTAGATGCATGTGAATACATGGTCATTTCCACCATCACATACCATCTGACATCTAAAACGCTCAGTGTGTGACTTATCTGCAATCATTATCTCCTTTTTCTTTATTCCATTTCTGGTTTTTGCCAGCCATGCAACGTGATCAGTGGCAACTTTCTCCCAAGGTGCATTAACAATGCCTGTATCAATCATGTCCAACTTACACACATCTTTGTACTGTAGTAGAGGCTGACCCCGAGATTTGTTACCCATCTGTAATTCGCCAAAAAAAAGATGTCCTTGGTATTCTGCCACCATCCATCCTTCTAATGTGTCCTATCCATTTAAATCTATGAAGACTGAGCATGGAACAAACCGTCACATTACCTGATCTTTCCAATAATTCATTCAGTATTTGTGTTCTTATCTTTCCACTAATACCAAGTATTCTTCACAGACACCGCATATGAAAGCTTTTTAAAAATTTACCTTGGTGTGAGTAAGTTGACCAGATTTTACAGCCATAAAGAAAAGGCATATAAAGTATTTTAAAGTTACATTAGAAAATTTAGAAGCTGATGATACAATGGGTTGGCCATAAAAGACTTTACCCAGACTATGAAGGAAATGTCATAAAGAATAAACATTGTGTAAAGTGTTCATTCCTTTTCAGTATAGCCACCACTTGAATTGACACATTTATGCTATCTTAGCTTCACCTTGAAGAGGCCAGAACTTTAAGAGATCTTCAGAACAGAACACCCTATTTTTCAAACTAAACTGAAATGTTATATTGAACCTGTTCTGCTGTATGGTGGGGAAGCTTGGAATGTGAATGTTTGTTTGTTTGCATATCCTTTACAGGACATTGCTGTCAACATCAGCATATTTCAGCTGTTTGTTGATTTCTTGGCAAGATTTCTTTCTCG
This sequence comes from Cepaea hortensis, assembly GCA_963921405.1. Lineage (NCBI taxonomy): Eukaryota > Metazoa > Mollusca > Gastropoda > Stylommatophora > Helicidae > Cepaea > Cepaea hortensis. The sequence goes on from OY992887.1 coordinate 92,151,994, forward strand.
GTAGTTTGCCATTGCTTTCTGAACCACTGCTGATTCTCACCGTCGTCACGTTACTTACGAGAGTTACGAGATTACGGAGAAAAGTCGCTAACCTCTAGGCCAGGAAGCCGGCGGAATGTGAATGAAACAATTAAAAAAGAGCTTGGGGACAGCAGAGATGTGGTTTTTGAGGCGAATGTTGTGAATATGTTGATGGCCAGAGTAATTAACAACTATCTGGAAGAGGCTAATGAAAGTAGAACAGTATACACAACAATAAGAAAGAGACAAACAGTCTACTTTGGTCATATGAGAATATATGAGAAGAGAGAGATTGGAGAACAGCAAACAAACTGGAAAGATCTGTAGTAAGTGAGGCAGAGGCAGACCGAAAGACATAATGCTTACTGGTCTAAGATGAGTGCCAGCAATAAAACTTAATCCAGAACCCTAAAGTACTCAGATTTGTGGACAGACATGAGTGCCTATGTCATGTGGCAGGGTACGGGATGATTACCATGCTTACTGCTGTGCTTGGTTGTTCTTATCTTGATTCTGTCTTCTGCCGCCGTTGTGGCGAAGGGGTTACGAACGAAATTCGTAATTGTGCCTTGTTTTTGTCATTTTTTGTCTTGATCCCTTCTTCTGCCAGTTTACCTTGTTTTTGTCATTTTTTAGGGTCTTGATCCTTCCTTCTGTCAGTTTGTCTATTTAGTCTTGATCCTTTCTTTTGTCAGTTTGTCTATTTGGTCTTGATCCTTTCTTCTGTCTGTTTGTCTTGTTTTTAGTCTTGATCCTTTCTTCTGTCAGCTTGTCTTGTTTTTGTCATTTTGTGTGTCTTGATCCTTTCTTCTGTCAGTTTGTCTATTTAGTCTTGATCCTTTCTTCTGTCAGTTTGTCTTGTTTTTATTCTTGATACTTTCTTCAATCAGTTTGCCTTGTTTTTAAGTCTTGATTCTTTCTTCTGTCTGTTTGTCTTGTTTTTAGTCTTGATCCTTTCTTCTGTCTGTCTTGTTTTTAGTCTTGATCCTTTCTTCTGTCTGTTTGTCATTTTTTTTGTCTTGATCCTTTCTTCTGTCAGTTTGTCTATTTAGTCTTGATCCTTTATTTTGTCAGTTTGTCTATTTAGTCTTGATCCTTTCTTCTGTCAGTTTGTCTTGTTTTTATTCTTGATACTTTCTTCAATCAGTTTGCCTTGTTTTTAGTCTTGATCCTTTCTTCTGTCTGTTTGTCTTGTTTTTAGTTTTGATCCTTTCTTCAGTCAGTTTGTCTTGTTTTTAGTCTTGATCCTTTCTTCTGTCTGTCTTGTTTTTAGTCTTGATCCTTTCTTCTGTCTGTTTGTCATTTTTTTTGTCTTGATCCTTTCTTCTGTCAGTTTGTCTATTTAGTCTTGATCCTTTATTTTGTCAGTTTGTCTATTTAGTCTTGATCCTTTCTTCTGTCAGTTTGTCTTGTTTTTATTCTTGATACTTTCTTCAATCAGTTTGCCTTGTTTTTAGTCTTGATCCTTTCTTCTGTCTGTTTGTCTTGTTTTTAGTTTTGATCCTTTCTTCAGTCAGTTTGTCTTGTTTTTAGTCTTGATCCTTTCTTACGACAGTTTGCCTTGTCATTTCCAAAAGTACTTCTTTTAAAGTCTACTGAACACCCACAAAAAGAGTCCTGAAATGCTATACAGAACCTGTTTTGCTGTATGGTGATGAATCTTGGAACATAAATAGGAAGAACTTGGAAGCAACAGAGATGAGGTTCCTGAGATGAATGTTGCGAATTCCAGTTCAAACAGCTGTCAATAGAAAGATAAGTCAACTCAAGTTATCATAGTCAGCCAAACAGCTTCTCTAGATCTCTCACCTTTCCCAGACGATGCTCTGATGTGGAGCAGCTATCCATAAAAGTCTGAGCAACAACGCTAAGGCAGGAGTCAACAATACGTGGTTTGGTTATGTCAAACACAAAATCTGGATTCTTGATGATATTTACCCAGAATCTCAGAGGTAAACTGGAAAAAATAAACACATATGTATGATTCTTGTGTAAAGTGAGTAATTTTGAAAAATTATGAATATTTCTAATTGCATAGTTTCTGAAAACTGTAATTGAAGTCACAGTAGCGCAGTGACTAGCAGGCTTATCTGGCCATCCGGCAATCACATGCGTGAATCCCCAATGAGCAGACTTAAAACTTATCACTGCTAAGGAGTTGCCCCAGACTAAAATAGATATCAGGAAACGTTCTGAAAGATGGCCAATGTAATAGAGACTACTTCATCCACTGAGTGTCATCTGGTCTATAAAACTGTGGAGCTGGCACCAAATACCCAATACATAATAGGCATGTCAAGGGGTCCTTGTTTAAAACCTGTAAGACTCTTTGGTGCAAATGCAATGTGTTCATATTTCTCTCATTCCCTGATAATGTTGCTGCAGAATAGTACATTCAGTTATTTTAGATTTAGTTCCACACTGACACTCCATCTTCCTCTTGAATGTCCTTTTGCTCTTTGAGTTGAGTTGAGTTGAGTCAAGAGCTGACATCACAGCACTCAGGACATTCTCATACGTGCTCCGTCCTCTTCTTCAACAGCCAATGAAGAGTCCCAATACTAATGGTACCCTGTCTGGCCTTCACCTCTGAGTCCTGGGTGTTGGCCAGATCCTCTGGTCACTCCCTGCAGCACCATTCTCTCCAAGCCGTGATATCTATCTGTTCTTCTCTGTTCATAAAGGAAATATAGTTCTAAAGTACAAGTGACAAGAAGCATGATATAAGTAGACAGAGGAACTCACAAGGTATGATCTACCTCCATCAGCGCAGTATAAAGTGCTATGTATCTGTCAATCTCTTCTCAAATGCCTCTTTGGATCTACTCCATAAAAGGCAGCAGTAATTCCATGGCAGATGCTGCCCACAGGATGTAAAGTGTTAGACCGCTCATGTTCTAGGCCATGAGATAATTAGATGGAATGGAAAGTGTCCTTACTCGCCACTTTTACTTTCCTGATAGTTCTAAGAAAATGACAGTTCACACTGTACAGCCATGGTGACACAGAGGTTAGTGTGCTGACCCAGTGGCCTGGGTTCAATCCCCAGCAGAGGCAGGATTATTGTTACTACTAGTACAACTCTCGGGTTGACCCGGTTTCATAACAATGGGTAATGGACAATTTTCAGAATTCAGAAGTGAATCGACTCACTCCACCTCATGTGTCCTGCCCTAGATTATGTGAAGGCCAAACACTTCACACTCCAATGGCAGTATCTACTACTTGACTATTTCACACTCCAATGGCAGTATCTACTACTTGACTATTTCACATTCCAATGGCAGTATCTTCTACCGGACTATTTCATATTCCAATGACAGTATCTACTACCGGACTATTTCATATTCCAATGACAGTATCTACTACCGGACTATTTCACATTCCAATGGCAGTATCTTCTACCGGACTATTTCATATTCCAATGACAGTATCTTCTACCGGACTATTTCATATTCCAATGACAGTATCTACTACCGGACTATTTCACATTCCAATGGCAGTATCTACCACCTGACTATTTCACATTCCAATGGCAGTATCTACCACCTGACTATTTCACATTCCAATGGCAGTATCTACCGCCTGACTATTTCACATTCTAATGGCAGTATCTACTACCGGACTATTTCACATTCCAATGGCAGTATCTACTATGGGACTATTTCACATTCCAATGGCAGTATCTACTACCGGACTATATTTCACATTCCAATGGCAGTATCTACTACCTGACTATTTCACATTCCAATGGCAGTATCTGTTACCTGACTATTTCACATTCCAATGGCAGTATCTACTATGGGACTACTTCACATTCCAATGGCAGTATCTACTACCGGACTATTTCACATTCCAATGGCAGTATCTATTACCTGACTATTTCACATTCCAATGGCAGTATCTATTACCTGACTATTTCACATTCCAATGGCAGTATCTACTACCGGACTATTTCACATTCCAATGGCAGTATCTATTACCTGACTATTTCACATTCCAATAGCAGTATCTATTACCTGACTATTTCACATTCCAATGGCAGTATCTATTACCTGACTATTTCACATTCCAATGGCAGTATCTATTACCTGACTATTTCACATTCCAATGGCAGTATTTACTACCTGACTATTTCACATTCCAGTGGCAGTATCTGTTACCTGACTATTTCACATTCCAATGGCAGTATCTGTTACCGGACTATTTCACATTCCAATGGCAGTGTCTACTATGGGACTACTTCACATTCCAATGGCAGTATCTACTATGGGACTATTTCACATTCCAATGGCAGTATCTATTACCTGACTATTTCACATTCCAATGGCAGTATCTGTTACCTGACTATTTCACATTCCAATGGCAGTATCTACTACCTGACTATTTCACATTCCAATGGCAGTATCTATTACCTGACTATTTCACATTCCAATGGCAGTATTTACTACCTGACTATTTCACATTCCAATGGCAGTATCTATTACCTGACTATTTCACATTCCAATAGCAGTATCTATTACCTGACTATTTCACATTCCAATGGCAGTATCTATTACCTGACTATTTCACATTCCAATGGCAGTATCTATTACCTGACTATTTCACATTCCAATGGCAGTATTTACTACTTGACTATTTCACATTCCAGTGGCAGTATCTGTTACCTGACTATTTCACATTCCAATGGCAGTATCTGTTACCGGACTATTTCACATTCCAATGGCAGTGTCTACTATGGGACTACTTCACATTCCAATGGCAGTATCTACTATGGGACTACTTCACATTCCAATGGCAGTATCTACTATGGGACTATTTCACATTCCAATGGCAGTATCTACTACCGGACTATATTTCACATTCCAATGGCAGTATCTACTACCGGACTATCTCACATTCCAATGGCAGTATCTACTACCTGACTATTTCACATTCCAATGGCAGTATCTGTTACCTGACTATTTCACATTCCAATGGCAGTATCTGTTACCGGACTATTTCACATTCCAATGGCAGTATCTACTACCGGACTATTTCACATTCCAATGGCAGTATCTACTACTTGACTATTTCATATTCCAATGGCAGTATCTACTACTTGACTATTTCACATTCCAATGACAGTATCTACTACCTGACTATTTCACATTCCAATGGCAGTATCTACCACCTGACTATTTCACATTCCAATGGCAGTATCTACCACCTGACTATTTCACATTCCAATGGCAGTATCTACCACCTGACTATTTCACATTCCAATGGCAGTATCTACCGCCTGACTATTTCACATTCCAATGGCAGTATCTACTACCGGACTATTTCACATTCCAATGGCAGTATCTACTATGGGACTATTTCACATTCCAATGGCAGTATCTACTACCGGACTATATTTCACATTCCAATGGCAGTATCTACTATGGGACTATTTCACATTCCAATGGCAGTATCTACTACCGGACTATATTTCACATTCCAATGGCAGTATCTACTATGGGACTACTTCACATTCCAATGGCAGTATCTACTACCGGACTATTTCACATTCCAATGGCAGTATCTATTACCTGACTATTTCACATTCCAATGGCAGTATCTACTACCGGACTATTTCACATTCCAATGGCAGTATCTATTACCTGACTATTTCACATTCCAATGGCAGTATCTATTACCTGACTATTTCACATTCCAATGGCAGTATCTACTACCTGACTATTTCACATTCCAATGGCAGTATCTATTACCTGACTATTTCACATTCCAATAGCAGTATCTATTACCTGACTATTTCACATTCCAATGGCAGTATCTATTACCTGACTATTTCACATTCCAATGGCAGTATCTATTACCTGACTATTTCACATTCCAATGGCAGTATTTACTACTTGACTATTTCACATTCCAGTGGCAGTATCTGTTACCTGACTATTTCACATTCCAATGGCAGTATCTGTTACCTGACTATTTCACATTCCAATGGCAGTGTCTACTATGGGACTACTTCACATTCCAATGGCAGTATCTACTATGGGACTACTTCACATTCCAATGGCAGTATCTACTATGGGACTACTTCACATTCCAATGGCAGTATCTACTATGGGACTATTTCACATTCCAATGGCAGTATCTACTACCGGACTATATTTCACATTCCAATGGCAGTATCTACTACCGGACTATCTCACATTCCAATGGCAGTATCTACTACCTGACTATTTCACATTCCAATGGCAGTATCTGTTACCTGACTATTTCACATTCCAATGGCAGTATCTGTTACCTGACTATTTCACATTCCAATGGCAGTATCTACTACCTGACTATTTCACATTCCAATGGCAGTATCTACTACCTGACTATTTCACATTCCAATGGCAGTATTTACTACTTGACTATTTCACATTCCAATGGCAGTATCTGTTACCTGACTATTTCACATTCCAATGGCAGTATCTACTACCTGACTATTTCACATTCCAATGGCAGTATCTACTACCTGACTATTTCACATTCCAATGGCAGTATCTATATGATTAATTCATACTCCAACAGCAGTGTGTACCACAAGACCACTTCACCCTCCAACGGCAGTATCTAATATGGGACTACCTTTACCTGTACCATTCACCCATTTTGTAAAGCTGGGTCAACCCCAGAGCTAAACTGATGAGACAAAGTAATCCTGTCTGCCTTGGGGAATTGAACCCAAACCACTGTCTCAGCAAGCTATTACACCAACCACAATGCTACCACTGCACTATACAAACAAACAGCACTGTACAGACCTGTTACATTTCCAGGTGTGAACAACTTCACTGTCGCAGATGCCATGGATGTCAGCTTGAAGGTCGAGGAAATCAAACAAGTATTTAACAACAGGAGACACACACGGTGATACAGACAGCATGTTCTTGAAGAAGTCGTCAATGTATTTCTGAAGTGTGCCCTGTTTATGACCAAACAAAAAAACATACATAGTTACTGAAGTCCGAATTTTACTAAAAGTACTAGTAAATGTATAAAAGAGAGCATGTACTTGAAGAATTCATCAATGTATTTCTGAAGTGTGCCCTGTTTGTGACCAAACAAACAACAACAAAAACAGATACTGTAATATGATTTTGTTTTAAAGTAAAGAATACTGACAGGAACCAAGTGAGCTCATGTCAAGTTTTAATCATGCAGCTAGCACTGAGCAAGATCGCATGCATCGACTGAATGGAACAGTTGAAAATACTCTTGAAAGAGTCAATCAAGTGGAGACCATGGTAGGAAATGCATGGATTGAAAGCCTAGCTGGCATGACAAGTGTTATTGCCACCATGTGAATGAAGAGTGAGAGAGATATCATTTAAACATTATTTTATGGAGCGTATACATTGGATGAGTGTTAATTGAATTTCTACTGGCAACATTATTGTGAAATGCATTCCTCGCTCAATAAGATATTATAGGAAGTGAAACCTTTCTATCACTTGTGCAGTGCTTGTGAGGTAGCCAATGGTCTCTGATCAACCCTCTTTAGTCGGCTTTCACAACATGTGCAAGAGGTCAACAGTGTGACACCTCTTCATTTCCCTCTTTGGCGCCATGGTAACACACAGACCTGGGCATCATGTGATAGCCTCACACCTTTACAGACAAATCAGCTCTCAATGGGTGATGCTGTTCAATATCCTGCTGGCTACCTTTACTTTCCCAGGCATTTTCTTCTAACCATTTTAGGCTGGGTCAATTTGGGATCTCAGGTCACATGATGTATGATAATGAGACAAAGTTTACCTTCGTGGAAAGCAGTCTGGTTAGGAAGATCTCTGAAATCATTTTGACACCGCCATCTTTGACCAGGGTGTCTTCATGCTTCACCTGACGAAGTCAAACAGGAAATAATAGTCATATAGCTATTTTATATTTGCAAGGAGCAAAATCTAGTGATTTTCCTAGCATAATGAAGATGTTGACAATGATGCTGGTAATTATAATGATAATGATGACTATGAAGCACCTAAAAGGTTCGGTCCCTGCTATCCTTACTAGGAGCCAAATCTAGTAATTTCCTATAGCAGCTTAATGAAGATGTTGATAATGATGTTCATAATGATAATAAGCTTCTGCAGTTTGAATTGCTCCAGGCGCATTGGTGTTACCTTTCCTCAGGAGTAAACTAAGCAGGCCAAGAGAGGAATCATGCTTCATGGGCAACACATGGTCTCTACAATTCAACCCAGGCTTTGTGTTATGGAGAGGTGTAACTCTATCTATGGTCTAGTTATAATGTCTATTATGAAGCACAAAGTAACATACTATCATCTGTCAAGACGGCAAGGTGCCAGTGGTGCATATAAAAAATGATGATGATAAAAAGAAGGGGTTTGAAATGTCTCACCAAGTGCCACTCTTTGAATCCTGACTCTTGGTCTTTCTTCAGTATTGGTGATACTGAACCGATGGAAAGCACTGAGTTATCGAGGGAACCTGTCAGAGGAATGAAAACAATGTTGTTTATATCTTCTAAAACAATGTACTACCCATGCAAACAGTGTTTGTGTGTTTTAATGGCTGTGTGGTTTAAGTGTTTTAGCTAAAGTACAATTTGTTTATTCACTTCATATTTCTTTGTGGCGCTCGCTCGCTTGAACTCGAGCGTTGTCCATACATGCTATTTCTAGTGCACTGGACTGAATTTTGTGTGTGTATTAGCTTTCCCTATTATCAGTGTCCCTCGCCATCACTCCAACTTCAGAGGTACTTGTAATTTACAGCACAAAGTCAAGGACGAGAAGTCAACATTTTAGTCCAACTGTCCTGTGTAAAGGCTGAACCCCTTACCTCGGCATCAGCACACCAGATGTTTAAGAACGCATGTTCTTATCCATTCGGCCATGCTGACCTTGCAGAGTAGTTTAACATGCTTAAACTTTCTCTTCTCACAGCGGCTTAGTTGGTTTGCTTCACACGCCAGTCAGTTGGATTTGAATGTTGACTTCCCATTCAGAAAGCAATGGCAAACTACTGATCATAAAATTGCCTAATAAATAACAAATAACAAAAAGGGTCTGGCGGTGACTGTAATGTTCTGCAAAGAACATGCAAATTTTGTAAAGTCTTGCTCTGTCATGGCTTGTGAAAGCTGTATTAGTCTTTGATATGTAATCTACACATGGCAAGAGTTAACGATGCCAGGCTCTGAACTTGTAAAAACTTGCACTTCTGGCACAAGTGTTGGGTGCTAGTTGTAAATAACAACCCTTATGTTGTTATTTGGTTATTAAATTTTCTGTGAAATTATCTAATCCTGTTTGTATTATCGTGAGTCATGTGTCTCAAGTATGTTTACATTTAAAAGTAAAGTAAAGGACCTTTGCACAGATCTTAAGTTGCTATACCATATTTTCATAGGTATTTTCCCCCCTAGACTATACCAAAGTATTTCCGGTGCTAGACCATAGTATCACTGGTGTTTTTCCCCCTAGACTATACCAAAGTACTTCAGGACAGAATGAAAAACTAAATAGAAGAGATGCATGTGTATATTTGATGGATTCAGCACAGAAAACAATTGCCTTTCACTTGATGTCTATGTTCAGTTAACAGAAACTCATAATTAAAATGTGTGACTGGTGTTTTTGTTAACTGAGAAAACACTCACAATTCAAATATTTGACTATCTAATATCAATGTTACATTAGAAAACATTCACCATTCAAATACTTGACTATGTTAAATCTATGTTAAGTTAGAAAACACTCACCATAGGGCATCTGCTGCCCTAATCTGTCTGAATGATGGGAAGGTCACTAGAATGGCCACTCGACCAGGCGACTCTGACAGCATCATTGACTTGGCTCTGGTGTCGCCCACCATCGCACCAAGGTGCCGGTGGGGCACACTGGGATACCACGATAGTGACCACTACCCTTGTGTCATCCTGATCAAGAAAGACGGGGCCATGAGTCAAAGAAACAAGACCAATGCCTTCCCGTACGACACCATTGGTCAAGACGCCATAAGCAAGATCAGAAGAAGGAAACTAACTTCCTCCCGTAGGAGACAAGAAAGATGGCTGCAGCCACCATGGTGGAATGGAGAGGTCAAGAAGGTGTGGCTGGGAAAGAGGCAGGCTGTCAAAGACTGGCAAAAGGCCAGAAAGGCTAACATGCCACAGGTTGAATTGGCGAACCTGAAGACTGAGGTCGTTAGGACGACGACTTTATTCAAATCCTGCGCCAAACAGGCCAAGGCCGACAAATGGGACGAGTTCTGCAGGAAGGTGTGCTCCGAGCAATCTCTTACGACATTCTGGCGCCTCCACAAGAGCATGAACGGTGCTGCACAACGTAGGGGTATTCCAGACTTTCAAGGCACAGACCTCGCATGGAAAAAGTCGGATGCGGATAAAGGTAAGGCCCTTCTTGCACGCTACATAGAACAGACTGACCAGAAAGACGAGCCCGCCAGACAGAGGACCACAACAACACTCTCTCAGTTGTGCGAGGGGGTCGGGACAGACGAAGAATGGACGATCACAGTTGACATATTGCGTGCTATGCTCAAGAAATCACCTAACACCGCCCCAGGCCCAGACGGCATCCGATATGGTGACCTAATGGTGATATCAGATGATGACATGGAAGAACTGGCCAGAGAATTCAACACCAGTATCCAGAGGGGTCAGGTCAAAGAAGAATGGCTACACAGCTACCTGCTGCCGCTGCCAAAACCGAACAAAGACCACTCCAAGATAAGCGGCTACAGAATCATTACGATGCAGAATACTGTTGGCAAGCTACTGGAGAAAATTGTAGCACACAGACTTGCTTGGGACTTGGAACAGCTCGGCTGCTTCCCGCCCACACTTGGAGGATACAGACGCAACAAAGAGTCATGGCTGAATGCGGCGGTCTTTGCTCAAGATGTTTACGAAGGATTTCAGGTCAGAGAAGAGACATGTGCGGCCGCCATAGACTTAGAGGACGCATATAACAGAGTATCCTTCGAGCACTTGATGCAAACCCTCCTCAGACTGAAAGTGCACCCTCACCTTGTACGATGGATAGCTGCAGTTCTACTCCAAAGGAAGGTGGTGCTAAGATGCGGGAGTTGGTCTTCTGAGCCGATAACGATATGTCCAGGATTGCCGCAGGGTTCACCACTGTCACCAGTACTATTCAACGTGTATACGGTGCCGATCACTGAACAACAGTTGGATGGGAGGGGTAGGACTCTATCATTCGTTGACGACATCCTCGTGTATCGACAGGGTCGAGATAGACAGGCGGTTGCCAACTATATGCAGGGCGAACTAGATCGAATTTCCTCATGGTGTGCTGATGCCGATGCCCTTGTCAATCCTGCAAAGGCAACGGTTACATGGTTCTCACTAAACAACCATATTGTGAAAACAGACCTGCCGGCAGTAAGAATGGATGGGAGCATTCTGAGTAGAACCCAGTCAATGACATATCTTGGCGTGAGGCTTGATCGTAGCCTGTCCTTCAGAGATCATGTCGATTATGTCATAACGAAGGCTCGAAAAGGTTTGGCAGCAATGAGAGTCATGGCGAGTGCCAATATCGAGCAAAGACTGCTATTACTTCTGTTCCAAGGACTTGTGCTTTCACGCATCGAGTATGCCCTGGCCATCCTCACTGTCAGCCCTACACAGATTGGAAGACTTGAAAAGGTACAAAACGAAGCCATGCGCATCATTTTGGGCTGCACGAGAGACACCAGCTGTGTAGCAATGAGATACCTCCTTGACTTCCCGACAATGGAACACAGGATCAAGATCTGGAGAGCTCGTGCATACTTAAAAATAAGTGCAGATGAGCAGCACCCTCTGCATGACGCTGTATTCAGAGAAAAGGGTGACAGGCTAAAGAGGGGCAAATCATGGATGGGTCGGGCGGAAGATGTCGTCGGACAGGTCTGCAGTCCTACCAGTATCAACCCCGGCAAGGAATGGGTGCCGATGCCTCCAGCTTTTAAGTGTACCTTCTCCTGCATTATCACACTCGACAGACGGTGCAGAGAGCAGAACCCTGCCGCTGTCAATGCAGAGGTTAACGCGCTCATCTATGATCATTCAGATAGCCCCGAAGTGCTCATCTATACAGATGGATCTGTTGTAAAGCAGCAGAGAAGTGCGTGGGCATTTACAGCCCGCTCAGCGGGCCGAACCGTTCAAGAATCCAGTGGTGCCCACTCCATGACCACGAGCAGCATGACGATGGAGGTGATGGCAGTTACACAGGCTTTCATATGGCTGGAATCACAACATTATACCAACGTGTGTGTACTAAGTGATTCAATGAGCATGATTCAGAAGGTCGAAGCTGGATCTGTACGTAGACAGTGGACTGAGTCGCTGCGGAAGTCTGTTGTCCGCAAAGTCACCTTCATCTTCGTCCCGGGACATGCGGGAGTCGAGGGAAATGAACGAGCTGATAAATTGGCTGGCTCTGCACCCCCTGTAGATGGCCAGCCCATGGATCGTGCCGATGTTATTAACGCCCTTAAAGATATGGCGAGAACAGAGGATTTTGACGCCAGTGATTCCACATCGCTTTCCAGGATGAAAGACCTGGGAGTAAGAATCGGCACAGCCAGACGCGAGAGGTACATCGGGAAAACAAAGCGCCTCGTCAACCAACACAGAACTGGCACTATTAGCCACCGGACGCTGATGCATATGCTGGGGGGAGGATCTGAGCACCTATGGACATGTCCGGAGTGCAACGAAGATACCCCAACTGATAACTAACTAACTAACACTCACCATTAAAATATTTGACTATCTGATATCTATATTATTATTTACTGGGCAAAACGTCCGAGAACGTTTCTACCCCGGAACGGGCAATCTGTCCGAAAGCTCCCGTGACAATTATGCATTGTAAAAACGTGACCTCACGGCTTTCCGAGACTTCCGATTATCTACTTTCGGTTTCGCCGATACCTTGACAACGTGGCCGCCATTCTCAAGCGTGTACTTTGAATTTGAACGGATTGTTTTGTAATTTTTATGGGTTTTACGCTTTGCATTTCAAAATGGATTTCGACGATTCTTCAAGTGATAGAGGAGATTTCGCTGGGTTCAAATTAAGTGAAATTGAAAGGCATGAAGTTGACTACTAATCGGAGCTAGATATCAGTGATCAGCATTACTTTGCATTAGCAGTCATGAGTCGGACTTTAAAGAAAGTGATTATGATTCTGAAAATGTGTTTGTAAATTGCCATATAGATGACTAACAATCACAAACAATATGTTGTATTTTGTAAATATTTATGTTCATGTGTGGATTAGCGGCAACATTAATGTGAGTAAAATATTCTGCATGCTTTACCCTTCCTTTTGCTGTTTATTGGACTAAAATCTGTTGACTAACAACTTATATGTGATATTTTTACTAACATAACCCACAATTTTACTGCACCTCAAAATTCTTCTAGCCCGTTCAGGGCTATAAAACAGACAAACATCTGCCGGTAAAGGGTTAAGTTAGAAAATAAATACTTGACTATCTGATATCCATGTTAAGTTAGAAAATAAATACTTGACTATCTGTTATCTATGTTAACTTAGAAAACACTCGCCATTCAAATACTTGACTATCTGATGTCTATGTTAAGTTAGAAAACACTCACCATTCAAATACTTGACTATCTGATGTCTATGTTAAGTTAGAAAACACTCACCATTCAAATACTTGGCTGTCTGATGTCTATGTTAAGTTAGAAAACACTCACCATTCAAATACTTGGCTGTCTGATGTCTATGTTAAGTTAGAAAACACTCACCATTCAAATACTTGACTATCTGATGTCTATGTTAAGTTAGAAAACACTCACCATTCAAATACTTGACTATCTGATGTCTATGTTAAGTTAGAAAACACTCACCATTCAAATACTTGGCTGTCTGATGTCTATGTTAAGTTAGAAAACACTCACCATTCAAATACTTGACTATCTGATGTCTATGTTAAGTTAGAAAACACTCACCATTCAAATACTTGACTATCTGATGTCTATGTTAAGTTAGAAAACACTCACCATTCAAATACTTGGCTGTCTGATGTCTATGTTAACTTAGAAAACACTCGCCATTCAAATACTTGGCTGTCTGATGTCTATGTTAAGTTAGAAAACACTCACCATTCAAATACTTGGCTGTCTGATGTCTATGTTAAGTTAGAAAACACTCACCATTCAAATACTTGGCTGTCTGATGTCTATGTAACAAAGTCATGTATGAGCCATCATGCACACGATAAAAAGAAAGTGTGTTCAGACGCCGCCAGCCATCTTTGTTGTGAGATGCTATGTCTGTGTCTGTTAACAGCAGTGGACCTGTCGGCCCATTGCGCCACTCTGAGGAATTGGAATTGTTAAAACAATTACAAATATTATTTGTTAAAATATTTCAACACAGAAGCAACAAATAATATGTTGCACGATTAGTCACAGGTATTGTTTCAATGTGGAGCATTTGTTATCACAACGACAATTTCAAATTTAACGTGGACTTTTTGTTTGCATAAAACCTGCTGGAAACATCTAATTGCTAATGCCTCACTATATATGAGGAGTTTTTACAATTGTTTATGCTATATTTTACCCTCGCTGGCTTTGAACTCAAGCGTAGTCCATACATACTACTTCTAGTAGTGCCCGACTGAATTTTGCGTGTGGATTAACTTTCTCTATTAACAGTGTCCCTCACCATAAGGTGAACCCACTCCGACTTCAGAGGTGAATTGTTTATTATTTGTCGAATACATTATACAAAATGATTTTTTTTTCTTTGTTAACGTTACGGTCTTAGTTCATGGAAATGGAAAGAGTATGCACCTGACAAGATGCAGCGAATATGCCAGACAATAAATTGTGCAAACAAATAATTTTGACTTCTGTGTTTACATTCACAATGGAATACATTTTACAGAAGTTAAAATATTGTGTACACTTTAACAAAAATTTGTTATGTGTGAAAATCACCTTTTTAAAGCAAGTAAGTAACAATACAGAGTAACTAACGACAATTGCCTGAAAGAGGCTAATGAAACAAGAACATTAAATACAACAATAATAAAAAGACAAACAGCTTTCTTTGCTCATATGATGAGAAGAAAGGCATTGGAGAACATTGTGACCACTGAAAAGATCAAGGGGAAGAGAGGCAGAGGCAGACCAAGAGAAATGATGCTGGCTAGACTGAGACAGTGGCATGGAGGAATATCAGTGGCAGAGGTGAACCAGAACACCAAAGACAGAGATATGTAGAGAGACATGAACACCTACGCCAGTGGGTATGGCACTTGATGATGATGAAGTAACAGTAAAGAGCAGTTTTACAAACCTCAAGGAACATTGGGCAAACGGTGATGGACTTCTATTTTTATAGACCAATCATCACTATCATGCTGATCACTTCTATTTCGCCAAACACTTCTTGGAACCCATGTGACGCTTGGTCAACCCAGAATCCTGTCAATTTGCAATCATTCTAAACCACCATGAATTGGATCGAACCCAAGACTACCGATACCACAGGTGAGCGTCTAACTATTAGGCTTCCATGGCTGCCCATTTTTATAGTTATCATCATCATCATCATCTTCTTCCATTTTTGCCATCAAGCGTCGTGGGGAGGAATAATTGGCGCTCTAGCGCCTGATGGGTGACATTGAATAGTGTCATTCCGTGTGATTGTACAATGTCTTTGATGTCGTCAATCCAGTTTCTTCACGGCTTCCTCTTGCTCTCGTCGCAGATGATCTTTGATGTAAGGCCAGTGATGATAGTTGATGGTGTTTCACTCTAACGAGATGGCCAAACCATTTAATCTTCTGTCTTTCAATAAATGTGGCATAAAATGTTGATCCCACAGTCTGTTTGATAACAGTATTTGTTACTCGTATTCGGATTGTTAAGTTAGCAGCTCTCCTCAGTCATCTCATCTCACAGGTGTTGATTTTGCGAAAATGTGATTTGGATAAAGTCCAAGTTTGAGATTGGTAGCATAGGGTTGGTGTGAATATGCTGTTTATTATCTGTCGTTTTGTGGACATGAGTATATTTGGATGTTTAAGAAACGGTGATAATTGATATGTAAGTGCGCTAGCTTTTTATACACCTGATTTTGATTTCTCTGTCCAATCTGCCATCTTCTGTGATCATACTTCCAAGATATTTCAATTCTTTAACTTGTTTCATTTTTATAGTGCTCCAATCAAATTCCAGTAAATAAACTTTCCTCTTGTCTCTCCTGTTGTAGCATAGGTCCCCCAATCAACTTGTGCCAAACCCTATATAGACTTGTTCATGATTGGTTTAATTTTGCAGCAAAAGCTCTGAGGCAGCCAAAAACAAAGTTGCTTAAAAGTCGACAGGGTCAACTTCAATGCACCGGGTTGTTATCCCATATGGCTTGGTCTCTTTCCACAGCGCAGAAAGCGTCACACAAAGCACAAACTCCGTAGCCCCAGCAATGACCCACAGGAGTCTCAGAAATAAATGTACTCATGAACCGAAGGACACAACCCGGATTTGAACCCACAACCTTCAAAGCCCAAGGCAGACGGCTTGACCACTTCGCCACGGAGACTCCCGTCTGAAGCAGCCAATCTCAACTGAATAAACTGTGGAGTGGGACAGATAGAACTACAAAAATTAGATTTTTAAGAGCCTGCAGTTATATGCCTGGGAAGAGAGGAAGAGGAAGGCCAAAGGGAAGATGGGTGCAGGATGTGGCAGATGATCTCCAGATGAGTGTATACGATGTGGGACATCTTGCTTATGTTCAAGAAGTTTTCCCGGAAGGTTGTTATGGAAGCGAGGTTCTGCAAAGGACATGAATGAATCCCACGTGAGCCCTCCATAGCCACACCTTACGACATACATGATAGGTTACAGTGTTACTATGCTTTTTTTTTCTGTTTTCCACACGGGCAGCATTGAGAAACAACATGCTTATATGCCAAAGTTGCACGTTTTTTTCTCCTGTTTACTTGCTTTGAACTCAAGTGTAGTTCGTACATGTGTTACTGCTTCTAGTTCACTGGACTCATTTCTAGATGTGGATTAGCTTTCATATTATCAATGTCCCTTCCCATCAAGCGGACCCACTCTTCTTCTGATGTACTTGTAATTTACGCCCCCAAGCCAAGGACGAGAAGTAAACACCTTAGCCCAGCTGACTGGTGTAGGGGTTGAACCTGCCAACTCAGCATCAGCACACTGGAAGTTTAAGAGTGCCACGAAGTGATTGCTGTAAAGGCTACTGATGCGTCTAGGGTTCACCATAATATGAATTTTATTATGTGATACATCAGACACAATAAACAATGCTTTGAATTTACCTTCTTCATTCCAAAGTTTCATCCGTTGCCGTTCTGACTTCTCAATAAATTTCTTCCTTCAACTGAGTGTGATAGCTGTTGAATTTCATCACTCGATTTCATCATGCGATTAAATAGTAGTTGAACAGTTCTTTGAATTAAAATTGTAAGATCTTCATACTTTCCGGATGTTTTGTGTACTGCTCAGAATTGGCTATTTGGTTCGAGACTACATCACCAAAATCAATTATATATACTGACGTAATCGATCTTTTATGATGACGACCTTGGCCTTCTCAAGTATATGGCTCGATTCGTTAGATTACTGCAACAATGTCATAAATTGATAATAAATCTCGAGTTCAGTTAATAGTTATGTAATAACTACCGGTACGAATCCCCATTGCCACGAAGTGATTGCTGTAAAGGCTACTGATGCGTCTAGGGTTCACCATAATATGAATAATACTTGAATACCTTTTAGTTCTCCGTGCAGACCAAAAACAGCCACTGGAATAAAACTCCACAACGACTTTCCTCTCGGACATTGACTTTAATCTGTCGACTCAATTACTCAATCGCTCCACAGAAACTTCCGAACACACACACTGGATTAACACAAAGAGCGGCATAACGGACTGTTAGCCATGCTCTATACGACATGCCTCGTCCGAGCTGGACGGTAGGCCATATCCCACTGATCTCTAAGTGACGTTTTTGTGTCGCTTTCGCGCTTGCACCAAAACCGTCTTGCACATTTTCCCAATCTTCTTCAACTCATGTTGTGCAAACTGTGTCTCTCCTTTCATAGCCTGGTTTAGGTTATGGCAAAGAGCATGCGCTTGTATCCATTCAGCCATGCTGACCTCTAAAGTTCAAAATAGACCTGGGCTAGGATTGATCCAGCATAAAACAGGTCACAGGAAATGTCCAGGGAAATAAGATGGTCAGTGTGATATTGACCACACCCCTCCTGGAGTGCCTGTGGGTCTAAACAAATATGGACCTAGCACCATATACCCAATACAGGCATGTACAAGGGTTCTTTACTTACATGTAAAACATTTGGTTTATTACATTATAACATAATTCTGAATTCACACTGTAAAGGTTTACAAAATAACCATACCACTTCATGTTTCTTATTTATTAATATCTTGCTAGCTTTGCAACATATGGTGTCTACAATTCAGCCCAGGCTTTGTGCTACGAAGCGGTATAACTCCATTCCTGGTCTGTATGTAGTTAATATACCATGTTTGAAACACCATGTAACAGATTATTGTCTGTCAAGGCGGAAAGGTGCCATTTCACATTAGCTTTATTCTTGCTTGTTTCTGAAAATATTCTAAATGTTTGCTTTTGCCTCCGTATTTCATGTTTATTTTTTATCATTGTCAACGTCTGTATCCTTAGAACCCCCGGGAAGGTTAACCCGGTCAACAAATGCCCGCAGAAGTCGGATGTGTCGGCCTAACAGCGCAAGAACGCAGCTCTGCTGTAAACAGGCACAACGCAGTCACATCCGAAAAAAAATCCGGATGAACGAAGAAGAAGAAGTATCCTTAGAACACAAAAGATTGCTAGCACAGATTATAAAACCAGACAGTCTTACCAAGTTCAAGGTCTCTGACATGAGGCCTCTGTGAAAATGGAATATTCTTGAATATGTGGTCGAGGATTTTCTCCTTTGCTTGTGTGATGGTATCACAGTCTAGCATACGGACTTGCACTATCTCTCCACCACTTTCTACATTCAAAGTCTGAAATCCCATAAGAAATGATAATTAATTGAGAGAGTTGCATAAGCAATTATCATTAACTGAAAGAAGGAAAAAGAAAGAAAAGGAGAAAGAAAGAAAGAAAGAAAGAAAGAAAGAAAGAAAGAGCAGGCCTGTGACTAGAGAGAGAGAGAAAGAGAGAGAAAGAGAGAGAAAGAGAGAGAGAGAAGGCCCATGTCGAGACCTTCATCAAACCATCATGCAAAATTTGGTTTTGAGCAGACATTGCATTTTTTAAATAATCGCCTGGCTAACTTGCGTCTCCTGGGAAGGCGTGCATGGAATATTGTTTTTTGGTTTTTTGTTTGCCACACTTATCACAGGAACGTTGAAATTTCTAAAGCATAGTGTGACTGCTTATGTTTTAAAATGTCACGGTTCCATAATATTGTGCTTTAATGTAGTTACTTTAGTGTCATTTTCATTGTTTGTGTGTGTTGTGGATTGCTTCTTGTTGATTGCTTATGGAGGTTTATCGCTTGTTGCTTACATTGCTTATGAAGGCGTGTTGCTTACATTGCTTATGAAGGCGTGTCGCTTACACTGCTTATGAAGGCTTGTTTACATTGTTTATGAAGGCTTGCTTACAAAGGTTTGTCGCTGAAATTTCCACAGCTTTACTGCAGTTAAACTCATTTCATTACAGAGCTGCAGGAAGGCAAAGAATCAGGAGGACAGACTATATCAAGTATATACAACACACAAACAAACCCAACATAGCCCAGGTGACACATTCGAGTCAAGATCAAAAACTGGAACTTCCTCCCCACACTTAACAGCAAATACGAACCAGTTTTAGTTATCATCCACACACAGACAGATCATGGACAGAGACAAACATGTTCAACTTACAATAATTTTAGGCTCAATTTTCTCCCTCAGTAACGTATCCTCTGAGAGAGAGTAGCGGGCATCCCCAGTGACTGCATCAACTGGCCCCTTCTCTGCTTGAAGTTTGATGGCTTTGTACAACATAAACAGGGATGCCCCTGCATAGTCCTGTCAGGGTACAATAGATGATCATAGTTATAGTACAAATAAGTAAACAAAGGACCCTTTTCACATGCTTTAAACCAGTAGTTCTCAACTGGTGGGGAATTCCCCCCTAGGGGGGAATTTTAGAGCTTCCAGGGGGGAATTACAATTATTTCAAGATCGCGTTAATGCAAGAACTGATTACTTGATATTGTTTGTCTCTCCATACTTTACAGTTCTGTACTTCTCGCCCATCTGAAATTCGTTTTATAACGTAAGTAGGCTCACAAATCATGTTTTTGTAGACGCCTAGACTTGTTCTAGTATGTGTTATTAAAGTTAGCTTCCATTATTACGTATACTGTGTAGGGTTGGAGTGGAGAGAAAATAGGAAAGGAGGGGGAATGACATTCTAAACATATGGTGAAGGGGTGCATGGGCCAAAAAAGGTTGAGAACCACTGCTTTAAACCATAATTTTTACAGACCAATCAGCTCTCCCTGCCAGATGTGGTCAATATTACGCCAGCCACTTTCAGCTCTCCCTGTCAGATGTGGTAAATATTATGCCAGCCACTTTCAGCTCTCCCTGCCAGATGTGGTCAATAGTACGCCAGCCACTTTTACATCCCAAGACATTTCCGAGTACCCGTTTGAGGCTGGATCAACCTGGGAGGATTATTACAGTCTTCTGTCAATGTAGTGGGGGAGGCAGTGGCCCAGTGGCTAAACACTTACCTGTCGGCCCTGTGGTCATGGGTTTCATCTGCGTTCGGGCAGATTCACAATTTTAAAATCGACCTGTCCTCCCAGGTCGACACAACCTAAAATGGGTGCCAGAAAATATCTTGGGAAATAAAAGTGGCTGCCATGATACTGACCACATCAGACATCAAGTTCAGGTTGGTCAACAAAATGTATGCACCATATGCCCAATGTGGTAAAATCGTATTTTGTAATGATGCAGATAGCATTTTATCGATTTATTTATCACATGATTAGATTTAATAAAAGTAAATTTACTATCTGAAATAACAATATATTATTTTTTCTAAACAGGATGTAACTTTGTTTTTTCTTAATTTACATTTTCTTCTTCTGCCCTTTATTTTTAATGGGAGCAGAGGCATTCAACCATGCTGTCTTATCTTTTACTGTCTCCTGTAGCTCAACCACCATCCATCAAGCCCTCCTATCCTTTACCTCTTGCAGTTCCTGTCATGTCAGCATGCTTTGTGAATCTGTTACAATCACCACATTTGTATACAGTTTGTTCTCCAACCAGCGGAAAGCTACAGTAACTGCCTCCACCTCCATTCTTTAACTTGAGGTTGTGGTGTCATATGCCAAACTCTTTGACTAAACATTGGCCATTCCAGAGAAATGACTGTTTAGCTAGGCTAATAACAGGTTTTTCTCAAGGTGCGCCCTATTAAGAACAATGATTATTTCTTGCCTCTTGATTCAGCGGAATATGTTTAGTTCTCAACATGAGCTCCACACTGGTGATTTAGTCCTATTCTGCAGACATCACTAATGAGTGTTTGTAGTTTT
The DNA here is from genome assembly GCA_963921405.1 of Cepaea hortensis. NCBI lineage: Eukaryota > Metazoa > Mollusca > Gastropoda > Stylommatophora > Helicidae > Cepaea > Cepaea hortensis. Next base: position 92,173,683 of record OY992887.1, read on the forward strand.
ATTAGTAAATTTTTTTGTTCTTCTCAATGTTTATGATGACCCAGAGGAAATGTCAGACCTGTGCAGGGTCATAACATTTGATTGGGAATGCAGGGATTGGATAGCAGGCAGCACTGGTTGGGAGGTGCAATAACTGTGACGAAACGGATAAAGAACGGCAGATCTCTGCATAATATCCCTTTGAAGGGAGTGCGATGCGTTGTTCTCCCTTGAATTAATATAAATTAATAGGGGATTCCCCATCAAAAAATAGTGCGGGGAGGAGCTATTCTAGTTATTTATAGAAAATCTAGAATGTTCCCTCAAGTGCGTACGTGGTAGAGATCTCTAGGTTCACGAGTGCTTCATGCAGCACGGGGTGGGGGAACTTATCGTGACTCTGGTTTTCTTCATGAATCATGAAAGTCACGCGGCCCGTGTAGGCGAGGGGAAGGCGCACTGACTTTGTCGTGAGCAGTCGCCCACCAAACCTCAGCGTAGACAGATCGCAGCCAAGAGGCTGATGTAAGTTTGATGTCAATATTCGCGGCCAGTGCGGACATCTACAGTCAAGGTTGTGATTCTTCAATCACAGGTTAGTTGAGTACTTATTCTATGATTTAATTGTTGTCGTAATGCCGTGCTGAGTTCCCGGAATGAATTAATTGCCATCGCAAAATTGAGTTGTCGCGTAGAGTTATCCGTTACAGTTGGCGGTTGCATTTTTAAGTAGGCTTTATCGATCAGCAATGTAATGTGTTACCTGACGGAACAAGCCGTGTTCCACCGCGAGTGGTGTGTAAATAAAATAGGCCGAACGATGTGCTTTACAGTGTGTAGCAGTTACGGGTTTGGTTTATTCATTACGCAGGCAAGGCGACAGTTTGTCCGTCATGACATCAACATGCTAGACGCTGTAAATGATAAGGTAGAGCTTATTATTAGAGATGTGTAATGTGCTTCGTGACATTAGAATGGTAACGTAATTGTTCTATCAGTGATGGTGATGTTTCGAGGAATCAAGGTGAAATCAGCAGTGGTGTATTTGCTGTGTGCAGATAGCACTGTTATTCCGCGTAAGCCGAATGGCGTTGCATCGGTAGGATAACAATTGATAAGAAGTATTCATGATACTATTGTTACTGCTTGTTGTCATGTCCGTCCGCAAGGATGACCGTGCGTGTTCCATCTTACGTTTGTCTAGGCAGCGGGAGGTAGGCCGGTACCCCCAACCCGATCGGTAATAGGTCCGACCCAATGCAATCGTGCATATCCGATGGATGAACATACCCGATCGAGGGTGATGCGGCGCTCCGTAATTCGAGGCCGAGGTGTCTAGATAGATCGAGGTTTGAACCTAACCGTTTCTGTCTCTAATATTCTACTCTTCTGGAACCCTGACTCGGTTCATGGAGTACTTGGAGTACTGCCGTGAGGTAGTAGTTGGGAGGGGCATAACCCCCCCAAAAAAAGGTGGAGCCAGAGTTTGGTAGTGGAGTCTGGAGGTTTGCTACATTGGATGACGTGACTTAAGTCGTCACGGGACAAGGTACACGAGACCCACAGTAGCTGTGGGAAAGTGTAATGGTGGATGGCCACCACAGCTGTGCTCGACCGGCACAGGGATGACTGACCTGAAAGATAGTCAGTGAATACAAGGGCAACTCAGGATCTGGGGCAGGGATCCCAGACCTGACACTATGGCTGTGATATGATTTTGTTAGTTAAGTGTAACAAGTCATGAGTTCTCCTTAGTTAATGCTATAGTAGGGAATTATCAGGAGTATAATTCATTATGGACATATAGTTATTAATGTGTGTAATTCATCAGTCCATAGGTGAAGGGATTGATGAATTGATGAGTCTGTCAGGAAGGAGATGTCCGGCTGGACACCTTCTCAATACAGTAATCCCTACACTGAAAGGAAAGTAAGTGTATATGTTGATTGAGGATGGGAGATGGAACCGGATTGGACTGGCACCAGGCGAAGGATGCTTGACAGAGTCATACAGTCGACTCTGGTGCTAGGGGTTATATGTAGCCCAGAAGTGTTACTTGACTGAACAGGTGTGCTATTGCTTTTTCTACCATCATTATGCCTATATATTATAGTGACTAAGTAGATCTATGATGTGATGATTTCATACTCATGTTGGTAGACATGAGGAATGTCTGAGAGGCAGGTGACAGGGTGGAGATGCTGGTAGTCTTTGTTGTAGTTGAGTACTCACACCAACCTCTCCGTGTTTCAGGATCTGTTATTACTATACAGAAGAAGATTCAAGAGCTGCACCATGAGCTCTATGGGCCCACTCATTCCAGGGCCTATCCAGAAGTTGATTGAGGCCATACTGGGAGTGGTTGTCTGATTCTGGAAGATCAATGTTGGAAGGAGCTGAGTGCTGAATAAGTCGGTAGGTCTAGGTTAGGACCTCCGTCAAGAGTCCGACGAGTGTCATCCGATCCTGAGAGGATCCAACACTGAAACGTCTGGTGATTCTGGCCAGTGAAGCACTGGTGACATTCAACCTCTGTGTAAACCTTGGTAATTGCAAGGTAGTGACCTTTCAAGTTGAGCAGAGTGATCATTGTTACCGGTCACCATGACCTGTGTTATATGCTTCTGGCCCGGCTGGGTTATGGGACACCATGTATCAGTTGATGCTTAAATAGTGTTTTTACATTGGTTAACTTTATGAAGCCAACATGTGGTCCAGTGAACTAGGACATTGATTACAACATTGGTGGAAACACCAGAGTGAAATGTTTAAGGTAGGGAGCTACCTCATGCCAACGTGATGAACTGTTGACAATGTTTGTGAAGGTAGGGAGCTACCTCATGCGATCGTGAAGAACTGTTGACAGTGTATGCTAGGTTGTGATTACTACCTATTGATCAGGGTAGTTACATGATACTGTGTGAAGATCTATTTGTCCAAGGACATGGAAATAAGGTGAAGTGTTTAGTCACCTGATAGACTTTACCAGTGACAATGGTGTGTTCGGGTGGAGCAACCGCTTATTGTGTAGGTGACATATCAGTGTGTGGGTCACTGATGAGATAGAAGAGTGACCTGGCTCTTGTGTATTTTGAGACGGCGCTACATGTATTTTTTCTGCAAGTGGGAGACCGCTAATGTTATAGGGTCGGCCCAGACTTCATCAGGAGTGTGACGAGTGAAATAGTACGACAGCAAGGAAGGATCCTTGTTCATCAGTGCAGTGTCAGTCAGGCAGTGGTACTGCGCTTGATCAGCCCTTGCTTGGTTCTCTGGGTGAAGAGGGAACTTTGGAGAGGCAGCAGACCTTGGAGTTCCAGTCCACTGGAGGAGCCTGGGTGAGTCGCTACCACGACTGGACAACCGCACGAGCTATCGTCCGCCTCCATGATGAATACTCATCTGCGTCTTTGATCTTGTACATAGTTCTTCTAGTCTGGCTTTCAGCCATCCTTCTCTGTGTTGTGGTTGACGTAGTTCAGAATTAAATTTTTGTTCTCTTAGCTATGACTTTGTGCAGTGATATGACTGGTGTCTGGTCCGAGCCCCCTTGGGGTTTGGAACCCTAGGTGAGGGAGGGAAGGTTAAGCTGTCCCGGCTTGTGTGGGGCCTGGTAGATGTAGAGTGCTATTGAGGAGGTTGGAGCAAAGGCAGGGGATAGTATCTATCGTGGCAAACCAGACCAAGCCCCGGCGGTCTTGTCACAATAACTGATCCACTATTGGATAGCAGACCGTACTGAATGGGAGGTGCAACAACTGATCCACTATTGGATAGCAGGCAGCACTGGATGGGAGGTGCAACAAATGATCCACTATCGGATAGCAAGCAGCACTGGATGGGAGGTGCAACAAATGATCCACTATTGGATAGCAGGCAGCACTGGATGGGAGGTGCAACAACTGATCCACTATTGGATAGCAGGCAGCACTGGATGGGAGGTGCAACAACTGATCCACTATTTAGAAATAGACAGCTTTGCATTGCTTCTGAGAGTATGAGGCTTCGGTCGCTCAGAAAGCAATGGCAAACTACTGAACTAAATTGCCTAGTAAATCACAAACAGCCAATAAATGGGATTGACTGCAACGTTCTGTAAAGGAAATGCAACTAGCTTCTCTGTTCCATTAACTTTGTCTTTATATATGATTCTATATCTCGAAGTGGAGTTCCACCATGGAAAACCAGATTAATGTTTTCATTCACCTACATAATTTTGTAAAATGAAATCAGTGTTTTATGAACTTGAACTTAGACTTAATGGGGATGTTATGAACTGCAACTCTCTACTGTCTTGATTGAGCTAAATAATATAGAAGTCTGAGTGCAATCAATGAACAAGAATGAGCAGATAACTCTCCAGAAACTTACCCTGAGATACTTATATAAACAGACGGACAGCCAGTTTGTCAGTAGTTTCTCTACCACCGACTCTGACCTGTTAAAGAAAACAATACATCAGTTTATGATCATTTTTAAATGTTACAGACAATGAGGACAATAACAGGATCATACTAATATGACAACACCTTCTCAACATTTTAGTCCAACTGACTGTGTAGTGGTTGAACCCGCTACCTCATCATCAGCATACCGGAAGTTTAAAAGCAAGTGCTCTTCCCCATTCGGCCATCTTGATCTACACAGAACTTATCTTTTTTTCCTTCCTTCATTTTCTGACCTTCACCCCTTATTAGAGCTAAAGCCCTTGACCAACTAGCCAAGCCATCCCGGCTTCTGCTGTTTTCTGCAGCTTGTTCCATGTGGACATGACAGCCCTTTGTTCCCCCTACCTGTAGACTTCTTCATGGGTGGTTGGGTTTGGCAGATAATTTTATACGAGATGGAGTAGCCGCCCTCCTTAGTTGCCTCTTATGGCATGCAAGGTAGGTCACAGTGTTACTATTCTTGGCTGTTCATAAGTGTCTCAGTAACACACAGGCGATGATGAAACTTATTTTAATTTTTGTAAAACATAAACAAACCATAAACAAAATATTGCACGATTTATTGCCTGGCATATTTCGCTGCATCTCTTCAGGTGCATACTGCAGAGTTATATATCATTTAAAGTAAATAAATGAATACTTTGGCTGAAATATTAAGTGCATAGTCACGGATATTGTTTGAAGGTGGAGAACGTTACCCCCACGGAAGTCTAAGATTTAACAGGAGGAAGTCCTTCTGTGTACATAGCAACATCTAAAATCACAATTTAAAAAAAATAAACATACCAGCCAATTAAATGAGACACAATCAGCACACAAGCAAATGAACTGTACATAAATGTAGAAACCATTGCAATCATTCAATGTACTAAGACATCATTTCAAAAGTATAAAAGAAAGGAATAATTGTGATATCATAAGGTCAATTGCAATGCAGTTTTGTACATCCAACTTCAACAAGCATTTTCTCAGGTTTACTCCCCCTAGCTTTGATGACTGTCCCCCAGTCTACCTACAGGGCAGCAGGTTTGTGTCTCTCTTTGGACCTGATTCCTATCCCTTGGCCTGTCTGACATGGGAGACCCTACTAGTAGCTGCACTACCGTCGGCTTAGTTCTTGGGGGTCACTGGAACCTGAACACCCTATACCACTATATGGTGGGGACACAACAGAGAGGAAATGGAGAAATTTAGAATAATAAAATTATTTCACTTGTATGGTATAAACTAAATTATCAATTAAGAAACCCTTAGAGACCATTAAGACATTTTATAATGAAGCAATCACGTATTGTTTGTGGTTTCATGCGGATGATAGACCGGGCTAATGAAGACACCTCTTTTAGGAGTGTCTAGTTGGTCATGCGGCGAAGTACACTCTTTCCTGCAGCGAGGTGCCGTCGTCATTTGGAGTTGACAAGTTCATACTGTGTCCTCTAGTCTCTACTTCCTTCTTCTACTTATGTGAGTGTCAAACAATACATGTGTGTTTACTAGTATAAACTAAACTAAGCATGAACAGTCACAGAGCTTTCGTACTAAACAAAGCATGAACAGTCACAGAGCTTTCGTACTAAACAAAGCATGAACAGTCACAGAGCTTTCGTACTAAACAAAGCATGAACAGTCACAGAGCTTTCGTACTAAACAAAGCATGAACAGTCACAGAGCTTTTGTAAATAACTCGCACAGAAAAAGTTTAGAAAGACAAAATGAATAAATACCTTCTAAGCATAAGCTTGGGATGTCTGCCGTCGACAGACTTGTGAACTAGATCTACCAGGAGGCACTTGAGAATTCTGGGAAGAAGTTTACAAATAAAGACATTATTAACTAGTCAACATATGTAGCTACCACGTATCGATATGTGTCAACAACTGGACTGCTGCAGAGAAACCTGGAAAGAAGTTGTAAAATAATTACACTATTTATCTGTTGACCTCATACTTATATATGTCAGCAACTTTATTGCATTTGAGAATTCTGAAAAGAAGTTGTGAAATAATTACAATATTTATCTGTCTAGATATATAGTTACCAAGTAAATGAAATGTAAGTGACTGAAATACAAGCCACTGAAATTTAAACAGTAGAAACCAACCTGCAGCAAAAATAAATGATTATTGCAAAAATAAATTATTATTAGCATACAAATTATTCTGGCACATGCTCCTTGCTTTACCCCCCCCCCCCCCCCCCCCCCAACATTCACCCACACCCCACTCCCCCCTTCATTCATATTTGTTTAGCAATTGCAGACATGGTAATCAGTATGTATATTATGATGTAGAACTATTCTGCAGTGGATCCCATTAATATGTGATATATCAGGAAAGAAGAGGGTTGACAAATTAGACACAGAAGGCCAGGGACATTTACATGTTACCAACATAAAAATCTAATAAAATCTCCTGTCGACTATTTTCTATTAGGCAGGTCTGGACAAGTATCTATTTTATGACTCAGAACAGGACACACTAGAGAGTCGACAGCCTCATGCACACACAGTTAACGACAGGTTCTAAGACAATGAATACATGTCGGTAAGTATCTATTGTAGAATATATATTACATATACAATAACATTATATCAAATACAGATAAAACAAGTCTATCTTTGGCAAGATGAAACAACCCTAGAAGACAAAACCATCAGAACCCCGCAGGATCTGCAGAGGATAGTGGAGTTCAGGCAGGAGACAAACTTGCAAGTTGATTCCAGATGAATAAGGAGGAGGAGGAGGAGGAGGAGGAGGAGGAGGAGGAGGAGGAGGAGGAGGAGGAGGAGGAGGAGGAGGAGGAGGAGGAGGAGGAGGAGGAGGAGTAGATTAATAACAACAAACACAAGAACACAACAAATAGAAGGAGAAAAAGAAGAAGATGAAGAAGAAGAAGAACAACAGCAAGCAGAAGAAGACTCACTCTGTGGCATACTCCATGTTATTAAGATAAACAATCATCAACAGCGATGCTACATTGGCTCTGGTGAAGAAGACAAATTTTTACATGTTAAATATACAAAGCAAAATTGATTACAAATTACATGAATTCTTTCTTATAAGAAAGCTCCAACAACAACCTCCACCTCTAAGGTTGTGGCTCAACCTGCAGCAAAGAAAACAGGTTCGTCAGACAGTCGTTCACAGAAATCATCTCATCCTCCCAAAAATGTAGCCAAAGTAACCAAAGATTCCAGCTCTTCAGACTCAAGTCTTCACACTTATGCTAAATTATACCCAATTGTGAAAATTCTTAACTAAAAATTGAGCCTATTTCAGAATTTGTGTTATTCATAATAATCATCGGGAATTCAAAACAATATATTCCCTTAGTGAAGTTAAACACAGTAGAAACAAAAACAATGTTGCATGATTTATTGCCTGGCATATTTTGCTGCATCTCATCAGGTGCATACTGTAGAGTTATATATCATACGAAATAAATAAATAAATTATACTTTGGCTACATAGTCACTGATATTGTTTGAATGTAGAGCATGTGTTATCCCCACAGTAAACGCAAATTTAAAATGAAATCTTTCCGTTTGCACAAAATTGGTTGAAACCACCTACTTGCTAGAAAAAAAAGGGTAATAGAAATAGCGGGAGACTTGAAGATATATAGAGCAGATAATTAGAATCAGAGATGAGCAACATAGGCAGGACATGGAAGGAGCTGCAGCACTCAGCAAAGGACAGATAGGCGTAGCATGATTTGGTTAAAGACTGGTGGATCAACTTCATTGGACCAGATTTTTTTTGTTTGCACTTGCTCGCTTTGTAGTCCATACACACTACTCCTAGTAGTGCTGGACTGAATTTTGTGTGTGGATTAGCTTTACCTATTTACAGTGTCCCTCACCATCTGGCGAACCCACTTTGACTTCAGAGGTACTTGAAATTTACGTCCCCAGGTCAAGGACGATAGGACACCATTTTTAGTCCAACTGTCCAGTGTAAGGGTTGAACCCCTTACCTCAGCATCAGCACACCGGATGTTTAAGAACATGTGTTCTTATCCATTCAGCCATGCTGACCTATGCACCAGGTTTGACCCCATCTGACTCAGTCTCTCTCTGCAGAATGGCAAGCAGCCCGCCTGTCTAGAGCATTGCACAAAGTAAGGACTCTGTAGCTCCAGTCATGATGCCCAGGAGTCTCCAGAAAAATTTCACCTGTGGTCTGAATGGCATCATCATCATCATGTTCCATGCCAATAAGCGCAAGCGGTCATGTTTCGCCATCTCACAAGATCATCAGAGTCGTGGATCGGCTCAGTGTTCTTGTCTCGACATACCAAGTGGCTAAGCTATCCAGGTATTTACTTCTCTGCCTTCCCCTTGTTCTCTTCCTCTCAATTTTGCCTGCTGTCACCAAGTTCTCCAATTTATTTCTTCTCATAACATGTCCAAAAATCTTGACTATCTACGTCTAGTTTCTCTAATCAGTTTACGGTTTTCATTGGTTTCTTGTAGGACTTAGTGTCAGACCGACACAACCTGAAACCGCACCCATAATCTTCATAGCGCAAAACTTATGGCAATGAGTAGCTTCAGGACTTATGGCAATGAGTAGGTTCAGGGCTTATGACAATGAGTCGGTTCAGGGCTTATGACAATGAGTCGGTTCAGGGTTTAAGGCAATGAGTAGGTTCAGGACTTATTGCAATGAGTAGATTCATGGCTTATGGCAATGAGTAGGTTCAGGGCTTAAGGCAATAAGTAGGTTCAGGACTTATGGCAATGAGTCGGTTCAGGACTTAAGGCAATGAGTAGGTTCAAGACTTATTGCAATGAATAGATTCATGGCTTATGGCAATGAGTAGGTTCAGGGCTTAAGGCAATAAGTAGGTTCAGGACTTATGGCAATGAGCAGGTTCAGGGTTGATGACAATGAGTAGGTTCAGGGCTTATTGCCATGAGTAGATTCAGGGCTTATGGCAATGAGTAGGTTCAGGGCTTATGGCAATAAGTAGGTTCAGGACTTATGGCAGTGAGTAGGTTTAGGACTGAAGGCAATGAGTGGGTTCAAGGTTTATGGCAATGAGTAGGTTGAGGGTTTATACTCCACGGGAAGATGAAAGGTGTACTAAGAATCAGACACTGACTGCTTTGGTGACTCAAGTATATGCTAGCCACCTTAAATGTGGAGTTTTGTAAAAGTGGCTTGCCATGAATGATGGCTGACCTCATGGAAACAATTGCCTCAAATACTGACCTTCTGTCCTTTAAATGTTATTATTATAGCATTTACTTTGTTGTTGTTGTTGTGTATATCCTTTTTTACAGGACATCGCAGTCAACACAAGCATTTCTGCCGCTGTAATCTCTTGGCAAGTTTACATTCAGTAGTTTGCCATTGCTTTCTGAACGACCGGCACCAATACCAACGCAACGTGGTCTGATACCAAATCGCGCACAGCTGTGTTTTGTTTTTGGTTTGCCATCTATTTCACTTGTTAACCTTTCAGTCTTTAAATGTTAACATTACAGCATTTGTCACACATCTATTTCACTTGTTAACATTTCAGTCTTTAAATGTTAACAATACAGCATTTACCACACATCTATTTCACTTGTTAACATTTCAGTCTTTAAATATTAACATTACAGCATTTACCACACACCTAATTCACTTGTCAACCTTTCAGTCTTTAAATGTTAACATTATGGCATTGACCATACACCAACTGGTTAACACATCACAATTCAATGCATACCTATCTCGTATGCTGAAAGCCCGCTGATCCTCCAAAGTACGGATGAAAGTTACCAAAAATAGCTTCTTACTTAAAAGTTGATGAAACAGTTGAAGACCGTGATCAGAAAACTGAAAACGGCCGTTCTTTTGCTGAAACGGACAAAGCAGGTAACAAAATACAGATGTAAATCACGCACAAGCAAATGTCAATTATTTTGAATTCATCATGTTGCAGGTTCTTTGCAGAATATCTCTCTCATCATGGCATGTCAAAAAGCCTCTAGATTTCTGGCCATTTCTCCTGCCTCGTGCCAAAGGTTTTGGCAATATCCTGTGTCCCTCCTTGTGTTGGTAGACCTCTTCCTCTTCTTCCAGAAATTGTGCCTTCCAACACTGTTCTTTCCAAGCCACCAAGACGTTTAATATAGCCAATATATTATTACAGTTTCTGAGACATGATACTATGAGGGGGCTTCAAATGAAAACTTCAAATGTGATTGTGCATGCGTATGTGAATGTATTCTGAAAAAGTACAGAACAAATGTATCATTTTTCGATGTATTCACCACTGCATTCAATGCAAGTCCTCCAGCGCTGATAATGTGATTGGAATCCTGTAGAAAAAAATTCTCTTGGTTGCGTGCGTAACCACTCATGACCGCCTGCTGTACTTCTTCATCAGTTTTGAAACTTCCTACTCCCCTCATACACTTGCTGGACTGACAGGCATGCATTACCATCATGGACCTTCTTTCGTCGAAGAATTTCTATAGGTTTTGCCCCTTCACTGATCAAAAAACGGATAACAGACAGCTGCTCCTCTTTGGCGCATATCAAAAGTGGGGCGGTAATTTTTAAAACTGTCCTGACATCAGTGTTCATCTGCATCGTGATGTCATATGCTTAACCCTCTTGACATCCTTAACAACAATATTGACTGGTTACAAGACAATGGTATGATTATTATAATTTCTATCACCCTTTAAGGTTTTTATGTGAAACCCCCTAGTATTTATGAGCGAGTTTTCTTCAATGTTCTGATCTTGTATAATTTCAGTATTTTTCTTCTTCTTGGCCCAGGATGTTCTAAGAACTTTCCTGTAACATATGAGCTCAAAATCCCAAATTTTCTTATTCAGTGATCAGAAAAGATGCATGTTCTCAACAATTTTACTTGAACTTCTTTGCTGGTTTTGTGCCATAAGTTCTGAATATTGTTTCATCTCTGCAGCGCTATGGCCAGCTTGCATCTAATTTCTTTTCATAAGTCCCCACTGTTGTTGTTTATGGAGCCAAGATGTTCAAAAATTTGTGACATGTTCAATTTCCTCATTGTTAATTGTCATATTTGATTGGAAAGTGATTTTTGCCCATGGACAATTAATTACATAATTAACCAACATGAGAAAACATGTATTTTAAATAGTGTAATTATTTCATTATTAGATTGTCTGACATTTCCAGGCGGATTTGCTGAAGATAATCGTTAATGGCAGAGCTACCTGTGATAGACCTTCCGAGGCACAGAATTACAGCCAGACGGTTGGTTATTGTTTACTGGTTAACAGATGAGGTATCATGGCACTTAATCATTATCATGTGCCATGCTGATAAGCAAGGACAGTCATGTTTTTCCATCTCACATGATCACCAGTCATGGATCACCCACGTCTTTTCCCCTCAATCTTGCAAGCTGTCACCAAGTTCTCTAGATTTTTTCTTCTCATAATGTGCCCAAACAATTTTGACTGCCTACATCTAATTTCTCTAATCAATTTACAGTTTTCATTTGCTTCTTGCAGGACTTGCTCATTTGTTTTTCTCATGGCACTTAGGACATGTAAAAAGATTAATTTGTCCTGAAGCAGTTTGGGTCTGTGATGAGATAACACCATCACGCTGTGTACGCCTGAGAACAAGGAGGAAGAGGTGGCCAATCATTCCCTCACATTGGCAAGCGACGAGCCCAGGCAACAAACTCGCATCTGACTGCTCATGATATTACTAGCACAGTTTGCTATCAACTTCGCTAGAGTGCCCATCAAATCACTAAGGGGGACACCTATAAACACACTTTCCCCCGCAGCAGATACTGTAGTGCATGGACACTATCCCTATGATACATTTGTTGGATAGATCATCTAACAAGTGTCCACAGTCGACACGTAGCACTAGCTTCACTGTTTATTTTATATTCCTTAAGTCTGCATAATGTTGTCTCAGTGTATGCTGTACCTTCCTCAAGCAAGGTGAGGAAAAGTTCTTAAGAGCTATATTGAGCCAATCCTGATGTATGGAAGAGAATCATGGAATATCAGCTGGCAAGGGAGGAATTATGTGGAGACAGAGGAGATGTGGTTTTATAAAGAATGATGAGAATACTGTGGACAGAAAGAAAGAGCAATGAAGATGTCTTGAAAGAAGTTGACTCACAAAAAAGAATAGGTTATTCACATCAGAAGAAAACAGTCCACATTTTTTGGGCATGTCATGAGAAGGGGAAAGCTGAAGTTTGTCACCAGAAAGGGAACGCTGAAGGGGAAAAGAGAAGATGCTGGACAGTTTAAGATCATGGAATGGAGGAATATCAGTATCAGAAATGATAGGCAGCACACAAGACAGAAGGCTGTGGACAAACATGATGACCAACGCTACACAATATGGACTAAAGGAAGCAAGCTGTATCATTACACAGGTCTTTCCCTGACTGCTTAGAATATTAAGATTTGGCCATTTACAAAAAGCCCAATAAAGGATCTCTATACTGGCACCTTACTGTCTTGACAGACGATAGTTTAGCACATTGTGCTTTAAAGAAACAGGCATAATAACTTTTCCATAGCACAAAATCTGGACTAAATGTAGAGACCATGTCTTGCCCATGCAGTGTGATCCCTCTCTCGTCCTGCCTCGTTTACCCCAGAAGAAAGATACCAATATATCTGGAAAAAGACAAGCTACAGAAGCTGCCAGATCAGCAATGCAATACCCTAAATGTCCGCCTGTTGGAGCTTCCATTTTCAACCAGTTGCTGATCAAGGTTTAATGACCTGGTCTGCCCTGACGTGAAATTTAATCATTAGGTTGCATTTCCTCACATTACGATAAGGCTTGTTGTCAGGGTGTTGAGGGGTAGCTACAGGACATATAGAGGACAAGGGACAGAATAGAGTTAGGACAACTAAGATAATGACATAGAGGTTATAGATAAGGACATCTAGAGTATAGCCGGTAGAGTAGAGACAGGACATAAGTCAGGACACCAGAGGGTCATAAGACAGGACATAAGTCAGGACACCAGAGGGTCATGAGACAGGACATCTACAGGACAGTAGATGAAGTGGAGACAGGATGTAGTAAGGGATACTATCGTGTATTCGACAGAGTAACGGTAGGACCAGACGGGGTGATACAAGGGGACCTGCGTTCACGGGACACTGCCCTGAACTGATGAGATGTCAGTACACCGATTGACCTATCCTAGCACGGACAGTATGCAGTACAACGTGACTGTTGAGATAGCACGGGGTTCACACAACGGCACAGGGTCTAGTGCAACTAGCCCAGTGGTTGAGCTGAGAATCGTGAGACGGGACTTGGGGACAGTTTCAGAGAGGACGTGTTTCTTTTGAGCAAATGCTTAATGATTGCGAGAGTACTAGTTTGAGTAGAGCGAGTATTGAAGTGTGGAACTATCGTGAGCTATTTGATTATGAAAGGCGGCATATGTATGTTCGTATGAGACTTACCGCCTGTATTTATTGTGTGATATCAGGTTCGCCTGGAAATAAATGATGGAAAATTACCATACGTTTTCTGTGAGTGCGTATGAAGAAGCTGAGTGCCTGTGAGTGAAGCGAAGACATTGACACTTGTACCCTCTCAACTGTGCACCTTCATCCAAAGCCGTTGGCACAATGTGGAGTGTCAGGTTTGGTGAGTGCCGCACAACATTCGGTGCTAACAGAAAGCAGGTAGTACCGCCTACTGTCATACAGCAGCTCAGTCACATCTGACTAAAATCTGACTAAATTATGCAGTTTAACTACTACATAAAACAGTACAAAAATAACCAGCCTTCACTTATGAAGATAACTTACTATGGGAGGATGAAGTATGATGTGATCTGTCATACCAGGAAACAGAACCTTGAATGTGTAACTGTGAAAGTCCCAGAAAGGAATGCCGCTAGAAACCAAATCACCCGTTAAATCCGTCATGTCTGTTTGTAGTTCTGCAAATGCTGAAACAAAAACATTGACAAAACAATGTTTGTACCCATTTTTGTGTGTAGTGCTTTTATTTTTGTAAAGAAGAAAGATACCTACGCTTTCTTTTTCTTCTATTTGGTAACTCCATTTATGGGTTCTAGATATGCCATCATTATCACGTGTTGTGCCAAATGGGGTAGGCTTCATGCATTTCTATAGATGTTAGTCCCTGGTGCCCTGGATCAATTCTATTGATGATATTCCTTCACAAATTTGTTGCAGTCCATCCAGCATAATTTCTCTCTGTCAGCTCCTGACTCTTCTACTGCTGATGTTTCCATTTGCCACAATGTTTTCCAATACCCTCTTCTCATTACATGACCAATGAACACTGTTTATCTCATTCTTATATTTGTATATAATCTTCTACTTTCATTAGATTGTCCAGGCAATTGTCAGTTACTCTTGCTGTACAAGGTATTCACAATAGTTAAAAATAATTTCATTAGCGCCTATAGTACCTTGTGGTGTGTAGGTCGGGGGGGGGGGGGGGGGGGGGGTGTTAAACCTGAGAAATTGAGGTCTGGCTAGTAGTCACCACAAACTGTGCCGGTTAGGGTTTCCTCCTGTGCCGGTTAGGGTTTCCTCCTGTGCCGGTTAGGGTTTCCTCCTGTGCCGGTTAGGGTTTCCTCCTGTGCCGGTTAGGGTTTCCTCCTGTGCCGGTTAGGGTTTCCTCACAACAGAAAAACAATCCACCACCTTACTGAGGATTCAAAGCGGAGTTTACCGAATGGGAGCCTGGCATTCTTGCCCCTGGGCCAGACACAACATAAATCTCAACTACCACATCTCCATTGACTCCAAGCACAACCTGATCTGTTCACATTCCATGATTGACCACCACACAGCAGAACAAGTTTTAAATAACACTTCAATGATCACTCTCTGTCTGACATTCAATTACAGTGAAAGGTTTTGTGGCTGATACAATTGTAGCCACAGTCTTCCATTGTCCTCTCCTTCAGCAAAATATGCACAACCAGCCTATTCATTTTTTTACACACAGTCCAGGATTTACTTTGCCTGCACCTTCAAAACCTGGCTTCACTGAACCCTGAAAGGTGAGTTTGCCTGATGGCGGGGAACACTGGTAATAGGAAAATCTAATCCACATGCAAAAATCAGTCCAGTGCACAACAAGTAGTAGCATATGTGCGGACTATGCCTGAGTTAAAAGTGAGCAACATACACAAAACAAAATAAAAACACATAATCAGACTGCTACTGGTACTATTAGTATTGGGACTCTTCACTGGCAGTTGAAGATGAGGATGAAGCATGTATGGGAATGTCCTGAGTGCTTTGATGTTGGTCCTTGACTCAACTCAACTTACTGACATTAATATCTACACAAACTTAGGAATTTGCTAACCTTGTTTGCATTCATTTCTAACATTGCTCTCCAGATTATCCAGCTGTATCTGCAGCTTCCTGTAGATTCTCTCAGCCTTGGTGCTCTGTCTGCGGTAGATGATGAGGATGAGGATAATGATGAGAAGCAGGAAACCTCCTCCGGCTGCAATCCCGGCAATTGCTTCTGCAGGAAAGGTGAAGGTCTCAGGAACATCATACTCAACACGACCAACGATAAACTCCAGGTTACTGATTTTTACCTGAAGTATAAAAAAATAAGTTAGTTGTATATGCATTACGAGACATTGCAGTAAACCCCAGCATTTTATGGCTGTTTATGATTTCCTGACAAGTTTACATTAAGTAGTTCGCTATTGCTTTCTGAACAATCAGCATTCATACCATTGTATGAAAACCAGCGTGAGGCTGCTCTCAAATCATGCGCAGCTGTGTTTCGAACGCTGTATGCGAGATTGAGAATTGCGTTCATAATCTATTCACTATGGCATCGGCTCCTGAAGAATAACAAATAAATAAAAACATAATCTCCATTAAAAATCTACTGGACAGAAGAGAGAACAAACAGATCTATCCAATGAGAACTCAATATCCCAGAAGATTTATTATTAAGATATACACAAAAGCGGAAAATAAAATATTTTGGACACTTAAGAACATGAAAGTCTGGAAAAGATCATTATGGAGAGAAGTGTGCAGGGAAAGTGGAAAAGAGGAAAACCACAACATAGATGGATACAAGATGCGATAGATAATTTACACATTATGGCAACACAGACAGGACATCTGGATAATGATAGAAGGCAATTTGCAAATACTTAAGGGGGGAATGTTCTGCACAGGACAATAAATCAATTCGCCAGTCAATCAATCAATCAATCAAGAACAGAAAGCACAAAACTATTATATTATTTAGCTCAGCATGTATGTGGTACCAGAATATTCAGTACATACTGATTGACGGTTAACATCTGTGGCCTGGTAAACAAGCTTAAAGCTGGTGAAATAGAGCTGAAAGCTAATGAAACTCATTTGAAAGCTAGTGAAACAGCTGAAAGCTGGTAAAACACAGTTGAAAGCTGGTGAAACACAGTTGAAAGCTGATGAAACACAGCTGAAAGCTAGTGAAACACAGGTGACACAGAAGCAGACTGCTTTGTGCTATTTCAACAGATGAGCTGACTTTATTCAGAAAGCAATGGCAAACTAACTGATTCAGTGCTCAACAAAAAGTAGGTATGGACCAAACATGGTACACAAACAAATGAACAAGTATTATAATGTTAAATTTCCACTGACTGAGCATTAAAATTGCGGAAGCTACTACAAAACGAAACAAATAACACGATGGCCCTAGTATGTCGATATATCGTCGTCCTGTCCAAATGGGAGGTCACATTTGGCGATATATTAGACAAGACAAGACAGGGCATGCAGTCATGCGCTGCGTCTGACGTCATCACAGCATGGCGTGGAGATGTGTATATCTGTGTGTGTGTATATATATATATATAAACTGGCAGAGTTGTCTGCCCTTGAGTTAGACAGCAACAGTGGTAATATCCCTTGGCCCAAAGTGTAAACAACAGTTGCGTGGATGTGTAGGTAGGGTCACAAAAAATGAAAAGGTCAAAACCGTTTTCTTCTATATGTACCTTTTAATTGATAAACTGACACACAAACTTTAATACCTCGGCTTAGAAATGACTTACAGACTTGAATAAGGTGCCGTTAGATTTGTTTTTTCAAGAGGTATCCAACTATGCAGGTTATATTATTAAAAAGCAATTTAGAAAATGTTACTAAAGTGGCTACCTAGTACATCACAAGCAGCCAATACATGTTGGGGTTAACTGCAACATTCTGTACAGGACATGCAACTAACTTTTTAAAACTGAATGATAAGTAAGCAAAAATAAAACATGTCAATGGTCATCAGGACCGAATGGATAAGAGCGCTTGTATTTAAACATCCGGAGTGTTGATTCCGAGCTAGCTGGTTCAACCCTTATGCTGGTCAGTTGGACTAAAATGTTTACCTCTTGTCCCTGACTTTGGGACATAAATTACAAGTACCTCTGAAGTCAGGGTGGGTTCGTCTGATGGCGAGGGACACTGGTAATAGGGAAAGCTAATCCACACGCAAAAATCAGCCCTGTGCACTAGAAGCAGTAACACATGTAAGGACTGCGCTGGGAGTTCAAGGTGAGTAAACACAAACAACAACAAACATGAAGTTACCTTAACAAACGGTGGGCTTTTCCTGTCTGGTTCCCCGGAGCTGGTTCCAGAACTCTGTGGTTGGGTAATGGGGAGCTTGCATACAATCTGGGACTGAGAGAATGTAGTCACATTACAGGGAGAGAATCCAATCATCACCGTCACCTCAGATTTTTCTGCAGCAATGTTCAAGTCCGCACCCTGTATATGAGAATCATTACATTTGATGTTAGTTGCAACAAATCTGCAGTGAGAAACATTACATTTGATGTTAGTTGCAACAAATCTGCAATGAAAAACATTACATTTGACGTTAGATGCAACAAATCTGCAATGAGAAACATTACATTTTATGTTGGTTGGAACAAATCTGAAAGACTTTTTTTTTTGTTGGTGATGTTTTCCTACAGTTTATATTTATGTGCATTTCTTTGCAATTTTATATGAGCCAACTTTGTGTAAACAAAAACACATAGTCAATATGAAATTACAACAGTAGACAATGTAAATTACTGTGCGATTATCTCTATCTGTCAGCCTTTTTTTTTTTTAAATAAAATTAGGAACATGTTTTGACAACCAGTAAGATTTGTGGAAGGAGAGATGGACCATGAAAGAAAGTCCTTGAGTCTTGTGTCATGGCACAGAAGGGAGTCAACACATTGGAGATCGCAATTTGTGGAGAACCATGATCGTCCACGCCAGCCGGCAAGGCACTTGAGGATGATGATGTCTGCTGTATATTTCAGCTTGAAGTACCGTATTTTAGGGACTATAAGACGCACCTTAATTTTTAAGCAATTTTTAAAAAAAAATAAAATTTTTACCATTTTTATATTAATTTCGAGTATAAGACGCACCTGAAATTTGGAGGCAATTTTTTGAAGAAAAAATTGCGTCTTATACTCTGTAAAATACGGTATTTATTTTGCTGCTTTAGCTTATGCTGTGTGAATTCTGCAGTATGCACCGAATAAAATGCGGCAAAGCATACCAGGCAATTAATTGTACAACCAAATGTTTGTGTCTTCATTATTCAAATTATATAGGAATTAATGATTCCCTTCTGTTGGTAGTTACTCAGTTACTTGTCAGCTGTACTGAAACCATAGCAGGTGCAGTGGTAGAGAGGTTAACTGACTCACAGCCAAACAAAAAGGTTTGGACCAAATACAAATGAATAGCAGAAAATTGGAAGTAGGGGTGTGTCACAGTTATGACTTAAATGTTGTTAATATGGTAGCAGACATGTTGTATTAAATACCAAATTAAAGGGGGTTGCTTAGGTAATGTTATTTTTAAAGTTGCATATCCTTTACAGGACGTTGCAGTCAACACCAGCATTTTCCTGCCATTGTTGATGTCTTGGCAAGTTTTTACGTTAAGTGGTCTGTCATTGTTTTCTGAATGACCGGCTCCCATACCAACACGTTAACACCAGCGCGACAGGTTGCTGCCAAATCGTCACCGCTGTGTTTCGAACACGGGTAAACGGCATTACAAATCGCGTCCGCAACGCCATTGCCATGGAGACCGACTTAGGAAATACTACTTTATATAAGCCCATGGGCAGTTTCCCTGGCCTAGGGGTTAACGTCTTTCTCCGTAATCTCGTATACCCACGTGAGGAACGTAACCTGCGTGAGAATCGGTAGCGGTTCTTGCTGCGTTGGTAACTTACGGGGTATTGAGCTGGTCGCTCAGAAAGCAATGGCAAACTACTGAAAGATGCCGATGTTGACAGCGCTGTCCTGTAAAGGATATGCGGTGGGGGGCGGGGAGATAAGCCCATGGCAGATATGGGAAGTCACTTAAGACGATTAATAATCCTATGGCACTTAGTTAATGCACCTTCTTGTCAAGACAGTGGTCTGGATTCATTCCTCAGCAGAAACACTGATCTTGGAGGTGTGTAACTAGGTGTGATGCACAACCCTTGAAAGAGGAATGAAGAAAAAGAAGAAGCAGAGGAGGAGGACCAAGTAAAGTAAGAAATAGTAGGAGAAGACGAGGAAGAAGTAGTAGGAGGAGAAGAAGAAGTAGATGAAGTGGAAAAAGAAGAAGAAGAAGAAGAAGAAGAAGAAGAAGAAGAAGAAGAAGAAGAAGAAGAAGAAGAAGAAGAAGAAGAAGAAGAAGAAGAAGAAGAAAGAAAGAAAGAAAGAAAGAAAGAAAGAAAGAAAGAAAGAAAGAAAGAAAGAAAGAAAGACCATACATTTTGACACACCTCAATAATGAGAGATTCTCCCTTCAGAATTTTGATTCCATTCGGCTCTGTGAAGTTGTACACCCTTGGATTTGGAAAATACTTGAGCATATGGTCCAAGTTAGGCACTGAAGACAGATTTCTGACTGCCAGCACGCCATCCATGATGAAACCGAGTTGTACAACTTTGACTAGCAGAACTTTTCTCTCTGTTTGCTCCGCCCGTCTAGAGCGAATAATGTTCTTGAGAGAGTTGACCAGCGGAGGGGTTAGACACTTCATGACATTGTTGTTCATAACTTGGCACGGCTAGAGAAGACAAAAAAAGAAAATGCAATTACGATGGGGCTAGAAATGAAAACCTTAATTTTTTTAATTTTTTTTTGTGGGGGGGGGGGGGGGGGGGGGGGGAATCTAGAATATATTCTGAAAAAAGTAAAAGAACAAATGTATCATTTTTTGATGTAGTCACCACTGCTTCAATGAAAGTCCCTCAGCGCTGGTAAAGTGCTTGGATTCTATAGAAAAAAATTATCTTGGTCGCGTGTAACCATTCATGCACCACCTGCTGTACCTCTTCATCGATTCAAAAAGTTTAGAAACATCCTACTCCACTCATACACTTGCTGAACTAACAGGTACGCGTCACCATATTGAACCTTCATTTGCCAATTAATTTTTATAGGTTTCACCCCTTCACAATAGAAAAACCCCCTCCTTGGTGCATGTCAAAAGTGAGGCAGCCATCTTTACACTATCATTATGATGTCACTGTGTTCGTATGCACTGTGATGCCACATGCTTAACACTCTTGACACCCTTAACAACAATATTGACAGATTACAAGACAATGGCATGGTTATTGTAATTTCTATCACACTTTTAAGGTTGTCAGATGAAACCCACTCATAGTTCTTCCACGAAAAGGATTTAGCAAACACTAGGAGAAATTTTTCTGGTGAAATGCTCATATTTTCTTAACCAATCAGCACTTGATGAGTGTATTATGGTCATTACCACACTGACCACCGTATCTCCTAGGTAATGTTTAAGTACCAGTCTTACAAGTATGATGTTGGACTGATGTTGGGAAATTTGTGATTAGGAAAGTAAACCCAGCATTCGGAGGATTTGAAGCCTCGTTTTACAGGCAAGTACACAAGCCACTGGAGATGTAGATATACAGAATATGTTGTATTTAATGGAAACAAAACAAATACAGAGGTTCTAAAGAAACAGAATGAAAAGACTGTTGATGAACGAAATAAAAACGAGATAAATCGGCCACATTATAAAACACTCTTATAAAAACCATACCGAAGGGTAAGGTTGAAGGAGGGCAAGCAAGAGGTAGACAATGGTACAAGTGGGGAGATAACATCAAGAGATGTATGAACAGCCTGTCTTGACAGAAATGTGCAATCAAGATGAGAGGCAGACAGTGTTGAAGATCCATTGTAGCCAACCTTCATTGTGGAGACGGCACGTGATTGAATGACTAACACAAGCCACACTTACTCCTAAAGCCAGATAAAATATTTTTGCTAAAGCTAAATGTTCCATTAAATGAGTCTATGTTACATGACATCAAGAGAAACATTTTTAGCATGTCTGAGCTTGGATTTAAGTTTTGTGGTTCCAGCATGGAATGAACGAATGAAGGAAATTTATTTTCAAAGGGTTTAGAATCGGGCATGCTAGCTTGTCTGACATTCTGCCCTTCTTATCCCTCTGCTCTCATACATTATTTCCTTCATGCAACACTTATGGAGCTAAACTCTTCATACAACACTTATGGAGCTAATCTCAGACAACAGAAACAATATGCATTAAAATGCATAGAAATGTGCAATAATCAATAATACATGACACATCTAAACTAATTTTGGAATGGTGTTTGTAAATAGCTAAGGTAGTTGTAACGTACACTTTTAGGGGAATGTTTATAATATTATTTGTCCTTTCAGATTATTATTATTTTGTTTTTCTTTTTTTAAGAAGGCATGCAGTCTGCCCTGAGCTAGTGTTTAAATAGATTGCTCCTGATTTATCTTCTAATAATGAAAAAGATAACAATATAAAAATGAATTCTCAGACGTTCTAAAGATCATCATCATGTGCCCTGCCATCTGTCATAAGCGTTTGTGCACCTCCACAAATATTGGTTCCTGGTATTCTCGATCTATTCCAAGGATATTCTTTCATGCCATCATCTCAGTCCATCCAACAGCATTTCTCTCTGTCTGTCCACCTTTCCTAGCATCGATCTTTCCAGTTATGTTTTCCAATTCCTCTCTTCTCATTACATGGCCAGAGAACACTGTTTGTTTTCTTTTTATATTTGTATAGTGTTCTACTTTCATTTGCCTTTTCCAGGAAATTACTGTTAGCTAATCTGACAGTCCAAGGTATTCGCAACATTTGCCTTAGAAACAGTTCCATTGATAAACACAATCCAAGGTATTCCCAACATTTGCCTTAGAAACAGTTCAACTGATAAACACAATCCAAGGCATTCCCAACATTTGCCTTAGAAACAGTTCAACTGATAAACACAGTCCAAGGTATTCCCAACATTTGCCTTAGAAACAGTTCAACTGATAAACACAGTCCAAGGTATTCCCAACATTTGCCTTAGAAGCAGTTCCATTGATAAACACAGTCCAAGGTATTCCCAACATTTGCCTTAGAAACAGTTCAACTGATAAACACAGTCCAAGGTATTCGCAACATTTGCCTTAGAAACAGTTCCATTGATAAACACAGTCCAAGGTATTCCCAACATTTGCCTTAGAAACAGTTCCATTGATAAACACAGTCCAAGGTATTCCCAACATTTGCCTTAGAAACAGTTCCATTGATAAACACAGTCCAAGGTATTCCCAACATTTGCCTTAGAAACAGTTCCATTGATAAACACAGTCCAAGGTATTCCAAACATTTGCCTTAGAAACAGTTCCATTGATAAACACAGTCCAAGATATTCGCAACATTTGCCTTAGAACAGTTCAACTGATAAACACAGTCCAAGGTATTCGCAACATTTGCCTTAGAAACAGTTCAACTGATAAACACAGTCCAAGGTATTCCCAACATTTGCCTTAGAAACAGTTCAACTGATAAACACAGTCCAAGGTATTCCCAACATTTGCCTTAGAAACAGTTCCATTGATAAACACAGTCCAAGGTATTCCCAAAATTTGCCTTAGAAACAGTTCCACTGATAAACACAGTCCAAGGTATTCCCAACATTTGCCTTAGAAACAGTTCCATTGATAAACACAGTCCAAGGTATTCCCAACATTTGCCTTAGAAACAGTTCCATTGATAAACACAGTCCAAGGTATTCCCAACATTTGCCTTAGAAACAGTTCCATTGATAAACACAGTCCAAGGTATTCCCAACATTTGCCTTAGAAACAGTTCCATTGATAAACACAGTCCAAGGTATTCCCAACATTTGCCTTAGAAACAGTTCCATTGATAAACACAGTCCAAGGTATTCCCAACATTTGCCTTAGAAACAGTTCCATTGATAAACACAGTCCAAGGTATTCCCAACATTTGCCTTAGAAACAGTTCCATTGATAAACACAGTCCAAGGTATTCCCAACATTTGCCTTAGAAACAGTTCCATTGATAAACACAGTCCAAGGTATTCGCAACATTTGCCTTAGAAACAGTTCAATTGATAAACAATCTAAAATGAAAGATCTAATTATCAAACATTTTGTTTACATTTGTTCCATTGATAAACAATCTAAAATGAAAGATCTAATTATCAAACATTTTGTTTGCGTTTGTTCCATTGATAAACAATCTAAAATGAAAGATCTAATTATCAAACATTTTGTTTACATTTGTTCCATTGATAAACAATCTAAAATGAAAGATCTAATTATCAAACATTTTGTTTACATTTGTTCCATTGATAAACAATCTAAAATGAAAGATCTAATTATCAAACATTTTGTTTACATTTGTTCCATTGATAAACAATCTAAAATGAAAGATCTAATTATCAAACATTTTGTTTACGTTTGTTCGCTTTTAACTCAAGCGTAGTCAATACACATGCTACTACTTCCAGAGCACTGGACTGGTTTTTGAGCATGGATGAGCTTATCGCCTTGAAATGGCGAGTCATGACCGCCCATGCTTTACGGCATGGCACATGATTGATTGATTGAGCTTATCCTATTATCAGTGTCCCATGCCATCAGGGGAACCCACTCTGACTTCAGAGGTACGTGTAATTTATGTCCCCAAGTCAAGGATGAGAAGTCAAAATTTTCATCCAACTG
The DNA here is from genome assembly GCA_963921405.1 of Cepaea hortensis. Classification (NCBI taxonomy): domain Eukaryota; kingdom Metazoa; phylum Mollusca; class Gastropoda; order Stylommatophora; family Helicidae; genus Cepaea; species Cepaea hortensis. The sequence continues at coordinate 92,198,178 of OY992887.1, forward strand.
AATGGTGTAGGGTTTGAACCCGCTAACTTGGCATCAGCAAACCGGTGGTTTATGAACACACGCTCTTACCCATTCGGCCATGCTAACTTCCATGAAACAATGAGTATTACAAGAACATGCATGCTTAAAGTGTTGGTAATAACTTACTGTAGCATTAGTAGGATAATACTCTCCATTCATGGTTGGAACATAAGCAAACATCATTGGCTGCTCCACTGACTGAAACTCCGTTCCTGTCACAGTCAACACGCGGCCACCTCTGAAGTCAAAAGAGTTCCAAGAGAATAACCATTAAACATTTCATTAACATGGATAATCAGTAAGATATCAGCTGGAAGATGTAAGACAGAGAAATGAAAGAGAGCATAAAAACAGCTGCATTTTATCAAATGAAAAACTTCATACATAAGTCAAATGTAAGAAATAGAAAGCTTGCATGTTACATAAATGAATGACTGGCACCTTGCGTCTTGACAGATGATAGTTTGTAAAATTGAGTTATACCTCTCCACAGCACAGAGCATGAGTTGAATTTAGAGACCATGTGTTGCCCATGCAGCATTATCCCTCTCTCAGCCTGTCTAGTTTACTCCAGAGGAAAGGTCACACAAATACGTCGAACAGAACAAGATGCAGAAGCTGCCGGATCAACAAAGCAATGTCCACCTGTCGGAGCTTCCATCCTAGACCAGTTGCCGACCAAGGCTAAGGGCCTGGTCTGCCCTGACATTTAGTTTTTAGGTTGCATTTCTTTACACTAGAGTAAGGTGTTACATACAAGAAATGTGAAAATATGGCTGCCAATTTGGGACATTAGTAATTAAGCAAGAAAATCTATCGAAGTCACAGAAATGCAGTTTTACAAAAGAATGTTAAAAATACTGTTGGACCGGGAGTGTAGGATTTGGCGAGCAGGTTGCGCTGAATGGGGGTGCAACAATTGATTCATGATAATCGCTGAGTGGGGTATTGAGGTACAATAAGGCAGATATTGTCAAGGACCCCCGCACTGACCTGGCTCATAAACAAAAGCAATAATCCTAAGCGATCGTAATGCGCTCAAGCATAAACTTCCAGTGTGCTGATGGCGGGGTAGGAGGTTCAACCCTTACACCAGTCAGCTGGACTTCAACACTGACTTCTCATTCAGAAAACAATGGCAAACTACTCAATATGAAAATTGCCTAATAAATCAACCTGTAGTTGGGTTTCTTCTTCTTCTTCTGCGATCATCCGGAGTTTTTTTTCCGGATGTGATTGCGTTGTGCCTGTTTACAGCAGAGCTGCGTTCTTGCGCCGTTAGGCCGACACATCCGACTTCTGCGGGCATTTTTTGACCGGGTTAACCTTCCCGGGGGTTTCTTAGGACGTTTGACTCTCACTGTTGTGGTGTTATCCCCCATCCCAGCTGGCCCATACAGAACAGCCAAAGATCCTGGTCAGCCCTCAAGGGAAGGCAGGGGCAGACCATGGGCATTCCCCGCCATCCAAGGAGGCTTCCATACCTGCAGAGCCGATACATAGCGCTCTGGTACTGGGCTCACCTAAGGAATCGTCACGTCCTGCACATGGCTGCTTAGCCTCACTTCCGTATATTGGGCCTTCCGTTCACCATAGGCTGTTCTTCCGGAAACCAGAAGTATGCAGTCTGCAGATGACATCCACACAGTGAGCTTTCGATTCGGACTTTCCATGTAATGGATTTGCTATCCAAGCAATATTCCATTTCGTGCCACTAGGACACTTTTCCACCTTTTATGAAGTCTACACAGTGGGCTTTTGATTCAGACTTTCCACGTAATGGATTTGCTATCCAAGCAATATTCCATTTCATGCCACTAGGACACTTTTCCACCTTTTATGAAGCCCACACAATGGGCTTTTGATTCGGACTTTCCACGTAATGGATTTGCTATCCAAGCAATATTCCATTTCGTGCCATTAGGACACCTTTCCACCTTTTATGAAGCCCACACAGCGAGCTTTCGATTTGGACTTTCCACATAATGGATTTGCTATCCAAGCAATATTCCATTTCATGCCTCTGGGTCTTCATGCATCTTTAAATGTCAACCTGTATGTAGTTAAAGTAAGATGCGGTCAACTTGAGCTTGTTGATATCTCCATAGAGCTTGTCCTCAAATGAAGCAGGTGTGGGCCAAAATATCTTTCTCTGTTCTGCATACGTTGGGCAATCCTGCAGCAAATGTTTTGCTGTCATTTTTCCAGTTCTACAATTACATTCATCGGTATCTCCTATCTTTAGTTTATTGAACAAGTGGTATTTCAGCCTGTTATGTCCTGTGCGGAGTCTGAAGATTGCTACTTGTTCTCTTCGGTCGAGTTTGTAATATGCATCATCCTTCTGATGGCCTGGATGCTCTGATTCCCATTTGGTTCTATAAGTGCTTTTTATCAACCTCTTTGCCTCATTATAGGTTATGTCTATGTCAGGCTGTGGTAGTCGTCCGCCCTCTTTTGCCAGTCTGTCAGCCTCTTCGTTTCCTGGTATACTGCAATGTGATGGGATCCACTGTATTACAACTTTTTTGGATTTCTGGCATAGACCATGGAGTGTTGCTCTTAGGTCAGCTAGTTCTGTGCTGTTATTGCTCTTCAGTATTGAGACAGCTGACTTTGCATCTGTGAAGATAGCTATTTGCTTCTCTTTATTTTCCTCAATCAGGAGCATTTCTGCTGCAGTTTTCAGAGCCTCTACCTCCGCTTTGAAGTTACTTGAAAATTTTCCAGTTGCCATTGAATGTGTTTTTTTCACTCCATTTATTAAATTTAGGAGAATTCCTCCTCCTCCATTCTCTATTGAATTTTTGGCTGATCCATCTGTATATGCATGGGTCCAATTCCTGCTTGGGTAATGTTCTTTTATGTAGTTTAGGGTTATTTCTCTTCTTTCGGTTTCATGCTGAGTGTTCTTTTTCTCAATACCAGGAATGTTTTCTATCATCTCAGGCAGTTGCTGCTGTCTCCAAGCTGGGAACTTGTGTGCATTGTAAATGGGCTTGACTGTTGATATGTTAAGTATAGGATCTGCCCTAATCCTTCGTTTTGCAGTTTCTACAAAGTTGCTACGCTTCAGTCTTCCCTTTCCAAAACCATTAAATCTGTTGTACATAGGGTGGTCTGTCAATCTTCTAAATTTTTCTGCTTGTTGCTGGGCTCTGCTATCTCTTCTATCCTGCATTGGTTGTAAACAAGTGATCTTTTCTAGTTCATTAATAGGCGTTGTCTTCAGGCTTCCAGTTATGATTCGCATTCCTTGGTTTTGGACTCTACTTATTTTGTTAAAGTTTGACTTAGCTGCTGTTGCCCAAGCTGCAATGCCATATTCCAGTACTGGCCTCACCCGTCCAGTATATAACTTCTTGAGAACTTTCACATCTGCTCCCCATGTTGTACCAGCAAGCTTTTTCATGATTGCCATTCTCTGCCTTGCTCTTGTTCGATTTTTCTCAACCTGTGTCTTCCATGTCAGGCGACGATCAAAGGTGACTCCTAGATAGTTTGGATTTTCTTCATGGCGCAATATTTTTCCATTCAATACCAGCTTAGGTTGCTGAGTTTTATTTGAGAGGGAGAATACTGTGCATGTTGTTTTCTCCTCACTTATCTTCACTAGCCATGATTTTGACCAGTCCTCTAGCGCTAATAAGGCTTGCTGTATTCTGCTGTTAGCTGTACTAATATATTCTTCAGATGTCCATATGGCTAGGTCATCTGCAAAGGAGGATGTGTGTACTCTGGCTGGAAAATTTTCTGTGATGTCATTTATATATGCTAGGAATAATGTTGGTGAAAGAACTCCTCCTTGGGGGACACCTTGCTCCAACAGCATCATTTTGCTTGTTTGTCCTTGTACTTTTGTCCTGGCAGTTCTGTTCTCAAGGTAGTGGCTGATCCATTTATACATTTTTCCACAAACATGCATGTTTTGCAGTTTTACTTTCAGTCCTTCCTTCCATACTTTATCAAATGCTTTTTCTAAATCTATCCAGACTGCTAGTGTGTGCTTTTTCTCTTGGAAGGCATCCTCTATTTCCTGAGCTATATAGGTTATTTGATCTTCAGTGGATCTGTACTTTCTGAATCCTGCTTGGTGTGGTGTTAAGAGTTTGTTTTCTTCCAGATGCCATGTTAGCCTGCCATTGATAATGCGTTCCATTAATTTTCCTACACAGCTAAGTAGACTGATAGGTCGATAGCCATTTGGTTCTTCCAGGTCTTTTCCTTTCTTTGGGACTGGTATTAGTATAGCTTCCTTCCATGCCTGTGGGACTATTCCTCTCTTCCAGCTGTTATTTAGGACTGCTAGTAGTTTCTTCTTTGCCTTGGTGCCTAGTCCTATTAGCATTTCATTTGTGATTCCATCCTTTCCTGGTGATTTCTTCTTTTTTAGGGTATTCATTGCCTGTTCCATTTCTTCCATTGTTAGATTTGCCATCATATATTCTGCTGCTGTCTCTGTATTTCTATGATGTATCTGTTTGTCTTTGATTGCTTTCTTCTGTTCGGTTGTAATATCAATGTGGTTTGCATTTGCATAATGTTCCATTAGTGCATTTGCAGCCTTTTTTCCTGTAAGCAAGGCATTTCCTTGTTTAATTGTTATTTGTTTGTTTCTAGGTCCTTCATTGTTCATGGCTTTCACTAGTTTCCATAGTTTGTTTCCATCCCTGTCAAAATTCAGGTTTTCTGTTTTTTCCCTCCAACAATCTCTTGTTGTTTGATTTACTGTTCTTTTATATTTTGCTGAGATGGCTTTGAGAGAGATGTTCGCTTCAATTGTTTGTTCTCTCTCTGCTGTCTTCCTGGCATCTTCAACTTTGTCCTCCAAACTTTGTAGTTCTTCAGTCCAGTATGGTTTGTAATTTTTCCTCGCTCCTCTAGGAATGGACTCAGTGGCTGCCTGTATTATCGCTCTGTTTAGACTTTCCACCATTTGCTTTATGTTGCCATATCGTGTATTTATGTTTTCACAATATTTGTCTGTTAAATATTGAGCACAACCCACTACTGGCAACGCTGATCGCATTCTGGTATGAACCTAAGGCCTATCCACGTCAATATGAAAGCACTATACTCGAGTTTCGCCCTCGTTTGAGCTCGTCAGTAGTGCATATCCCTGACCGGATATCCAATAGAACCTCTTACAGGCATGAGGTGTATTGGCATATAAAGCTATCCCCCATATTTTACTTAGACCAATCAGCACCTGGTGGATGATGTAATCAGTAACATGAGGTGTATTTGGCATAAAAAGCTATCCCCCATATTTTATTTAGACCAATCAGCACCTGGTGGACGATCCTATAAAGCTATCCCCCATATTTTATTTAGACCAATCAGCACCAGGTGGACGATGCAATCAGTAACAGACTTCCCGTAGGGATGCAGAGTTGTTTCCAAGACACCAGGGCTGGGTTCTATACTGGCCAAGACCTACTGACGCGTCCTCGCCGAGCGTCCTGGGCAACAGGTCCCTTTGGGGTCCTGGCTAAAGTCAGTAGGATTGTGGATTCCTCCAAGTCAGAGAGTGTCTGCCTGCACGGCGAGGAACCACCAGTCTGCACACCAATAAGCCAGACATGGGACAACGGATACTCACGCAAACCTCAGGTCCTGTATGACATCACACTGATGTTGGACAACAGGATGTCTTCATCCGACATACAGGACTTCACGCTGCTGGAGTTCATAGCCAGCGAACACAAGCAAGCAAGACTTCCCGTTTTTACTTTCCTAAAAATTTCCTGGTACCGAGTTTAGCTGGGTTGACCAGGTTTTTACTTCCCTAAACATTTGCTGGTGCCCAGTTTAGCTGGGTTGACCAGGTAACATTTAAACAATCTACCTGGATTGGATTCGAACATACAACCACTGGGGCAAGTGAGCTGCTAGTCACTGCTCCGCCATAGCCGCTCTGTAACCTCTTTTTTCACACATTAACCGCTCACTGAGAACCTTCCGATCTTTTGCAAACTCATGCAGCTCCATCTATGTTTTGATGTTATTCATGTTTTAAACTCAAGCTCAGTCCATGCTTGTGCTACCACTAGTGAGTGGTGCACTGGACTGATGTTTGCGTGTGGATTAGCTTTCCCTATTACCAGTGTCCCTCGCCATCAGGTGTGCCAAACCCACTCCGACTTCTGAGGTACTTGTAATTTGTCCCCAAGTCAAGAACAAAAAGACAACATTTTAGTCCAACCGACCGGTGTAGGGGTTGGACCCACTACCTCGACATCAGCATACTGGATGTTTAAGAACAAGTGCTTTTTGTCCATTCAGCCATGTCCACTCCATCCAAGTCATCCCATATTATTCTTTTCTGCCTTTAATCCTTTTCTCTGTGTATTTTAGACCTTCCTCTTTTTCATTTGTCCTGTGGGCTCCAGACAAAAGAATGTCTAGTTATACTATCCTTAATTTCCTTGTATGTAAAGTCTGTACACTGTAAATACAGTACAGGACCCTTGTTCATGCTTTAAGGCATTGGATATAAGGTGACAGACCCATATTTCTACAGACCAATCAGCAATTAGCGGGCGATGTGGTCAGTATCACACTGACCTCCTTGACTTCCCAACGGTTCCTGGTGCCCAATTTAGGCTGGATCAACCTGGAAGCCCAGTTCATCCTTAACCATTTAAATCTGCCTTGACACAGATCAAATCCCAGATCATCGGGCCAGCATCTAGCCACTACCTAGGCACCATCTCATCTCATTCCTCTTGTACCTTGTGGTGTCGAGGTGAAGTATAAACAGTGGGAGAGTGCCCACTTATGGGCTTCATGTATCGATATTCCCATGGACTCTGTTATTCCCTGCGTCCATCGTTTATGTGGTCGGCCTCTTCCTCTGCTTCCCTCTGGTTTGTACATCATTGCTTGTTGTGGTATACTGTTAGTTGGTAACCTAGTTGCATGGCCAAACCATTTGACTTGCTGCCTTCTAATAAAATCTAGCGCTGCTATAACCCTCACTTTAGTCCTGATTTCTTCATTTCTGATCTGATCTCTTCTTGATACATTGAGTATTCTTCTCAAGAATCTCATTTCTGTTGAGATTATTCTTTTCTCTTTTTTTTTTTGGCCATACACCTAGGCACCATACTTACTCCAAAATACTCTCCAGCGGAGCTATCCTCGTGACTGTTGGATCTTCCTTGTAAAAGAAGTATGTGTTCAGTGTGAAGTCTTGACCATCAAACAGGATCTTGACCGGGGATTTAGCCTCTGGGTGCCAGACTTTTGAAGTGATGCATTCTATGGAACTGTTTGTTGTCTGAGTTCTGTGGATATACAAGTTTGATATTGTTTTCTTCCCTGATTGTGTTGTGCCTCAGGGTGTTTTTAAAAGACATCATCATCAACACCACACAGCATGGAATATATGATAAAGCCGGCATATTGAGCATGTGGTGTTTTTCCCTTTTTGTATAGAGCAAGACAGGATTTAAATGGAAAAAGGATTGAATTCATTGCACTGGGTTTTACCCCACAGGGTTTGGTTGCTTTCCGCAGGACAGCCTGCTGAAAGAGTCGCACAAAGTGCAAACTCCGTAGCTCCAGCGACGATCCAAATTGCACTTGTGAACCGAACGTGGCCTGGAATAGAACCCACAACCTTCGGAGCATGAGGCAGGTGCTTTAACCACTTCACCATGGAGACTCCATTTTTGCCCCATGTTTCAACTCTAAACTGTATGAAACTAAAGAAGTACTCCAAAACAAATGGACAAGTTCATCAGAAGAACTCACTGGACAGTGAAATTATCAAAGATCAGGGTTGCAAGAAGAAGCCTCCAGTCTGAGACCTTTCAATGCTTCTTCCTTCAATCTTGCCCTACCATTCTCTGTTGCTAGTAATTTATCTCCATATTTTAATACTCAGTTTCTTCAAATTCACTTTTATACTATCTATTTTTAAAATATTTATGTTAGTAATTCGTCATCCCGCAATACACCGCTGCAGACAATTGTACAACAGACAACGTTGCATGTTTTATACAGAGGTATGCGTGCCTGGCATTTAGAAAGCAATGGCAAACTACTGAACATAGACTTGCCAAGGAATTACAAACAGCCGAAAAATGCTGGGATTGACTGTGATGTTCTGTAAAGGATATGCAACTAACTGTTATGTTTTAGACTTGCTCATGGTTTCTTTTGTTTCTATGTGAGCATTCATTCACTATCATCTAGTGGCTTATCCTGTGCAGAACTATTTCCCCACAACAGACTATCAAGATGTCTGTCTATCGTAAGACATAGATCCAGTCTTTATAGCTGTCAGGTGTAAATTATCTATCACATCTTGAATCCATCAATGTTTGATCTTCCTCTTTACTGCTTCCCTGAAATGCCTCCCTCCGTAGTTATCTTTTTCAGATATGCATGTCTTGTTACACGCCCAAACTTGACTCACCTAGTTACAACATAAGGAGAAATTTTCTCACCTAATAACAACACAAGGAGAAATATACTCACTTAACTACAACACATGGGGAAATATTCTCATATAATTACAACACAGTTTAGTTAGTTTAGTTTAATCAATGGATCAATATCACGGCACACCTATTTTTATTTCAAATTTTCTCACCTAATAACAACACAAGGAGAAATATACTCACCTAACTACAACACATGGGGAAATATTCTCATATAATTACAACACAGTTTAGTTAGTTTAGTTTAATCGATGGATCAATATCACGGCACACGGGTGTAACCCATAAGTGCTCCATTATATTCCTAACTCAAGCCTGAGTCCGGAGAATCTCAGCTCAGTGCACGAACTCCGTAGCACCAGCGAGGATCCTGAAATATTTTGGGTAGATTTTTAACTCGAAATTTGGCCCGGGCAGCGCCGTTAGGCTACTCTTTTTCGATTTCCAACTGCCAAGGGATTTCTTACGTGCGCAACAATACACACGGGCATCCGATCTCACTACCCAGAGACCAGGGGAAATTTTGTTACTAGAAGTCCACGTGAAAATATCCTGGCCTCACCGGGGCTTGAACCCGGGACCTCCAGCACTCGAGGCGGACACCATACCTCAAGACCACTCAGCCCCTGAAAAAATTACAACACATGGAGAAATATACTCACTTAATTATAACACATGGAGCCCCTCCAAAAGATGCTTCAAGATGGCCACCTGTATCCATATCACGACCACTGATAGTAATTCTAGAGCCACCAGATTTTGGTCCATACTTCGGCACAATATCTTCTAGTCTTGGGTTCTGCAAGTTCAATGAGGTATCAGTTGAGTTTTAAAAGAAATCAGAAACAGAGATGGATTGAGAGTGAGATATGGAAAGAGAGATGGAGAGAGAGGGGGAGGGAGGGAAACAGAGAGAGATATGGAAAGAGAGATAGAGATGGAGAGAGAGAGAGAGATAGAGAGAGAGAGAGAGAGAGAGAGAGAGAGAGAGAGAGAGAGAGAGAAGATGAGGACAAAAAGTTTTGCACCTTAGTATGAAGTAGTGAACTCACATACTTGGAGATTGGTATAAACTTTAGTCTTGCTCCACACATCCATCCCTCAAGATGATGCGATTCTCTCTGCTCTTATTTACCAACTTGGTGTCCTGATTGTAGAACTCCCAACTGGGCCTTAAACTAGGTCTATAGTTGAGTCCAGTCCTGGTCATTGTCAAAACTACGTCCACAAAGCAAGGGTAATACAACATTACAATGGGGTTGAAAACATCAAGATAGACTGGGAGAAGATTGTGGGAGTGCACCACAGGACACAGGATGTTGGACATATTTCCAGCCAACCCTGGCCTAGGGGTTTACGTCTTTCTCCGTAGTCCCGTATACTCTCATGAGTAATGTGATGTGTGCGTGAAACGGTAGCGGTTCTCGCCACGTTGGTAACTTATGGGGTATGTGAACCGGTCGCTCAGAAAGCAATGGCAAACTACTGAGCGTAATCATGCCTAGTACATGAACAGCAGCTGAAAAATGCTGGTGTTGACTGCAACGTCCTGTAAGGGATATGCAAAAAAAAAAAAAACCTTCAATGTGTAGATGGTACCTAATGATAATAAACACTTATATAATAAGAACCAAACAGCGAGAAACCAAGCACCACTTGATCATTAACAATAACCTTGATGAAACCATGTAAAACCCACACAATAATGGAAATTGATGTGAAACTCACACTGTAAAGGTAGCTGATGTGAAACTTACTGAGCTGATTTGAGTCAAGAACTGACAACACTCGGGTCATTCCTATATGCTGTGAAACTGACTGTATTGATAATTGATGTGAAACTTACTTTTTATTGGTAATTGATGTGAAACTCTCTTTGTAATATAATTGATGTGAAACTTAGTTTGAAATGATAATTGATGTGAAACTTACTTTGTAATAATTAATGTTAAACTTACTTTGTAATGGAAATTAATGGGAAAACTCATTTACTCTTGAATAGAAATTGATTTTTAACCTACATTGTAATGGAAATCAATGTGAAACTCATTTACTTTGTAATAGAAAATTATGTGCAACTCACCTTGTAATGGAAATTGGTATGAAACTGAGTGCTTGCTCTATCTAATCTGACAATCACTGGACCTTCTGCCACTTGACCTCTCCATTTAGTTTGACACACAATTCTGAAAAATAAATATTACCTCTTCAATGCCGAAAGTTCAGTATCTGAAGGCAATATTTCCCAGCATTCATGTTGGGAGATCAGCAATTGTGATTGGTTACATTTATGTTTTTCTGCGAGATTATCCAGACTACGGTTTCTAAACACCAAGGACCGAGATCTGTGGAGATGCCTAGAGCTGTATTGAGTATCAGGAGCTAGTCCCAGAGACCCATAAGCATTTCATGTCTGATTTTAAGGAATATCTTTACTTATCTAGACATTCTGGGGTATTTATTTTAGGCTGGGTGGCATTTAACAAGTAATAAACCAACATTAGACCAACTTCTATTTTATCAAAAGATTTAAATTCTAATTATGCAGATGTGAAACTAAGATTCTATTTGATTCAAGATTTTATGTGAACAGATAGTAAATCAGCATTATATTTGAAAAGATAGTAAATCAACATTCTATCTGAACAGATAGTAAATCAGCATTCTATTTGAACAGATAGTAAATCAGCATTCTATCTGAACAGATGGTGAATCAAAATTTGTATCTGGACAGTTAATCTAAGTCGACATTATATATAAACAACAGATAGTAAATCAACATTTTATCTCAACATATAGTAAATTAACAATCTATATGAACAAACTGTAAATCAACATTCTTTATGAACAGATAGTAAATTAACAATCTATCTGAACAGTTAGTAATCAATATTCTATCTGAACAGATAATAAATCAACACTCTAATTTAACAAGACAGACAATGAACTAACATTCTGACTACCTTTTTGATGGCGAGTACAGAGTTCGGAAGGGTAGACAACCAACGTTGGCCACAGTGATAGCTTTTTCAATGTCTTCAAACTTGGAGCCCAAGTTACTTCCCTCAATGGTAACATTTGTGCCACCTTGTATGGGGCCAGACAGTGGCCAAACCTGAGACCAAATATAAATGTGTGTAAAAGCAGTGACACAAAAAAGATAGCATGCAAACACAGTCATGATATGCAGATAAGGGAACTGCAGTTATTTCTTAATATTGATGTTATATCTGCAGGTGGTAGATGAAGTTGATGAGCAGCCGACAGATAGTTATATATTAGTTAGTTGCATATCATATACAGGGTGTCACAGTCAACACGAGCATTATTGCTGTTGTGATCTCTTGGCAAGTTTACGTTCAGTAGTTTGCCATTGCTTTCTGAATGACCGGCACCACCACCATTTTGGAAAAACCAACACAAGGCGGTCTGCTGCCAAATTGCCCGCAGCTGTTTCGAAAGCAGGTTTGCGAGATTACAAACTGCGCCCATAACCTCTTCGCTATGGAGCCGGCAGTTGTAGGTTATTGCCATATGACGAGGCACCCCTTAAAGATGATACAAGAAGAGAGGAAAAGGGTTTTCCCAAAGCAAACACTATGGTCTCCAATTTCATAATGGAAAACAAAGGACCTCTTTTTGGAGATAATTCTACAGTCATCGACCAGTATGGTCACTGCTAAAATGGAAAACAATGGCACACTACCTCCGTTACAGATGCCTAGAAAATCATGTTTCGTCAATTAGATGGGGAAACCTAACTGCCCACACTTATCGGCATGGCACATGATGATATGAATATATCTATCTATAATGTATCTATCTTTTTCTGATGATCTTCATTCCCCTATTGGAACATAGGTTCTCAAACAGTTCACGCCCAGATGTCCTATCTTTTGCTTAGACTTGTTCATGGCTGGTTGAATTTTGCAGCTAAAGCTTTTTATGAGATGGGGAAGCCAGCCCAAGGACCAACCCTCCATAGTCACTTCTCACAAAAGCATGGTACGTTAGTGTTCCTGTTCTTTGCTTTCCTTTAGGACTCCAGTAAAACATAAGTGGCTATATTATAGCAAGTAAGTCAATTCCCCTTTTATTTGCATTAATGTACATTGGGTATATGGTGAAAGACTCATATTTCTATAGACCAATCAGCACTAGGTGGTTGATGTGGTCAGTAGCACACCGGCCGCCTTTACTTTCCAAGACATTTCTTGGTACCAATTTTAGGCTGGGAGCCCAAATAAATTTTTTTTAAACTTAGAATCTGTGGATATAACTTTTGTAAAGTTACAAGTAAAGGAAAATTGTCCACGCCTAATCGGTCCATATAGAATAGCCCAGGCAAAAACAGCATTTCACAAGATGAAAAATATTCTCTGAATATTATCTTTTGTCTATTGAGGTGAGGAAGAGTTCTAAAGAGCTATATTAAGCCAATCCTGATGACAGGAAGGAAATCATGGACAATTAGTAAACAAGACAGGAATTATGTGGAAACTGTGTAGATGTGCTTTTATAAAAGAATACTGAGACAACAATAGACGGACAGAAAGGGAAAGTAAGATATCTTGAAGGAAGTTAACTTACAAAGACAACTTGTTACACGCTAAAGGAAAAGTCAGTCCACATTCTTTGAGCATGTCATTGAAAGGGAAAGTTGGAGTATGTTGGCACAACGGGAAGGTTGGAGGGAAAGAAAGGCAGGGGTAGACTACAAGAGAAGATGCTGGACAGTTTGACATCATGACATGGAGGAACATCAGTATCAGAAATTATTAGTAGTACACGAGACAGAAGGCTGTGGACAGATGTGATCACCAACGCCACTGGCACTGACTATAAGAAAAAGGCAAGAGGGTCAACTCCATTGCACCAGGTTTTATCCCATATGGCTCTGTATCTTTCCACAGACAGGGTGGTCTGCCGAAAGTTTTGCATAAAGCACAAACTCTGTAGCTCCAGCAACGAACCCCAGGAGTCTGAGAAAATTGCACTCGTGAACAGAATGTCATAGCCGGAATCAAACCCACAACCTTCATTATGAGGATGAGTAGACCCCGGAGCCATACTGATCTGAATCATTAATCCAACCACTGCTTTATCTGTTCATTATTGCCCACTTTATGTCGTATATTAATTACTGTTGCTTGTATTCGGTAAATATTCTTTATTATTCTGAGATCTTTTCCATCAATGTTAATATTTTGATCATTTCATTGCATTTCATTTTATCCGAAGCCTTAGTACTATCTATAAAGCACAAATATATGTCTTTCTGTGACTCTACTGAACTTTATAATAGTGCTAGTAATCTGTCTATTGCATTATTTGAACCTTTTCCTTCAACAGATTAATACTTTTTCTACACCAATTTCCATATTTATTTTCTGTCTTCTTCTCCTAATAATAATTCTGATTAGAAGTTTAATGACATGGTTTATGAGGTTGATTGTATGAAAATTTTCACATTCAATTGCTCCAGGTCTATTTTGTATAGCAATAAATACAGATTTCAGCATATCACTAGGCATATATCCACTGTTGTAAATATCATTCAACATTGAAATTAATATTTCTATTTCAAATTCTCCCAGTATTATTATGTTCATTCATTCATTCATTCAGCAGCATGACCTTTGCAGAACCTAGCCCCCCATAAAAACCTTCGGCAAAACCTCTCGATTTTAAGCAAGATGTCCCGCGTCTGATACACCCATCTGGATATCATCCGCCACATCCTGCACCCATCTTCTCTATGGCCTTCCTCTTCCTCAGTTCCCAGTCATATACCACTCCATTATTGTTCTCTCCAAACTTTCATGACGTTTCAAGTGACCATCATATTTCAATTTTCTTTATTTTATCGTCTTTAATAGTTACCCTTTGTCAATATTCAGCTCTTGAAAGTATGGATGCATTTGTTCTGTTCTTTATCCAAGATATTCTTAGAACTTTATAACATTATTATTATGTACACAGTAGAATATAAGGTTAAAGGTGAAAGGACTGACTTAATTGTACTCAGTTACACACCATCTAGCTCAGTCTCTCACTGCAGAATGGCACACTGCAGAATGGCACACTGCCTGCCGAAAGCATCACACCCAAGCACAACCTCTGTAGCCCCAGTGAAAGGATATCTGGAAATGTTGCACTCATGGTCTGAAGGACACAGTTCAAAAAGGAGCCCATGATCTTCAAAGTGTTAAGTGGACAGATTGACCACTTTACCAGGGACGTTCCCACTTCAAAGAATATGCAAAAGGCTAAGAGACACATCACGTCCAATGGCAGTATCTACCTTGGAGTTACCTTAACTGATTCTGTGCCAAACAAAAAGTCGGCTTGGACCAAATATTGTAGACAATCAAATGAACAAGTATTGAAATGTACTGAGCATTAAAATTGTGTAAGATTCCATGAAACGAAACACATAACACAATGACTCTAGTATGGCGATATATCATTCTTCTGTCCAAGTGGGAGGTCACATTTGGTGATATATTATCCCTCGACACTGAATCAGTTAAACATGTTCATATGCATTGCCAGATTACTACAAGAAATATCAGCCAAACTTACAGACTCGATCTGCGGAGCTGGGCAGGCAACATTAGTATGCTGCTTGCAGTAACTTGTGTGCACGCAGGAGTTTTGGCACCAGAAGCACTCTAGGCTTGGCTTCGTGTAATTAAGGTTCACGCACAGACTACACTCATTCATTGCCAGCACATCACACTTGTATATGGTCGCTGAAACAAATATTTAACATAATTGAAATGGTACGACTGAAGCACCAATGTGGAGTTCATGGAGAGAACTAGACAAGTAGCAGTGAACAAAATGGTGAAGAAAAGATGTGGCACTGGATAGGAAATATATTTAGAAAAGCTGAGAATAGTACAGGGTGCATTTTTAATGACTGTGCAGTGTTTGAAAATATTGCCGGTCCAATTTTTGAATTTACCTATTATGTTGCATGCACTGAACAGGGGTGAATACAAAACTTGGACCAGCAATATTTTCAAACACTGCACAGTCATTAAAAATACACCCTACATAACTAGAAAGGTCTTTTGTCTGGAATCCAAATGGCAAAAGAAATAGAGGAAGACCCTAAAACACATGGAGAAGAGAAGTAGAGACAGACATGAATAATATGGGGAGGATATGGATAGAGCAGTATGGGATAGTTATGGACAGGAGGACTTGGAGTGAGTTGGTTGAGGACCTATGCACTCATGGGGTTTAAAGAGCAAAAGAAGAAGAATATAAATGTGCCTTTAATTCTGGCTTAATGAAACACTGAGAAGATTCTCATGTGTAACCTGCTAGTTTCTAGTCACACCATGGGTAACAGTCTTGTCAGAATGGCAAAACTACTTGAGTAAACTCATGGGAAATGCTGAGTGTGAGAATGTCCAGCCCTAGTACGCAAAGACTGAGATGATGAGAGATGTGTAGGAATCTATTAAAGACCAAAGCTCTTGAAGTAAAACAACACAGCTGTGGGACACTTAAGGCATAGTAAAGTACTAGTAAAGGACCCCTCTACACACGTTATCGTGCACTAAGTACATGTTGCTGGACCCATATTTTTTAGACCTGACGGCACTGAGTGGGTGGATGTGGACAGTATCACCCCAGCCACCTATACTTTCAAAGACTCTGCCTGGTATCATCTTTAGGCATGGCACCATAAGAGGTGTGCCAGGACATAAAAGGACATCATGATTGGCACTGTGGAAAATATTGGGGACTTTACCATGTATACATCCTACAGTAATGAGTCACAACAAAGATGACAGGTGTGAGGAAGAAATAACACAGAGAGTAGGAATGAGAAAAGTAGCATTCAACGATATGAAAAAACTTCTCACAACTAGAGGTTATTTTATGAATTACAATAAAAAGTGATCAATTGTCACATTTCTGCTTCATCTTGTCCTTCTTCTGTCTCCCATGGCCTAATGAAGCATATGCCCACAACTAACTTATGTCAAGTCCTGTGTGGAACAGTTCATGATTGGTTGAATTTTGGCGGTAAAGTTGTCTATCAGTTGGTATAGTCTCTCTCAGGTAAACCATGGGGACGGAGCGCTTATGGGAATGCCCGAATGCTGTGATGTCGATTCCTAAATCAATCAATCAATCAATCAATCAGGTAAACCATTCTTAGTTGCCTCTTATGACATGCAAGGCAGGCTACGGTGTGGCTATTTTCTGCTTCACTTGCCGAAGCTGGTAACTCTAGGAGATATTACATGTATTCTTTCATTATTGCATGGTGCAGAAACATGGGCAATGAATAAACAGTTCAAATATATTGGAAGTTTTCCAAATATGATTATGTAGAAGAATAGAAGGGATATCACAGCAACAAAAGAAAACTAACATAGAAGTATTACAAAGATTAAGAATAAAGACAATTTAAAACAATATACAACTGGGATTGAAGAGAATCCAAAACAATGTATTCTCTTAGTGAATTTACACACAGAAACCACACGCAATATGTTGCACGATTTATTGCCTGGCATATTTCGCTATATCTTGTTATGAGATTCAGTGAATTGTCCTGGGCAGTAAATTGTCCAACCTATTGTTTGGGGGTTGATGTGTTTACAGTGAAGAAAATTTTATTGAAAGATATCAAGGGCAGATAATTAAGGTACTTGGGCCTTATAAAGAGGCACAACTCCTTGTTACAGGTTGTGCTGGAGGAGTGAAAAGTGGATGGGAAATGTGCATGAGGATTACAAAGTTACATGTTAATGAACATCATTAAGAGATACATTGGATGAAGCCTGTATGATTATATCATGAAGACACTTCTTTAACAGGAACGGCACAGAACAGAAGGGCTAATATGGTATGACAAAATCACTGAGGAGCTTCGAGAGAGAACTTGATAGATTCCTTCAAACCCAGATGTTAGGAAAATAAGCAGGCACTAGATAGGACACTCAATGAGAAAAATATGACAATAGTATAACCAGAAAGTCAGTCCAGTGGAACCCACAGGGCAAATAAAAGAGAGGGAAATCTAAAACACATGGAGAAGAGAATTAGAGATAGAGATGAATAATATGAGGGAGCTGCAGGAAATAGCAAAATATAGAACGACTTTAAGTGAGTTCGTTGAGGACCTATGCTTAATTAGGGGATAAAGGGATGAAGAAGGAAGAAGATTATCAATATGAGGCTGCAATTAAAATCTTGAAATCAATGATAATTTGCTTCTCTTTCTGTTTACAATGCTTTTGCCTAAATGTACTAAAACTGTCCTTTAGACATGTTTTCCTTGCGGCTCTTCCTCCCCCACTCCTCGTTCATAGCAAGCCAACATAACATAATAAAACTGTGCTACACCTGGGTAAAATGACAAAATGCTTTCTTACCTATCAACTTGGTTGTACTCTCCAACAAAAATTTATCTCCCCAAAAGATAGAAAGATTTCCCTCTAGTGTGCCATTGTTTTCTGCATAGTTGATCTACAACAGAATTTTTTAAAATATGAATGAATAACACAAATTGTTCAAATATATTATTTTTATATAAAACGGCTTCAGGCGGAATGGAATAACTAGGAGGGTACAAACCTTATCCTAGTGCGAGGAAATGCATCCTGAAGACTAAATGTCATGGCATGGCAGACCAGGTTCTAAGCCTTGGTCGGCAACTGGTCTAGGGTCAAAGCTCCGATAAGCAATTAAAGCATTTCCTTGCTGATCCTGCATCTTCTACAGCTTATCTTGTTCCAGATGTATTGGTGTTACCTTTTCTCTGGAGTAAACTAGGCAGGCTGAGAAAGGGATCATGCTGCATGGGCAACTTACGGTCTCTAGAATACAGCCCAGGCTTGCGCTAAGGAGAGGTTATTATGCTTTTGAAGCACAATGTAACAAACTATCATCTGTCAAGATGGCAAGGTGCCAGTAGTACATAAAATTTACAATCTAGATTTTTGCATTTTGTAAAATCATAGACAAACTAATAATTAACCATTATTGTTAGACTGTGTCACAAACCTCAGATGATTTTACCACAAATAAAGACTATATGGTGAGCTGCAGTAGTGCAGTTGTTAGCTCATCTACCTACGTCTGGTCAATCAATCAGGTGCCATCTCCACAAAGAAGGCTGACTGCAATGGATCTCCAACACTGTCTGTCTCTTGCCCTGACTGTAAATTCTGTCAGATTGATGTTTATCCATCTCTTGATGTTATCTTCCCACTTGTATCGTTGTCTACCTCTTGCACACTTGTCCTCAACTATGGTTTTTTAAAGCGTATTATGCCTTTTAACGTTGCCGAAATATTTCACTTGCCTCTTTTTTTATTTCTTTCATCAACTCTCATTTCATTCCCAGTTTCTCTAGAACCTCTGTATTTGATTGTTTTTGTTTCCATGAAATACGACATATTCGCCTGTATATCCACTTCTCTATGGCCTCTGGAAGTCATATGTTCCAATTCCCATCGTGCTGCGCATAACCTTGGCTCCGAAGTCGATCCAGCCTAAGACAAGTACCAGGAAATGGCATGTAAAGTAAAGACGGCCATTGTGAAACTGACCACATCACCATCAAGTGTAGAGTGGCCTATAGCAATACAGGGTGTATTTTTAATGACTGTGCCAGATTTGAAAATATTGCCGGTCCAAGTTTTGTATTCACCCTCTGTAAAGTTCATGCAACATAAAAGATAAATACAACACTTGGATCTGCAATATTTTCAAACACTGCAGTCATTAAAAATACACCCTGTATGAGGCTGGCATGATATACCCAATAAGCTCCAAGGCATGTAAAAGGCCCTTTACTTACTTTTTAATTACTATACAAAGGGTCCTAAAGGCAAGAGGATAAATTTCATTGCACCAGGTTTTATTCCATATGGCTTAGTGTCTTTCCACAGAGCAGCCTGCCAAAAGCATTGCATGGAGCACAAACCCGCTAGCTTCAGCGACAACCCCCAGGGGTCTTGGGAAAATTGCATCTGCAAATCGAATGATAGTCTGAAAACAAACTCCCAATCTTCACAGCGCGAGGCAGGCAGCTAGACCAAGTCACCACGGAGACCATTTTAGTTACTAAATTAACAGATCCAGTGGCGAAGGAAAAATATATTGCCAATGTGACCTCCAATTTGGACAGAAGGACGATATATCTCCATATTAGGGTCATCCTGTTATTTATTTTGTTTCGTAGTATCTTCCGCAATTTAATACTCAGTGAATAGACATTACATTATAATACTTGTTCATTTGCTTGTGCCCAAAGTTTGGTCCAAGCTTAAGTTTTGTTTAGTACTGAATCAGTTAAGCATGGTAAACATATTTTGATAAAGTAAGTGCTCTAAGTAAAAAATAAAAGGGTTACGCTAATTCTTTTGTTTAGAGAGTAGTTACCACTTACTGCTGGAATGTCACAAGTTAAACTTTTGTCATCGTGGCGTCTGGCAGTGGTGGAGAAGTGCTGTGTGCCCAGATCTAACACACATTCATAATTTTTGAACTTTGACTGAAAACAATGATGCAGATGTAAAATTAAGCAAAGACACTTACCTTAAAACAATAAAAATGAATAAAAGTAATCCAATGCCTTATAACATTTTACCATAAAGGCAGAGGTTAGAGATTATATATGACCAAATTTTCAGGCAGAGATTAGAGATTATATATGACCACATTATCTAACAATACAGCAATAACTATTACAACAATTAAAAAGATGATCACTGCACTCCAGACAATCTCCACCTTCATTCACTTTAACTTGGCAAGTGACATAGTGTATATCTGCTGATTATTTCAAAAGTACATTGGTTGTGTCACTTGGTGTTCATATGTTCGAACCACAATCGAGACAGATGTTTTTACAATGACATCGGCTTTTACATTGACGAAGCCTAAAACAATAAAAATAAAGGAACCTTTAACCCTGCTTAATGCACATTGGGTATATGTTTTTGTTGCTGCATATCCCTTAAGGACGTTGCAGTCAACATCAGCATTTTTCAGCTGCTGTTAATGTACTAGGCAAGATTACGCTCAGTAGTTTGCCATTGCTTTCTGAGCGGCCGGCTCCCATGCCCTGTAAGTTACCAACGCAGCAAGAACTGCTACTGATTCTCGCGCAGGTTACGTTACTCACGAGAATATACGGGATTACGGAGAAAGATGTTAACTTCTAGGCCAGGGAGACTGGGTATATGTGGCTAGATCTTTATTTGTATAGACCAATCAGCACTCAGTAGGTGATATGATCAGCATCTCACTGGTCATCTTTATTTTCCACGACACTTTGTGGCACCCATTTTAGACTGCGTCAACCTGAGAGCCTGATCAATTTAAAACATCCATCCAGACAGATTTACACCCATGATCATCAGGCCAATGTAATTTTGACCACACTATCCACTCGCGTGCTGACTGGTCTGAAAAATTTGGTGCTATCCCTAATACTAATAGGTATTAAGGGGACTCAGGTTTTCTGTTGAATTTT
Organism: Cepaea hortensis; assembly: GCA_963921405.1. Taxonomy (NCBI): domain Eukaryota; kingdom Metazoa; phylum Mollusca; class Gastropoda; order Stylommatophora; family Helicidae; genus Cepaea; species Cepaea hortensis. The sequence continues at coordinate 92,219,163 of OY992887.1, forward strand.
AATGTCTCTGAATTTTCATGTATAGTTAAGTTTTTAAAATGCAGTCAAGTTTTCATATATAGTTAAGTTTTTGTTGACAACTATACTGATATAACATGTTATAAAGGAATCATTTAAAAAGTGTAGCCAAGGGGAATAGGAATCAAAACTTCAAAATCTAGCCATGATTACTGGCTTCTCATTTCAGGCCCAAAATACTAGCACCTTGGTCTTTAAGCCATGATAGTAATGAAGATGACAAGTAATTAAGAACAAAATGACAGTTAATTAACAACAAAATGACATGTAATTAACAGCAAATTGACAAGTAATTAAAAACAAAATGACATGTAATTAAAAACAAAATGACAAGTAATTACAAACAAAATGACAGGTAATAAAAACAAAATGAGACAAGCACCTGCAGTTCTGGGATGTTGTATCCTTTGAGCAGTATTGTCTTCTTCACTCCAACTGGCACATGGATGTCCTCAGTCATCTTTGTATCAATCTGTGGACAGTGCTGTGGGCCAAGACGTCCAGGTTTTATGCTCTGTCAGACCAAATGTCAGCATCAAAGTGATAGTGGGTGAATGTGATTGTATTGTTTCACTGCTTTCAAACTAAAATATAATGCACAACAATATTTTCCTATTGTGAGTTTGAATAATGAAGACCTAAATAATCGCTTGCACAATTTATTGTTTGGCATATTATGCTGCATCTTCTTCTGCGATCGTCCGGAATGTTGTTTTAGACGCAACTGCATTTTGCCTGTTTACAGCAGAACTGCGGTATTTGTACCTTTCAGCCGACACATCCGACTTCTTCAGACATTTGTTGGCCGGATTACCTTCCCGGTTATGTTGAGTCTCATCTACCTCCCAGAAATGTTCCTCGTACCCATTTTAGAATACATCAACTTGGGAGGTGAGGTATATTTAAAGAATTCCACTTCAATGGGTATCGAACGAACACATGATAACCTGGCCGGCCGGCAAGCACATAATAAACAGATACAAATATGTATGTACAAGATCCACAACAGCTATATATGTCTTGGTGGAGGCATGGCTGAATGAATAAGAGCGCTTGCTCTTAAACTTCCTGTTTTGCTGCTGAGGTAGCGGGTTCAACCCCTACACCGGTCAGTTGGACTAAAATGTTGATTTCTCATCCTTGATGTGGGGACGTAAATTACAAGAACCTCTGAAGTCGGAATGGGTTCGCCTGAAGGTAAAGGACACTGGTAATAGGAAGCTAATCCACACGCAAAAATCAGTCGAGTGCACTAGTATGTGTATGGATTATGCTTGATTTCAAAGCAAGCGAGCACAACATAAAATCTTAGTTTAAGAAATACTGTCCTAATGCCCAGAGATTCCTGGGTTTACTTACACTCCTTCCCCTGATAATGCTTGGCTGGCAATTTCCAGTTTCATCGAAACAGCCATTATCGTAGATGCACCAATCACAGCCAAAAGATGAGTTGGTGCAGCTTGTGCAGCTGTTGGAAAGACAAGTGTGACACTCTAGTTATTGCGGTTCTACAAGGTTGATATGTTGGGGTATCTATGGAGAAGGGGTTAAGTCGCTTGCCTTCCGTTTTGAAGGTTGTGGATTCGATTCTGAGCTGTCATTTGCTTCACAAGTGCAATTTACTTGGAGACTCATGGGGGTCATCACTGGAGCTATGGAGTTCATGCCTGATGCTTTCATCATGCAGAGACCGAGCCATGTGGGATAAAACCTGGGGCAACAAAATCAATCCTCGCATGGTAAATCCTCTGTTCTAAGTTGATGAAATATGTCAAAAACATTTAAAACATCTTTTAACTTTTGTGTGGTGAACTATAATTCTTCAAAACAAAAAAATCAAGTGCAGTAACAGAAAGGAGAAACCTGCAAGAAGAAGACATTGGGTCAAACATCAAAACATGGCCTGCAAGAAGTCTGTAGGAATGCACAATGAAGATGCTGGACAGAGAGCTTGGGTGACAATATAAGCCACCCTCATTGTAGAGATGACACTTGACGATGATCATCATCAGCATTCTCTCCAGAGAATATAAATTAATATCTATGTATTACATTTACCACATAGTACCCCACCTGTCATTGTCTCTTCTTTAAATATCTGTAATATACTAGACCCAGCATTTCAGTTCAATGTGTTTGTGTGTTTCTTGTTTGATATGATTGATTGATTTAGGAACTGACATCACAGAATTCGGGGCATTCCCATAAGCGCTCCGTCCCCATCCTCAGCAATCAGCGAACAGTTCCAACACTAATAGTTCCAGTAGCAATCTGATTATATGTCCGTCTCGCCTTTCCTCTGAGTGTCGAGCATCGGCCAGATCCCCTCGTTACTCCTCGCTGTCTCATTCTTGCCAGACTATGGTGATCCATTTGCTCCTCCGAGGTGTACACTTGTTTGATATATGCTTGGTTAGTATACAATTCTGAGACCTATGGTGCTATATCAACAGTTAGATACAAATTCTGTCTATTTTCTTTAGTTGTGGGTTCAGATGGTTGGTGAACTTAGCTAGTGATGACACCCATTCTTTGAGAGCGTTGAGTTGACCATGCTTCAAAGTACACATACCTGCAGCGAGGTGCAGTCATTATTTGGAGAAGACAGGTTCAAATTCTGGTATGGTAATGATAGTTTTCAATGTGTATGTTGTCAAGTGTCCTACTACTTCTATGAGTCTTTAAAAAATCTTAACAGTCGAGAGGATCGACTTCATTGCACCAGATTTTATTCCATATGGTTGGGTCTCTTTCCACAGGGCGACCTGCTGAAAGCTTGCACAAACTCTGTAGCCCCAGCGACGACCCCCAGGAGTCTCCAAGAAAAATGCACTATGAACCGAAAGACATAGCCTAGAATCAAACCATCAATCTTCGGAGTGTGACGGCTTTATCACTTCGCCACGGACTCCTTACTTCTACGAGTGCCAATCAATACTTGTGAATTTGTTTATGTGCTGTCTTAATGACCTCAAGTGTTCTGTAACAATTGTTATTTCTGTGTAAAGAATTAGAGACGGATACCTCACATCTGTGTCAATTTGTCCTCTAATGTTTTGCCCATATCTGAGATAGCTATAAATCTGGTCCACTACCACAGGATCCAAGTGGAGTATTAAAAAAAATCCTCAATTTTCTTTTTTCATAAAAATCATTTTCTTGCTTCGCTCCTGGTATTCTTCTTGTATTATATTCATGGATACTGCACCTCCAACTTACTCATTTATTTAACTAGGACCCTCAACACTTTTACTGCAAATCAGAATAAGCTTCAATCTATCTTAAGTCCAGTTACACCAGCTTTTAACCTTCCTGAATTGTAATGAAACACTGAATAATGTACCTGTGAAAGTTTGGAAAATGTACCTGTGAAAGTCTGGAAAATGTTCCTGTGGAAGTCTGGAAAATGTACCTGAGAAAGTCTGGACAATATAGCTGTGAAAGACTGGAAAATGTAACTGTGAATGTTTGGAATCATTCCAGTGAAAGGTTAGAGAATATAGCTTTAAAGTCTGGAAAATATTTGTGTGAATATTTGGGAAATATTGGATAATAAACTTTTGAAAGTCTGGAAAATGAACTTGCGAAAGTTTGAAGAATGGGCCTGTGGAAGTCTGATAAACAAAGCTGGGAAAGTTTTGAATTTGTACCTGTGAAAGTCTGGGAAATATAGCTGTGAAAGTTTAGAAAATATACATGTGAAAGCCTGGATAATGTTTGTGTGAATGTTTGGAAAATATACCTGTGAAAGTTTGAGCAGTTGTAGAAGGTGAAACTCTTAGTTACAAACAACTTTCCCGTCTCGCTGGAGTTCAGCGCCAACGTGACTGTCCGGAACCCCTCTGTGCCGAGGGACAGGCCGACTTTGCTGAAGTCTGGTGTTTTACAGATAGCTCCGAAATACCAGAAGGACACGGCAGAGCTCCAGTCCAGCTCCAGGAATACACAAGTGTACGCGGATGTTTGTGGCAGTTGAGGAATGGTTAGATGAAGCTGGCAAAGACAGTAAAATCAAAATGTCATTGAAGTATTGTTTATAAGTGTAATAAATTAAATACAATGAAGTGTAATGGATACTTAAACCAGTGAGAACTAAGCAATATATATTCAGTGCCAAACAAAAAGAAGGTTTGGATCAAACAAAAATGGATGGCAGATAATGGGAAATAGGGGTGTGTCACAGTTATGACCTAAATGTTGTTAATATGGTAGCAGACAGGTTGTATTATATATCAAATTAAGACAAGCTGCTTAAGGAAAACTACCGTAGTAACCTTATTTTTGATTGTACTTAATAACTTACCAGTCCAACAAAGCTGATAGAATTCGCTGGCATCAACATATTTCTAATTAACAGCAGACAATATTAAAAGCAAGCTAAGCAGACACATCAAATATAATCACTCAACCACAATGATGTCAACAATTCCTTCATGTCTAATTAGGATTAATGAATCAGAATATGAAATAAATCTCTCTGATGGCCAAAGCCTTTCTTTGAACATGAGTGAAAGATCTTGTTTGGGAAAGCAGATTTTATCTTTTTATATCAAATGCATGTAGTTTTTAAATTATTCAGCTTAATATCTTCATTTTATAAATTGTCGGAAGTGAATTGTTTACAATGATAGAGTGGTGGGACACTTGTACTCGTCTGAGTTATACTAATATTAGTAATATATTGGTTGGCAACTGGTCTAGGATTGAAGATCCAACAGGCGAACAGTTAGAGCAGTGGTTCTCAGCCGGTGGGAAATTCCCCCCCCCCCCCCCAGGGGGAAATTTTTAGGTAGGAAATACGAAAGGGGAGAATGACGTTCTGAAAATATGGTGAAGGGGGGGGGGCACAGGCCAAAAAAGGTTGAGAACCACTGAGTTAGAGCATTGCTTTGCTGACCAGGAAGCTTGTCTTGTTCTAGATGTATTGGTTTACCTTTCCTCTGGAGTAAACTAGGCAGACCGAGGGAGGGATCATGCTGCATGGGCAACACAGTCTCTACATTCAGCCCAGGCTTCGTGTTATGGAGAGGTATAACCGTAACTATAACTCCATTTTACGAACTATCGTTTGTCAAGACGGCTAGGTGCCAGTCAATACTAATATATGTCTTACACAGGTACCAACCAATGCCTATGGATTTCTTTCTAACATAATTAAATAACATTACAATTAACAATGTCTCACTCAGTCAAAAGTATTCAGCAGAGACTCTCATTGAGAGAGAAAGTTGGTTTAGTTAGCTGCATATCCGTCGCAGTGAACCAGCATTTTTCTGTTGTGATCTCTTGGCAAGTTTACGTCCAGTAGTTTGCCACTGCTTTCTGAACGACCGGTACCTATACCATTTCGTTAAAAAAAAAAAAAACGCAATAAAGGTCTGCTGCCAAATCGCCCGCAGATGTGTTTCGAACGCGGTATGCAGGATTACGAACTGCGTGCGTAACGCCTTCGCGGATGGAGCCGGCATTTTTCAGTAGAGTAGAGACATGAGCACAATTTATATGTAATTATGCCAACAAACAAGCAAAAGGTTAAGGAAACAACTCTCAACAGCAGAAGAGCACATTTGTAGAACGAAGAGGAAAGTTGTAGAACAAATGCATGTTTTATAGGATAGCGTTGCCGAAAGGCGGTTGAAAGACTTACCAAATTGCAAAACCATTGTTCAAAACATGGCACTCAAATTTTCGGTGAGTTTAGAGTTGTCTTCTCTCTCCACTATCATTATCATGTGCCTGTCAAATGGCGTATGCATTCATGTATCTTTACAGATTCAGTCCTTCGTCTTCTGTTGTCCTCTATACCACTGTCTAAGGGCATCCAGAATCATTTCTCTTGGTATACCTCTGCCTCTTCTACCGCTGGTCGTGATGAATTCCAATACTTCTCATCTCATTCATCATCATCATGTGCCATGCCGACAAGCGTGGGCGGTCATGTTTCGCCTCCTTACGCGACCATCAGAGTCGTGGATCTGTCTCGTGTTCTTGTCTTAGCCTTGCCATATGGCCAAGCCATCCAGATATTTACTTCTCTACCCTCCGCTTGTTCTTTTCCCCTCAATCTTGCCAGTTATCACCAAGTTCTCTATTTTTTTTTTTTCTTCTCATAACGTGTCCTCTTCTCATTACGTGACCAAATAACACGGATTTCCACTTTCCTGTAGTTGTAAATAATGTTCTACTTTCATAAGCATATTATATGAGAACTAATCAATATATCCAAGGCCACTTCGTTTTGATCTCACAAAAATACAAGATGCATACAATGTAGAAGTGAGGAATCGTTTTAGAGTCTTGATGTTTGTACAAAAGGAAATTACACCCGATGAACTGGCAGTATAAGCTAGAGATATCTTGATAACAGCAGCCAAAGATTTATTTCCGACCAGGGCTAAGAACATAAGCCATGGATTACACCATGCACGTTATAATTAATAAAACAACGAAGGGAACTGAAAAAGAAAGTAGAAACCGATAACAGTAGGATGAAGTAATAAATCTTTAACACGAGAGATAAGAAAGAACACAAGAGAGGACAAAAACCAATATATACAAGATTGCTGTATTAAAATAGAGCAATATCATAAGAATGGAAGAGATTATGAAATGTTCAAAGAAATGAAGTTATTGACAAGAAATGTTCAACCTCAATTAAATGTTATCTGTGACAATTTGAGAAATACCTTAACAGAATCTAGATAAATTCTAGAAAGATGGCAGGAATACTGCAGTGGAATGTATGATATGAATGACTGTAATGATATGAATGAGAACCAATGACAGCAGAGACAGAACCTGATCCCTCATTAGATGAAATTGCATGGGCAATAAAGAAAATGAAGAATGGTAAATAATCAGGATGTGATGAGATACCAGCTGAACTAATTCAAGCGGGAGGAGAAAAAAGCATACTCATATATCACGCACTATGTAAATAGATATGGAAATATTGTATATGGCCAAAAGATTGGAAGAAAACTATCTTCATTCCAGTACCAAACAAAGGGCAACCTGAAATTATGCACCAACTATAGAACTGTTGCCCTGCTCAGTCATGCAAGTAAGACTCTACTAAAAATCATAATGGGAAGACTTCGTACGAAAATGGAAGAAGAGATTAATGTGGTTCAAGCTAGATTTAGACAAGGAAGAGGAACACGAGATCACATACTCTACATGTGTTTTATAATGGAGAAGTACAGAGAATTTAATGTAAACCTATTCTCATGTTTTGTTGATTATTCAAAGGCATTTGACTGTGTACAACATCAGAAATTTTGGGAAATCATGAGGAATATGGGCTTTCCATCACATGTAGTACAACTCATAAAAATGCTCTATCTAGACCAACAAGCAGCGGTTAAAATAGATGGTGAGACATCAGATTGGTTTGACATCAAGCAAGGAGTCCATCATGGCTGTGTGCTGTCACCCTATTTGTTTAACCTGTACGCTGAAAATATAATGAGAAATGTCAGAGATGATATAAACAGGGAGCTGTATGATGCCTTAAATATCGGTGGTCATGAAATTCCAGAGATTCGATATGCTGTTGATAGTGTATTACTATCCACATCACAGACTGGTATAGAAAACTTAATAACCTCAACCGAAAGAAATAGTGACAGTCACAACTTATATCTTAACATAGCAAAAACAAAGATAATGCATACAGATAAAACTACTATGGAGAAAGAAATATATGTTAATGGGAAACGATTGGAGGTGGTGGAAAATTTCGAATATCTTGGGCAAACAATGGTGACACAATGAAAGAAATTAAACGACGACTATCAATTGCTCTTCAAAGACTAAATCAACTTAATAAATTATGGAATGGGACAGATAGAACTACAAAACTTAGATTTTTAAGAGCATGCATCTTTCCCATTGTAGTGTAGGGTAAAGAGAGAGGGATAGTACCTTACGGTGAGTGGCAGCCATATCACAAGGGATAGACCAGGATCCTATTTGGTTCCCATCTCTTTACCTAGCTCATGTATGGCTCCACGAATACCGCTTGTGTACGGCGGTGGCCACACCACGAGCAACAGTCTTGGCTGACTGGCTAAACTGCATGAGTCAAGTAGGGGTAATAATCTACTACGGGAATAGTTAGTTAGTCGACAGATCATCCTCGTTGCACATCGAACCATTCAGTCCATAAGTGCTCGGATCCCCTCCTCAGCAAATCCCGCAGCGTGTAGCGGCTAACGACGCCAGTTCTGTGTTGGTTTATCAATCTTCTTTGGCTTCCTGCGTAGTGTTCTTGTTTGGCCACACCTCTTTTAATTTGCTGCTCCTGCAGTCTGGCCATTGTTGTAGATTCACAGTCATCACTTGGTTCTCGCAAAAGTCTCACTTCTCGTAGAGCATTCAGAATGTCAGCCTGGTCCATGCCGCGTCCGCCCTCCACAGTAGCCTCACCTGCGAGCTTGTCAGCCCGCTCATTTCCTTGTACTCCCGCATGCCCTGGCACGAAGATGAAACTAATCTTTGCCAGCCGAGACCGCTTCAGAGGCAGCAACCATTCTCTTCGGATCGACCCCTCCTCTATCCTCTTGATCATGTTCATTGAGTCGCTAAGGAAACAAGCCCTAGTGAATGTCTGTGTCTCGAGCCATGTTATTGCTTTACTTACTGCCATGACTTCCATGGTCAGGCTACTTGTGGTTTCAGTGAAAGCACCAGAGTCCTCCTTCACAATTCTCCCTCCGGCCCGAGCTGTAAAGGCTTCTCACATGTCGGACGACCGACCCATCTGTGTAGATGACCGCGTCACCGTCTAGCGAATTCTCGAAAATCAACGCTTGTACTTCAGCCTCAACAGCAGCCGGATTTTCTTGTCTGCATTTTCTATCTAGTTGGATGCAAACTGAAAAGGATGTGCAGAAGTCTGTTGGCACTTGCACCCACTCCTCGCCAGGTTCTAAGTCCTCAAGTGAACACACCTGTTGAAGAATGTCTTCGGCTTGACCCATCCACGACCGTCCTCTTTTTAACCTGCTGCCCTTCACCTTCCTAATTTCACTATGCAGTGGATGTTGTGTGTTTGCGTTAATTCTGAGGTAGGCGCGTGCCCTGCAAACTTGTATTCTCTCTTCAATAGTTGGAAAATCAAGAAGGTAGCGCATCGCCCTGCATGCTGTATCTCTTGTACATCCAAGAATAATGCGCATAGCTTCATTCTGTATCCTTTCCATCCTTTCTATCTGCTTATGGCTGAGAGTCAGGATTGCCATTGCATACTCCAAAACAGACATGACCAGCCCCTCGTACAGAAGACATAGATGGCGCTGCTCACAGTTTGCTGCCGCCATCACCCGCATCGCTGCCAAACCCCGCTTGGCCTTTGTTATCACCTGGTCTATGTGCACATTATAAGCAAGGCTTCGATCAAACCGTATCCCCAGGTAATTGTTCTTTCCACCGTCTCTGAACACAGCATTACAGTTGGTGTTGGGTTGTTGACAATATGATTATTCAACGAGAACCAAGTCACTGTTGCCTTTGTTGGGTTGACCATTGCCCCAGCTTCATCACACCAAGTACTTATGCGATTGAGTTCGGTTTGTAGTTCCACAGCAACCTCCTCTCTATCCTTACCCTGACGATACACTAAAACATCATCGGCATACGACAATGTCCTGCCAGGTCCAGTGATCTGCTCACTGGTGATTCTCACTGTGTAGGCGTTGAACAGTACCGGAGATAATGGTGATCCCTGTGGTAGGCCAGGATATATTGTTGTTGGTTCCGAAGTCCAACTGCCACATCTAAAAACTACTTTCCGTTGGAAGAGGGCTGCAGCGATCCAACTAAGGAGGAATGGACTTACGTTTAGTTCAAGAAGCTGAAACATTAAAAAATCCAGTGGTACTCTGTTGTATGCGTCCTCAAGATCAATCGCTGCAGCAACGGTTTCAGTGCCTGAGTGGAAACCTTCATAGACATCATGGGCAAAGACTGCTGCATTGGTCCAGGTTTCTCTTTTTGGACGGTACCCACCCAGGGTAGGTGGGAAAACACCTTGCCTCTCTAGTTGGCTTGATATTTTCCTGGCAATTACCTTCTCCAGCAGCTTGCCTATTGTATTCTGCATGGTTATAATTCGATATCCCTGAATTTTTTTGTGGTCTTTGTCAGGCTTCGGTAAGGGAATCAGATAGCTGTGTAACCATTCCTCCTTGATGCTAGCACTCCCTATACTGTTGTTGTACATGTCTGCTAGTTTCTCTAGCTCATTGTCGGTACACCTATTTATGTCGTTGTATCTTATGCCATCAGGACCTGGAGCACTGTTAATGTCCATCCATAGTACACAAAGACTGGGACGGCGGAGAAGGCGGATGAATTTAAATAGATCAACGGCTTTGAAAGCGAAACAGCAGAGTGTGTGGCACACATGCGCCGTGTTCAGGACACGATAGTGAACATGGCTGGCCATCGTGGAAGAGATTATCTCAAACACGGCAATGGTAATTCAACAACAAGAAAAAAGCGATACTTGTACTGGGAACTAGTGGCGTCTATTAGATGCGGAAATAACTATTCGCCGCCTATAGAGATAAAAAAGAGGAGTACGGCAGGGATGTGTACTGTCCCCAAGCCTCTTCAAACTATACACAGAAAGAATTTTTAAACAAGTTGAAATGCCTGGACTTAACATCAATGGAAGAATCATAAACAATTTTAGGTATGCTGACGATGTTACTAGCAGAAAGTGAGCAAGAGTTACAAGACCTAGTGGAACAAGTAAACAGGCACAGTGCAGAATGTGGCTTAGATATTAACATCCAAAAAACAAAAATTATGATAATTAGCAGTGAAAAGGAAAGATCATCAATGAACATCACAGTAAACGGGCAGATACTAGAACAAGTAACAAGTTTCTCTTATCTTGGACATATAACAGACGATGACAGAAGTGAAATAGAATTCAGAAAGAGAATAGGAATAGGAATGGCTAAACATGCTTTCAACAACATGAAATCAGTATTAACATCTAGAGAGATTAATAACGCATTAAAAATGAGAATTGTCAAATGCTACGTATATTCAAAGCTACTGTATGGCGCGGAAGCCTGGACATTGAACAAGCAACTATAAAGTCGCTTAGAAGCCCTGGAGATGTGGATATACAGACGAATATGTCGCATTTCATGGAAACAAAAGCAATCAAATGCAGAGGTTCTAAAAAAAATTGGGAATGAAGAGAGAGTTGATGAAAGAAATAAAGAGGAGGCAAGTGAAATATTTCGGCCATGTTAAAAGACATAATACTCTTATAAAAACCATACTGGAGAGCAAGGTTGATGGCAAGCAAGCAAGAGGTAGACAACGATACAAGTGGGAAGATAACATCAAGAGATGGACGAACCCTGACAGAATGTACAGTCAAGGCAAGAGACAGACGGTGTTGGAGATCCATTGCAGCCAACCTTCATTGTGGAGACGGCACCTTATTGATTGATCTTTCCCATTGCAACAATCGCGTGTGAGACCTGGACACTTACTAAACAAGCTGAACAGCGCATAAATGCTTTTGAATATAAATGTTATAGACGGGTTGTAAGAATACCTTGGGTAAAGAAAAGAACAAACGCATCCATACTTCAATAGATGAATATTGAAGAAGGTTGGCTATTAAAGACAATAAAACAAGGAAAATTGAAATATTTTGGTCACTTAAAACGTCATGAAAGTTTGGAGAGAACAATAATGGATGGGCATATGCCTGGGAAGAGAAGAAGAGGAAGGCCAAAGAGAAGATGGGTGTATCGGACGCGGGACATCTTGATTGTGATCGAAAAGTTTTCCGGAAGGTTGTTATGGAAGCGAGGTTCTGCAAAGGACACGCTACTGAATGAATGAATCAATCAATCAATATATGCTAATGTATTCATGACTGTGATGGCATCACGATTATCACCAGTTAATCCACAATATCACTGATCTCTCGCGACACCTGAGCACGTATATTCAACAGTAATTACAACAGATCAGAAGACATCAACAAAACCGCCAAGAATTATTTCCTCAGGCAGTTTTGTTACCTCGATATTAAGTAAGTAAATGTCAAGGACCATTTTACACACTCTAATGCGCCCTGGACATATAGTGCAAGACTCATGCTCGTATAGATCAATCGGCACCCGGAGCGTCTTGTGATCAGTAATACTTCCGCCGTCTATACTCCTCACAGTATCTCATATTGCCTATTTTAAGCTGAGTCGACCAGGAGCCCGGGTTAATTTTTACAATCTCCCTGGGCGCGAATTTGAACCTATGATCACATAGCCTTCTGTTGAGCATCTAGCCACTACGCCGAATAGTTTTCTTCCTGTATTACCACTCTTGCGCAACCTGTGATTGAGACAGGTTGATAGTGATACACAATGCAGAAGAGTGTTTGAGAAATCCGGCTAAATTAATAAATTGCAAACCGATAATCAACACCTGCGAGATGAGATGCCTGAGGAGAGCTGCCAACTTAACAATCCGAGACCGAGTAAGAAATGCTGTTATCAGACAGACAGTGGGATCAACATCTTGTGCAACATTTATTGAAAGACAGAAGATCAAGTGGTTTGGCCATGTCGTTAGAATGCAACACCAACAACTACCATCGCTGGCCTTACATCAAAGATCATCTGCGACAAGATCAAGAGGACGTCCAAGAAGAAAATGGATTGACGACATCAAAGACACTGTACAATCACACGGAATGACACTATCCAGTGCCGTCCACCGGGCGCTGGAGCGCAAATTATTCCTCCCCACGGTGCTTGACGGCAGAAGTGGAAGATGATGATGATGATGATGATGATGATGATGATGATGATGATGACAAACCGATAAAGTGTTTACATAGATAAAAAATAGGAGGCATTACTTATTGACCGTCCCTCGTATATATTTAAGTATTCTCTGTGGGCGACTTTGAGAAGGTATAGATAATCAAGTAATGACTTTCAGATGATAGTTTGCTTTTGCCTTTGGCGGACTGAAACATATCTACTATCAATGTCTGCACGTTAACTCCGTGATAGCCAAACAGTTATTGCTTTAAAAATAACTCCCCGTGATAGAAAGAGTTAAAGTAAAGAGTGCAGGAGACAGACAGTGTTAAATAACTCTGAAGCCCACTGGACCAAAGCAAACAGAGATGCCATACTTACTTCCTGTACAGTGTTCACGGACGCCGTTGTCGGGGAGATTGTGGTAATGTAGATGCACTGGTTGGTGTTTCCGTGTAGCCATCTGGCCTGGGTTGGGTCATCCGAGTTCGGACAGCTGCTTCGTAGAATACATCTGAAACGACAAGGTACGGCTCGGCAGGAAGTCTTGCACGTAAGTTGCATTTCCTGTTTTAATTGTACCGTGTTTCGGTGATTTGCATATCAGCCTACGCAATTGTGTATGCCTGAATGCGAGAACATTATTACCATAATAATAATGTCTTGTAATACTACCTAATACTACTTGTACTTCTTCTGCTCCTTCTTCCTCTTATCTTTTTTTTTTTTTTTTTGCTCCGGCTTTTCCTAGAGCTTCTTTCTCTTCTCCTTGTCATCCCCCCCCCCTTTTTTTTTCTTAAACTTCCCCTCCCCTCCTACTAACCCTCCACTCCTCCTCCTCCTCCTCCTTCTTCTTCTTCTTCTTCTCTCCCCCCCCCCTTTTCTCTCACTCCATTTTCCTAAAACTCATTGTCCTCCTTGTTTTCTTAAACTTCTTCTCCTATTCCTCCCCACCCCTTCTCCTTCTCTTACTACTACTCTTTGTCGTCTTCCTTTCTTTCTGAAACTCCTATTACTACTCCTCCTCATTCTCCTCCTCATCCCTTTCTCCTTCTCCTCCTCTATAAAGCTCCATCTTCAAAGCCTCAGGGGATTTTTTTCGCCTGTTTACTACTTGTCCACATCCATTGTATTTGAATGCTTAACACTTCGTATCCCTCTCTACTTTAGAATTACTCTAACATAATCAAGGGAATCTCCACGGCGTAGTGATTACGCCGTCTGCCCCGTGCTCCAAAGGTTGTGGGTTCGATTCCGGCCTACGTCATTCAGTTCACGAGTGCAGTTTTCTCGGATACTCCTTGGGGTCGTTGCTGGATCTACGGAGCTCGTGCTTTGGATGACGATTTCAGTAGGCCACCTTGCGGAAAGAGACCATACCATATGGGATCAAACCCGGTGCAATGAAGTCGATCCTCCTCCACTTCCTTGGTACACCTCCTTCCACAAATATTTTTTCCAGACATCCACGTCTTTTTCGTCGTCATCATATGCCATGTTGATAAGCCTGGGCGGCCATGTTTCACCATTTCACACGATAACCAGAGTCGTGTATTTGCTTTTTTGTTGTTGCGGTAAGTCGCTTGCTGACGGTCTGGAGTAACCTGATGCACATAACTATTCCTACAGGCGAGGCCACTCCTATCCAGCACCAGTTTATGTCGTTTCTCTGATTATCTATAAACTGGAGAAACATCATTTTCTAGGCATATGCAAAGAAAGTAGTTTGTCACTGCTTTCCTTAATAGCTTAGCTATACTGGTCGATGACCTTAGCCATTGTCTACTAAAAGAGATCCTCTGCCTACCGTCGAGAAAATGGAGACCATAACCAACAACTATCAGTCTGCTGCTCTTCAACAACCAACCACCTGCATATATGGATGGCTTCACGTGACATTGATCGGGGGACTAAACCTTACCCAAGGGTGTATCATACGTAGGCTAGCGGAGGGAAGGAGATACCCTACTTCTCCGTTGATAGGAGATACCTCTATCCCGCCAGGCGTTATGTTATGTCTTTCTACATGCCCAAAATATTCGGTAATATGTGACCAGATTCCTTACAATATTACAGCTAAATTTGCCTGCCTTGCATTTCAATCTATAGTGCCGTATCATCAACTGCTTGGTAATACTATTTACTGTACTTTGTAATTATATTACAGGTCGTATGTAAAACACCGCTCTCATCGCGACCCTCAACCCTCTACCAGTTCTATGACTTCATGCATTGTCATTTCCAATATATCTTCAATGCCTTGTACCCCTCCTCGCGCCGGTCGAATCCTACCTCTTTTGCCCGGATCCATGCCTTCCATCATTATTCTTTCCAAACAACTGTAATGGTTAAGATAGCCAAAGAAATTAGGCTTCGTGACATTATGTTGTTAGTGAGCCACTATACACGCAGTAGTTCAGCCAGCAATTGGGCAATAACTGCCCAAAAACGCCTGACAACAAGGAAGCGCCTTGTATGTAAATAATTCAAGGCAATAAAAAAGCAAGCCCTGCATTGACAGTTTACTGCAGCAGATGGGACGTAGATGTGCCAGAACTGGGGAGGTCTCGCGTTTGATTCTTATTTGGGATAAAAACTCCGGGACGGGGCAAGCACAACATGAGGTATCTGATCACCAGAAGCCCCCTCCTCGTCGAATGTTTCGGCTCCTTTACCTTCAGGCCACGGGCCAGTTCAGGTCATGACTCCCGGCCGTTTGTCTCCTGTCTTGCGCAGGCACCTTCGAGACATTTATATTCATACATTTCCCTTACCCACATCACTAAATGTGCCTGCCCAGAAGCCATCCCACCATCGGAAGGCAACATTTGGGCACCCGGTGCATCTATCGGCATTAACACTGAACCGTAACTGACCGCGGGAAAGCCAGCTCTTTCCCCGGAAGTTGACCTCAGTCTTCACCTCGATCTTGGTGGCTAGCTATGACACAGTCTGTAGACGTCGTTTCTGCCATGTTGCCTTCTTCGTGCCCAGTTCATAGCTTGCGGATGAGCCCTCCTACAAGCTCCCAGCGTATCATTACCTTGCTTATGAGCCTCTACTCATGGCGCATTGCCGGCTCAGTGGCAAAGGTGTTACGAACGTAGTTAGTAATTCAAAACAATGTTTTCCCGTAGTGAATTTGAATAACGAAGACACAACAATAGATTGCACGATTTATTGCCTGGCATATTTCGCTGCATATCGCCAGGTACATACTGCAGAAATCACACAACTTACGTGAATTAACTAGATAAATCCTTCAAGTTGAAATATACACATATTCGCACAGTAATGTCACTTATCTACCACGGTAATTTTAAGCTGACTAACATGTCTTTCTGTTTGCACAATTCTGGCTTGCGTTGATTGATCATAATTGCTTCTGCAAATTTTAACAAGCGAGTATTTTGTGTGTGAAACAACACGCGAAAGGCAGTGTCTCTGTCAACCACATGGCCGCTCTCGACAATTTGCCTACCAATTGAAGACGCCGGGAGCTTCCGGTATGTCGTACCGATTCCTACACTAGCAGTCAAAGAGCCTGTTCCTCTGTACGCCACTAACAATTGTATTTACCAATTCACATGTAGATGCCAGGCCTTCTACATTGGTAGAACAGAGAGACAGCTTAACAAACGAGTGTCAGAACACATACCTCAATGGGTCAACAAGATACAACACACAGGAGATACTAGCCTCGTGGGGCCGACACACCGGAAGCTCCCGGCGTCTTCAATTGGTAGGCAAATTGTCGAGAGCGGCCATGTGGTTGACAGAGACACTGCCTTTCGCGTGTTGTTTAACACACAAAATACTCGCTTGTTAAAATTTGCAGAAGCAATTATGATCAATCAACGCAAGCCAGAATTGTGCAAACAGAAAGACATGTTAGTCAGCTTAAAATTACCGTGGTAGATAAGTGACATTACTGTGCGAATATGTGTATATTTCAACTTGAAGGATTTATCTAGTTAATTCACTTAAGTTGTGTGATTTCTGCAGTATGTACCTGACGAGATGCAGCGAAATATGCCAGGCAGTTAGTAATCCCACAAACCGCGTTCGAAACACTGCTGTGGAAAGTTTGGCAGCTGACCGCCTAGCGTTGTTTAAAAAAAAATTAAAATGGTATGAGTACCGGTTGTTTTGAAAGCAATGGCAAACTACTGAACGTAAACTTGTCAGGAAATCACAAACAGCCCCCCCCCCCCCGCAAAAACATTCAGGGGTTAACTGCGACGTCCTGTAGAGGATATGCAGCCAACTTAACTCACAGAACAGTTCCTCCAGCAATCAGGCAATAACTGCACAGAAACGCTTGAAAACAAGGAAGCGCCTTGTGTGTAAATAAAAACTCAAGGCACTAAAAAAGCAGGCCCTGCATTAGCAGTTTGCTGTAACAGGTGAAGCATGAATGAGCCAAAACTGGGGAGGTCTGGCGTTTGATTCTTAATTGGCTGCGCGAAGTTGAAGTGGCGTAAAGCTAAACGTGTGATATGTCGAGGAAGAGAGCTGGGCGTAGGCGTGAGTGACGTCAGGGGAAGAGTGAATTTGAATTCTTACTGTCTTCTTGTTCAGGTTCCTGGTCTTAATGCCTCAGGCTCAAGACACCCCCCCCCCCCCCCCCCGCCACACACTGCAAGGCACTATTGGCAGTAAATGACAGTTTTTGACAATAACAATAATAATACTAATGATGATGATGATGATGATAATGATGATGATGATGATGATAATAATCAAAATAATAATCATAATATAAAATGGAGGCCAGCAAGGCCTATTTACATACGGACACGCGTACTTAACCATCCGGAGTGCTGATGTCGAGGTAAGGGGATCATCCCCTACACCGGACATTTTACTCAAATGTTGACTTCTTGTCCTTGGTGACGTAAATCAGTACCTCTGAAGTCGGTGTGGGTTTGCTTGATGGCAAGGGAGACTTGTAATAAAGAAAGCTAATCCATACGAAAAATTCAGTCGGGCTACTAGAAGTTGTGTGTGTGGACTATGCCTGAGTTCTAAGCAAGCGAGCGCCAACAAAATATTTTCCTTCCGTTTCATCTTATCATCACTATCATCTCCCCCCCCCCCACCCACCTCCCTCTATTTATCACCGCCTTTGTTGTTACAGCATCCCCACCCCTCCCCCACACTCATTTCCCCGATCAATTTCTGTGCCAGTGTTAACAATGGCGCCGACAGATTCCACGTATTACGTGACATCAAATCACGTGCCACTGGTCAACCAATCATTGTTGTATCAGGATTGAGCCTAAGGTAATAACTGAATTTTATTTTAATCAGTACGCCTGAAAGACGAGGTGTGCTCGCTCTTAAGGTGAAATAACCTTCAAAAGGTCAAGCTGACATCTTTAACAACGGCTTGCCTCTACTCCAGTTCAACATCATTGGTTAGGTTGGGCATGTGCTTAAATAATTAAGCGAGAATTTCGGCATTTCGACGCGAACTAAATGGAAACCAGGTGATAGCATGGGAAATAGCGGGCATAGAATAGCTAACAGGAAAAAAAAGTATTAGATGCCCTGCCACAGATGCTGCCATTAGCTTGAGCTATTCTGCTTTTTCTTTCGTTCGCTTGAAATTTATTGTACGAATCTTTCCCATTGCAACATACATGGACACTTACTAAACAAGCTGAACAGCACATAAATGCCTTTGAATATAAATGTTATAGACGGGTTCTAGGAATATCTTGGATACAGAAAAGAACAAATGCATCCATACGACAAGATCTGAATATTGAAGAAGGTTGGCTACTAAAGACGATAAAACACAGAACATTGAAATATATTGGTCACTTGAAACGTCATGAAAGTTGCCAGGAAGAGAAGAAGAGGAAGGCCAAAGAGAAGATGAGTGCAGGATGTGGCGGGTGATCCCCAGATGAGTGTATCGGACGCGGGACATCTTGCTTATGACCGAGAAGTTTTCCGGAAGGTTGTTATGGGAGCGAAGTTCTGCAAGGGACGTGCTACTGAAAAAATGCATGAATATCTGCAATGTTGTCTCCCGTATAAACTTCACTGTCTTTGTAAGTTCACTTTTGTTTTTCTTTCGCATATCATTTTTTACAGGACATTGCAGTCAGCACCATAATTTTTCAGCTTCTGTTGATGTCTTAGCAAGTGTTACGTTAGTAGTTTGCCATTGCTTTCAGAACGACAGGCTCACATACCTCCGTAAGTAACCAGCGCGACGCGATCTGCTGATAAATCTCTCGCAGATGAGGTTCGTACGTGGGTATGCGGGATTACGAACAACGTCATTAACTCTTTCGCCAGGGAGGGCAGCATTAGTTCACTTAGTGGTCCATATAGCTGATCCCGTACTGTTGTTTCTTTAGGCCTGGGAGTGCTCGTGGCCAAATGGTTACGCCGCGCACTTCGAAGGTCATGGGTTCGATACGTGGTTGGGGATACGTGGTTGGGGTCACGAGTGCAAATGCTTTGTGGGACATTTTCGGCAGTCCTCCCTGAGGAAAGAGACCGAGTTATATGGGAATAAAACTCGTTGCAATGCAGTCGATTATCTTGCCTTGTAAACCCTTTTTAAACTTCTCTAGGCGAGAAGATGTGCTTAGATATGTCGTATTCGGAGCAGTCTTGGGGTAGGGGATGTGCAGTCTATCGCACTAATTCACACGTGAAGATAGTAATCAGTGTGTCGCATTGATGCCTCGTTTTACTTCCGACAGTGTAGTAAAGCCAGGAATAACAATTCCCAGTACTGGACTAATACACAAGGTAAGTGCATTGGTAGATAAGCGAAAACAGCTGTAGGTGATTTGGAAGCAGACCGCTTTGCGCTGGCTTTTATACAATGACAGGAGCGTCGGTCTTTCAGAAAGCAATGGCAAGCTACTGAATGTAAACTTGCCAAGTAAATCACAAGAAGGCAAAAAATATTTGGGTTGAATGCGAGGCCTGTAAAAGGCATTCAACTAAGTATAAATAAGTAAAAGACCCTATTTACTCCCATAAGGCGGTTGAACATATGGTGTTAGGTCCAGGTTTGTATAGACCACTCGGTAATCAATGGGTGATGTGGCCAGTATCATACCGGGCGCCTTGGAATTCCAAGACGCTTCCTGGTACCAGTTTTATGCTGGGGCGACCCAGGAGCCCGAGGCAATTGTACAAATCCTCAAGCCAGCGTCTAGCCCAGCAGTGGTTCTCAACCGGTGGGGAATTCCTTCCGGGGGGGGGGGGGGGGGGGGAAGGAAATTAAGATTATTTCAAGATCGCATTAATACTAGAAAAAGTTACTTGATATTGTTTTTCCCTCTAAATTTTACGGTTCTGTACTTCTCGCCCTAATGAAATTCGTTTTATAACATAAGTAGACCCGCAAATCACGTTTTATGTAGATGTCAAAACTTGTTCTAGTATGTGTTGTTAAATTTAGCTTCAATTTTTATGCATACTGTGCAAAAGTGGGGGGGGGGGGGAAGGGGGTTATAGGGAGGAAATTTGAAAGGGGGGAGGGGAATGACGTTCTGAAAATATGGTAAAGTGGGGCATGGGTCAAAAAAGGTTGAGAACCACTGGTCTAGCCACTAGGTTACCGCTGCCACGGTTCACAGCAATATTCTCCCAACGTGGGCGCGTGAAGCCATGACCCTGAGATTAACATACTCTGTGCCAAACAAAAAGTAGTAGAAAGCCGACAGGGTCGACTTTATTGCACTGAGTTTTCATCCCATATGGCTCAGTATCCTTCCGCAGCGAACTGTTGAAGGCGTGGAACAAAGCACGAATTCCGTAGTTCCAGCAACGACCCACAGGAGGCTCCGAAAATAATGCACTCGTGAACGAAGGACGCGCCCGGAATCGAACCCACAACCTTCTGAGCCCGAGTCAGATGGTTTGACCACTTAGCCGCGGTTTGGACCAAACGACAATCAAAGATAGAAAAGTGGGAAGAGGGGTGCGTTCAAGGTTATAACTTAACAGTTGTTTATATGGTAGCAGGCATGTTGTATTATAATACAATGACAACATTTCGACGATATATGAGCCCATGGCAGATACGGGACGTCGCTTACGACGATTAATCATCCTATAGCACTTGATCAGTTAAGTCTCGTGCACTACCGAATTAGCTTGCACGGCTTAGAAATGGTAGTGTGTTAATACATGGTGTATTGTTAATAACTGTGGGATTTTTGAAAATATAGCCGTTCCAAGTTTTGTATTTACCTCAAAACATGAAATTTGAAAATTGAAGTAACAATCAAAACGTAAACTGAGAATCCGAGATGTATAGCAATAGCAACGACAAACTACCTTCTGCAAAACTTGCCAAGAAACCTTAACAACCATGAAAACGGAAATCACAGTAGTAAAAATAACAATGATAATAACAACAAAAAAAACTTAAAAATAAAATAAAAACCACAAAGTAAGGAATCGATGTTTCGATCAAAGTCATCATCAACATATAGATACTGAGCGAAGGAGAGGACATGACGAGATTCATTTAGGCAAGAGACAGCATAAACAGAGAGTTACATATTAGAGCATGAAGACAGACACGAAATACAAGCACATGGGTAAGGATAGGAAATAACGATCGTGAGTAACATACTTTTAGGAGAAAAAGGAATAATTACATAACTGTCGCAAGTCTGAGATTGATACTGGGAATAACAGGGAGTTCAGAGATTAATGTTAAGCACATATGGGTTGGTGTGATGGTTAGGGCCTAACGCCGATAATAGCATCAGTGCGGTCAGACGAGGGTTCGATGTCGCTCTTGACGTTCGCTATGGGAGAGAAAGCCTGGTCATTTAACCCCTCACGCACTCAGGATTACAAAGTCTGGTGGTCCTAACACCTCACATACCCACAGCAATTTCCTGCTACGGAACTTTAAAAAAATATATGGTTATAAGGATCAACAGACATACATAAGAAAGGCATACAAATCGACAGACATAGATAAGATAGGCACACACATCGTCAGACAGACATAAGACAGACAGAAAGACATAAGATAGACACATAAATCGACAGACCAGACAGACAGACAGACAGACAGACAGACAGACAGACAGAAATTAAGAAAGCTAAAAATGGTGAAAGAACACAGAACACAAACAATGAGAAAATAAGAACAATTCCCAAGGGTAGAATGCAAACAGAATTACATTTTTTTAAAGTATCACGTGTGAAGACTAGTTTCTCTGGGGCGTGAACCGACATATCCCACAACACGAAGCAAGGAAACTGCAGACATGTGTGTTACAAAAAACAAATCACAAACACCACATTCTGTAAATCATACTCGTGCAGAAATCGCGGTCCAAAATGGCAGAAATCATGGAAACAGTCTCAAAGCACATGACCATTTAACCAAATAACTCCGTTTTATCACAGGAAATGGCTTGCAGAAGTTCGGTTGCGTCAGGAAGATGCGCAGATTACAACAACGTAAAACAAATATACACACGCCGTAACGCAGAAGACGATCTGCTGTGAAGAATTCACCTTTAGAAATATCAACATTCACATTTGTGTCGCAGTTGCTCGAGTTTCATCAATGTGTCTTGTATGGGATGGTGTGATATTTTGGTGGTATTTACCTCAACCCCAGTAGTCGTGGTTTTTAACTGAATAAGCGCCATGCGATGATAAATCGTCTTATTCTAATTTCCCATAACTGCCGTGGGTGTATAAATAAAACTATAGTTATAATATCAGTACAGTAGTTTTCAATTGTAACCTAATTTGATTTGATATATAACACATGTTTGCTACCTTATTAAAAACTTTAAAGTCATAATTGTGACACACCCCTACTTCAAATTTTCCGCTATCCATATTTGTTTGGTCCAAACCTACGTTTTGTTAGGCACTGAGTCTGTTAATTTAATTCGGAAGTTGAATAAAATTGGGTGGAACTGCGGTAAAGCTGTGAAAATGTAATAATTCGGAAGCTGGTCGTTTCTCGGCTTTTTGGCTAAGATCAAAGTGTAGTATCTGCGTTTGATCTCGCCAGGGGCTGGGATGATCACCCGATACACAGAGACATGGAGACCTAATGGGGTGGCTCTGGCCCGTCTGGGAACTGCGAGCCCTTTACAACAAAAACAACAAAATCGTAAGTTGAGTACGTTGGGGATTGGCGGTGGCACGGCGGCTAGTCTGCTTGGTTGTGGAATCGGGCGTCTTGGGTTCGAATTCACATTAAGGAAGATTTTACAATTTGACCTGGCCTCCCAGGTTGATCCAGGTTAATATGGGTACCAAGAAATGATGGCAGTCGATGTTATTTTGATCACGTAGAGCGTCCATTAATCTATAAAATATTCATTAACACCATCTACAAAAATACATCATGTACTAACATTACTTTACTTTACTTTACTTTACTTTTACCTACTACCTCGGGAGCCTCTGCGGCAAAGTGGTCAAGCCGTCTGCCTTGCGCTCCGAAGGCTACATCTGTCGGTTCTCGAGATCATTTTTCTCGGAGACTCCTGGGGGTCGTCGCTGGAGCTACGGAGTTTGTCCTTTGTGCGATGCTTTTGGCAGGCAGTCCTGCCTAAAGAGACCGAGCCATATGGGATAAAACCCGGGGCAATGAAGTCGATCCTCTCGACTTTTAAGACTTTTTTTTGAAGACTTTACTTTACTTTTCAGCAGAGGCAGAGATTTATTCACCAACCTAAGTGTCACTTTGACCGACCCATTCTTACGACACCGATACCAGATAATTAGGAGAATGTTCTGGAAATTACCAGGAAAGGAAAGGTGCCCTGGAAAAGAATTGCTCACCCAATCTCATTATTCCGTGACCTAGTTTATGTGAATATCTTGCTGATCCACGACTCTGGTGATCGAATGAGATGACAAAACATGACAGTTCACGCTTATCAGCATGGCACATGATGGATGGATGGATCTTGCATTGCGTAGCACTGGGGCAGTGGCTACCATTGGATCCCATTACAGGTAAAAACGCAGTAAAAGCTAACAGGTGAAGTTGATTCAATGAGCATGGTCTGAAAGGTCGAGGCGGTTCTGTACGTAGACAGTGGACTGAGTCACAGCGGAAGTCTGTTGTCCGTAGAGTCACCTTCATCTTCGTTCTGGGACATGAGGGGGTTGAAGGAAATGAACGAGCTGATAAACTTGCTGGCTCTGCATCCCATATAGATGGCCAGCCCATGGCTCCAGTCGAAGTTATTAATGCCCTTAAGAGAGCTGTTTGGAGCGGAGGACTTTGACGCCAGTGAATCCACATCGTTGTCCAGAATGAGAGACTTGGGAGTAAGAATTTTCACGGCCAGGCACGAGATTGACATTGGGAGAACGAGGGGCTTCGTCAACCAACACAGAACTGACACTATTAGCCGCCGGACGCTGATGCATATGTTGGTGGGAGGATCTGAGCACCTATGGACTTGTCCAATATGCAAGGATGATACCACAGCAGATAACAGGTAAAGGACCCCTTTTCACCTCTTGATATGTATTGGGTATATAGGTATGTACAAGCAGATAGTTGCATATCCTTTACATGACTTCGCAGTCAACCCCAGCATTTTTTTGGTTGTTTGTGATCTCTTGGCAAGTTTACGTTCAGTAGTTTGCCACTGCTTTCTGAACGACCGGCGCCCATACCATTTTATATAAAAAAGCAACGCAAGGCAGTCTGCTGCCAAATCACCAGCAGCTGTGTTTCGTACGCGGTATGCGGGATTGCGAACTGCGTCCGTAACCCCTTCGTCATGGAGCTGGCGTATATCCAAGTACAGGATCCTTTAACACGCCTTAAGAGGAACTGGACTTATGGTGCACGGGCAGCAACAGGGGACGCAGGAACAGTAGAAACAGAAGATGCAGCAACAGCAGCAGAAGCAGAAGACGCAGCAGCAACAGAAGCAGAAGACGCAGCAGCAGTAGAAGACGAAGCAGCAGTAGAAGACGAAGCAGCAGTAGAAGACGAAGCAGCAGTAGAAGACGCAGCAACAGCAGCAACAGAAGACGCAGAAGCAACAGAAGACGCAACAACAGCAGCAACAGAAGACGCAGAAGCAACAGAAGACGCAGAAGCAACAGAAGACGCAGCAACAGCAGCAACAGAAGACGCAGAAGCAACAGAAGACGCAACAACAGCAGCAACAGAAGACGCAGAAGCAACAGAAGACGCAGCAACAACAGCAGTAGAAGACGAAGCAGCAACAGCAGTAGAAGACGCAGCAACAGCAGTAGAAGACGAAGCAACAGCAGCAACAGAAGACGCAGCAGCAACAGCAGTAGAAGACGAAGCAGCAGCAGAAGACGAAGCAGCAACAGCAGTAGAAGACGCAGCAACAGCAGTAGAAGACGAAGCAGCAACAGCAGTAGAAGACACAGCAACAGCAGCAGAAGACGCAGCAACAGCAGTAGAAGACGCAGCAACAGCAGTAGAAGACGAAGCAGCAACAGCAGCAGAAGACGCAGCAACAGCAGTAGAAGACTAAGCAGCAACAGCAGCAGAAGACGCAGCAACAGCAGTAGAAGACGAAGCAGCAACAGCAGTAGAAGACGCAGCAACAGCAGCAGAAGACGCAGCAACAGCAGTAGAAGACGAAGCAGCAACAGCAGCAGAAGACGAAGCAGCAACAACAGCAGAAGACGAAGCAGCAACAGCAGTAGAAGACGCAGCAACAGCAGTAGAAGACGAAGCAACAGCAGTAGAAGACGAAGCAGCAACAGAAGCAACAGAAGACGCAGCAACAGCAGCAGAAGACGCAGCAACAGCAGTAGAAGACGAAGCAGCAACAGCAGCAGAAGACGAAGCAGCAACAACAGTAGAAGACGAAGCAGCAACAGCAGTAGAAGACGCAGCAACAGCAGCAGAAGACGCAGCAACAGCAGTAGAAGACGAAGCAGCAACAGCAGTAGAAGACGCAGCAACAGCAGCAGAAGACGAAGCAGCAACAGCAGTAGAAGACGCAGCAACAGCAGCAACAGAAGACGCAGCAGCAACAGCAGTAGAAGACGAAGCAGCAGCAGAAGACGAAGCAGCAGCAGAAGACGCAGCAACAACAGCAGTAGAAGACGAAGCAGCAACAACAGCAGTAGAAGACGCAGCAACAACAGCAGTAGAAGACGAAGCAGCTGTAAAAGACGCAGCAGAAGGAGACACAGAAGCTGAAGAAGAAGAAAAAGAATAAGAAAAAAGAAGGAGACGAAGAAGAACTACTAACAAGAGAACGAAACAACGAACGAGTGCGTGAATGAGCTAGCGAATGAATGAGTAAACGAACAAGCGAACAAACGAACCAATGGGTTAAGAAGCAGAAAAATAAAAAGAAGATGAGTTCTCAACAACTAATGATACATATCATCCACATCCCCCATCCCCCTTTTCCCTTCCCCCCCTTTTATAGTTTATTAAAACAGAATATTATTCTAGATTCCTTCCCCATCTTCCTCATCTAATCAACTTAAAATAACTTGTTTCACTTTTATTATCATTATTATTATTGACGTAAGAGAATCTTCTTTTTTTTTTCGTTTTGAAATATATACCTGTTTCGCCGATTACCCCTGATGACTGTTTTAAACCATCATTGGCATGGAATCGATACCGACTATGATTGCTGGCTCAAGTGCGTGGATCTCCATTTCCATCTTGGTGTCTCTTACATTCACTCTCGGAGTCTTTATGACTGTTATTAATGGCGTTCTAACGAAGGCGGCCCTTCGGAAGCATCGATCGAAGGAAGATACATATGGGCAGAAGTGGTTCAAGTTATCTCTTCCATCATCTTCACGACAGCCTTATGGACGGGAAAAGGAAAAGTGGAGAAACTTGTGCATCCTAATCATGGCTGTGTGAGATAATCGATACCGTCCAGATTAAGTGCAAAGAAAATGGCAAGGTAGACACACAGCGGGGTATTTGTTTTTATTTATAATGGAGAGCGACACACAACAAAAAAACATCGAGGTAACATGAGAATGGTAGAAAATGAAGACTTAAAAGTACCAGGGAATTGATGGGCAAGCAGAACAAGGTAAACACTCGTTGTTTGAAATCATATTCTACTATTTATCTTTGCTAAACTTTTCACATGATCTCTTATTTCCGAACAAAAATGATTAACATTTCCTGCTTTGTTTTGTCGGCTTTACATTTCTGTTTGCCATAGCATAGTATAATTACATTACTGTTCGACGCCCTATGCTACCACAACTACCATCTACACTACAACTACCACCGCCTACACAACCACCACACACATCTACACTACCACCATCAACACTACAAGCACTACCACCATTACACGACCATCATCATCTACACTACTGCAAACATCAACAACATTGCTACCACCATCTACACTACCACCATCAACATCTACACTACCACCACCAACATCTACACTACCACCATCAACATCTACACTACCACCATCAAGGTGACATAGTCATCTACACCGATGGGTCAGTGGTGAGAAACAGACGTAGTGGCTGGGGCTTTATTGCAAAGGCTAATGGGCGAGTCTTGAAAAAGGAGAGTCTGGCATATGAGACTACGACCTCCAGCATGAGAATGGAGGTGGAGACAGTAACAGCGGCATTCCGGTGGCTAGAGGAGACTACTGCAACACACGCTGTATTCATTACGGATTCAAAGAGTATGCTTAGCAAGGTGGAGAAAGGAATGTTTAGTGTGGAATGGCTCTCGTTGCTTCAGAGGTCACAGATCGTGAGAATTGTATGGATATTTTGCCCTGGCCATGCGGGTGTACGAGGGAATGAACAGGCTGATAGGCTAGCAGGGAATGCACCTTTTGGTGGTAGTTTGCCTATGGGCAAGGGGGAGGTGGTCGTGCGCTTGTGGGACCAGGTGGAGAAGGCGGAGGAACAGACTGAGAACCCATATTTGGAAAGAATGAGATTGCGGGGGATCGGCAGGGGTTTTGGAAGAATCCCAAACTGAGAGGGAAGACCAGGAGAACTTTTAATCAGATAGTGATGGGAACGATTAGTAGTATGACTCTTCGCTGGCTGTTGAACGAGGGGACGGAGCACGTATGGGAATGTCCTGAGTGCAGTGATGTCGGTTCTTAACTCAACTCAACTCAACTACCACCATCTACACAACAAGCACTACCACCATTACACGACCATCATCATCTACACTACTGCAAACATCAACAACATTGCTACCACCACCTACACTACCACCACTTCCACCATATACACCACCATTACCTCCCCCACCATCATCACTGCCACTACAACAATCACCACCATCTACACTACCATAACCATTACACCTACTACGCCATCATCACGACCACACCACTACCACCACCACCATTATCATCACAACCACCCACATCATGAATATGATCATCATCATCATCATCATCATCATCATCATCATCATCATCATCATCATCATCATCATCATCATAACACTATTTATCCCTAAGCCTAGTGTCGAGTAACATACCTACCCTAAGCTAACAGACAGTTCGACATACAGTCAAACCTCGGTTTTCGTTGCTTTCGGTTTTCGTCGATTTTTTTTCGCGAAAAAATTGTCTCGGTTTTCGTCGATTACCTCGGTTTTTGTCGATGTGCCGACATGACTTCGTTGCTAATTTTGCGAAAACAAAGGGACCCACGTTTTCTTTTGCCTAGTTTG
This sequence comes from Cepaea hortensis, assembly GCA_963921405.1. Lineage (NCBI taxonomy): Eukaryota > Metazoa > Mollusca > Gastropoda > Stylommatophora > Helicidae > Cepaea > Cepaea hortensis. Next base: position 92,247,669 of record OY992887.1, read on the forward strand.
GCGTTGTTTTTCGTTGTGTGAGCATCTTCTTCTTCTTCTTCTTTAGCGTTCCGAGCCATTGAGGTTCTTTGCTGCAAATACAATCTGTCTCCATTCGTCTCTCTGGTGGACCTTCTCTTGCCAGTCGTTGATTCCAAGTGCTTGTAGGTCTGTACATGTATTATCTCTCCACCGCCTTCTTGGTTGTGTGAGCATCACTTGCTAATAATAAAATAGGAGAGCGCATTAAGATTGCTGAAATCGGCTGCACGTACGGGAAGTCGCCATCCACGATAAGTTTCATTGTGGCGAAAAAGGAAACAATAAAAGTGGCTAATGTATCGAAAGACATGAATGTACTAACGAAACAGAGATCGCAAACAATTAAGATGTCAAAATATTATTATTAATTTGGAGAAATCAAAAACAGTTAGATGGCGATTCTGTTTCGGAGACAATCATATGTGACAAGGCCGAGGTTGTATGCCGAGAAAATGATTGGCACGAATGCTAGTGTACTTAGTGATTTAAAGGCCGACAGATTATGGTTTTAAAAATTAAAGAGACGCAATGGCATACATTGTGTTACTAGGCAATCGGTTTCAAGATTCGTCGATTGTTTTCGGGCGGATTATCGACGAAAACCGAGGTTTGGCTGTATTTCTAAAGCCCATGAATTTATGCCAAAAGTCATCAATAAATACACGGCCAGAGACCACATTTTATGACACGATTCTGTTGGGACTTCCCATTCTTACCCATCTTATTTGACACATTACCGAACCCATTCTGCCTACTCAGAAATCATGCCCCGGGTATTGATTGACATCCATAGAAGAAGAAAACAAGTAGAGACCAGAAGATATACAAAATATCAGACAAAGTTACAGATATAGGCACGCGTGGAATCGAATCTGCCGCCTACAAATCACTAGAGTGCGATGCTGAAGGAACAAGTGGACTACGTGACGGACAGACAACTAGACATCCTTGTCTGACCTGTCGTAAACCCTCGGGAGACTAGGACTTAATTCGTGAGTCCAATGCACTGGCGAAATTAGCCTCTACCTTGAAAAAAAAAGGTTTGCGGTCTATCGAATGAGTTTGGAGTTATTTTTGAATGTTGTTGCCACTGCGTTCAATGCAAATCCTCCAGAGCCGATAAATTGCTTGGATTCCTGTAGGGGAAAAAAATGTATCTTGGTCGCGCGTGTAACCACACATGCACCACCTGCTGTAGCTCTTCATTGGACCGAAAAGTTTTAAAACTTCCTACTCCATTCATACGCTTGCTGGACTGACAGGCATGCATCACCATACTGGACCTTCATTCGCGATGAATATCTACAGGTTTCACCACTTCACTGATAAAATAACAGATAACAGGATTCTGTTCCTCTTTGGTCCATGTCAAAAGTATGGCGGCCATCTTTAAACTGTCCTTATGTCATCATGCTCGTCTTTAACGAGATACCACGTGCTTAACATGCTTGACATCCTAAACAACAATATTGACAGGTTACAAGACAATGGCATGGTTATTGTAATGTCTATCACACTTTTAAGGTTTTGATTTGAAACCCCTCGTATTTCTAAGTCATTGCCATATTACCCGTTTCTTGTTTAGAACTCTCTTCTTTCTGTGTCTATTGTAGTTTCCCTATATTTCTTGTGTCTTCTAGAACAATGGTTCTCAAACGGTGGGGAATTCCCTCCTAGGGGGGAATTTTAGGGTTTTCAGGAGGGGAGAGCGGGGGTGGGGGGGGGGGGGGGGGGGGAATTAAGATTATTTCAAGATCGCGTTAATACAAGAACCGATTACTTGACATTGTTTTTCCCTCCATACTTTAAGTTTCTGTACTTCTCGCCCTTCTGAGATTCGTTTTATAACGTAAGAAGACCCGCAAATCACGTTTTATGTAGACGTCTAGACTTGTTCTAGTATGTGTTATTAAATTTAACTTCCAGTTTTACGTATACTGTGTTTTAAAAAAAAGGGGGGGGGGAATTTATAGGGAGGAAATACGAAAAAGGAGGGGGGGGGGGGGAGGACGTTCTGAACATATGGTGGACAAAAAAAGGTTGAGAACCACTGTTCTAGAAGATCGGTACTACCTGTTACCTTTTATTCCAGTCTCAGCTTTCTGCCATAAAGAATAATTGTTAACTTTTCCGTAGTGAATTTGAATAACACACCCAACCACCCACCCACCCACCCACCCACCCACACACACACACACACACACACACACACACACACACACACACACACACACACACACACACACACACACACAATAGATTACACGATTCATTGTCTGACATATTTCGCTGCATCTCGTCAGGTACAGAATGCAGAAATAATTCATTTACAGAAACCAGCTTTGTGCAAACAAAACGACATGGTAGTCAGTTTAAAATTACCGTGGTAGACAATTCAAATTACTGTGTGAATATGTGTTTTGTATATTTCAGCTAGAAGGATTTATGTAATTACTTTGGAATATGATATGTGATTTCTGCAGAATGTATCTGACGAAATGCAGCAAAATATGCCAGGCAATAAATCGTGCAATCTATTGTTTGTGTCTTCGTAATTCAAATGGTTAACTTGTGGATTCTATGGACCGAGGGAAAACACCCAACTACTCCACGAAGTCCTCTTATCTTCTGCTGTTGTTGTAGTTCTCCTGTCTTCTGCCACTGTTGTAATCCTCCTGTCTTCTGCCGCTGTTGTAGTTCTCCTGTCTTCTGCTGTTGTTTTAGATCTCCTGTCGTCTGCTGTTGTTGTAGTCCTCCTGTCTTCTGCTGTTGTTGAAGTCCTCCTGTCTTGTGCTGTTGTTGTATTTCTACTGTCTTCTGCTGTTTATGTAGTCCTTCTGTCTTCTGCTGTTGTTGTAGTCCTCCTGTTCTCTGCTCTTGTTGTAGTTCTCCTGTCTTCTGCTGTTGGTGTAGTCATCCCGTTTTCTGCTGTTGTTGTAGTCCTCCTGTTTTCTGCTGTTGTTGTAGTCCTCCTGTCTTCTGCTGATGTTGTAATCCTGTCTTATGCTGTTGTTGTAGACCTTCTATCTTCTGCTGTAGTTGTTGTCCTCCTGTCTCCTGCTGTAGTTGTAGTTCTCCTGTCTTATGCTGGTGTTGTAGTCTTCCTGTCCTCTGTTGTTGTTGTAGTTCTCATGTCCTCTGCTGTTGTTGTAGTCCTCATGTCCTCTGCTGTTGTTGTAGTCCTCCTATCTTCTGCTGTTGTTGTAGTCCTCCTGTCTTCTGCTGTTGTCGTAGTTCTCATGTCTTCTGCTGTTGTTGTAGTCCTCCTGTCTTCTGCTGTTGTTGTAGTCCTCCTGTCTTCTGCTGCTGTTGTTGTAGTCATCATGTCTTCTGCTGTTGTTGTAGTCCTCCTGTCTTCTGCTGTTGTTGTAGCCCTCCTATCATCTGCTGTTGTTGTAGTCCTCCTGTCTTCTGCTGTTGTTGTAGTACTGTCTTCTGCTGTTGTTGTAGTCCTGTCTTCTGCTGTTGTTGTAGTCCTCATGTCTTCTGCTGTTGTTGTAGTCCTCCTGCCTTCTGCTGTTGTTGTAGTACTCCTGTCTTCTGCTGTTCTTGTAGTCCTCCTATCTTCTGCTGTTGTTGTTGTCCTCCAGTCTTGTGTTGTTGTTGTAGTTCTCCTGTCTTCTACTGTTGTTGTATTCCGCCTGTGCTCTGCTGTTGTTGTTGTTCTCATGTCTTCTGCCGTTGTTGTAGTCTTCCTATCTTCTGCTGTTGTTGTAGTCCTCCTGTCTTCTGCTGTTGTTGTAGTCTTCCTGTCTTCTGCTGTTGTTGTAGTCCTCCTGTCTTCTGCTGTTGTTGTAGTCCTGCTGCCTTCTGCTGTTGTTGTAGTCCTCCTGTCTTCTGCTGTTGTTGCAGTCCTATCTTCTGCTGTTGTTGTAGTTCTCCTGTCTGCTGTTGTTGTAGTTCTCCTGTCTTCTGCTGTTGTTGTAGTCCTGCTGCCTTCTGCTGTTGTTGTAGTCCTCCTGTCTTCTGCTGTTGTTGCAGTCCTATCTTCTGCTGTTGTTGTAGTTCTCCTGTCTGCTGTTGTTGTAGTTCTCCTGTCTGCTGTTGTTGTAGTTCTCCTGTCTTCTGCTGTTGTTGTAGTCCTGTCTTCTGCTGTTGTTGTAGTCCTATCTTCTGTTGGTGTTGTAGTCCTGTCTTCTGCTGTTGTTGTAGTCCTGTCTTCTGCTGTTGTTGTAGTCATGTCTTCTGTTGTTGTTGTAGTCCTCCTGTCTTCTGCTGTTATTGTAGTCCTCCTGTCTTCTGTTGTTGTTGTAGTTCTCAATCACATGTTTTCTCCCCTGAAGCAGTATCCTGCTATGCGTCTGTGATGTGATAACGCCATCACATTATGTAGGTCTGAGAGCAAGGAATAATGACCGGCCAATCTTTTCCTCACTTTGGCCAGCGACGAGCTCAGGCGTCGACCCACTCCCGACCATGCTCATGACATTACCAGCGCAGCCCACTATCCTCTTCGCCAGCCGGTCCGCCATCTCATTCACATATGACTCATCTAATTCCCCCAACTCTCGTTTCCCTGTCTTTTTGACTCGCTTGCATTTCTTGCATCTTGTTTAAAATGAGTGCTCTCTGTTGGTTTTTTATTTCCTGTCATAAAATAGAATTGTGAATCTGCTATAAATTCTATGTTTCACACGAAACGGTATTAGGGAAAAAGATAATTTATTCATACATATCGATCTGCTAACGTCATACAAACACATTTATACACAGAAACTGGGGATATTTTGTGGGGAATAACTCTATAAGTATGTGCATTTATACGGCCGTCTGTAGATGAATTCTCCCATTTGCATTGCTCCGCGAGGCAATCCTTCACAGATTGTGTCAATTTATTGAGATCTATTTTATTGTTATCATTTTTATAATGCATGTCCTGTTCTACTTTGAATTTTTATTCTTGCTTGCGTCTATATATTGTTGTATATTCTTGTATATCTATTTGTTGCCATCTCGCATTATGTTACATAATGGTTCTCCTTACATGAAATTGCTCATTGATTGCATTATGTGTTTACATTTTTTGTTTCTTTCTTGCAGCATCTCTTTGTATCCTTTTACTGTGATTTATGATTATTATGATTATTACTACCAGGTTTACAATGGCAGTGTACTTTACATGTGTGCCATTGCCTGCGTTTGTACAGTGTATTGTGCGTTATGTCCCCGTAAAACGCCATCCATATATCATACCATTGTTGGGAATCCATCGGATGTTAAGACATTATAAAGAGCAGGTCGCATAGGCAGCTGCCTTGGCAGAAAAAGAAAACCTGCTCACAGCGGAATATTTATGGATATGAAAGATAAAGACCAATACCGTCAAAGAATGGAGAGTAGTAAAAGATCGTATATAGTCGCAGAGCGGATTACAGACAGATTGTTGTACAACGGGAGATTGAAAGAGAACCTATAACATTATGGTTCAGTAAAAACACTTCAAAGTAAGCATTTGATACCACGCCGTGTAGTCGTGGCAATGGAGATGGGGAGAGTCGCAGCGGCGGTTCGCTGGCTAGCGGAAAAATAGCATATACGTGTCGTGATAGTAACGGACCACGATGTCAGGTCTTAGTCAGATATGACTGAGCTACCTTATGACAGTAGACGGTACTACCTGCTTCTGTTAGCGCCGAATGTTGGGCGGCGCTTACCAAACCCGACACCCCACATTGTGCCAACGGCTTTGGGCGGAGGAGCGCAATTGGGAGCGTGCAAGCCTTATCCTAGTGCGAGGAAATGCAACCTAAAGACAAAATGTCATGGCAGGGCAGACCAGGCCCTAAGCCTTGGTTGGCAACTGGTCTAGGATTGAAGCTCCGACAGGCGGACAGTTAGAGTATTGCTTTGCTGATCCGGCAACTTCTGCAGCTTGTCTTGTTCCAGACGTATTGGTGATACCTTTCCTCTGGAGTGAACTAGGCAGGCTGAGAGAGGGATCATGCTGCATGGGCAACACATGGTCTCTGAATTCAGCCCAGGCATTGTGTTATGGAGAGGTATAACTCTCCAGGTATAATTTACAAACTATCGTCTGTCAAGACGGCAAGGTGCCAATCAGTCAATAACGGACTCACAGAGCATGCTGAGAACGGCCAAGATATGCATGTTTCGTGCAGAGTGGCATACTTCAATTCACACCACACAAAAAAAGATAGAGAGCATATGGTGGGGTTTTTCCTCAGGACATGCTGGTGTGGTGGGAAACAGATTGGTTGGGTCTGCACTGTTGGGCGGTGTCTTCGTGCATGATAAGACAGATGTGGTCAGCGGCCCTTGGGATCGTGTGTATACGTGGATGAACAGATAAATCATCATAATCTAGAGAGAATATGCCACAGGGAATGACCAGGGGATATATCCGACACTCAGGACTCCGAGGAAAAGTCATACGGGCACATAATCAGACTGCTTCTGGTACCATTAGTATTGGGTTTCTTCGCTGGCTGGTTAAGATTAGGACGGGGTACAGACGAGAATTTCCTGAGTTTGCGATGTCGGTTCTTGACCAAACATAACTCAACCGAAAAACACATTATACCATGGAGACATTACACCAACCAGATGATAGATGGAACACTTGATATGGAATAAAGCCACGCTGATGAACACTTGCATGTGTCACGCCCTGTAAATAACACTAGGACAACGGATGCATGAGCCGAACGTCATAAATCTCGCAGCTTTGATGTAAACGGTAAAAAACGATGGTCTCTACATACCGTGCAGTGTTGTCAGCCTAATCATCTATTTACTCAGCTACCAACATTACATTTGCGAAACAGCCTACATTTTACTCCCAAACCAAGCCCTCTTATGGTCACCAGTAGGGAAAAGAACACGGGGAAGACCAAGAGAGACCCTGCGTAGAATCATCATCAGAGAAGGCTCATTCAACGGCCAAGTAAATATCCAAGATCTACAACAGGTAGCAGCGAACCGCCAGAAATGGAGAGCCATGACTTCTGCCCTATGCGCCGCCTTAGGCTCAAGAGGAAAGACTAACTAACTAACTACATTTTACTATAGTTTAAATTCATCAGCATCAACATCACCCAGTAGTTTGTCTTGTGGGGTTTTTCCTGCAACATAAATCTTTCTAAAATTGTTCTCTGTCATAAATCAGATGTCATGTCTCTTGCTATCAAATCTTTCTAATATTGTTCTCTGTCATAAATCAGATGTCATGTCTCTTGCTATCAAATCTTTCTAATATTGTTCTCTGTCATAAATCAGATGTCATGTCTCTTGCTATCAAATCTTTCTAATATTGTTCTCTGTCATAAATCAGATGTCATGTCTCTTGCTATCAAATCTTTCTAATATTGTTCTCTGTCATAAATCAGATGTCATGTCTCTTGCTATCAAATCTTTCTAATATTGTTCTCTGTCATAAATCAGATGTCATGTCTCTTGCTATCAAATCTTTCTAATATTGTTCTCTGTCATAAATCAGATGTCATGTCTCTTGCTATCAAATCTTTCTAATATTGTTCTCTGTCATAAATCAGATGTCATGTCTCTTGCTATCAAATCTTTCTAATATTGTTCTCTGTCATAAATCAGATGTCATGTCTCTTGCTATCAAATCTTTCTAATATTGTTCTCTGTCATAAATCAGATGTCATGTCTCTTGCTATCAAATCTTTCTAATATTGTTCTCTGTCATAAATCAGATGTCATGTCTCTTGCTATCAAATCTTTCTAATATTGTTCTCTGTCATAAATCAGATGTCATGTCTCTTGCTATCAAATGTAAATTATTTTATTTTTTGCCGTTCGCTCGCTTTGAACATACATGTGCTACTACTTCTAGTGCGCTGGATTGATTTTTGCGTATGGATTAGCTTTCCACATTATTAGTATCCATCGTCATCAGGCCAACCCACTACAGCTTCTGAGGTACTTCAAGTCCTCAAATCAAGGACGAGAATTCAATATTTTAATCCAACTGACAGGTGTAGGGGTTGAACCCGCTACCACGACACCAGCACACCAGATGTGTAAAAGAGTTCGCTCTTATCTATTCGGCCATGCTGCCCTCCAATTGTATATTACTTCTCGTCTGCCATGTCTACACCCGACAGTCTAGAGACGTTTGCGGGTTCCAGTGACCCCCGAGCACTCTGCCGATGTTTGCGCAGCTACTGGTAGGCTCTTCCATGTCGGACAGGTCAAGGCTTAGGAACCAGACGAAAAGAGACACAAACCTGCTGCCTTGTAGGGGCCCATATAGGAAGCCAGGAATAGTACACTGTTACCTACCACGAATGTCGTAAGAGACGACCCAGGAGGCTTGGTGTGAGCCTGGCAACCTCAACCACTAGAATACTACCTGGAGCATTCAATCAATCGTGAACAAATCTACTACAGGGTTTGGGGTGATTTGTTTGAGCTCCTGTACTCCAATGGGAGATGAAAATAATAAGAAGAAAACAAATTTGCGACTATTTTCATGGTTTAAGACATAGGAAGGTCAAAAAGCAATGGCAGACTACTGAACCAACACTTACTAAATCACGGTCAATAAATGCTGGGTTTGACTGCAATTGTATGCAAAGGATATGCAACTAACTGAACTTTTTTAATGTGAACCTACTTTACGCACGGACTAAACGTCTACATACAAAAACAGTCGGTATTTTGCCAAGAAATCATAAACCCACTACTCGTGTTTGATCTAGCTACTTTTGGGCTCCCTGACAAAAGCCCAACCTTCATAGGGAAAAATAAGGGAGGAAATGAAATGGGCTGATGGATCTCATGAACCTTGGAAGGAAATCCATCTACTTGAAGGACACACCGAATGCCAACCCACCACTGTCTTGCTGAAGTTCTTGTAAGAACAAAGATTACGACAACAAATTACGACATAAAATTTGGCTAGAAATTCTTATAAGAACAAAGCGTAGTGCAACAAAGCCAGACAGAAAATGTATGCTATTCGTTCTTGTAAAAGCAAAACTTGGATAGAAGTTCTTGTAAGAACAAAGGCTAGGGCAACAAAGCCCGACATAAAATTTGGGCTAGAAGTTCTTATAAAAATAAAGGCTAAGGCAACAAAGCATGACAGAAAATGTGGACAGACATTGCCTACAAGCCCGGGAAGGTAGTCTGCAAATGGGATGAGGAATCCACAAAAGAAAACTCAACCGTTGAAGTCTGAAGATGTTGGCCCAAGTGGCATGGACTAGAAAGCGGACATGTGCCTACAAGAATGGATGCTATGTACCAAGCATTGTAAACGTTGATCCCATGCGAAAAAGGAAGAGACGAAGAAGAAGTAGAAGAAGAAGAAGAAGAAGAAGAAGAAGAAGAAGAAGAAGAAGAAGAAGAAGAAGAAGAAGAAGAAGAAGAAGAAGAAGAAGAAAATCTAGCTACTGTTACAATAGCTATCCAATTATAAAGGGAGTAATGTGAACCTAAGTGGTCTCTCTGTGTGCTGATGAGAGGGTGCCAGCACTGGGTAAGTGATGTCCTTGTGAGGCACTGACATGGATAAAGTAGATTTATTGATCTCCACCACGAGTGAGTGCCGGATGATTCACGGCGCAGAAGGACGGACTAACGGAAAGTGATGTGGCAATGTGTTTCATAGGCAGAGTACACAGTTAACGTATGGTAATGTATGGTAATAAAAGTAGAGTACACAGTTAACGAATGTTACTGTATGGTAATATACGCAGAGTGCAGAGTTAACGTATCTTAATGTAGTGTGGTATAATAAAACGTCCTTACCCTTTCCTATTTATGGACTCCCTTAAAAATAAACAAACCCTTACAATTACTGTTTAAGTAACTTACTTAATGCAGGAGAAAATAAAACAGCGATAGACTGACCGTGGCACAGCTAAATTTATTTTGGCTTGTTTTCTTTCCCGTATCTGGCCAATCCTGGCGAGGGGGAAAACAAAGACTGAAGCGGCCATTTCTAGTCAAGAGAACACACAAGAAAGTCGACCTTTCCCTTCGGGGAGTAGGTAGTTTGCCTTAAAAACATGATTCTATTCAAGCTATTGGTATGTTATCTACATTATTAAGATATATTTATGTATTACATAAACCAGTATGTTTAATTAAGAATTAGTTACAATTCTCTTAAACCAGGCTGGATGATGTTTACTAAGGAAACACATGTGGGCGCCACACTGTAATTTTTCCTATGTCTTACAATTTCAAATCTATATGTTAATATCTTGTATAGGCATTATGAACTTATATCTCACTAGTAGTGCTATAATCTATGAATATTATGTGTACTGTAAAGTATCAACTCTCATGTCTGAAACACATTCTAGAGATTTTCTCAATGTAGGAGCAGACCCCTGATTCATGCTTCATAGTAAAGAACTAGTGTCTGTCAATTTCATATTCTTATGTTAAAACTTCTAGGCACTGTGAACAATATCTCACTATTTATGCTTAGAAATCTGCAAATAATCTATGTACTATAGAAAGGTGTTTTATCCATGCGGGGACATACAAATGATTACGCGTATTCCTGACTCTTAGTCAGGGGATAAAATGCTTCGCCACATCATAATCTGTAACTTGGAACTATAGTGTTAAATTTTAGTACTATCCTTTTGTTAACAGATTAGTAACCACTCCATATGAGGGTGAACATATAATCATTTCATAAAATAGTGTTAGGGACAGGCCATGTTTGAATATAAATTCATGAAGAATTAAAGTAAACGCGTGATGTAAATGCATGTTCGGATAGGATTCACTCCGCATCGCCTCACCGTAGTAGAAACAGAAGCGAAGATTGATGTGAATAAATTGCTTGCAATATTCAGAAGACTGGACCATGCGGCATAAGTTATTCTTATAAATACCCTCCGAATAATAGCAGTCATTGGCAAAACATATCACAGCGATTACTATCCTCATGTGCTGTACGCAGTGGGGGAAAACAATGGATGTTTTAGTTCATGAAGATAATTCAAAAACCTAGGCTCCCTGCATCATCATTATGATTATTATGTATGATTATCATGTACTTAATATCAGAGAAATGTACATGTATGTTTTTTTTGGTATGAGAATTTTCTTTGTTCTGATTGTTACTTTTTACTGTGGGAATATACATTTTAATGTTGCACCTTGGGATTAGAGGATGTTGATGTAAGAATACATATGTATGTCAGTACTTAAGAAGCCAATGGTGAATAGTCTTGACCTAGTGATGATTATAGTGCCGAAATGAAGACGCGGCATTAGAAACCACAGGGATTCTGTATAGGCTATTCTCTTCAAGTAATGAGAGAGACAATATCAACATGTTGGATGGACAGAATGACTTCACCCATCCAATAGTCCCAGTAACAACAGAACAAAATATAAGTGAGAAAATACCTTACTCACTAGGAAGGGTCAGAATGGCTCTACTCAGCAATGAGGGACAGTGGAACATTGACACCCACTCCTTTCCCCTTCTCCCCTTGTTGTTTTGTATTTGTGTTTGTAATTGTGTTGTAAACCTTTTATCATAACACAGTAGGTTAATGCTAGTGTTGTATTCTTTGTCATCCATTTTCTGTAGAAGAGAAGCAGGTGGTGGTTGAATTTGGTGGGACTATATCACTAACACTGGATCCTGGGTCAACAGCCATAAAGTAAATGTCCAAACCATAGTCTGGATCTAGCAATACCTCAATGTTTACTGCGGCGCTCAATAGCTCCATAGCGAGCAACAGATAAATTAGAAGACAACTGACTGGGTGAGTGATTAAGTCCTATTTAGTAGGAATATCCAGGATGGACTTCAAGATCTAATAATCTACAAAGATGAAGATCAACAGAGTACTGACAACAGTGTATCGTCTGCTTTACTTCTGAGAAGTATCACCTATGGCCTCATCATTCAACCAAGTCAGTGAAACTGGGACAATCCTTCTAGCAAGTTACTAAAACTAACAACAGTGAGTAACCTTCAACTGTTGGTTGGATTACCAAGTTAATATCCACAATGGATAAGTCTTCGAAAGAACATCTCACAGCTGCAAAAGTCAAACATAAGGTTCCAGCCATGCAACACCAAGTTCTAGCTATGAACACCAACTCAAACAAATGGGAAGAAGACATTGAACCAATACAACCAAGGTGCCAACTGAAAACCATACCTACACCAGATTACCTCAAGGTTCCCAAACCTGAACACATAAAAAAAAAAGACTATATGAAAGCAGCTAGCGGAGTAAATGCCTCTACGCCTGCAACCACAGGAATCACCTGATGGCTTGCAACCCTGGATATGTGGTGGAATCAATATTCTTCAGTTCCATGCCTGCAGCAGAATCCTGGAATTAATTCCAGATGAACCAAATGAATAACAAGCAGAATTGTATGTCTACACTGAAAGTAAATAATGAATCAGAACTCTGTGCTGGTCCCATGTCAGCCTAAATGCCAATAACGGTGGAATAGGTTATAGACTGATGACTAGGTGGGTGAAAAATCTGTGGGAACAAAATTGAGATTCGGATATTATAAGCCGAGACGCTGAAAGGTAGGCATCCTTTTCATCAGATATGGTGATATAGGGAAGAACCTTAGTCCAAGACCAAAGATGCATCTCCTGAAGGTATGACCAACCCAGGCCTCAATTTCACACTGACACCGAGCCGTTCGCAAAGAAGATTCTTGAATTCAGCTCCACGGAGGAGATATGTGGTGAATTTATTTCATAATAAGGATTATAAGTTCCGCAACAAATTTCAGTGGACATTAATACATGACTGTGAGTATTTATTGCTGTCACGGATAATTATGGACATTAACTGCTTTGCACGGGAGAAGAATACCCATCCGCAAGGCCTAAATGAACACTATAATTAATTAATTTAATTATTAGTATCAACTGTTTTCATGAGTGTTTTTTTCTTCTATGACATACAAAGAGTGTTATTGAGGTATAACCAATGATGGTTAAGGTAAATAGTATTTTGACATCAACTCATTATTTTTAAATATGATAATTGTACATGGTGTCAGAAACAAATATATATGTTGGGTTTCTGCACCTAGACCAATGTGATTTTATCTAGGTACAATGAGTCAAGTTAGCAGAACCAATTTGTGGTTGTTATGTTGTTTGTGATAACATTGTTGTGGTTTTTTTCTGGGGTCACTGGGTACTATGTTGTAATACTGCATATCATTCCCATGCCTGTCTGAAAAAGCATAGTGTTTATTACACATCTATATATGTAATTGCAGATCTTGAGTTAATACCTGAACTGTTTGTCCAAACGTGTTGTGTACATCAAGTAAATGTGGTGTCCAACAAGTGGTTGTTTATATGTTGTGAGCAATCAATCTCCTTCTAGCATCTATAGTTAATTTAAAGGGTGATGAAGTGGGAAGGGAAACCTACACACAGATGCCATTGTTTCAAGGATTGAACTCTTTTCTCCTGGGATTTGTGGTAAATATCCCTGATCACCCTGCATTCTGACCAGTGACCAGAGAATCAATAATACCCCCTAGACATTTTAACGAATCATTCTCAGGAATTAAAATCCACATCCCACATGTAGGCAGAATATCGAGGTAACGTAAGTTAATGTAGGCAGAGTACCTGGTTAACATGTGTTAATGTAGGCAGAGTACCGAGAGTTAACGTATGTCAATGTATGGTAATGTAGGCAGAGTACAGAGTTAACGTATGTTAGTGTATGGTAATGTAGGCAGAGTACAGAGTTAGCATATGTTAATGTAGGCAGAGTACCTAGTTAACATATGTTAATGTATGGAAATGTAGGCAGAGTACAGAGTTAAAGTATGTTAATGTATGGTAATGTAGGCACAGTACACAGTTAACATATGTTAATGTATGGTAATGTAGGCAGAGTACAGAGTTAACGTTTGTTAATGTATGGTCATGTAAGCAGAGTGGAGAGTTAACGTATGTTAATGTACGGTAACGTAGCCAGAGTCGATGTAAAACGGCGAGTTAGTCCGCTTGTCTGCCGACCTGGTAGTCATGTGTTCGAACTTCAATAAACAACCCCCCCCCCCCCCCCAAAAAAAAAAAAAAAAAAATAGTTGTATGTCCTTCACAGAACGTAGCAGTCAACCCCAGCATTTTGGCGATTCGTGATTCCTGGGCAAGTCTTACGTTCAGTAGTTTGCCATTGCTTTCTGAACGACCGGCACCTATACCTTTTTCGAAAATACCAGACCGATGTGTTTCAAACCCGGGTATACGGGATTACGAATCGCATCCGTAATACTTCGTCACGGAGGTCGGCAAGGGCGGGGCTTATTACAAATTGATCAGGACTCCCAGATCGATCTCGTCTAACATGGATAGAAGGAAATGTTCTGGCAAGTACAAGCAACCAGTGTGATATTGACAACAGCACCCATGCCGACTAGCTAATTACATGTGGATCTGACTCCATATACCCTACACGCATCCACGTATGGAAAAGGAATCTTTTACGTTTTACCAATGTTGGAGGGGCATGAGTTATGGTAACGTGTATAATTCAGGGTCGTATCAGAAATGAACAGCCTCCTGAACTCCCTGTTATTGTGGTTGATAATGTGGTCAGTCCACACTTTCAGACCACACAGCACTCAATTGAGCATGCGGCCAGTATTTCGCTAGCCGCTATCACCATCATCATGTGTCGTGTCGATAAGCGTGGGCAGTCATCTTTCGCCTTCTGACACGATCATAAGAGTCATGGATCAGCTCTGTTTGTGTCTCGACCATGCTATGTGGCCAGGCAATCTATATATTTACCTCTCTACCTTCCCCGTGCTCTTTTGCTTCCCTCAACCTTGCCAGTTGTCACCAAGTTCTCCAGTTTATTTCTTCTCATAACGTACCCAAATATTCTTGACAGTCAACATCTAATTTCTCTAATCAGGTTACAGTTTTCATTTGTTTCTTATGCCGCTTAACCACAGTGCAATAAAAAAAAAAATCAGAATCAATATTATTAGACTAGCGGGAAGCACAGAGGGTAATGAGGTCGGTTCCAGGGTAGGGCTGAGAATATGGATCTCTTGGGTAGTTGAGTTGAGTTGGGTTAATAACCGACACCACTGCACCCAGGACATTCCCATACGCCCCCCCCCCCCCGTTCAACAGCCAGCGAACAGTCAAACAACTAATTGTTCACACCGCTATCTGATTGAAAGTTCTCTTTGTCTCCCCTCTCAGTCTTGATATTCTTCCAGAACCCCTGCCGATCCCCCGCAATATCATTATTTCCACATACGGGTTCTCTGTTCCCCCACCATCTCCACCTGGCGCTCAACCACCTCTCCCTTGGGTAATGAGGTCTGGTATCTAACCTTCCCGGAAAAGTCGTACCACAGGAGGTCGCGTATGCAAGCTGTGCACGATTAAACTCCCACGGCCGTAGGAATTGGCCAAGAGTAGGCCACAAGGCCACAACTCTGGCAACATTGGTAAGAAAGAAAAAATACCCACGGGCAGATAAAACCGGCTATCTTAGAGGAAGAAACCCTCACACAAATACAAACTCAAGTGGGACACACTGATCTATCATGTAAATATCTAGGTGGAACACGCTGATCTATAATGTAAATATCTAGGTGGGACATACTGATCTATTCTGTAAATATCTAGGTGCCACTCGCTGATCTATAATGTAAATATCTAGGTGCCACTCACTGATCTATCATGTAAATATCTAGGTGGAACACGCTGATCTATAATGTAAATATCTAGGTGGGACATACTGATCTATAATGTAAATATCTAGGTGGGACATACTGATCTATTCTGTAAATATCTTGGTGCGACGCACTGATCTATAATGTAAATATTTAGGTGGGACTCACTGATCTATAATGTAAATATCTAGGTGGGACTCACTGATCTATAATGTAAATATCTAGGTTCGACTCACTGATCTATAATGTAAATATCTAGGTGGGACTCACTGATCTATAATGTAAATATCTAGGTGCCACTCACTGATCTATAACGTAAATATCTAGGTGGGACACACTAATCTATAATGTAAATATCTTGGTGGGACTCACTGATCTATAATGTAAATATCTAGGTGGGAATCAATGATCTATACTGTAAATATCCAGGTGCCACTCACTGATCTATACTGTAAATATCTAGGTGGGACATACTGATCTATACTGTAAATATCTAGGTACCACTCACTGATCTATAATGTAAATATCTAGGTGGGACTCACTGATCTATAATGTAAATATCTTGGTGCCACTCACTGATCTATAATGTAAATATCTAGGTGCCACTCACTGATCTATAATATAAATATCTAGGTGGGACTCACTGATCTATAATGTAAATATCTTGGTGCGACTCACTGATCTATAATGTAAATATCTAGGTGGGACACACTAATCTATAATGTAAATATTTAGGTGGGACACACTGATCTATACTGTAAATATCTAGGTGCGACTCACTGATCTATAATGTAAATATTTAGGTTCGACTCACTGATTTATAATGTAAATATCTAGGTGCCACTCACTGATTTATAATGTAAATATCTAGGTGGGGCTCACTGATCAATAATGTAAATATCTAGGTGGGACTCACTGATCTATAATGTACATAACTAGACGTGACTCACTGATCTGTAATGTACATATCTAGACGTGACTCACTGATCTGTAATGTACATATCTAGACGTGACTCACCGATCTGTAATGTACATATCTAGACGTAACCCACTGATCTGTAATGTACATAATTAGATGTGACTCTCTGATCTCTAATGTACATAACTTGGTGTGTCCCACTCCCGCCGAAAGAGGAAGAACTAACTACTTGTTTACAAAGCAGGCGATGACTCACGATGGATTGGAACCGTGTTTTATAATTGTTCTTTTATAGAATTCCCAGGTCGACACAACCGTAAATGGGTATAGGAGAAGTAACTGCTGCCTGTACGGCACTGCCTACAGCACCCACACCGAGTGCCGATAAGTCTAAATAATATGGGTATAGGAGAAGTAACTGCTGCCTGTACGGTACTGCCTACAGCACCCACACCGAGTGCCGATAAGTCTAAATAATATGGGTATAGGAGAAGTAACTGCTGCCTGTACGGTACTGCCTACAGCACCCACACCGAGTGCCGATAAGTCTAAATAATATGGGTATAGGAGAAGTAACTACTACCGGCACGGTACTGCCTACAGCACCCACACCGAGTGTCGGTAGCTCTAAACAATATGGGTATAGGAGAAGTAACTACTATCGGCACGGTACTGCCTACAGCACCCACACCGAGTGTTGGTAGCTCTAAACCAATGTTTCCCAACCTTTTTTGTGCTATGCCCCATCTAAGCTTTTCTAAAAATCTCATGCCCCCCCCCCCCCCACCTAACATATACATTATTTTTAATTTTCAAAAATCGAAATGTTCACTAAAGAAACTTGAATGATAGGTTTTAGGAAGAAATCAATAGGAAATTATTGAGCAAACACAGTAAGTAAATTTTCAAAACATATAATGGAGAACTGAAATTCAAGTACAAAATAATTTTAATGAAAGATTTGTCTATATTATTTTAATTATTAGTAATTATTTATTATTTAAATTTAGTGAGATCCTTGCGCTTGATGCTTGCTGCAAAGTGATTTTATGTTAGGTTCCAATTTAGTTAACTTCAGTCTCAAGTCTGCCCGTTTTGTTATATCCAGCCGATTTCTTCCATTTTCGAATAGCCCCCCTTAACAATCAAATTGCCCCCTGTGGGGTTTGGGCCCCACGTTGGGAAACACTGGTCTAAACAATATGGGTACTAGGATAAGTAACTGCTGCCGGCACGGTACTGCTACAGCACCCACACCGAGTGTCGGTAGCTCTAAACAATATGGGTCTAACACCATGTACCCAATTTGCATTAGATCGTTTAACTGTGCCCGATACTTGTTTAGTTTAGTCTTTAGTTCCATAGAGCTTGGGGTGCAGTGTTCATTCAGTGGAGAAGTTGCAGATGAGAACGGAGAACGTATGGGAACATCCCGAGTGTTCTAATGTCCGTTCTTGACTCAACTCAACTCTGGGAAAGTTGACGATGAGGACGGAGCACTTATGGGAATATGCTGAGTGTTGTGACGTCGGTTCTTGACTCAACTCAACTCAACTCAGGGAAAGTTGATGATGACGACGGAGCACTTATGGGAAAGTCTCCAAGGTGTCGGTTCTTCATTCAACTCTGGGAAAGTTGTAGATGAGGACGGAGAACGTATGGGAATATGCTGAGTGTTGAAACGTCGATTCTTGACACAACTCAACTCAACTCAACTCAGAGAAAGTTGACGATGAGGACGGAGCACTTATGGGAAAGTCCCGATGATGTCGGTTCTTCACTCAACTCTGGGAAAGTTGTAGATGAGGACGGAGCACGAATAGGAATATCCCGAGTGTTGAAACGTCAATTCTTGACTCAACTCAACTCAACTCTGGGAAAGTTGACGGTGAGGACCAAGCACGTATGGGAATATGCCGAGTGTTGAAACGTCGATTCTTTACTCAACTCAACTCAACTCAACTGTAGTTGGACAAGATAGCAAACGGTAGGATATCGCAAGGCCAGGTTGGCGGGAACTGGGTAAACGACCTAGGTCAGAACAGAACATAACAGGGCAGAAGCGGAAGTTCTTGTAATCTCACAATAAAGTAATACCAATGAATGTCATCTACAATCATTCTTCTTTTACTTTTTTTTTTTTTAATATATATATCTGACAATGGCAGATGCTCTCAAAAGAGAACGGAAAAAAAGGTTAATGATTTCTTCTGAATATGCCAAACGCATTTATCTTCACACACCAATGTCCCCACTGGAAACGTCCCATCTCAATTTCCTGGAAAATTAAAAAATAAAATCCTTAAAAAATACAGAGGAAAATTAATTCGCATTCTTCTTTTATCTCGGAACTTGACATAGACAAATCGAGATCTGAAAACTATATAATTAGGTGCATGTCATTTACAGGACGTGGCAATCAACTGCAGCATTTTTTAGTGTTTATGATTTATTAGGCAAATTTAATGTTCAATAATTTGTCAAATGATTTCTGAACGACCGACGAGCATACCAACGAAATCAACGTTAGGGGGTCTGGTTTCAAATCTGATTTCGAACCCTGGACTCTGTATGTCGGGGGGTTGTGAGCCGCGTTCCCCGCCCCCCTAGCCGCAGTGGCGGCATCTGGAACTGTAGGTAACTGAAAATCTTAGCCGGTCTTGTGTGGTTCAGTTTAACGGACAGTAAGTACAGGACTCTATGATGTACCGGGTGTTTGCAAAGTCTCACTACACATTCTAAATGTTTTGCGTATCCTTTTACAGGACTTAGCTGTCAACAGCAGCATCTTTCAGCTGTCTGTTGATCTCTTGGCAAGATTACGCTCAGTAGTTTGCCATTGCTTTCTGAGCGGCCGGCTCAGTATCCGCAAGTCACGAGCGGGGGTCGAACCACCTCAGTTCTCGCTCCGCTGCGAGACTCTGCGTGATAAACGGGATTACAGAGAGAAAGTGTTGTAACCCCACAGCCAGAGAGACCGGCCTACACATTCTACTTGGAATAAATTTGAAAAATGAAGTACATGATGTCCTAAAAATAATGTGCTGCATATTCCATCGTGAAGCAATACGCAGCGGGTGGCTGTCGTCTGCTGACGTAATTCTTAGTACTCCAAACAGAGTGGTGTTATCAACGGAAGAAAGATTTTTTTTTCAAATTTGTTGTACATACAAAGTGTAGTGAGACTTTACAAACATCCTATAGTTTAGGCACAGTGGGCAAATCATGCTAGACCCCGGTTGTAATCCATCCATCATGTGCCGGTAAGCGTAGGCTGTCATGGGTCGCCATTTCACTCGATCACCAGAGTAGTGGATCAGCTCAGTGTTCCTGTCTCAACCATGCCATGTAGTCAAGCCATCCAGGTATTTACTTCTCTATCTTCCCCTTTTTTTTCTCCCCTCGATCTTGCCAGTTGTCACCAAGTTCTCCAATTTATCTCTCATAACATGTCCAAACAATTTTGACTGTCTACGTCTAATTTCTCTAATCAATTTACGATTTTCATGTGTTTCTTGTATTACTTGGTCATTGGTTTTTCTGTCTGTCCATGGTTATAATAGTACACAATAAAAACAGTTAGGTAAAACTATTCATTTATAGCACACTTAACTTCTGTTATGGTGGGAAGTGTGTCCAGGTGGTCAAGAGTTGGTAGGGCCTCTATGGCGTTGAGGGCATCATCCGCTAGTTTGGTCTCACTTGAGTAAAGCTCCAAATAGTGCTCTACCCATCTGTCCATCTGCTGTTTCTTATCAGTTATGATTTCTCCAGTCAAGGTTTTCAATGGTGCACTTCTTTTGATCATTGAACAACAGGCTTTCTTTATTCCTTCATACATGCTTCTGATGTTTCCCTTATCACTTGCGATTTGAATGGACTCACATAACTTGATCCAATAATCATTTGCACACTGCCTGGCAGCCTTTTGCACGTCCTTCCTAGATTGATTTAGGTCACTCAGAGTGTTACGCGTTGGTCTTTCCTTGTTTCTTAAGTGAGCTATCTTCTTCTTATCAATCAAGGGCTGCAGAGTTTGGCTGTTTGCCGCAAACCAGTCCTGCCTCTTATGATCCACAGTGCCGTAAACCCCTACAGCAGTTTTATAAAGAGTTATCTTAAGATGACACTCTCTCATTATTACTTCGCTATATAGGGAGAAGAGATCTGGTGACAAGACACACCCCTGTCGTACTCTTAGTACTCCATCGTAACTGCACTTTCTATTTCCCATTGCAATTGCTGCTACTTGGTTCCTGTTAATATTCTTTATTATTCTTCAATCTTTCCCATCAATGTTGATATCTTCCTAAATCTAAAACAGCCACAATTAAACGTTTTGTGAAGTAAAGGAAGCCAACATTATATTGTTAAAAACTGCAGAATAGATTAAAAGTCGAGAGAATCGATTTCATTGCACTGGGTGTTATCCCATACGGCTCTGTTTCTTTCCGCAGGGCGGCCTGCCGAAAGCGTCACACAAAGCACGAACCCCGTAGCCCCAGCGACGACCCCCAGGAGTCTCCGAGAAAACTGCACCCGTGAACCAAAAGATGTAGCCCGGAATCAAACCCACAACCTTCGGAGCGCGAAGCAGACGACTTGACCACTTCGCCAGGGAGACTCCCATCTGTCATGAAACAATGTGGGCGACAGAGACGATGAAACAATGCGTCACGGATGTCAAAGTCATCTTTTCTATGGCTACACCCTGGTGCTAATGAACCATCATTTCAAATGTCAGGAGAGTTTTACAGCGCATGCGGCTTCTTAATGAACTCAACGGGATGTATTTTTCATTAGCAGATGTTTTGTTTTTTGAAAACGAAGTTTTAAAACATTGATTGCCTAGATAGAATAGGAGGTTTTAAAAAAATCTTGCCTTCATAGAATAATAGTTATGCTAAAAACCATTTTGCCTAAGCAGAATACTTTTTAAACAATCACAGATTTGAAGTAGTGTGTTATTGTTGTTGTTGTTGTTGTTGTTGTTGTTGTTGTTGTTGTTGTTGTTGTTGTTACTGCTATTGCAGCTGCAGCTGCTGAAATGTCGGTGCCTGGGTCCCCGCCCATGTTCCCAGTCCTGGACTCGAATGTTAACTTCTCGTTCAGAAAGTACTGGCACATCAGTGAACGCAAAATGTTCCTAGCACATCACAAATAATCACAATAAGGGCTGCGGTTGATTGCAACGTCATGTACAGGACACATACATTTTACATCAAGAAATGTCGACGTCTGTGGCTTAGGGAAGAGTGAAACGCAATTTCACAATTCCCCGACATACTGACTCGAAGGTTCGAAAACAGCCTCGGACTGTGTGTTGATTTCGTTTGTATGAGTCGTCTGCAGACCGAATGGATAAGAGCGTTCATTATTATGCATCCAGTGTGCTGATCCGGGTTTAATCCCTACATCGGTCAGTTGGACTAAAATGTTGACTTATCCACATTGACTTGGGAACGTAAATAACAAGTATCTCAGAAGTCGGAGTGGGTTCGCCTGATGCGAGGGACACTGGTAATAGGTAAAGCTAACACATGCGTAAAAATCAATCCAGTCCACAAGAAGTAGTAACACGTACATGGACTACTCTTGAGTTCAAAACGAGAGACGGCACTAAATAAAAAGTAAATGAAATGGAAATGTCGATAAAGAAGCAAGAAGCAACTTACTTCTTCTCCAGCGAACACCATCCGCAGTAAGGATCTCCGTCAGTCAGACAACTGTTACAGGAATCTGCTTGGCCGCAGGTCTCCACGGACACTTTCGTTACCTGTGAACAGCGAAATGACAATTAAGGTCAATCATGTGGTGTATTTACTTTTAACGGTTCAAGCATGATAATAACTTAACTGACCCAGTGCCAAACAAAATCTAGGTTTGGAACATGAACATAATAATGTAAATTTATGTTCACTGAGACTGCGGAAGAAGCCACGAAACAAAACAAATAACATGATGACTCTAGTTTTGGCGATATATCGTCATTCTGTCCATTTGGACGGTCATATTTAGCGATATATTATCCTTCTGCACTGAATGAGTTAATTAACCCCCTCTGGCTCGGTTTGTCTCTGCAGAACGACAAGCCGCTTGCCGAGAGCATCGCACACAACAGGAACTCACTATCTCCAGCGATAACCTAGCGGGTAGATGAAGATGCCGATACACTCGAGGAAGAGGGAAGAGTAAAGGGGCTGTTTATGAGGCAGAGATCCCCCCCCCCCCCCCATAGTTGAGGAGAATGACAATTAAGAGCAACAGACTCATCAACGTGGAGCGAATTAAACAAATCTGGTAGTTGAACCAAGAAGTGAGGAAAATAATCTGGCGCTGGATAAGGCCCACTTCGGGAATACCCATCATCATGTTATAATTAGAACATCCCTCCTATAGAGCCCACAGGGCAAACAAGAAAGAGGGAGATTTAGAAATACACGGAGATGACAATTTAAGACATTTATAATAGGCGAGACACACACACAAGCGCACACACACACACACGCACACATACGCACGCACACACAGAGAAAGAGCTGCAGGAGGTATCAGAGGATAGAATTGTTTGGTATGAATTGTTTGAGGCCCTATGCTCTGTTGCTAGATAAAAGTGAGAAGAATATGAAGAAGATATTGTGGAGACAGATAAAAATATATGAAACACAAACAGTTAAGTCGGTGTGTTTTGATATGAGATAAACACTTCAATTCTCCAGTTTTTTTTTGGGTCTAACCTGAGAGCTAACTTTTCTACATATCAAAACTTAGGACATTTCGGTGTCGATGAATTATGACCGGCGGTTTGAACCCTGCTAGAATGAGCACCGATGTTAACCGCAATTGTTTTATTAAGCTGTACTCACGTTCACTGAAATGGATGAGCATAAAATTTAAACTGAATAAAATTAACAACAAAACAGTGTTGTCAGAAAATCAATTCCGCCTCCTTGATGTATCTTATGTTATCTTGGATACAGCACGGTGCTTCAATAATGTACAGCAGATTTGCGTAAACTTCATTAGTCGGAGCTTTGCTGTTCCAGACATCCAAGCTTGCTACAGCCTTGGGAGCGACACGCCTACAAAAGGAACTTGATTTAACGAATAAAAACTAAAGTAAGAAAACGGCATTAACAAAATGAAGCGCATTACGGGATGAAATTGAAAGGAACCGTTGAAAAACAAAACTGCGAAATATTGAAAAAAGCTTCTTCGTGGACAAGAAGAGGAACAATTTATTTCCAGATTTTAGTGTCAGAAAAGAAAATGTGATATAAATGTTTCAGGTGGGAAAATGAATACAAGAAAATACAGTGGCCACTGGTTAATTGAATCGTGGGGGGAGAAGCCGTGGGAATCTGTAAAGGGGAATACATTCATGGCTGTTGCCTGTCGCACGTTCTCAATGAAAGGGGATGAGGTAGTTGTCGTATTACATGGCAGGGGGAAGCAATAGCTTGATGCGTGCTTACAGGACCCGGGGTTTGTGCGTGCGTGCGTGTAGGCTGTGAATGTGTGTAGGCGATGCGCGCGCGCGAGTTCGTGCGTGTATGTGTGGGTATGTATGTGTGTGTGGCATTTCAGGAAATGAAAACTGTGTTATCAAGCACTTTCACTGACTGTCATGAAGAGAGAACTGAAATGGTAATATGGATCCTCTTCTGCTGTATGGCAGGTAATCATGGAAGTAAACGAACAACTTAGAATGAGCATGGAGACAGCCGACATGTAGGTTCTGAGGCGGATGTCGCGAACACAAGAGACGGGAAGAATAACTAATAAAGATTGCCTGAAAGACCAATAATAGTAATAATAATAGTACCAATAATAGTAATTATTATAATAGTAATAACAATAGTAGTAGTAGTAGTAGTAATAATAATAATAATAATAATAAGTAATAATAGAAATAATTATATTAACTAATAATAATAATAATAATAATAATAATAATAATAATAATAATAAAAATAAACATGAATAATAAAAAATATAAAAATAAAAACACGTTTTGCATGTCTTTTGCTGGACATTGCAATTACTGAAAACAATCAATGAAGAATGACAACAATCACTAAAACAATCAATGTAGATGGAAAACAATCACTGAAGAAGGAAAACAATCACTGAAGAAGAAAAACAACCACTGAAGAAGGAAAACAACCACTGAAGAAGGAAAATAACCACTGGAGAAGGAAATCAATCAATCAATCATGTGCCATGCCGGAAAGCGTGCACGGTCATGACTCGCCATTTCACTCGATCACCAGAGTCGTGGATAAACTCAGTGATCCTATCTCGTCCAAGCCATGTGGCCAAGCCATCCAGGTATTTTCCTCTCGGTCTTCCTCTTGGTCTTTTCCCCTCGATCTTGCCAGTTGTCACTAAGTTCTCTAATCCATTTCTTCTCATAACATGTCCAAAAAAACTTTGACTGTCTACGTCTAATTTCTCTAATCAATTTACATTTTCATTTGTCTCCTGTAGTACTTGGTCATTGGTTTTTCTGTCTGTCCATGGTACTCTTTGAATTTTCCTCAGAAATCACATTTCTGCAGCCATCAGATGTTTTTCAGCCTGACTGCTCATTGTCCACGTTTCACATCCATACAAAAGAACAGGCTCTATGTATCCCCTCAACACTCTTTTTCTCGTTTCAATTGACATCTTTTTATTTGTCAGAATGTTTTTCATCTTGCTAAAGGCTACTTTCGCCATGGCGATTCTTGTTCTAATCTCTTCAAGGCATCTCCCATCAGATGTTATGACTGTTCCGAGATAATTGTACCGATTCACTTGTTTAAGAATATGCCCATTTACTTGTATATTACATTGTGGCACTTCTTCCTTCCTAGTGACGACCATAACCTGTGTCTTTTTACAATTTAATTCTAACCCCAGCTGCTCACTGTATACAACAACCGCATCAACTAATTGTTGCATATCCTGCGCATTGTCCGCAATCAATACTGTATCATGTGCATATCTAATGTTATTGATGTTTCGTCCTCCAAAGCTGATTCCATTTATATCTTCTACAGAAGAAGGAAAACAACCACTGAAGAAGGAAAGCAACAACTGAAGAAGGAATACAACCACTGAAGAAGGAAAACAACTACTGAAGAAGGAAAACAACCAGTGAAGAAGGAAAACAACCAGTGAAGAAGCAAAACAACCAGTGAAGAAGGAAAACAACCAGTGAAGAAGGAAAACAACCGCTGAAGAAGGAAAACAACCACTGAAGACGGAAAACAACCAATGAAGAAGGAAAACAACCACTGAAGACGGAAAACAACCAGTGGAGATGGAAAACAACCACTGAAGACGGAAAACAACCAATGGAGATGAAAACAATCACTGAAGAACGAAATCCGAGCATGTGAAAAACCGCGGACCAAGAAGAAAAACAATTCTGGCATTTTACCAGATCTGAACATGGAAGAAAACCGGCTTATAAACAGCATGACGTCTCTCGGAAACTGAAATACCATAGCTATATTTAATGTCACTGGAGTATGGACAGAACCGTTATGGAACTGGTCTTCTGAATAACACACATGGACGATGAATTTCATGCGACAGCTCTGGCCCCTGGGGAATAATGAGCCCTAAAATACATTATTAGTAGAATATAAATGTTATGGAAGTATGGTTAATGACACATGAGATAGAATGAAAATAAAAACAGTTTGGTGTGTGTAACTTCTGCGAGTGTGTAACTAGCAGGAGTTACACAAACACATTCCTGCTTTGATTGTGTATTGCTATATCCTGCTGATAAGTCGGTCGCAACTTTCATTTGACAACGCTTTTTCCCCCCTCTATGTAGTTGTAACGTGCACAATAGTTAATTGATGTACAAAAGAAGAGCCATTGGAAGGACCGAATGTAAAACGGGCCTGCGTGACCAATTTGTGACCCTTTGAAAATAAAGTTCGTTCGTTCGTCATTTTCCCATTACCTCTATCCCGTTCAACTTCATAAAGCGGAGTTATAATTATGATCCACCCGTGACTCAGATTAATAATCATGTGACAAAATAAATTTATCACGTTAAAAGACATAACACTCTAATAAACACCAAACTAGACGGTAAGGTTGAAGGCAAGCGAGCAAGAGGCAGACAACGATACAAGAGGGAAGATAGCATCAAGAGATAGACGAACAGCAAACTAACAAAAATATATGGTCATGGCTAGAGACAAACAGTAATGGAGATACATTACAGTTTACAGCCAACCTTAATTGTGGAGAAGTACCTGATTGTATGATTGACCAAATCAGACACATTTCGGAAATTAATTTGAAAGGGATTGAAGTCCAAGGGAGGTAATTATCTACAGCAGCCGTTACTTCTGTTATTTATCAGTATGAAAATGGACGCGAGGCACTGGTGACGCCTCTACTTGTTGTAATGTGACATGATACTCTCATGGTAATGCCATAACGTGATATGATACTCTAACTGTAATGCCATAATGTGCTCGTAATGTCACACCGTGGCCTAAAGCCATCATTTAGTTGTGGTGCATTGTGGGAAATGTTAAGCCCGGCGAGCAAGGTCAACTCACTCTAGGCGGCCATCTCACGTTAGCCTGAGTCTCGCGGCTGTTCCAGTTTCCGCGTCTACCCCACGTAGATGCGAGGTCGTTTTGTGTGACAACGGGAACGTAGGCTATTAATTTCCATCAAACAATATTGCCCCGAAGCCTTTTCCTATTATGGATCTGTGATGTGTAGGCATGATTTGCTGAGCGAATAGGTGACCTTCCCCTCACTTTCACAGACAACTAGCCCAAGCTTCGAACCCGCGACTAACATTGCTGATGGCATTATCCGCGCAGTTCACTATCAACTTCGCTATCAACTTCGCTACCAACTTCACAATCAACTTCGGGACGCAGAGGTTCTATACTGGCCAAGACCTACTGATATATCCTAGTCGTGCGTCCTGGGCAACAGGTCCCTTCGGGGTCCTGGCTAATGTCAGTAGGATCGCTGATTCCTCCGAAGTCCGAGAGTATCTGCCTGCACGGCGAGGAACCACCAGTCTGCACACCAATAAGCCAGACATGGGACAACGGATACTCACGCAAACCTCAGACTGGTATGACATCACACTGATGTTGGACAACAGGATATCTTCATCCGACATACAGGACTTCGCGCTGGAGTTCACAGCCAGCAAGTAAGTAACTATCAACTTCGCTATCAACGTTACTGTCAACTTCGCTATCAACTTCACTATCAACTTCGCTATCAACTTAGCAATCAACTTCGCTATCAACTTCGATACCACTAAACTGTTTCGCTATTTAGCTACTTACTCTAAACTCTACTTGGCTATATTAAACTATGTCTCGTTACAGTAAACTCTACTTGGCTACATTACAAACTGTTTCGCTACAGTAAATTTTGTTTAGCTACACTAAACTCTACTTGGCTACACTATGTGATGCCGTAATTCCTTCTTGTAAATATTATAAAAATGAATATGAACAAGTACCCATGCCAATCATATGAGGCACACTGTATATTTGCTACTTATCCCAATTACTGATTACCAGTGTGCACTCAACGAATGATATTGTCAATATCTGATTACCTTACAGCACTCAACGAATGATATTGTCAATATCTGATTACCATTCAGCACTACACGAGTGATATTGCCAATATCTGATTACCTTACGGCACTCCAAGAGTGATATTGCCAATATCTGATTACCTTACGGCACTCCACGAGTGATATTGTCAATATCTGATTACCTTACGGCACTCCACGAGTGATATTGCCAATATCTGTTTACCATACGGCACTCCATGGATGAGTCAATATCTGATTACAATTCAGCACTCCGTGAGTGATATTGCCAATATCTGATTACCATGCGGCACTCCACGAGTGATATTGCCAATATCTGATTACCTTACGGCACTCCACGAGTGATATTGCCAATATCTGATTACCTTACAGCACTCCACGAGTGATATTGCCAATATCTAATTACCTTACGGCACTCCATGAGTGATATTGTCAGTATCACGGAGGTCGCCTTTTCTTTGGAAAAACATGTCCTGGTACCCTTTCAGACTAGATCGACCTAGGAGCCGACATCAATTTAAAAAAAAAAGTAATCTTCGCCTCGAACTCCGAACTGACAGACCGCAAGGCAATAGTAAAGTAGTGGTAACCTTCTTTAATTGTGTGTTACAGCGAATCAGACGTAAACTAGTGTATATTAAAAAAGAAAGAATCCGAAAACGAAACAAAACAAAACACAAAAAACTCGCACAAGGATCATCGAGCGGGAGGCCACAGAGTTTGGAGGGCCAGGGCACATTTAAAGTAGACAGCCCAGAATAAAAATCAATGATGGGCAATGCTGCAGTCTACGTTCGGATGGAAGGCAAAAGATCGATGATGATGGTGGCGATGAAATATTTCTTTCTCCGGCTGACTCTTTGAGGTGGATCGTGGGTCACAGAGTGGCCGGAGCAGTCACGGTGTCTGATCCTCTGTTCCTCTGTCATTGCGGAAAGTTCAACATGGACATGTGTGGCATGAGAGGGTATCAGGCATTGAAACTTTAATTTTACAGGCAGTTACGTGGATATACTGTTCGGGTCGTGGAGAAGAACGGGGTAACGAGCGAGCAGATGTACGAGGGGGCTTTATATGAAAAATGTCTTCTTGTTTTTTTTTTTTTTTTTTTTTTTGGGTGGGGGGGGGGGGGGGGGGGGAATTGAAAATATTCTGAAAAAGTACAGAAGAAATCTATTATTTTTCGATGTAGTCACCACTGCTTTCAATGTAATGTTCTCTAGCGCTGATAAAGTTCTTGGATTCCTATATAAAAATCGACACTGGGGTCACTACTTGGCGTGCATGACCCGATCGTAAACAGTATGTCACGGAAGTCACACCGTTGTGAAACGTCCTACTCCACTCATACACTTACTGGACTGACAGGCATGCATCACAATACTGTACCTTCATTCGCCGATGACTTTCTTCAGGTTTCACCCCTTGGCTGATTAAAAAAACAAAGAACGGATAACAGATCGCTGCTCCTCTTTGGTGCATGTCAAAAGTGGGGTGGCCATCTTTAAACTATCATTATGACGTCACCATGTCTTCTGCACCATGATGTCACGTGTATAACACTCTCGACATCCTTAACAACAATATTGACAGGTTACAAGACAATGTAAGCGGGACATGATTGATACAGGCATTGATAATGCACATTGGGAGCAAGTCGCCGCTGAACGTGTTGCATGGAGTGCACATATCATAAATTGAATAAAGACACAGGAGAAAATGACTGCAGATAAGTCACACGCGGAACGTATGAGACGTAAGATGGTGCGTGATGGTGAAAATGACCATGTGTGCACATGCATCCACTGTGGACGAGCATGCACAACGCGAATTGGCCTTATCAGTGACATTCGGTAGTAGTTATTATGCCTTTTTGAAGCACAATGTAACAAACTATCGACTGTCAAGACGGAAGGTGCCAATGAACGAAGACAATGACATGTTTAATGTAATTTCTATCACACGTTTAGTTTTCATGTGAAGCCCCCTCGTTTTAGCGACTAGTTTGTTAGTCTGATGGCGGCCTCGTAGAATCAAATCCCATACACCGGTCAGTTGGACACCAACGTTGACCTCCCGTTCAGAAAGCAATGGCAAAGGCAAGCTCGAGGCGACTACCGGTAGGCTTCTGTTATGAAGCAGTGTGACCAGTACCCTTCCTCGCTTCACAATAGTGTATACTGTGAGAAGAGGTATCTACTTCACATTCAACTTCGGCGTCATTCGCGAAATGTCTCCCGCCAAGGTGAGTTTTCAGTGGACCCCCCAAAAAAGGTGGAAATCACTAGGGGCTAAGTCGGGGCTGTAAGGTGGATGTTCCAGAACTTCTCACCTTAGTTGTGAAGTGAAAACGTGGTTTAGAAAACAGAGCACGCAGTTCTATGCAGCCGGTTTGAGAGGACCGATAAAACGATGGGATAAGTGCACCAATTTTGGTGGAAATTATGTTGAGAAATAAACGGACAATGTATGTATAAAAATAAACTGGTTTCAAGTTGTTATCATATTTAGTTATTTTTCTAAAGCCATTTGTGACTTACTTATTGACTTCCCCTCGTATTTGTCACCAATCCAAATTTCGGGACGTAAAACTTCCTAGAAAATTAACCTAGCGTTGGGGTTGACAGCAACGTCCTGAAAAATACACGCAGCATGCAGGCGCCCTAGCCAAGCTGACAGCGACTAAGCTGCTAATGTCATGAGCACGGTCGGAGACGAGTACGACGCCGGGGCTTGTCGCCTGCGACAGTGAGGAAAAGATTGGCCACCTATTCCTGATTGCTCTCCGGCCTGCAAAATGTGACAGAACAGATATATAGCAGGAAAATGCTTTGTGACAAAGGTTAAAACAACAAAAATGCCACTAGTCGGGACACGGACAATGCATAGGGTGTATTTTAATGACTGTGCAGTTTTTGATAATATTGCCGGTCCAAGTTTTGTATTCACTCTCTGTAAAGTTCATGCAACATAATAGGGAAATACAAAGCTTGGACCAGCAATATTTTCAAACACTGCACAGTCATTAAAAATACACCCTGTAATAAGTGTTTGTTTGAGGACTGTTCTTCCTGAGTTTGAAGGCACTGCTTAGTTTCCTCCTCAACACCGCGGATGTACAAAAAATTGTTGCATCTGATGAGGTATTTTACCTCACCAAGTAATGGTCGAGCAGTCAATATTTTAGTCCAATTGACCGGTTTAGAAGTTGATCCTGCTACCCCGGCATCAGCACACCGGAACTAACTTTTTAAAACTCTACGCCAGTGGTTCTCAACCGGTGGTGAATTCCCCCCTAGGGGGAATTTTAGGGTTTCCAGGGGGGCAATGAAGATTATTTCAAGATCGCATTAATACAAGAGCCGATTACTTGATATTGTTTTTCCCTCCATACTTTACGGTTCTGTACTCCTCGCCCTTCTGATATTCGTCTTATAACGTAAATAGACCCACAAATCACAATTTATGTAGACGTCTAAACTTGTTCTATTATGTGTTATTAAAGTTAGCTTCCATTTTTATGTATACTGTGTAGGGGCAGGGTGGGGGAGGGGGGAATTTATAGGGAGGAAATAAGAAAGGGGAGGAATAGCATTCTCAACATATGGTGAAGGGGGGTATGGGCCAAAAAAGGTTGAGAACCACTGCTCTACGCCATCAGCTTATGCGTTGAGACACACACATCTCACTGTGGTAGTCTGCATCGGGAAAATGTCAGCTATCTGTCGCCGCCGAGATAAACGGTTTGTGTGTTCACAAATGGTGTGCATTTGTTTAGATATTATATCTCTCTTGGGCAGGGTGAGAGGAGGAAAAGGGTAAAATAGATTGTATTCTGTGGTGAAGATTCTGCGTCCCACTCGCGCTACGAAAATCGCGGGTTCGTCATTCGGTTCACGAGCGCAATTTTTCGGATACCGGATGGTTCGGAGGGATCATCGCTGGCGCTACGGAGTTGGAGCTATGTGCCACGCTATGGGCAGGTCGATCTGCGAATTGAAGACTAAAGCATATGGGATAGAACACGCTGCAATGAAATCGACCCTCATGTTTGTAACCGTTTTTAATCTCATTGAATTGTCAGTCCTGCTGTGAACTACAGGGTGTATTTTTAATGACTGTGCGGTTTTTGAAAAATATTGCC
Organism: Cepaea hortensis; assembly: GCA_963921405.1. NCBI lineage: Eukaryota > Metazoa > Mollusca > Gastropoda > Stylommatophora > Helicidae > Cepaea > Cepaea hortensis. Next base: position 92,280,021 of record OY992887.1, read on the forward strand.
GTTCCAAGTTTTGTATTTACCGTTTATGTTGCATGAACTCCACAGTGTGTGAATACAAAACTTGGAACGGCAATATTGTCAAAAACCCCACAGTCGTTAAAATAACACCCTACAGTATCTTGATTCGGGAGTTTGATACAGCCTGATGGGGCGGGAGTAGAAGATGATGAATAACTCAACTTACAGTGGTAGCTACGCAGAATAGAAGGACAGAGATGGTGTGGTAGACACATCAATGTGGAATTTATGAAAGGACTACACAAACAGCAATGAATCCAAGCGTGAGGAAAAATAAAATGCTGGGGGACAGATATGATTCACACTGAGAACACCTGAGCAAAGTATAACTAGACCAGTAGTTCTCAACTTTTTTTGGCCCGTGCCCCCCTTCACCATATTTTCAGAACGTCATCCCTCCCCCCCCCCTTTTCGTATTTCTTACCTAAAAATTTGGCCCGTGCCCCCCTTCACCATATTTTCAGAACGTCATTCCCCCCTTTCGTATGTCCTACCTAAAAATCCCGCCCCGTCCCTACACAGTATACGTAATAATGAAAGCTAAATTTAATAGCACATACTAAAACAAGTCTAGACGTCCACATAAAACATGATTTGTGGGTCTACTTACTTTATAAATTGAATTTTAGAAGTGTGAGACGCACAGAACCGTACATTATGAAGGGAAAAACAATATCAAGTAATCGGTTCTTGTATTAACGCGGTCTTGAAATAATCTTAATTTTCTCTCTCTCTCTCTCTCTCTCTCTCTCTCTCTCTCTCTCTCTCTCTCTCTCTCTCTCTCTCTCTCTCCCCCCCCCCCCCCGAAACCCTAAAATTTTGAGAACCACTGAACTAGACAATCCTTTATCTGGAATTCATAGGACACATGCAACAGAGGGAAACCTTAAACACGCTGAGATGAGAATTAAAGACGGAAATGAATAATATAGAGAGGATATTGGCAGAGCTCATGAGATAGTTCAGGATAGTAAGACTAACAGGGAATAAAGGTTGATAGTAGTAGAAGAAGAAAGTGGAACTGGCCAGGTTCACAGAATGACAGAATGGGCGCTGCGGCCAGCAATCCTTTATCGGTAAATAAAAAGACACTAATACAACTAAAATCAGCACACACACACACACACACACGCACGCACGCACGTACGCACGCTCGCACGCTCGCACGAACGCACGCAAGCACGCACGCACACGCACACACACACACACACACACACACACGCACGTGCACACACACACTACTTAGCTCTCAAATTTCGGTCCTCACGGCTATCTGTCCACAACATGAGACAGTTGGCGAGGGTGATATTGCTAATTGAGGATCGTGTGACTGAGAGGCAAGGGTTTTTTGGATCACGCATCCGAAGACGGTTGTTCTAATTCTCCGTAAAGCTAGGGACTTAGCCCTATTGGAGGTTAAATAACAGTCCCAGCCTTTACACCGATAGGCGACTAGCTTACTGTGTAAAGCACAAGTACTAGACACTACACACAGATAATTTCTAATGCTACAAACCACACACACACACACACACACACGCGCGCGCACACACACTCACGCACACACAATTTCTAATACTACAAACTATACACAGATTGACGGACGGATTAATCGATAAAAGCATGGGCGAATACAGGGAGGTGGACAAGGTCGCACGACCGCTCAGACAGACAGACAGACAGACAGACAGACAGACAGACAGACAGACAGACAGACAGACAGACAGACAGACAGACAGACAGACAGACAGACAGACAATACTGCATAACATACTTTCTCCCAGCATGGCACATCCCCCACGAGAATACGACCAGATATATTGCCAAACCAGCAAGGAGCACCCTACATGAGAACAGGACCCAAAAATAGTCACCAAATTTACTTAGCATCCCAAACAAATAAATGTTACAGGAAGTTAATGGCCAGACTTATGTCTCAGCACACCCGCTTTATTTTGAAGCGGGAAAGACAACTGGGGCAGAAATAGAGATGGGAACTGAAAGGTTCAGAATTTGGGCTCACGAAACTAACAGTACGTATAAGCTTAGTTAGTTGTATATCCGTTAGAGGACGTCGCAGTCTACGCCAGAATATTCCCCCCCCCCACCCCAGCTATTTGTGATTTCTTGGACAGACAAAAACAAAAAACAAAACCCAATGAGCAAGTCCTACAAGAGGCAAATGAAACACGTTAACTGATTAGAGAAATTACACGAAGACAGTCAACATTTTTTTGGGGGCCCATGATAGGAAGCATAAAATGGAGAACTTGGTGATAACTGATTGATTGATTGATTAATTGATTGATTGATTGATTGATTGAACTTTATTTTCAAAGGGTCACACATTGGGCACGGAGGCCCGTCTTACATTCGCAAGACTGTGGGGGAAAGCACAAGGGGAAGGCAGAGTAGTAAATATCTAGACGGCATGGCCACGTGGTGTGGTCGAGACATGAACACAGAGCAGATCCACGACTCTGGTGATCGAGTGAGATGGCGAAACATGACCACCCTCGCTTATTGGCATGGCACATGCAGATGTGTTTCGAACGCGGTACGCGGGATTGCGAACTGCGCCACAAAACCCATACGTGTAAGTAGGTAGCGATTATAGGAGTTTGTTACTTCCGAGCTTTTACGAAATAAGTAATTAAAAGACAAAATATTTTTTTTCTTCGTTCGTTTTGAAATCAAACGTAGTCTGCACACGTGCAACTACTTCTCGTGCACTTGTTGATTTTTGCGCACGGATTAGCTGCCTCTGTTACCAGTGTATCTAGCCATCAGGCGAACCCATTCTGACTTCTGAGGTACTTGTAATTTACGTCCCAAAGTCAAAGACGAGAAGTAAACATTACTGCAAGAGCTGTGAAGAAAAGGCTGGACAGAGAAACCCCTGCAGGAGATCCTCCTTCTGGAACGTCAAGCATTCTTTGCCCACATTGTCAAAGAACATTTCGAGCCAAAATAGGTCTAACCAGCCATCTTAGAACTCACGGCTCCATACTTTCAACCACTGGATGAAATGAATGGTTATCATCATTCTTGATGGACAAACAACGTATAGTCTGACCGGTGAAGAGGTTGAACCCGATAACTCGTCATCAGCACGCCGGATGTTTAAGAGCGGGCGTTCTTATCCATTCGTCCATGCTTGCCTCACACAAACTATGATTGAGGAGCTGGTCGGGTGCAAAACCGCACACAGACCGTCTACACCCAAGTCCTCATCAACGGAACAACAAAGAACTAAACAGTAACCAACAAGTTGGTGTAAGTATCCTATGAGAGCTCTGACCTACTCCACGGTGAAATTATACTGCAACAGGTTCTCAAAAAGCTGTGTCAAAAATGGACCTGATGTGGTTTGAGAGTATAGTTCTGGATAATGACACGTGATTAATGTCCCGGAAGTGCAGTGGTAGTGTCCCTGACATTTTTTAAAGCGCTGTCGGGGAATTATTTTCCCCTATCCACTCCCCGTCGGCGTCTGGGCACTCAAGTCAGTCCTCCCCACCTTTGCAGACCTGTCCTTGTCTCGGATGACGTGCATGTGAAAATAAAGAAAAGAGATATTTTCTAAAGAAAATACAAAGAATACCAGTCGCGGAAGACGAAAGGAGCGAAATAATAAATGAATAATGCAGAATACGTATGAATTCGTATAATCACAAAATCAGTAAGATATTTTTGCATGCTATGTCTAGATGAGGAAAGGCACTTATTAAGAATGAATGAATGAATGAATGAATGAATGAATGAATGAATGAATGAATGAATGAATGAATGAATGAACAGACGAGCTGAGAAACATCTTATGGTGGCTGAAATATGGCTTCCGAAAAACAAAATACAAAGAATACCAAAGGCAGAAGACAAAAGAAGCGAAGCAATGTCTGCATGAATGAATGACGCAGTTTAAGCGTAATCACAAAAACAATATGGTAGTTTTGTATGTTATATCTAAAAGAGGAAATACACGTGTGAAAAATAGATGAATGAATGAATGATACGTATATAATCACAAAACACAGTAAAGTATCTTTGAATGCTACAGCTTGAAAAGCAGGGTCACGTGTGAAGAATGAATGGATGAATGAATGGATGAATGAATGAATGAATGCAGTACCCGTGTAATCACAAAAACAGTAAGATAGTTTTGCATGTTATTTCTAGAAAAGGAAATACAAATGTGACGAACGAACGAACGAGCGAATGAATAAATGTTATGAAAGGTTGGCAATCAAAAACACTAGTATTCCGATACATTAGCGGCTTAGCCACGGCTCAGCTCCCAAATTCAACGTCGTTTAATAGTTTGTTTTACAACCAAACATTGTTCAACATTTGCAGACAAAACATTGTGTGCGAGTGTGTCCGCGAAGGCCGTGGGTGTATATTATGCCGTGAACATTATAAAGTGTTGCTTGAACAAATCAAGTCATTCCGCATGAGCAACTCAATCCGCTACTTAATTGGTTGTTTTCAATCTGTTTCTCGCGCTGCATCAGCTTGTCATTGTTGTTCTATACGTGGTATTATCTAATCGACTGTATTTGGTGGGGCATGTTAGTTCAATTTGCTGTGTCTGGTCAAGGCGGTTCAACTCCTACATCGTCATTAAGTTGGACTTGACGTGGCTTCTCGTTCAGAAAGCAATGGCAAACTACTTAACATACAATTGTCTAGAAATTCAATCTGGGGTTGACCGCACCGTTCTGCAAAGAACGTGCAAAATAAGAAGTCTGGGTGTATGCGCTGGACAGGCCAATGATTGAGAAAACTCGAGATTAGTATAATTAGAACAATCTTAGTATGTAACTCTCAGGACAGAAGAAATAGAGCAAGACTTACAAGCTCTCGGAGAAGAGAAGTAGAAACAGAAGCGAGCAATATGGGAAGGCTATGGACTGTGCTACATGGGATAGCTAAAGATGGGATATGGCTTAGAGTGAGTTGGTTGAGGGACTGTAGGAGAATGGGAATAGAGGGCACAAGAAGAAGAAGAAGAAGAAGAAGAAGAAGAAGATGAAGAAAAAGAAGAAGACAAAGAAGACGAAGAAAGAAGAAGCAAGAAGAATAAGAAGAAACAGAAAAAAGAAGAAGAAGAAGAAGAAGAAGAAGAAGAAGAAGAAGAAGAAGAAGAAGAAGAAGAAGAAGAGGAAGAAGAAGAAGAAGGAGGAGGAGGAGGAGGAGAAGGAGGAGGAGGAGGAGTAGAAGAAGAAGAAGAAGAAGAAGAAGAAGAAGAAGAAGAAGAAGAAGAAGAAGAAGAAGAAGAAGAAGAAGAAGAAGAAGAAGAAGAAGAAGAAGAAGAAGAAAGAAGAAGCAAGAAAAATAAGAAGAAACAGAAAGAAGAAGAAGAAGAAGAAGAAGAAGAAGAAGAAGAAGAAGAAGAAGAAGAAGAAGAAGAAGAAGAAAAAGAAGAACGAAAGAACGATGGAACAAACTTTATTTTCAAAGGGTTAAGAATTGGGCACTCAGGCATGTCTGACATTCTGCCCTTCTTCTCTCTTTCCTAGAAGTTGAATTCTAGATGTATGGAAGCCGCTGTATTATAGTGGTCAGGCATTCGCCAGCCGTCCCTGTGGTAAATGGTTCAGATGTTTCAACAAATGGAGCTGGGCTCCCAGGAATACTCAACCTAAAATGGGTACCAGGAAATGATTTAGGATGTAAAGGCGGTCCGTCTGAATGCACTTTCACAATCTCCATAACATCAGGTTGGAAGTCAGTGGTAGGCGATTTAATCCGCATACCTCAGAGCAATACAGATCCTAATTGCATTTACGATCCCCTGGTCTCGAGGAGTGTTGCAAGTCGGCCTCTAGCCGACTCAACTAACTTCTCAGAATCCAGTTAACTAGCCAACCAACCAACCAACCAACCAACCTAACTAAATTAAACCTACCTACGTACGTACGTACGTACGTACCTACCTACCTATCTACCTACCTATCTACCTACCTACCTACCTATCTACCTACCTACCTACCTATCTACCTACCTACCTATCTACCTACCTACCTACCTATCTGACTGACTGACTGACTGACTGACTGACTGACTGACTAACTGACTGACTGACTGACTCCCATAATCGGCTTTCACGCTGCATGTCCGTACCCCAAAACTGCAATCTATATTAATAACATGTTAGAGACGTTCCCAACTGCTACTAGCTCCATATTCTTACAGACCTATCGAGACTCGATGGTTGGTTAGCTGAATATCACCTCGCTGGCCTGTACTGCACAGGGTACTTTCTGGCACCACATGGCACTTCCTAATACCACAGGGCACTTCTTAGTACCACAGGGCACTTCTTAGTACCACAGGGCACTTCTTAGTACCACAGGGCACTTCCTAGAACCACAGCTCACTTCCTAGAACCACAGCTCACTTCCTAGAACCACAGCTCACTTCTTAGCACCACAGCTCACTTCCTAGAACCACAGCTCACTTCCTAGAACCACAGCTCACTTCCTAGAACCACAGCTCACTTCCTAGAACCACAGCTCACTTCTTAGCACCACAGCTCACTTCTTAGCACCACAGCTCACTTCCTAGAACCACAGCTCACTTCCTAGAACCACAGCTCACTTCCTAGAACCACAGCTCACTTCCTAGAACCACAGCTCACTTCCTAGAACCACAGCTCACTTCCTAGAACCACAGCTTACTTCTTAGAACCACAGCTCACTTCCTAGAACCACAGCTCACTTCCTAGAACCACAGCTCACTTCCTAGAATCACAGCTCACTTCCTAGAACCACAACTCACCACAGGGCACTTCCTACTACCCGTTTAGGCAGTCGAACTAAGAACCCATGTCAATTTGGTTGTTAACCCGTCTCGATGAGGATTTGAACACGAGATCATCGGGTCGTTTGGCAAGCCCCCTAGCTAACCCCTGCTCTACCATTGTGCACCTGTGGGCATCATTGTTAAAACACACACACACACACACACACACATACACACACACAACAACAAATCTTCATCTGAGAAAGCGAGGCATTCAATCATATTTTAAATTGAGTTCAGAAGGAGTAATCACTGCATTCTACAGAGCGGGAAATTCTGGCTTTGTACAGAGGGAGAAATCATTGTATTGTAAAAATGAAGAAGTGGTTCTAGTGTAGCTAAATCGATCTATTGTAATATGTAACGAGTCTCTCACACGCAGTGTGTTGTGCGAGGCCGGTCTATTGTTATCATTCTTCTGTAACAGATGTTAAGCATTGGCGCTTTCCACAGATGTTCTGATAACAATCGATAAGAAGATCTCTTCTTGTCCCGGAACAATGAAAGCATCTTTTTAGAAGAGACACTCAGAAGTTCAGAAAACCACAAAGCTGTATTCACATTTGCGAGCAAACACACGCACGCCCGCACGCACGCACGCACCCACGCACGCACGACTTTTATGAAAATAGCACATATATAAATTGACAAGTATTGACTGGCGTTCATAGGAGTAGACGGAAGAAGCAGAGCTTAGCGAGAGCACGGGACAACATACACATTAAAAGCTATAGTTACCAAACCGGGATTTGAACCTGTCACCTCCAACTGACAACAGCGCCTCGCTGCACGTACAAGTGTACTTCGACTCAGCCAGCTCGATAATCTCCAGATGAAGATATCAAACTGGTTACGGGTGTCTAGTTGGTCATTAATCGAAGTACACTTTATTGTACCACCGTTGCATGGTGTGTCGTCTGGCCTCTGTCTCATTTCTTTTACTTCTGTGAGAGCCAATCAAAACCTCTGGATTTTTATATGTGCTGTGTTAGTGGTCTGAAGAGTTCCCCAACAATCGATGTTTTATTGAGAACAACGATATAGTCAACGATTTAAACCAACGAGAATGTCCTACAATAAACAAATGAAATCAGTAAATTGATTATAGAAATAAGACGATGACAGTCACAATTTTGTGGACACGTTATGAAAAGAAATACAATTTAGAACTTGGTGAAAACTGGCAAGATTGAGGAGAAGACAACATAGGGGAAGGCAGAGAAGTAAATACCTGGATGACTTGGCCATGTGGTATGGTCGGAAGAAGAACAGAGCTGATCCACGACTCTGGTGATGGTGTGAAATGGCGAAACATGACCGCCCACGCTTATCGGCATGGCACATGCTGATTATGAAACGATTTTAGAATAGGTTTGTCCTGACTGTACATAAAGGGGAATTTAAAGTCGAGAGGTCCGACTTCATTGCAACGGGTTCTATCCCATATGGTTTGGTATCTTTCCTCACAGGGGCCTGCCGCAAACGAATCACAAAGCACGACCTCCTCAGCTCCAGCGACGACCCCAAGAGTCTCAGAACAAATTACACTTGTGAACAGAATTACGGAGAACGGAATCGAACCCACAACTTTCGAAGCTCGAAGCAAACGGCTTAACCACTCCGGAACGGAAACCCCTTTGTACATAAAGTCGCTTTTAATGTCGTGTTTGTTGATGATGTCACATGGAATTATGTACGACATAAAAAGGTGGATTGGATTCGGATGATAATTAAAATGGTTCTTTTTCGTGGTTGGTTCTAGCGACTAGCTGGCAGTTTGCAGCAGACAGATGTGAATTAAGATTAATTCCATGAAAGACCGAGACCGCTGATGGCGTTGTATTAAAAAGATCTGCTGTCATAAACAACTGGCGTAGGACAATAGAAAGCAACGGTGTTTGCCTGTCACAGCTTTGTGAACTGTCCATGGGAGAAAAAAATGTCATTAGGGAATTTTAGAAATGGTATGACATAATGACTAATCCAAAACAATGTTTTCCCGTCGTGAATTTAAATAACGAAGACACAAACAATATGTTGCACGATTTACTGCCGGGTATAATTTCGCTGCATCTCGTCAGGTACATACAGCAGAAAGCACACAACATAAACTAAAGTAATTAGATAAATTCTTCTTGCTGAAATATATAGCACGCATAATCACACAGTAATTTTAAGTGTCTACAACGGTAATTTTAGACTTACTGCCATGTCTTTCTTTTTGCACAAAAGTGGCTTCTGAAAATTAATCATCATCATCATCATCATCATCATCATCATCTTCCACTTCTGCCGTCAAGCGTCGTGGGGAGGAATAATTTGCGTTCCAGCGCCCGGTGGACGGCACTGGATAGTGTCATTCCGTGAGGTTGTACAATGTCTCTGATGTCGTCAATCCATTTTCTTCTTGGACGTCCTCGTGGTCTCGTCGCAGATGATCTTTGATGTAAGGCCAGTGATGGTAGTTGTTGATGTTGCATTCTAATGACATGGCCAAACCACTTGATCTTCTGTCTGTCAATAAATGTGGCACAAGGTGTTGATCCAACAGTCTGTCTGATAGTAGCATTTCTTACTCGGTCTCGCATTGTTAAGTTGACAGCTCTCCTCAGGCATCTCATTTCGCAGGTGTTGATTTTGCGAAGGTGTAATTTGGATAAAGTCCAGGTTTGAGATTGGTAGCATAGGGTTGGTGTGAATATGCTGTTTATTATCTGTCGTTTTGCGGACATGGGTATATTTGGATGTTTCAGTAAGGGTGATAGTTGATATGTAAGTGCACTAGCTTTTAATGACGAAAAATTAATGACGATCGAAATTACCGTGATAGACAATTCAAATTACTGTGGGAATATATGTGTTGTATATTTCATTTTGAAGGATTTGTGTAATTACTTTAATTTGTGATGTGTTGTACATACTGTTTGTTTGTCGGGGGATGAGTGGTCTCGAGGTATGGTGTCCGTTTAGTGCTGGAGGTCCCGGGTTCAAGCCCCGGTGAGGACCTCGATTTTTTCACGTGGACTTCTAGTAATAAAATTTCCCCTGGTCTCTGGGTAGTGAGATCGGACGCCCGTGTGTATTGTTGCGCACGTAAACAATCTCTTGGCAGTTGGAAATCGAAAAAGATTAGCCTAACGGCGCTGCCCGGGCAAAACTTCGAGTTAAATATCTACCTAAAGTATTTTAGGATCCTCGCTGGTGCTACAGAGTTCGTGCACTAAACTGAGATTCTACGGACTCAGGTTTGAGTTAGGAGTAGAACGGAGCACTGTGTGTTACACTCGTGTGCCGTGATATTGATCCGTCGACTTAACTAAACTACAGTTTGTATCTGGCGAGGTGCAGGGAAATATGCCAGGCAGTCTATTGTTTGTGTCTTCGTAATTCAAATTCACTGCGGGAAAACATTGCTTTATATATGAAAGAGCTCGGAGATATCGGAAATGTGATTTCTGAGATAAATGTTGCGAATACTTCCGACCGCCAGAGTAGCTAGCAATGATTGCGTGGAAGAGGTTCATGAAAGTAGACAATTATATACAACTATAGGAAAGAGATATTGCTCCGTGGTCATATAATAAGAGAGACACTGGGGAACATCGTAAAGACTGGAAATATCCGCGGGAAAAGATGCAGAGACAGATCGAGAAAGGTGATGCTGGATGGTCTAAGACAGGGGTGGCCAACACGAGGCCCGCGGGCCGCACGCGGCCCGCCGGGAGTCATGTTGCGGCCCGCGGAGTGAGAAGAGGCGATGTGGTAGCTGTAGCACGCTTGCTTGTTTACTTTAATTAACAAAACAAAATTAGGTGCGTGGCCCGGCAGGATATAATATTTCTGAAATTTGGCCCGCCTGCTGAAAAGGTTGGCCACCCCTGGTCTAAGACGAAGGCATTGTGGTATACCATCAATAGGAATAGTCTAGAACAGCAAGGACCGAGAACTTTTACAGAGCCATGAACGCCTACGCCCATATATTTACCCGTTTTCACAAATCTTCCTCGAATATCATTTTTTTTTTTTCCATATCCCTTACAGGATGTTGCATTCAAAATCAACCTTTTTCAGCTGCTGTTGATGTACTAGGCAAGATTACGCTCAGTAGTTTGCCATTGCTTTCTGAGCGACCGGCTCACATACCCCGTAAGTTAGCAACACGGCGAGAACCGCTACCGATTCTCGTGCAGATTACGTTATTCGCGAGAATATACGGGATTACGGAGAAAAACGTTAAACCCTAGGCCAGGGAGACTGCCTCGAATATCATACGTTCACAATTCTTCCTCGTATATCATACGTTCACTTGTTTTCACAATTCTCTCTCTGAATATCATTCGTTATCATAATTCTCCCTAGTATATCATGCATTCACTCGTTTTCACAACTATTCTTTGTATATCATACATTCACTCCTTTTTACAATTATTTCTCGTGTATCGTACATTCACTAGTTTTTACAATTATTACTCGATATCTCAGTTTCACTTGGAAATTACCCCTCGTATGTCATACGTTAATTTGTTTCCACAATTTCCCCTATACATCTTTATGTCCTTGGCTTAAGTTATTATCAACGTATTCTAGGGTATTCCTAACATAGTCCCGAATTGCTTTTGTTTTGCCTCCGAAATCACGTTTGAAATTCATTAAGACGAGTACACCTGGTGGTAGAGAGGTAGTGTCTCCAGTTACTGCCCGGGCTAGACGGATCATGATTAAACTGAAGTGGGACACCACGGACGACGAAAGGAGATTGTTTATGTAATCTAGTTCTTTGTTCCGGGAGATTGGGTTACTAGTCAATGATTTGTCTAGAAGAGGAGAAGGAGGTGATAGGGGAATTTGAGTTGCGGACACTGCGGTCGTGTGTTCCAATCCACTTCAAGGTAATGGCTATTATTATTATTATTATTATTATTATTATTATTATTATTATTATTATTTTTATTATTATTATTATTATCATTTTAACACGTTGACCCAGACTAACGTGGGTAGCCAGAAGTTGGTATAAAATATGACCCTCTTTGGACAACAATCACTTTCCAATTAATATCCGAATGGTGACAGACTCGGTCGCAGGATTATAAACCTGAGCCAGGGGATGAACCCTAATATAACTTTTCTTCTGAGGTTGAACGGGGTAGCGGTAATGGTAGAATTGAACATATACTAATGACGCTTATTTGAATGAACAAAATGGTCATAAACTTTTACTCTTTATATAGAGGTGACAAAGAGATAGAGAAAGATGGATAGATGTATTTACAGAAACAGTGCGATAGGAGTGTGTGTGTGTGTGTGTGTGTGTGTGTGTGTGTGTGTGTGTGTGTGTGAGAGAGGGATAAGAAAGATAGAGAAGTGATAAAAGATAGAAAGCGAGAGATCGATGCATACATGGAAAAGTGCTGACAATAGTGAGAAAGAGAGGGAAAGTAAAAGAAGGAGATAGTTACAGAGAGACAGAATTAGAGAGTAATTAAAGAAGTAAAGGCAGCCGGCGCAATACCGACCACACCAGCCACCAAGTACAGTTTGGTGAATACAAATATGGGTTTGGCACCATATGCCCACTGTATCCTAAGTGTGTGTGTGTGTGTGTGTGTGAGTGTGTGTGTGTGTGGGAGGGGGGGGGTCTACTGTCATATTTTAATAGACATTAATTGATGCTTGTAACCGCTTGTGTATAGTCCGTTACTACGAACTATATTAACATACCATAACACAGTCAGGAAATCATGTGAGCCCATTTGTCTATGGCTGAACGTTGTGTGATATTCTCCGATTCTACGCCAGCCGTCTGGCCTCCCGTCACCACAACGGAGCTACTGATTGGGAAATGACTTACACCGCCGTGCCACTACTGGGATTCGAACCCAGGGTCGCTGTGTTTGTAAACGCATGCGCTATCTTTCACACCACACGGATTCTGTATTACAATAGTATTGTATCTGAGCATTGGGTTAGAGCAGTGGTTCTCAACCGGTGGGGAATTCCCCCCACCCCCCACCCCCAGGGGGGAATTTTAGGGTTTCCAGGGAGAGAATTAAGATTATTTCTAGATTGCGTGAATACAAGAACCGATTACTTGATATTGTTTTTCCCTTCATACTTTACGGTTCTATACATATCACCCTTCGAAATTCATTTTATAATGTTCTGTACATATCACCCTTCTGAAATTCATTTTATAATGTAAGTAGCCGGCTTCGTGGCTTAGAGGTTATGCCTTTTCTCCGTAATCTCATATACTCTCGTCGGTAACGTGATGACGGTTCAAATCAGCAGTGGTTCGAATCGCATCGGTAACTTACGGGGTATGTGAGCCGGCCGCTCAGAAAGCAATGGCAAACTACTGAGCGTAATCTTGCCAAGAGATCAACATACAGCTGAAAGATGCTGGTGTTGACAGCTAAGTCCTGTAAAGGATATGCTAAGAAAAAAAAAATCACGTTTTATGTAGATGTCTAGACTTATTTTAGTATGTGTATATTAAATTTAGCTTCAATTATTACGTATACTGTGTAGGCGCAGGGGAGAATTTTTAGGGAGGAAATACGAAAAAGGGGGGGGGGGAATGACGTTCTAAAAATATAGTGAGGGGGGGGGGGAATGACGTCCTAAATATATGGTGAAGGGGAGAATGGGCCACAAAAGGTTGAGAACCACTGGGTTAGAGTATGTGGACAAACAAGCACAAACTTTCTGTGAAGGAAACATCACCAACATTGGCGAATCCCGGCCTGTGACCTTGGCTAATCCCAGCCTATTACCTACGCTGATCCCAGCCTATGACCTTGGCTAATCCCAGCCTATGACCTTGGCTAATCCCAGCCTATGACCTACGCTGATCCCAGCCTATAACCTAGACTAATCCAAGCCAGTGTCCTAGGCTGATCCCAGCCTATGATGTAGACTAATCCCAGCCTATGATGTTGGCTAATCCTAGTCTATGACCTACGCTAATCCCAGCCTATGACATTGGCTAATACAAGCCTATTACCTAGGCTGATCCCAGCCTATGACCTAGGCTACTCCCAGCCTATGACCTAGGCTAATCCCAGCCTATTAGGTGCTGTGCTGAATCATGGTGTGGTTACATTCTCATTTGTTTCTCTGGAGACGTAAACTTCCAGTTCGGGTCTTGCACACCGGTTAGATTATGGGCTTGGAGAGGAGAAGGAGCGCGCTGCATCACAGTTCCCAGAGATTTTGATACCGCGACGGGAGAAAACCCCCAAACTTACTCCAATGGATGCAACCCTACTTTACGCCCTAGCTGACAGTGGCATATTAAAACGTCCTTACCCTTTCCTAGCATTGACGCCCTTAAAAATACCAATCCCTAACAATTACTGTTTAAGTATCTTACTTAATGTAGGAGAAGAAAAGAGTAGGGCAGCCAAAATTTATTTGGCATTAGTTAAAGTTAGGCTGGCGATTGAGCAAAATACCTGGCCAACCGTCGTCGATTTTTTAAGACAAAGGCACTAGAGTGGCCATTTCTGTTGAAGAGAGCACAAAAGAAAGACGTCGGCCTTTCCCTTCGGGGATAGGCCATTTTAGCCCTAAAAATCCATCATTCTCTGCAGCAATCGGTATGTTAAATCTACATTATTAATATGTATTTATGTATTGTGATAAGGTACATATACCATTGTATTTAATTAAGAATTAATTAGAGTGATAAATCAACAATTCTTGTAAATCAGAGTCTGAATGATTTTTAGACTGAGCACCATGGTGTGCCACGCTGTAATTTTTCCTATGCTTTTACAATTTCAAATCCCTATGTTAAAACCTCTTATATGAATTGTGAAACTCTATCTCACTAATAATGCTTATAAACTGTAAAGATCCCATGTAGTGTATGTCACAAAATAAAACCGTGTGTTTAACAGGTTGATTATTATAGAGGATTTTCGGATTAAGCGGACGATCTGCCAGCGACAACTATTTTTACTAACAGAGTAAACACAGCTGCACAGGTTACATCGTGTCAGCCCATAAACACATTTGGTGGTGAGTGAGAAGGAATGGATACATCGAGTTGGCAGTTCATTAACCGTTAGAATCACATATGATTGTCGGCTTAGGATATGGAATGGTTCCGTTTGTCATCTATACTGCCGGACATCAGAGGGAAATGGCTGCTGGGATTGTCACCACGGAACAGAAGATTGACAGTTTATCAACAGGTCGGAAGTGCCCGACTAGGGAGAAAACAGTGCATCTGTCAATTCTTGGTTTCCGGCACATCGAGAGGATTGACGGGGTTATTTGCAACTCTTTGTTGTAACTCGACAGAAACTCGCTGGCTTGTTTTGAGAATCTAAACTATTACTGACAACTTTGACAGGACTTAAGCCAGGAAAATAGTTTCCTGACAAGGGATGATCTGCCACTGTGCCACCTGTGTGGGGGCATAAAGGATAACGTCACGTGGCCAACTTTAGGAGTTGCCATAAAAACCCGAGTTGGGACCAACTGGGGAAACTTGAAAATGTGGATCTAGGCAGACATGCTTGTCACTGCAGCAGTTAGAACATCTAACGTGTGAAGGAGATATTTGATTTAGTTTACACGAGCCTGTATGGCTACCATCAGATGTAATTTAGTGTAAACTGCAGTGCCGTAAGGTATAACCTATTATATATATATTCGTTATAATTAATATAGACTGTGGCCTTGTTAAACTATAGTGTGATGATTAGCACTGTTAGTGGAAACTAGCTAGAGTAGTGAAGTGATACGTGGCTCTGTTAGCTAGAATAGATTAGTGAAGTGCTGATAAGCTTTAATAGTTGAGAATTGAGTAATGAGGGATAATTGGGATCTTCCCGTAGGTGTCCCTGGTGGGCGGGGGTCCGCATTCTGTTTGCTGATTTTTTCGTTGTCATAGCCTGATTCGGCTCTAGGTGGGTAGCTAATCTGCTCTATGACTAATTCTAGTTAGCTAAAGATCATTAAGCAAGGTGATAGGCTTACACTCAGCCGAAAGGATCAGTGACTAGTACTATCACCAGATGTGTTGTTTCTATCCTAGGTTCCCTACCAGATCCAAGGAAACTCAACAAGTTTTTGGGAAAAAATCAAAATCCAAAAGGGAAGAACACCAGTTCAAGAGTCACTAGAGTTGCATACAGAACGTAACTTACGCTAGAAGGAAATTGATTCATCAAAGAGAGTGATGCATACTGATGCACCACACAGCATTAGACAGTAGTAACGAACCGAGAACCGGCTAAGAGTACCTAGTGTTAGTACAGCAACAATTAACATTAGAAATTAGCACTTATGGACTGAATGGTTCGATGTGCAACGAGGATGATCTGTCGACTAACTAACTAACTAACTAACTGCGTACACACTAACACTACAAAAGACTTGTGCAGTTTGTTAAGGAACGTTAGGAACGGACATTGTGTAGAGTGCAACCGGTCCATGATTAACTGTTAATATCACCGGTGTCTATTTCGGATGTTCATGAAATTGGATTACCAGAGGTCTACAGAGGCAAAGCAGTATCCGGCAAGATGGTTTCGGCAACGGGTGAGAAGTACATGTTCTGACGTAACGTGCTGTGGTCTATCTTTGCTGGGATCAGCTGACTGGGTTGCTGTCTGAGAGTCAGAGTCTACACACTTTATAGAACACGTCACACATTTTCTTCACATACACGTCTCATATACGTTACACTTTTATTTTAATAAATTACTCTTTATTAATTTTTAGAAGCAAGAGTTGTTGAGTATGTTGCGTTGGGGAAGTATGAGAAGGGGGGCATAGTACGACAGTGAGAGAGTGATAGGAAAAGGTGTCCATAGGCTGGTGGAGTGTGTTGGACGGAAGCTGGTGGATTCTCCAGAATAGTGAGAGGAACAAAATATTATAATGTGGGTGTCGACTCTCTTCACTCCAGGGACGACACTTTAAAGGAGGACACGACATTATTGGGGGCTCGATAACGGGATCTTTGGACAGCGGGATCTCTCGTAAACGGGATCTTTGGACAGCGGGATCTCTCGTAAACGGAATCTTTGGACAGCGGGATCTCCCGTAAACGGAATCCTTGGACAGCGAGATCTCCTGCAAACAGGAACCTTTGACAGTGGGATCTTCTGACAACGGGGTCTTTTGACACGGGATCCTTAGTTATAAGAGGGAGATATCATTTTGGAGAATCCAGCTAGAGTGAATGTGGATAGGGGTTAGGACAAATATCTTACCTGTTCACACTTCACACGTCTGCATAGGTCTGTGGTCCTGATTCTACTCTTGTCACTGAGTGAATGTGCGGTTTGTAGTAATATCTAGATTTATAGTACTTGTTCATATAGTAATTTGCAGTTATATTGTACTCGACCTGCTAGCTTACCTCTCTGTATAATGGCCACCCCTAAACTTACCACGTTAGAATTAAGGGCAAAGGGGGAAGACATGGGACTGTCGGGGTCTGCTCTAACGGATTACATACAGGAAGTAGAGAGAGAGTATCGTCAAGCAGAAAGGGAAGATCGAAAGGCCGAGCTGGAATTGAGAAGGATGGAATTGGAAGCTGAGCAATCAGCTAAGAAATTGGAAGCTGAGCAAGCAGCTAAGAAATTGGAAGCTGAGCAAGCAGCTAAGAAATTGGAAGCTGAGCAAGCAGCTAGGAAATTGGAAGCTGAACAAGCAGCTAGGAAATTAGAAGCTGAACAAGAAGCACAGAAGAGGGAGCACGAGTACCGGATGCGGGAACTCGAGCTCAAGAGTCAATCTAATGGAGAAACTGAGGGAGCAGTTGGATGTTCCTCCATCTCAGGATCAACACCAGTAGGTGGACATGGGTACCATGCTATGAAGTTTCCTTTAGCGGTCTACGAGGAGGACAAAGAGAAGATTGACCAGTATCTTCAACGCTTCGAGGCTATGTCAGTTGCTATGGGTCTGGAGCGTAACAAATGGAATCTTAAGCTATCCCAGGGATTACGCGGGACCGGATACGAGGTTTATACTCGCCTGTCACCAGGACATGAGAACAATTATGACGAGTTAAAGACGGCTCTGCTGAAACGATTCGAGGTTACGTCACATACCTACCGGAAAAAATTTCGAGCAGCGAAACGAGAACCGGGGGAGTTGTTTGCCGCCTACAGTTTGCGTCTAAAATCTTATCTCCACAAGTGGATGGATTTGGCTGGGTTCGCACATGACTATGAGAGTCTGGAAGAGCTCATGGTGGTCGACCAGCTGAAGAAGCAAATGTCTAAACCTCTCAGGACGTTCCTGGGAGAACAAGGAGCGGAACGTATTGACCTCGTGACTAAATTAGCAGAACGGTTCGTCGAAGTACATGGGGAGGCAGGGGAAAACCTTTCCACCAACTCCAAAAGTCAAGAGAAACATGACAAGAAGAAAACCAAAAACTCAGGAACAAAAAAGTGGGAACCTTATGTGCAAAAATCAGAGGATAGTTCAGAGAAGAAGAAGGAGGGAAGCAAGAGCACTTCAAGCTCTACACCAAAACGACCGTGGTCGGAGAAGTGGTGTTCAATTTGTAAGTCACCCTCTCACAATACGAGGGACTGCAAATCGAAGGCTAAGAACCCTCACTTCGCAGCATGTCAAGTGACTTCCAAGGAGGTTGTCAGGGAAAATGCCAAGGTCAACAAGGAAGCTCGCCACCAGGAGAGCTCACTCAAGTCTGGCAATAGAACATCTAGGACAGGGAAATGGTGCAACCAAGGCCAGTCGAATACGCACAATGCTATTGACTGCAGAGGAGAGTCAGGAGACACTCAATTCGTCGTGTGCTCAGGGAAACCTAAGGTGGAGCCCACCGAACAGGTCGAGGCCGAGGAAGAGACTCCAGACCAGGAAAAACCACCTGTAGTGGAATTGGTAGAGGTTAACGGTCGTCAAGTGGAGTGTTTATACGACACAGGACTGGACGGGGAGGCCGTGATTTCTGCGGATCTGGTACATCCAGAACAATTCACAGGTGAAACCTTGGATATACAGCCTGCACAGAAGAGTGCTGTAACCATGAAGTTGCCTATTGCTAATGTGGAGATTCGGTCAAGGTACGTCACCGGCACCATCAAGGCCGCTGTATTGACCGATCCCATTTTTCCAGTCATCCTAGGTTGCCGGTATGTCTTTCTGGGACTGCCCAGGGAGCCAATCTATATGGGAGCAATGCAGACTCGCTCTCAGACGAGAACGGAAGAGGCAGAAGCAATTGTGACTAACCCAATGCCGGGGAAGCTACGAACTGCCCAGAGTGAGGATGATACTTTACGTCCTTGCTACAGAAAGCTGCAGAAAAGTGCTGATCCACCAGGACGGGGGCAGTACTACATGAAGAATAGGATACTCTACAGGAGAGCAGGAAGGGGAGACAACCTATACGGTCAGTTGGTCGTCCCGAAAGCTCACAGGTCCCAGATTCTTCATATGGGGCATACCATCTCCTTTAGTGGACATATGGGTATTGCCGCCACCATGCAGCGGATTTCCTGCCACTACTATTGGCCGGGAATGACCGATGATGTGCGTCGGTATGTGAAGTCATGCCCTGAGTGCCAGAGGGTGGCACCGAAACACTGGACAGCACCGGTGATGTTGGGTGAGATGCCCATCATGAACTCTCCTTTCGAGAGGGTAGCCATCGATATCGTGGGTCCACTTCCCAGGACTAGGAAGAGGAACATGTATATACTCACAATGGTGGATTGCTGTACAATGTGGGGTGAAGCCATACCGTTGACCACGATTGACTCGAAAAGAGTGGCGGACGCACTGATGGAGGCCTTTACCAGATTAGGCTTTCCGGATCAAATTCTGACGGACAATGGATCTCAGTTTTGTGGAAAACTCATGGAGGAGGTATTTAGGGTGTTTCACTCTAACCACATACATACCAGCCCTTACCACCCTCAAGCCAATGGACAAGTAGAGCGTTTCAACGGCACGTTGATGACAATGCTCAGGAAACTAGCGCAGGAAAAACCTGATAGGTGGGATGAATATATCCCAGCAGCACTCTTTGCCTATCGGGAAGTTCCTCATGGCTCAACAGGACTACCACCCGCTACGTTGCTGTTTGGTCGTCCAATCAAAGGACCGTTGGAAGCCATGTTGAGGAGCTGGACTGAAGAGGGGACGTCAGAAGAAGTGATCTCATCCTATCAATACGTGGAGGAACTGAAAGAAAAACTCCACAAGGGATGGACTCTGGCAAATCAAAACTTGAAAAAGGCCAGGAAAAGACATGCGGCTTACTACAACCGTAGGTCTAAAGAAAGATCTCTAGAGGTGGGAGATAAAGTCTTGTTGCTACTCCCAACGGGAAACAACAAACTGGAGATAGGTTGGCAAGGACCATTTCCCGTGGAAAGGGTGATCTCCAGAACCAACTATCAAATCCGGATCCGGGGAAAGTCGAAGATTTTCCATATTAATCTCTTGCGGAAATATGAAGAGAGACCCGGAGACAAGGCAGCTCACCTCATGGCAATGGCAGTTGCAGTGGAGACGGAAGTGGGAACCAGCGAGGGCAGGGAATATCCCTTGGTACACCAGGAAACCTATAGGGATGTGAAAGTGAACCCTGATCTGACCTCCCAGGAGAGGGAAAGGATAACCCAGGTTCTCAAGTCTCATAAGGAGATACTGACTGATAAACCAGGACGAACGAGGTTGGTTGAGTTCGAGATGACTTTGACCACACAGGAGCCTGTTCGCCAAAAGGTTTACCCAGTGCCATTCTCTAAAGAAAAGGCCCTGGAGGAGGAAATACACAAATTGCTGGAGGATGATGTGATTGCACCATCCACATCCCCATACAATGCGGGGGTAGTTTTGTTACGCAAACCAAGTGGAGAACACCGGTTGTGTATAGACTACCGACTTCTGAACAGTCACACACAATTTCAGGTGGAACCTTTGCCGAATCCAACTCAGTTATTCGCTAGGCTCCATAAGGCTCGGTACTTTTCAAAGGTGGATCTGAGTCGGGGGTACTATCAGATACCAGTCAAACCGGAGATTCGACCACTGTTAGCTTTCAGTACACCCAGTGGACACTACGAATTCAAGGTCATGCCCTTTGGACTCAGCAATGCACCTAGTGTGTTTACACGCATGATGAGGACTTTACTAGATCCGTTACAGGATCCGTCCATCATCTCATTCATGGATGATATTCTGATTTCCAGTGACAGCCTGGATGACCACTTACAATCCTTGGAGAGAGTGTTTAATAGGCTCAAGGAAGCAGGGCTTACTGCTCGTCCAACCAAGTGCATGATTGGTTACCAGACTCTGGAATTTCTAGGTCACACCATCACTCCAGGACACATTGTTCCAGAAGAGAAGAACCTGGAGAAAATCAGAAATGCACCAAGGCCAAAAACGAAGAAGGATGTGCGATCTTTTCTCTCGTTGTGTGGGTTCTACCATAAATTTATCCCACATTTCACTGAACTGGGAGCTCCGTTGACGGAAACCTTGAAAAAGGGATTCCCGGACCAAATCATTTGGACACCAGAATGTGAGAAGACCTATAGTCAGTTAAAGGAGGCCTTGGTCAGCAAACCTGTATTACAGCTCCCTGACCTTTCCAAACAATTTGTGTTGAGAACAGATGCGAGTGCGATTGGAATTGGAGCCGCTTTGTTACAGGAAGGAAAAGACGATGCTTCGGTTTTGAAACATGTGGCATACGCAAGTAAGAAACTTCTACAGGCGGAGAGGAATTATTCAACCGTCGAGAGAGAGTGCTTGTCCCTCGTATGGGCAGTGCAAAAATTTCAGCCATATTTGTATGGAGTTAAGTTTCGGGTCCAGTCGGATCATCAGCCCCTGATGTTCCTGGCTACTTCTCAGAAGCTCAACGCTCGTTTGATGCGGTGGTCGTTGTTACTTCAACCGTATAATTTCACAGTAGAGTACATTCCTGGGAAGGAAAATGTTGGAGCGGACTTCTTGTCAAGACACCCAGCTCCTGAAGAAGAAGAATGAATCATCTGGATTAAACTCACGGTGGAGAAGAGTGAGATGGACTACTCTCTTAAGAGGGGGCCTATGTCACAAAATAAAACCGTGTGTTTAACAGGTTGATTATTATAGAGGATTTTCGGATTAAGCGGACGATCTGCCAGCGACAACTATTTTTACTAACAGAGTAAACACAGCTGCACAGGTTACATCGTGTCAGCCCATAAACACATTTGGTGGTGAGTGAGAAGGAATGGATACATCGAGTTGGCAGTTCATTAACCGTTAGAATCACATATGATTGTCGGCTTAGGATATGGAATGGTTCCGTTTGTCATCTATACTGCCGGACATCAGAGGGAAATGGCTGCTGGGATTGTCACCACGGAACAGAAGATTGACAGTTTATCAACAGGTCGGAAGTGCCCGACTAGAGAGAAAACAGTGCATCTGTCAATTCTTGGTTTCCGGCATATCGAGAGGATTGACGGGGTTATTTGCAACTCTTTGTTGTAACTCGACAGAAACTCGCTGGCTTGTTTTGAGAATCTAAACTATTACTGACAACTTTGACAGGACTTAAGCCAGGAAAATAGTTTCCTGACAAGGGATGATCTGCCACTGTGCCACCTGTGTGGGGGCATAAAGGATAACGTCACGTGGCCAACTTTAGGAGTTGCCATAAAAACCCGAGTTGGGACCAACTGGGGAAACTTGAAAATGTGGATCTAGGCAGACATGCTTGTCACTGCAGCAGTTAGAACATCTAACGTGTGAAGGAGATATTTGATTTAGTTTACACGAGCCTGTATGGCTACCATTAGATGTAATTTAGTGTAAACTGCAGTGCCGTAAGGTATAACCTATTATATATATATTCGTTATAATTAATATAGACTGTGGCCTTGTTAAACTATAGTGTGATGATTAGCACTGTTAGTGGAAACTAGCTAGAGTAGTGAAGTGATACGTGGCTCTGTTAGCTAGAATAGATTAGTGAAGTGCTGATAAGCTTTACTAGTTGAGAATTGAGTAATGAGGGATAATTGGGATCTTCCCGTAGGTGTCCCTGGTGGGCGGGGGTCCGCATTCTGTTTGCTGATTTTTTCGTTGTCATAGCCTGATTCGGCTCTAGGTGGGTAGCTAATCTGCTCTATGACTAATTCTAGTTAGCTAAAGATCATTAAGCAAGGTGATAGGCTTACACTCAGCCGAAAGGATCAGTGACTAGTACTATCACCAGATGTGTTGTTTCTATCCTAGGTTCCCTACCAGATCCAAGGAAACTCAACAAGTTTTTGGGAAAAAATCAAAATCCAGAAGGGAAGAACACCAGTTCAAGAGTCACTAGAGTTGCATACAGAACGTAACTTACGCTAGAAGGAAATTGATTCATCAAAGAGAGTGATGCATACTGATGCACCACACAGCATTAGACAGTAGTAACGAACCGAGAACCGGCTAAGAGTACCTAGTGTTAGTACAGCAACAATTAACATTAGAAATTAGCACTTATGGACTGAATGGTTCGATGTGCAACGAGGATGATCTGTCGACTAACTAACTAACTAACTAACTGCGTACACACTACAAAAGACTTGTGCAGTTTGTTAAGGAACGTTAGGAACGGACATTGTGTAGAGTGCAACCGGTCCATGATTAACTGTTAATACCACCGGTGTCTATTTCGGATGTTCATGAAATTGGATTACCAGAGGTCTACAGATGCAAAGCAGTATCCGGCAAGATGGTTTCGGCAACGGGTGAGAAGTACATGTTCTGACGTAACGTGCTGTGGTCTATCTTTGCTGGGATCAGCTGACTGGGTTGCTGTCTGAGAGTCAGAGTCTACACACTTTATAGAACACGTCACACATTTTCTTCACATACACGTCTCATATACGTTACACTTTTATTTTAATAAATTACTCTTTATTAATTTTTAGAAGCAAGAGTTGTTGAGTATGTTGCGTTGGGGAAGTATGAGAAGGGGGGCATAGTACGACAGTGAGAGAGTGATAGGAAAAGGTGTCCATAGGCTGGTGGAGTGTGTTGGACGGAAACTGGTGGATTCTCCAGAATAGTGAGAGGAACAAAATATTATAATGTGGGTGTCGACTCTCTTCACTCCAGGGACGACACTTTAAAGGAGGACACGACAGTGTAGATTCACTGGTAGGGACATTACACGAAACCGTTTATCCATGCGGAGACATACAAATGATTACGCATATTCTGGACTTTTAGTCAGTGGATAAAATGCTTTGCCACCTGCTAATCTGTAACTCGAACTCTAGTGCCGAATTTTGGTATAAACTTCTTGTTAACATATTAGTAACAACCGCAGAGGGGTGATAGACATGTAATATTTTCATAAAGATGCTAGGAAATTGCTATTAGGAAATTGCCATGTTTGAGAATATAAATTCAAGAACAAAGAAAGTAAACGCATGATGTAACCAAGCCTTTAGTCACACCGCACCAAGGGTGATAGACACCAGGAATAATATTATATGTTCCGAACACTTATCAGACTGCATAAATCATTTCTAATAAATAAGAAATTTTCTTACAAATAGCAGCACTTGGCAAAATATATCACAGCGTTCACTAACCTCATACTGCTGTAAGCAGTGGGGGAAAACAATTTATGTTTTAGTTTTATGGAATAACCCATGATGAAATCCAAAAACATAGGCTCCATGCATCATCGTTATGATTAATTATTATGTATGATTATCATGTACGTAATATCAGAGAAATGTACGTTTGTTTTTATCTGTTATGAGAATTATATTCTGTCCTGATTGTTACTCTTTACTGTGGGAATATACATTTTAATGTGACCCCTGGGGACATGATGATGTTGAAGTAAGAATCCTTGTGCATGTCAGTACACAAGAAGACAATGTTGAATAGCCTTGGCCTAATGCTGATTATAGTGAAGGAAAGGAAACAAAATAGCCTATGGATGAGTTATTCTTTTCAAGTACGAGAGAGGCAATATCAGCATGTTTTGATGGACATAATGGCTTCGCTCATCAAATAATTCCCATTAACAATCTCAGAACAAAACATAGAGTGAAAAGATACCTCACTCACTATCAGAGCTAGGAAAGCTCAACTCCAAGCGACACGAGACGAGGGAACGTAGAAACCCACTTCTTTCTCCTTCTTCTTTTTTGTTTGTAATTGTGTTATAACCATGTTAACATACGACAGTAGGTTAATGCTCGTGTTGTATTCTTTGTCATCCATTTCTATAGACTAGCGAATGATGGTTGTGGGACTGCATTGCATCACTATCAACTAGAAACTGGGTCAAAAGCCAGGAGAAAGTGAAAATGGCAACCTGTCCTAAACAAAGTCTGGACCAATACCTCAATGTTTACTGCTGCACTCATTAGCTGCAAAAGCCAGCAAAAGACAATTTCGAAGGCGACTGACAACATTAGTGATGATATCCTACTTCAGTAGGAATATCCAGGATGGACTTCAGTATCTAAAAATCGACAAAGATAAAGATCTACAGAGTAACTGACAACAGGTATCGTCTTCTTTACTTCTGAGAAGTACCACCTGAAGCCTCATCACTCAGCCACATCAGTGAAACTATAGGCAAATCCTACGTTACTAAAACTAGCAACAGTGAGAACCCTTCAACTGTTGGTTGGATTACCAAGTTGATATCCAACAATGGATAAGTCTTCGAAAGAAAGTCTCACGACAGCAAAAGGCAAACATAAGGTTCAAGACCTTCAACACCGAGTTCTAGATACGAACGCCACCTCAAAGAAATTGGGAAGACACTGAACTATACCGAGATAACAACAAGGTCAACTCCAGGCCATAAGTTGAACACCAACTGAAAGACTCAAGTCATCAACAGCAGGTTATAGACCTGACTACCAACTGAAACATACCCAAACAACAAGTTCAACACAGGTCCTACACCTGAATACCAACCCAAAGACACCGAATGAAGCTAGTGGCGTAAATATGTATTCACCTGCAGCAGAAAGAAAAATCATTGGACTGTTTACGACTCTGTTTGGGTACTGGAATTATTCACCTTCGGATACATGTATGTATAGATCACATCTGGACATAGTCACAGATACTACCATTGGATGCCTCTCAGCCATATAAGTTCCTACACTGGACTAGATAGCAACGACTAACTCTTTGCTGGTCCAATGTCAGCCTAAATGCCATGGGTTATAGACTCGCGACTTGGTGGGTGTAACATCTTTGTGACCATAATTGGGATTCTGATATCGGAAGCAGAGCAGCTGAATGGACGTCTACTTGGCACCGTGTATGGTGAGATGGGAAAGTACTTTCTACAGAGCTTAAGTGGAAATTCCTGGAAGTAAGACCAACCAAGGCCTCAAATTCACAAAAGGCACCGAGCCTAACGTGCAACAGAATATTCGTGAATCTAGCTCCATGGAGGAGATACGTGCTTGTGTGTAATTTCATTTCTTGGATTATAAAGTATGATTTTAACCAGCCAATTACCAGTGGATATACTTATTAGGAACACAACTGAGTGCATTTATTTCGGTACACAGATAATGGGAGTAGGATCTAATATACATAGGAGATTAACACTGAACCGTACCACATGAGAGTATATGACAGGAAACAACAAATTAATTAGTTTAATATGATGTAATGAATCCATCCATCCATCATGTGCCATGCCGGTAAGCGTGGGCGGTCATGTTCTGCCATCTCACTCGATCAACAGAGTCGTGGATCAGTTCCGTGTTTTTGTCTCGACCATGCCACAAGGCCAAGCCATCCAGATACTTGTTTCTAGGTCTTCCCCTTGGTCTGTTCCCCTCGATCTTACCAGTTGTCACCAAGTTCTCCAAATCATTTCTTCTCATAACATGCCCAAAAAATTGTGACTGTCTACGTCTAATGTCTCTGATCAGTTTACGATCTTCATTTGTTTCTTGAAGGACTTGTTCATTGGTCTTTCTGGCTGTCCATGGTATTCTTTGCATTTTCCTCAGAAACCACATTTCTACAGCCATCAGATATTTTTCAGCCTGGCTGCTCATTGTCCAAGCTTCACATCCATATAAAAGTACAGGTTCTATGTAGCATCTCAACACTCTTTTTCTCGTTTCAATTGACATCTTTTTATTGGTCAGTATGTTTTTCATCTTGCTAAAGGCTACTTTTGCCATGGCGATTCTTGTTCTAATCTCTTCAAGGCATCTCCCATCAGATGTTATTACTGTTCCGAGGTAATTGTACCTATTCACTTGTTGAAGAGTATTCCCATTTACTTGTATATTACACTGTGGTATTTCGTTCTTCTTAGTGACGACCATAATCTGTGTCTTTTTACAATTTAATTCTAACCCTTGTTGTTCACTATGTGTAACAACCGCATCTACTAAATTTTGCAGGTCCTGTTCATTGTCTGCAATCAAGACTGTATCATCTGCATATCTAATGTTATTGATGCATCGTCCCCCAATGTTGATTCCTTCCATATTTTCAATATTTCTGAAAATATTTTCACTGTACAGGGAAAACAGATCTGGAGACATTACACATCCCTGTCTCACACCTCTCTTAATAGGCTGATATTGGCTTACTTCATTATCAACTCTTATGGCAGCTTGTTGTTTCCAATATATGTTTTTTACAAGTCTAAGGTCTTTCCCATCAATTTGTAGATCTTCAAGCATCCTTATCATGTTGACATGTCTCACTTTATCAAAAGCCTTTGTGTAGTCAATGAAGCAAAGGTGTAGATCTTTGTTTACTTCTATAGAACGTTCGATTACGGTTCTCAGTATATACACAGCATTTACTGTACCCTTGCCTACTACAAACCCACATTGTTCTTCTCCTATTTCAGGTTGTATTTTCCTCCTAACTCTTTGCATGATAATTCTTAGCAAAATCTTCGTGATGTGACTCATTATACTAATTGTTCGATGTTGCTCACATTCCAAGGCTCCTGATTTCTTTGGGATTGCAATAAATACAGAATTACATAACTCATGAGGTATGTTTCCAGTATCATATATTGTATTAAGCAGACTGGTAACTTTATCTATTCCATATTCTTCTAAAGCATTAATCATTTCTGTTGTGACGCTGTCTGGACCGGGGGTTTTGCCAGATTTCATATGATTAAGAGCATTCTGAACCTCCATCTTCAAAATTGCTGGCCCTTCATTGTTATTTTGAACAATATATTGTTCGTCTCTGCTATCGTCATAAAGGTTTTTCACGTAATCTGACCATACATGTAAAATCTGATCTTTTTCTATTATGACTCTTCCATCTTTTGTCTTTAGGCAGCCTGCTGATGTACGTGTTCTTTGATTAGTAATCTCCTGAATTCTTTTGTGCATTAGTTTCGCATTTTTACTGTTGTGTTGTTTTTCAATTTCTCTGCAATTTTTCTCAAGCCATGTTTCTTTAGCCTCCTTACATAAGGTTCTGACTTTTCTGTGAATTTCTTCATATTTGGCAGGATTATTTTTGTTCTGTCTTCTTGTTTCCATTAGTTGTAAAATTTCTTCAGTCATCCATGTCTTACGGCCAACTTTCTTTACTTTTGGAATAGTTTTTTCTGCTGCACAACTGATTGAATTCTTCAGCATTTCCCATTGATCATCTACATCTTGAAATAGGATCTCTAGATCAGACAATAAATCAAATTTGTTCTTTACTTCTATGTTAAAATTATCTTGTATTTCTTTGTCAGTTTTCAATTTGCACAAGTCATATTTAGGGTTTCCTGCTGTATACTTGACTTTCTTTAACTTTACCCTCAATGTGCCAGTAATTAATCTGTGATCACTGTAACAGTCTGCATTTGGAACTGTTTTTACAACTGTTAATGCATTTCGAAACCTTTTGCTCATCAGGATGTAATCTATCTGGTTTTTAATCCTGCTGTCTGGACTCCTCCATGTCCATAATCTTCTAGGATGTTGTTTAAACCAGGTGTTTCCTACAACCAATTCTTGTTCTTTTGCCCATTCTACAAGTCTGTAACCTCTTTCATTTCTCTCTCCCAAACCATGGTTGCCTACACTGTATCCATCGCTTTGCTTTCCTATTTTTGCGTTGAAATCACCCATTATGATATTTATTTCTGATTTTTTACAGTTCTTCAAAGCAGACTCCATGTCATTATAAAATGCCTCTATACTTTCTTCACTGCTTTCACTTGTTGGGGCATATACTTGAATTACATTTATTTTAAAAGGTCTTCCGTTTAATTTTACTAATAGAACTCTGTCTGACACAGCCCAATATCCTTTGACAGAATTTGATGTTTGCTTATCTAATATAATGGCTACACCTCTTTGCTGTTCTTCTCCCCCCGAGTAAATAATCTTACAATCCTCTCCTGTCCTTATCCCTGCTCCTCTCCATCTCGTTTCCGATATTCCTAATATGTTAATCTTCTCTCTCTCCATTTCTTTTTTGATGTCCTCCAACTTTCCATCTGCATTCATTGTTCTAACATTCCAAGTTCCTACTTTCAATGATATTAATCTTTTGCACCTAGTAGCCTGTTGACGGTCTGGAGTCACCTGGTGCGCATGACTATCCCTACCGGGCGAGGCTGCTCCTATGGAGCACCCATTTACGCCGTTTCTCTGATTATCGATAAGTGAACACAACATGATTTTCTTGGCATGTGTAAAGAAGGTAGTTTGCCATTGCTTTCCTTCCCAGCAGTGACCATACTGGTCAGTGACCGTAGCCATTGTCTCCTCAAAAAAGGAGATCCTCTGCCTACCGTCGTGAAGGTGTAGACCATAACCTACAACTATCTGTCGGCTGCTCTACATCTTCATCCACCACCTGCACCCATGGCTTCACGTAACCCTGATCGGGGGGCTAAACGGGTACTCCACCTTGCCCAAGGGTGTCCCGTAATGAATGTAGTGTTTAATTTTGTTGAACACATGCCAATGTTGTTTGTTTTTAATCATTAAGGGTCAATGGTGTTGGCCACCAACTAATATGTATGAGTGGCTTTTTTAAAGATTGTTGAACTTTGGAGGAACAGGGGACGGCACTTTTCATGTGTCTATGATCTGTCATATTTCCTCCCATGCCTGTTCCAGTATTTCAGTATGGTCAATATATGTTTGTGATTGTAGACTGCTGTCATATTTCAAAGGAATGTATACATATGTCAAGTGAGACATATTCAGGAAGCTCACAGTGGTCATTACATTTGTCTATATGTTACTGCAGATCTTGATTTAATGCCTGAACTGTTTGTCCAAAAGTGTTGATGTTTACGTAAAGTCCAGTGTTGATATTTGTTCAACCGTGGGTGTTTAGATGTTGTGAACCATCAATGTCATCTAGCATTATATAAACTTTAGAGGGTGATCAAGTGGGAAGGGAAACCTACACACGGATACCATTGTTTCAAGGATTGAAGTGTTTTCTCCTGTGGTTTGTGGTAAATATCCCTGATCACCCTGCATTCTAACAGTGACCAGAGAATCAACTAAATGCCCTAGACACTTTTAACAAAATATTTTCTTAGATTAAAATCCACATCCCACACTGACCTAAACTCCAATATATCAAACTTAAGACTTTCAACTTTAGTCTTCCAGAGGACTCTTCAACAAACTATCTAATCTATATAAACCATCTAATCTATATAAATGTGCTTTGTTACATTATTGAATCCTGGCCATTTCCAACTCTCTCGCGCCCAGCCAAGCGGTGCGCTCCACAATTAGAGACCCATTGATTCAGAAGATATATTGAGGTCACCTGCCACATAAATTTTCAGAGAATTCCGACCACAAGACTTCGTGCTCTTGGGTGTGGGTTATAAATAACCCTAACATGACTTAAGGTGAACTAATTATCACCAAGTTCTGGAGCCTCCCAGAGGTGGGTAATTTTGGCGATTGGTTGTTGGTGTTCTAAACAATGTAGATAACTGACGTGATAAAGAGTTCTTTTAGAGTAGTGATTCTCCTGGTGAGATTAATGGACGCGAGTGTTAGAAGCAAGCAGAGAGATGGAACACTACATCAGGTTGTGGGTTTGCGAGTTGTTACAGATGAATAATATTTGGGGGCGGGTATGAAATGGCATGAAAGTTCATTTATTTTGGATAGATACAAGAAGAAGAAGAAGAAGAAGAAGAAGAAGAAGAAGGAGGAGGAGGAGGAGGAGGAGGAGGAGACGAAGATGAAGAAGAAGAAGAAGAAGAAGAAGAAGAAGAAGAAGAAGAAGAAGAAGAAGAAGAGGAAGAAGAAGAAGAAGAAGAAGGACGAGGAAGGAGTAGAAGGAGTAGGTGTAGAAGGAAGAGGCAGGGGAAGAAGGGGAAGATGAAGAAGAAATTGGGGAATAAAAGGAAGAGGATGGGGGGGGGGAAATGAAGATAAAAGGAAAAAGAGGATAAAGACGAAAAGAGAAATGGTGATCAAGAAATATGAGGAGAATGAGAAGAAGAATGAGAAGAAGAAGAAGAAGAAGAAGAAGAAGAAGAAGAAGAAGAAGAAGAAGAAGAAGAAGAAGAAGAAGAAGAAGAAGAAGAAGAAAGCAGGAAGGAATGGGGGACGGAGGGAAGGAAAGAATGGGAGAAGATATGAAGGACAGAGGAATAAATATGAGGGAAGAAAGAAAGAAACGAAGTAGACAAATATTGATAACAACAATAGCAACAACGACAACAATAACGTTATTATCACCGAGAACAAACATTTGGAGGATACAAGATACTGTGTCCCAGACATGGCTACTACTCACGTTTGTCCCAGTGAGGATGTATAGATATTGCTCCCTCGGACCAAACTTCATGTCAGGCAACAGCTGATGACCCTCGTCTATGACCTGCTCGGAGTACTCCTTTGTCCGCCCACCTTGGTTCAAGATCAGCTGAAAAGTATGAAATATACTGTATACCTTTCAATAATGTAATGTTAATAGTTGAGGTTAGTTAGTTAGTTAGTTAGTTAGCTAGCTAGTTTGTCAGTTACTTGGGTAGAGCTAGTTCGTTAGTTCGGTAGTTATTTAGGTAGTTAGTTTGTTATTTGGTTACTTAATTAGTTAGGTATGTAGGTAGGTAGGTGGGTAAGTGGTAGGTAGGTAAGTAATTAGTTAGGTAGTTAGTTAGGTAGTTAGTTAGTTAGTTAGTTAGTTAGCTAGTCAGTAAGGTATTTATTTAGGTATTTAGTTAGGCAGTTAGCTAGTTAGTCACTTCGTTAATTTGGTAGTTAGTCAATTCGATAGGTAAGTAGTTTGTTTGTTAGTTATCGGCCGAAGTATCATCACCTTGCACTCCGGTGAAGTCCATAGGTACACAGATCCTCTCCTTCCCGAACATATGCATCATCGTCCAGTAGCTAATGGTGCCAGTTTTGATTTGGTTGTCGAGGCCCCTCATTCTCCCGATGTACCTCTCATGTCTGGCAGTGTCAATTCTTACTCCCAAGTCTCTCATTTTAGACAACAATGTGAATTCACTAGCGTCAAAATCTCTCTCTCTCTCTCTCTCTCTCTCTCTCTCTCTCTCTCTCTCTCTCTCTCTCTCTCTCCCCCCCCCTCCCCACACTCCCGTCTCCACATTTCTCTAAAACATGCTGCGTGAGATATAAGAACAATTCAGAAGGTTGACTTAGACAATTTCAATCATTCTAAATCTGCAGAATTCGTAAAATTGATGTTTTGATATTATAACACCATAATTTAATTCTTGCTAAATTGCTTTTCCTATAACTTGTATCCATTGATTAAACTATTTCCAAATAAGAAAAGGGTCTTTCTGGGGAGCAAAGGTCAACGTCTTCTTTTCTGTTCCATATTACAGTCCTTAATAAATGTTCAAACCTTATCTCACTCCTTGACCATCACTAATCGAATGCCGTCTTCTTAGGGTTACCTACCTTGGAGCATAACTTCGCTGATTTTTCCGTTCCCCGGTGTGTGTCTTTTGTGTTCCTGCCACACCTAGGCGAAACCCCTACACTACGTAACATAGTCGCATAACTGTATTTTCGATCTGCATCACTTGTTATGGTGGGGGTAAAGAGTCTTAACATGCTCAAAAAAGCTAGGATTTTGGAATATGGGATGGCACGGTGAAGCAACAGAAATAAGTAAGCTCGTTATTCGTTACTCTTTAGAAAGTATTTCTTTATAACTGTGCATTACATCAATATAGTTTTCAAATAACATCGTTTAAATTAATATCTTTAAACTTAAACCATATATATATATATATATATATATATATATATATATATATATATATATATATATATATATATATATATATATATATCGCACGGTTTGTTTCTATCTACTCTATAAAAAGCCTTTTCTTGGTCGACAAAGGCTAAGTAGAGTGTTTCATTGAATTCGATTGATTTTTCTATAAGTTGTCTAAGAGCAAAAATGGCATCTGTGCATTCTTTATTTTTCCTAAATCCAAGTTGTGTTTCGCTTAGCAGGGGTTCTATATTAGTTCGTAATCTTCTCTCAAGAATTGGGCTAAATATTTTCCCAGTATGACTCAACAGTGAAATGCCTCTGCATTGTGTGCAGTCTCTTTTGCTGCCTCTGTTTTTCCAAATTGGGATAATTATGGCGTTTCCTCAATCTCGTGGTGTTTGTTTGATTGATTGATTTAGGAACCGACATCACAGCATTCGGGGCATTCCCATAAGCGCTCCGTCCCATCATCAGCAGCCAGCGAAGAGTTCCAACACTAATAGTACCAGTAGCAATCTGATTATATGTCCGTCTCGCCTTTCCTCTGAGCGTTGATCGTCGGCCAGATCCCCTCGTCAACCCTTGCTGTCGCATTCTTGCCAGACCATGGTGATCCATTTGCTCCTCCGAGGTGTACACATGCTCCCACAAGGTCGCAACCACATCTGCTTTGTCATGCATCAATACTCCACCATGTTTTGCCGAGCCAGCCAATCTGTCCGCCTGTTCATTCCCCAGCACACCAGCATGCCCCGGAGAAAAGATCCAGACGATGCTTGTCACCCGTGACTTCCGAAGCGAAGCAAGCCACTCTGCACGAAGCTTGCCTGTCTTCACCCTACTCAGCATGCTTTCTGAGTCAGTTACAATCATGATGTGTGTGTGTACCGTATTCTCCATCCAGCGGAAAGCTGCACTGACCGCCTCCACCTCCATTCTTAAGCTAGATGTTGTGGTATCATATGCCAGGCTCTCCTGCACCAAACGTCGACCATTGGCTTTTGCTAAGAACCCCCAGGCACTTCTCCTACCTCTCAACACCGACCCATCTGTGGTGTATGTTGTTCTACCCAAACATGGTTGAATAGTCTATGTAGCCAAGCTGTTCCTACTTCTCTTGCTGCTTTAATTAGTTCATTTGGTATTTCATCTTGTCCTGGTGATTTGTTCAATGGGACTAATCTGACGGCTTCTATAATTTCTTCTTTCAGTATGTCTGGTTCTAGTTCTTCGGTGGCATCTGTGTCGGTTTCTTAAATTCCTGTGACATCTGATGGGATGTTGAGAAGTTGTTCGAAGTACTGTTTCCATCTATTAGGATTTGATTTATTTTGTTGTTTCGGGATTTCAGATTTAAATAATGAGCACAACCCACTACTGGTAACGCTGATCGTATTCCTGATAGGCCTTTAGCTTCATACCGGAATACGATCAGCGTTACCAGTGGTGGGTTGTGCTCATTATTTATTAGGGTTTGTTTTTGTTCACTTATTGGTTCTCCATTTCAGCTGTTAATTAATTATTTCAGTTCAGTCAAAGGTCCGGTTCTCATTGGACTTATCTTTTTGTAGAAGTTTCTAGTTGCCTCCTTGTAGGTTTTATTTAGGGTTTCTCCCTGCTCCCCCCAGTCTTTTTTATTTTTCTCTCTTTATTGTTCTATTCACATGTCTTCAGGCTATTCTATATTCTATATAATCGCATTCCTGTTTACTCTTCGACTACTTTTTATATTTTTCCTTTTTGTCTTTTACCGCTTTCTTTACTTCTGCGTTCCACCAACTTGTTATTTCTTTATCCGTGTTTTGCGTTTTTTCGTGGTTCCACATGTTATTTCTGCAGTATTTAAAATGATTAATTTGAACATCTCCCATTCTTCTTCTACTGTCTTTCTTTCTATCGGTAATTTTACAAAGATTTCAGTTAGTTATTTCTCATAATTTTCCCTCACTGCTTCGTCGTTGAAGTTTTTTTTAAAGTCTACTGATTCGCATGGCATGTATTTTCTTGGTCTTTGCTTTCTTCTACTGATGGTTCTTATTGTGGCAACGACTGCTTTGTGGTCTGTGTTTATACTTAAGCTGGGCACTGCCCTTGCATCTAATATATTTCTCTTTCTGTTATTTCTTGTTAATATAAAATCAATTTGACTTTTAGTATCTACATTGTGTATATGTGTGTGTGTGTGTGTGTGTGTGTGTGTGTGTGTGTGTGTGTGTGTGTGTGTGTATAACAAAGTTATAAGGTCACACTCTTAACTGATTTAGTGCCGAAGAATAATATATCGCCACATGTGACTCCCATTAGGACTGAAGGAGAATATATCGCCATACTACGGTCATCGTGATATTTGTTTTGTTTCGTGGTATTTTCCGTAATTTCAATGCCCAGGAACGGAAACAATACTTTGTTCAATTCATTGTGTACCATGTTTGGTCCAACCTTACTTTTTGTTTGGCACTGTTGCACATCCTATTTACAGGGCATCGCTGTAAATACCAGCACTGCTTTTGTTGATGTCTTGGCAAGTTTACTTTCAGTAGTTTGCCATTGCTTTCTGAATGACCGGCTCCCATACCATCAAATTAAAACCCAACCACCAATGATGGTGGTTCCTTCGCCCTGCTACTGAGTGAGTGCGTGGCGCGACACTGTGAGCTGTGAGTTTCGTGTGAAATGCTTTTGAATCTGCCTGAGGGTTTTTGGAACGTGACTGCATGTTCGGAGTGATGGCAGGTGGCTATGTCCCAGAGTTGACCGGTTTTTGCCTTATGCAGAAATGCTGGGCTTCTGGTTGACTGCCACTGCCATCTGCGATGAACTGTACTTTCGTGGACTTTGTGGGTGAACATCTAGGAAACATTAAGATAGGAAAATGACTGCCGATTCCATCAGAGATAAACTGGGTGTTTCGTGGGGGTATGGTGTGTTGACATTCTGTCGGCGGCATTATGCACAGTGTATCTGTGCGGGCTGTTGTTTGTCGAGACTTCTGTCTTTTCCACTTCTCACATTGGGCAGTGGGGAGCATTTTGTGTGAT
Source organism: Cepaea hortensis (assembly GCA_963921405.1). Taxonomy (NCBI): domain Eukaryota; kingdom Metazoa; phylum Mollusca; class Gastropoda; order Stylommatophora; family Helicidae; genus Cepaea; species Cepaea hortensis. The sequence continues at coordinate 92,316,110 of OY992887.1, forward strand.
ATTCACTGGCACAGGAACGGAGCATAATGGGGACGACCCGTTACTGTGAAGTTGGAACTGCGACTAACTAAATAACTAACTAACTAACTAACTAACTAACTAACTAACTAACTAACTAACTAACTAAAACTCAACGCGACACGGTCTGCTGCCAAATCAGTCGCAGCTGTGTTTCGAACGCAGGTAAGTGGAATTACGAACCGCGTCCGTAATGACTTTGCCAAGGAGCCCGGCAAATCAGTTACTAGAAACAATAATTACAGTAGTATCGATAATATCGATCTCTTACCTTCTTTAACCTTCCATCATCCGTGCCAACAAACGCAACGGTGAACTGGTTAATCACCGCGACGGCCAGCGAGGTCAGTCGTAGGCCCGTGTAGATGATGACCGGCTGTCTGACCACTGGGGTCATGCCCACGATGTTGGAGAAGGATTCCAGTTTGTTGGTGTTGCACAGATAGCCGTGATCGTCGTCCACGTTGTTAATCACCAAGCCACTCTGTGGAAGTCAGAAGAGTAGTAGTATGTTCAATACCAATGTCTATTGTTAATTCAGTTGTTTACTGATTAGTTGATTGTGAATGATTGATTGACTGGCTGAGTTGTGACAGGTTGGATGTTTGGGTGATCAACTTACTCTGTGACATATTGATTGATGGTTTGGTTGTCTGGTTGTCCGATTAGTTGACTAACTGGTTGATTGATTAACTGATTCATACTGGAAGGTAATCCGGCTAACAAATGCCCGAAGAAGTTGAATGTGTCTGCCGAAAGGTTCACATATCGCAGTTCTGCTGTAAACAGGCACAACGCAATTACGTGTACAACAACACTCCGGACGAACGCAGAAGAAGAAGAAGAAGATTAACTGATTGAGTGATTCCTATTTGAATGTTTGTTATCAACTTATTCAGTGACATATTGATTGATGGTTTAGTTGTCTGTTTGTCTGATTAGTTGACTGACTGGTTGATTGATTAACTGACTGACTGATTCACTGACATATAGATTGTTTGTTTGCTTGACTGATTTAGTAACACATAGTCAGATTGTTTGGTTGCTTGACTGATTCACAGACAAATAGAAAGATTATTTGTTCACGTGACTGTTTGATAGACTGCTTGCTAGGTTCACCGATTAATGGTTTGCTGATTTATTTGCTGATTACCTGATTAATTAAAGATTGTTTAATTGATCGACTGACAGATTCATTGACTGCCTTATTGACTGGTCCTCATAACATGGTAATATGGAATGTTTATGTTTACAACATTCTTTTGACAATGTTTTTTTCCCCCCTATGTGAATGTATTATGCACTATTGATGAACGAAAGATGAGTGATTGTAAGGGCCTAATGTAAGACGGGCCTGCGTGCCCAGTTTGTTACCCATTGAAAATAAAGTCCGTTCGTTTGTTCGTTGATTTCTAGTACCTCCTCTTCGTAACTGAAACTTGTACGTTTTAATGTTGAGTGAATGGTTAAGAATCACTTTCGCTGCACACCCATACAGCAATAGGACTCCCGCTGTCTTCCGATAGGTCACATGATGATAATCTTCTCACAGTGCGCGCACTTGGTGGTACCGTCGAGCATCCACATGATTGCATATATACAAGAATCTGTAGTCCTATAGTTAGCTATTGATGTGTTTGTGTTCTAATATGTACGCATACTCACACTCCTTCACACAACCACTACAACTAATATACCAAAACTCCTACTCACACACAGAAAATTGAAGAGAAAGAGAGAGAGAGAGAGAGAGAGAGAGAGAGAGTGAGAGAGAGAGCATTAAAGAGAGAGAAAGGGAATGAGAGAAAGGGAATGAGAGAAAGGGAATGAGAGAAGGAAAGAGAGAGGCAAAGAGAGAAAGAAAGAAATAGAGGGAAAGAGAGAGAGAGTGTGAGAGAGAGAGAGAGAGAGAGTGAGAGAGAGAGAGAGAGAGAGAGAGAGAGAAAGAGAGAGAAAGAAAGAAAGAAAGAGTGAAAGAATGAGAATGATTTCTTTGTGAATGTCAGATAACAGTTTTATCTAAAAGCCGTTTATTCACAGTCGTAACCAGGCATTGTCCAAACCCCCTCTCGAACTTAAAGAACACAATTCTCTTAAAGTCGAACAGCCACCACCCAGTTATTCAGTGAGTGCTGATCCGCCGACCCGCAACTCTCCAAGTGTTAGTTATTAATCCATTCATATTTACGAATACTTCAGAGAAATAGGCACGCAAGACGCCGATCTCGTAATCCAGTTTTGAAACGTGCAGCCTTTGGGAGCAGACGAGAGAGTGGCACACAAAGACTGCAAGTGCACACAAGGTCAAGTCTGCAGAGGATGTGTACCTTTTCTGTCTGACCTTGTCTGTAACTGATGGAAGAATTGAATGGGTTAGTGTTTCAAACACTGTGACTCTGGCAAGTCTTTTCAGAAGTATTAATTCTTCGTCGTCTTTCGCTCTCAAACAGCATGGACAATGTCTATTATGAGTGTTGACAGGTCGTCTTAAGTTCGTCTCGTCAGTAAACAGTCCAGTTAAGCGTAGGAATAGAAGTAATGGTAATTACAAAGAAAAATGTCTGCACAAATGCAACATCACTGCGAATGGAACCAGTTGGAAACAAGTCAATGTAAACCAATGATGAGAACGCTGTTGACGGATTAAAAGAGTAATTAAGAATGAGGATATCTTGAAAGAAGCTAACTGACAAAGAGAACTGGTTACTCGTACCAGAAAGAGTCAGTCCAAGTTCTTTGGGAATGTCATGAGAAAAGAAAGCTAGAGTATACCGTGACAACGGGAAAGTTGGAGGGGAAGAGAGGCAGTGGGATAGCAAGAGAGAAGGTGCTGGACTGTTACACATCATGGCATGGGGAAACATCAGTATAAAATATGATTGACATTACACGAGACTGAAGGCTGTGGACAGACACGATTACCAATGCCACAAGACGTGGAGTGGTGTGTGTGTGTATATATATATATATATATATATATATATATATATATATATATATATATATATATATATTAATGTCAGGTCTTAGTCAGATATGACTGAGCTACCGTATAGCAGTAGACGGTACTACCTGCTTTCTGTTAGCGCCGAACGTTGGGCGGCGCTTACCAAACCCGACACCCCACATTGTGCCAACGGATTCGGGTGGAAGAGCGCATTTGGGAGTGTACAAGCCTTATCCTGGTGCGAAGAAATGCCACCTAAAGACAAAATATTATGGCAGGGCAGACCAGGCCCTAAGCCTTGGTTGGCAGCTGGTCTAGGATCGAAGCTCCGACAGGCGGACAGTTAGAGCATTGCTTTGCTGATCCGGCAGCTTCTGCAGCTTGTCTTGTTCCAGATGTATAGGTGTTACCTTTTTTTCTGGAGTGAACTAGGCAGGCCGAGAGAGGGATCATGCTGCATGGGCAACACATGGTCTCTATATTTTAGCCCAGGCTTTGCGCTATGGAGAGGCAATAACTCCATCCCTGGTTTTAACTGGTCTCGGAATCAAAGCGAGAGGCAACTGCTACGGGTTATAAGTCCCTGTCAATTGGCGTAGACATAGGGCGCCACGCGTTGCCTCTAACAGGTGGGAGACATCTATAGGTGTCGCTGATCAGCTACCGCCCGCCTCAAGCTGGGCAGCCCCCGGCCAATTGAGTGCTGATCCTCCACAGCCTGCCTGCTTCAATGGGTGCTTGGGGCTAGGACAAAATCTGAATCTCAGGCTGTAAAACAAATGCACCAGGTACTAATTTAAAAAAACAAAGAAGAACCTCAAACTACGGCTTGCAACCTAGAACGTGAAAACCATGTGTCTAGGATTTTCCACTGACTTGACCAATATTGACGATGTGAGAAAAACGGCTGTGATTGATGCCTAGCTCAATCGTCTTAACATTGATATTGCTGGACTGCAGGAGACTCACCTAGCTGAGAAAGGGTCACTCAGGGAAAAAACAATTTCAACTTTTTTGGAAGGGTAGAGGGCAGGCAGAAAAAAGGCAACACAGTGTGGGCTTCACAGTGAAGAATTCCCTACTGGGAATGGTTGAAATTCCAGCTGAGGTAATGAAAGACTATTATCCCTGCGCTTGGCAACCTCTTGTGGTTTTGCCACCATTATTACTGCATATGCACCGACACTCGATTCCTCTGATGATGTGAAGGATTCGTTCTATAAGGAGTTAGACTCCGTGATCAAGGCAGTTCCAAAATCCGACTACATTTATATGCTCGGTGATTTCAATGCTCGTGTGGGCAAGGACTCGAGTTCATGGCCAGTGTGCCTTGGAAAATACAACATCGGTCGCATGAATGAAAATGGGCAAAATCTGCTGGAGCATTGCACCAGAAATGACCTATGTATTACAAACTCCTTTTTTAAAACAAAAGAGCTGCATAAGGTCATATGGAAACATCCAAGATGCGGCCATTGGCACCAGCTGGACGTCCTCATCACACGGAGACAACATCTGAACCATGCATCATTGACTCGAAGTTACCACAGTGCTGACTGTGATAGGGTCATTCTTTGGTTGTTGCAAGGGTAAGACTGAGACCAAAGAAAAATCTACTCAGCTAAACACAAATCTAGCCCCAGGATTAATATCACTAACACTCACGATCCTGATAAGTGCTTTCCGTTTGAATAGCAACTTGAAGACGCTTTCACTGATGGGTAAACTTAAGGAAACTCTTTATAAAACTGCTGTAGGTGTTTACGGCACTGTGGATCATAAGAGGCAGGACTGGTTTGCGGCAAACAGCCAGACTCTGCAGCCCTTGATTGATAAGAAGAAGATAGCTCTCTTTAGAAACAAGGAAAGACCAACGCGTAACACTCTGAGTGAGCTAAGGCAAGCTAGCAAGGATGTGCAAAAGGCTGCCAGGCAGTATGCAAATGACTATTGGATCAAGTTATGTGAGTCCATTCAAATCGCAGGTGACAAGGGAAATATCAGAAGCATGTATGAAGGGATAAAGAAAGCCTGTTGTCCAATGATCAAAAGAAGTGCACCATTGAAAACCTCGACTGGAGAAATCATCACTGATAAGAAACAGCAGATGGACAGATGGGTAGAGCACTATTTGGAGCTTTACTCAAGTGAGACCAAACTAGCGGATGATGCCCTCAACGCCATGGAGGATCTACCAACTCTTGACCACTTGGACACACTTCCCACCATAACAGAAGTTAAGTGTGCTATAAATGAACGTGCATCTGGCAAGGCTCCAGGTAAGGATGGGATTCCAATAGAGGTTATCACGAGACACACAAGCAAGACACACTCACTCTACAGATCCACCAGCTAACAGAGCTATGCTGGCGAGAAGGACAAGTCCCACAGGATTTCAAAGATTCAAGCATCATAACACTGTACAAGAACAAGGGCGATCGGAGCGACTGCAACAACTATTGGGGTATCTCACTTCTGTGTATTGTTGGAAAAGTATTTGCCAGAATTGTTCTTGCGCAGACTTCAAGTCCTAGGAGATCAAGTCTACCCCGAATCACAGTGTGGCTTTCGACAGAACCGGTCTACCATTGATATGATATTCTCATTGCGACAAATGCAAGAAAAATGTCGCGAACGGAATCAACCACTGTTTATTGCCTTCATCGACCTCACAAAGGCATTTGATTTGCTCAGTCGTGGGGGTCTGTTCAAGGCACTAAAGAGGATTGGCTGCCCACCAACTCTTCTGTCCATTGTGGAATCGTTCCACACAAGAATGAAGGGTATAATCAAGTTTGACGGTGCAACTTCTGAAGAGTTTGAAATCAAGAATGGAGTTAAGCAAGGTTGTGTATTAGTGTCATGAAATCATGAAATCACTGTGGATTAACCAGATGATGATAATACAGACAGTCTGATTCACGGCATGTTTTCAAGGCCACAATTGTTTTAACCAGTACAGGAAATAACAAGTCAGATTAACAGCTGCAGTTGTTTACTAGAGGGTTCGGTGAGATCAATCAATACACCGTCCTTTGAAATTTCCCCACCAGTCAGGAAATTGTAACCATGTGGTTGTAATACGCGGGCTTGTTTTGGTTGTCAAAACCAGGAAAGACAACTATTGCATTGGTTGCGCAAAGGGGAGAGAACCTATTCGGAAATGGATAGTTAGTGCCCCTGGAACCATCTGATGTTTTGACATCAAAGGAACGTCACTGGAACAATTCAAGGCTGTTTGCCGAGAAACATGATTTGTTGACAGCTAGTGAAGCTCAGACAGTTGAAGTAGGCAGAAGTGATAGCTGGCTCGATCCGTGTTGAATAGAATCACATGTGTTCGGTTTTGCTTAACGTGTGTCTTTTATGGCAAATTGTGTATTCGATTCAGAGGTTGAGTCAGGATGGCATAAGGTATTTTTAGAGATTGGAAATTGTCCAATAGTGGGGTGCTCCCTGTGGGGTTCTGCACTCTATTTGTTGTTTTTTTTTTCTTGTCTTGGCCTGATGAAGACCTATATGAAGAGCTCCTCTGCCCATGACAGAGTTGGTTCACTGTCATGTATCTGAGTGAGGCTGTCAGCCTAACCCCATCTAATGGAGGTCAGGGACAGGTGCTCTCACCAAGTGTATTGTTCTCTCTTTTACAGGTTCTCTTAGGTCACTCAAGTCACTGAGAATGGAGACCTTAGTGCAGGCAGTTATTCAGCAACTTTTGTACTGGGCCCATGATGAAAGGGGTTTAAAGAAACAATTGTGAGAGTATTTATCAAACGTCACACGTTAGCAGAATACTAGAGATGGTTTTTTCCGCATCATTTTGGAGAAGGAACAATCATGAGATTAATGTTACAAACATCACATGTGAAAAGAACAATAGAATTGTTTTTGTTTTACACCACATGGGAAAAGTCCAGTGGGTATTATGTTTTCACACGACAGGTGAAAAGACTAATAGGTACTGTTTTTCCACATCACATGGGAATAGAACAGTATAAACTGATTAGGAAGTTATTATAACAACGATCTTGTGAACAGTAGAAACTTTAGACAGGAATTACATTTATTTCAAGGAACAGTCTTTTCGTGTCCTCACTAGACAAGGATGTTATAAGTCTAAGAACAATAGGGACATGTACTAACGGTGTGTGATCCAGGGAGGATCAGTGTCAGACTGCGACTAGGTATATGAGTGATCAAACAGCCACCGGTGGAAGTCTACATCTAGCAGGAGGGACACATTCCTTGGTGAGGTTAATGTGGACTGAATGAAGATGGGGTGTGATCCTTTCCGGGATGATCGGGCTGGGCTCTTCAGCTTTGTGGTCTGAATTCTACATTTACATTAGAATATACAACACACATTTTCTTCGCATACACGTCTCACATATGTTACACTTTTCTTTTAATAAATTAATTGTTATTAATTTTTAGAAGCAAGAGTTGTTGAGTATGTTGCGTTGGGGAGGAATGAGAGAGGGGCATGACCAGGTAGAGATATAGAAATAGAGAGAAAGAGGTGTCCATGAACCGAAGGAGTGTGGTAGACGGAAGCTAGTGGATTCTCCAGGATATTGATAAGGGGTTAAATATAATGTGAGTGTTGACTCCCCTCACTCCAGGGACGACACTTTAAACGAACACGCGACAATTAGCTCCCACCCTCTTTGGAATATACTTTTCACTTCTAGTGAAATATGCCTTTCCTGATCGGGATGGTGGTATATACATTCACTCACGCACAGATGGCGGCCTCTACAATGCTCAGAGATTGAAGACCAAGACCAAAATTAGTAGGGTACTGATAAGAGAGTTACTTTTTGCAGATGATGCTGCAGTTACTACCCATTCTGAGGAAGAATTACAATGTCTACTATCTGTATTCTCCAATGCTTGTTCTGAATTTGGTTTAACAATTAGCAAAAAGAAGACACAGATTATGTCACAAGGTGCACATGGATTAACATCAATCTTTAATGACGACGCCGAACTAGAGATAGTAGACCATTTTACATATATAGGATCAGTGGTAAATAGCAAAGTATCCCTAGATCAGGAAATCAACAACCGGATTGGTAAGGCAGCAACAACAATGAACAGGTTAAGAAAAAGAGTCTGGGAGAACAGGAAGCTTACTGCCAAAACAAAAGTCCTTGTCTATCAAGCCTGTGTTCTAAGTACTCTTCTTTATGGCAGTGACGTCTGGACAACTTAGTCACACCAAGAGAAACGTTTAAACAGCTTTCATATGCGGTGTCTGCGAAGAATTCTTGGTATTAAGTGGCAAGACAAAATCACAAATACTGAAGTATTGGAAAGATCAGGTTGTGTGACGGTTTATCCCATGCTCAGTGTTCGTAGACTTAAATGGATAGAACATCATAGGAGGATGGATGATGGTAGAATACCAAAGGACATCTTTTTTGGTGAATTACAGATGGGTAAGTGATCTCAGGGTCGGCCTCTACTACGATACAAAGATGTGTGTAAGCGGGACATGATTGATACAGGCATTGATAATGCACATTGGGAGCAAGTCGCCGCTGAACGTGTTGCATGGAGGGCAAACATCAGAAATGGAATAAAAACAAAGGAAAAAATTATTGCAGATAAGTCACATACCGAGCGTGTGAGACGTAAGATGGTGCATGATGGTGGAAATGACCACGTGTTCACATGCACGCACTGTGGACGAAAATTTACAGCGCGATTTGGCCTGATCAGTCACATTCGCTACCGTCAGGGGGTAATAGTTATTATGCCTTTTTGAATCACAAACTATCGTCTGTCAAGACGGCAAGGTGCCAATGATATATATATATATATATATATATATATATATATATATATATATATATATATATATATATATATATATATTTAATTGAATATTCTTTACATCATCATCATCATCATCATCATCATCATCATCATCATCATCATCATCATCATCATCATCGTCATCTCACCTCTCATGTCTTATCTCATCTTGTTCCTCTTGTACTTTGCGGTGTCGAGGAGAGTGCCCGTATATGCGCTTCATATATCGAGATTACCATAGGATCTGTTATTCCCTCCCTCCATCATTTACATGGTCGGTTCTGATTCCATTTAGTATGCACATAATTGCTTGTTGTGTTCTTTGCAGGAACTCGTAATCAACCCCATAATTATTTTTTTGGATGTTTGTGATTTTCTGGGCAATTTTACGTTCAGCGCTGTTTGCTTCCAAATCGATTGTGGATTATTCCGAATCCAGTATGATGTATTGTGAAATTGTATTCACTGCCTCTAAGCCACAGAAGCTTACGGTCGAGACAAGAACACAGAGCTGATCCACGACTCTGGTGGTCGTGTAAGATGGCGAAACATGACCGCCCACGCTTATGAGCATGGCACATGATGATGATAACACACTTCATAACCTAAGTACTCCGAAAACACGTCATCTTGAGATTTTTCACAATCTAGCATCAGAAAACAAGAAGTCCTTTTGCTCTTCTCGCTAAGATTTGACACAAGTCGCAGGGCGATCCTGCCATAGTCAACGGCCACGAGTGCGTCCGTGTGTATGTTTGTGAAAACACCATCTCAACGAGAGTGCTTGAGTGTGTGTGTGGCTGCTTTGTGCATCCCCCAATTAAAATTGAAGCATTCTCCTCGCGAAAGACAGAAGCTGCAGATGGCATAATGAAGTTATTTTCTTGAATGTTTAAGCATCACGGCTGCATTCTCCCTTGCAGGACAATGCGATGGGAAAGAGAAGTTAAGTCACCAACCCCCTAACGACTCCAGCGAAGAGGATCAATATTGTGAGATGTGTGAAATTACTAGGAAAACTCAACAGTAACCGCCCAGCATACAAGTTGGCTGAACAAACAAATCTGTTTATTCTAAAACACCAGACAGCCTGCAAATTGCATTACGGCCTCGTCCAAAGTCCCAGCTTAATAGACCGTTGATAAATAAAGTGGGAGCAATTAAATGTTCCATGCACGTCTCTCTGCTTCTTTGTTTTGGATATTTTGTCGTCAATTCTTTGAGACAGTTCTGTATTTTGACGCTGTTTAGCAGAAGCGACGTGCCTGTTTTTACTTGACAGTAAAGGATGGAAGAATTAGGGCGAGAGATGGATGTGAATCTAACCATTGTGTGTTCACAACGTAATGTCCCGATCCAGAATCTGGCTTTTACGATCCTTGCTATTTATGTAAGTTATTAGCACAGTTCATATCTCGTTTATCCAGGATGTGTTATAATTGAAACGAATAAAATTTGGTGGAACTGCGGTAAAGCTGTGGAAATGTAAACAATATAAAATAACACAAAGTAATGCAGCTTTACATAAAAGAATTAAGAGACATACAGCACGTTGCGGCGACAGCCTTCATCAGCAAACAAATGCATACTTTTATTCTTCTCATCCCGTCCTTATGCCTCAATGACTAATGTAGTCACTGGAGGATCTTCTCCTGTACTATATGTTGTGTTTCGTGCATGTATTTGTTTGCTGATGAAGGCTAGTCGCCGCAACGTCCTGTATGTGTTATAATTCTGTTCTGCAAAGGTGCATTATTTTGTGTTATTTTATATTGTTTATAATTGAAACGAAAATAGTAACGGATGTCAGCTTGGTTGAATGGGGAAAAAAGCGCTCGCTCTTAAACTTACGGTGTGCTGGTGGCGAGGTAGCGGGTTCTATCCCTACAATAAAATGGACTATCATGTTGACTTCTCGTCCTTGACTTGTGGACGTAAATTACAATTACCTCTGAAGTCGGAGTGGGTTCGCCTGATGGCAAAGGACACTGGTAATAGGGAAAGCTGCCTACTGTGCAAGAGTTCAAATCGGGCGAACAAAAACAAAAACGAAAATAATTTCATATTTCGTTTTATATAGTAAAGTTATTTTCTTGATTATCTTCACGTGACTATGTTATTTATTTAACCTTTAACATTTTAAATACACAGAAATAGCAATTACAGGTCGTTATATGCCCGGGAAGAGAGGAAGAGGAAAGTCAAAGAGAAGATGGGTGCAGGATGTGGCGGATGATCTCCAGATTGGTGTACCGGGACATCTTGCTTATGACCGAGAGGTTTTACGGACTGTTGTTATGGGAGCGAGGTTCTGCAAAGGACATGTTAATGAATGAATGGATGAATGAATGAACGAATGGATGACCAATCAATACCAGAGAATTTATGTACCATGCTATTTCACTTATACTGCGTACGGAAGTCAGCATGGCCGAATAGATAAGAGGAACCAAGTCAACCAACCAACCAACCCACCTATTCACCCACCCACCGATTCACCCTCTGTGATGACCCCACAGTTCCTGGAAACAAAGACGAGATCCCTGGCGCATAAATAAACCATCTGAAGCTCATATATTAACGGTGCCATCAATGTTAAGTCATCGCTAGAACACAATCCATGCCAGCACACGGAAGCAGACATGTGTTCATCTACTCAATCTCACAGCTGTCCAGGGTCTTTCTTTCAAGATTTCACTAGTTAGTTAGTCGACAGATCATCCTCATTGCACATCGAACCATTCACTCCATAAGTGCTCGGATCCCCTCCTCAGCAAATCCCACAGCGTGTAGCGGCTAAGAACTCCAGTTCTGTGTTGGTTTATTAATCTTCTTTGGCTTCCTGCATGGTGTTCTTGTTTGGCCACACCAATTTTAACTTGCTGTTCTGGCATTCTGACCATGGTTGTTGATTCACAGTCATCACTGGATTCTCGCAAACGACTTACTTCTAGTAGACCAACTCAAGATCTCACTAAAGGGACCACAGATCACGAGCGATATGTAACAAATTAGAATTAGAATCGCGATGTTGTTGTGATTTTTCTTTTCTCTTGTTCTGTCATTGTCCAGGTTTGGCATTGGTAGCATTGAGGTGGCAGGAAGATTGTGTTGTAAAGTGTTTTCTTAGTAGGTATTGATACATGTTTGTTCTTTAGTATTGGTGCCGTTTGTTCAATGTGTTGGTTTGCCTTATTGTATCTATTTTCTATCTCGTCTTATGTTTTGCCATTTGATGATATTATACTTCCTAGGTACTTGAAACTCTTTACTTGTTTCAAGGGATGTTCGTTTAGATGAATCGTTGTTGTCTTTTCTTCTTTAGTTACAGTCATTACCTCTGTTTTACTTGTGCTAATTTTCATGTTATGTTCCCTACACATTTCATTTAGACTATTCATGTGGTCTTGTAATTCAGCTTCTGATATTGCTATTAGTGCTTGGTCGTCCACAAACAGGACTTCTCTAATTGTAATTTTTACACTGTTATTTCCGTTTTTCTAATTGCGTCTGTAATGCCTTCGCCACAGAGTAGGCCAGCAAATGTAAATGTAGCACGACATCACACGTTTCACATGTAGGCTAGTAATTGCACTGTTCTCATCCTGCTGTCTGTAATTTGTGTAACTCTGATTGCAACATAATATACAAGCAAAAGTATTCTGTTGATGTCTGCATTTTACTGACCTCCCAAGTGGAGGTAAAAAGCAAATAAACATTGTTTTCTATATTACTGAAAGTTTTGTTTTATTTCAATGATAAAATATATGTTTGTTGCAGTTTATTATTGTTAGTATGTTGAATTCAAACACACACAAACACACATTAGATATTATTATTATTATATTAGTTGTATGTCCATTTACAGGACATCGAAATCAACCCCAACATTTTAAAGCTGTTTGTGATATAGTATATATATCATATTTTCTGTTTGAACTACCGATGCCCTTACCACTGAAATCAACGCAAGGCAGTCTGCTCCTAAATCGTCGGCAGCTAATTTCGAACCATGTCGGGTACTTGTGAAGCACGTTCACTGCCACATCACCGGTGTTTTTATATACATATTTTCCGCGTTTCCATCCTGTTTCAGGATATTGCTGTCAACATCAGCATCTTTCAGCTGTATGTTGATTACAAGGCACGCCACGACTTTCTGAGCGACCGGCTCCATACTCTCATAAGTCACTGGCGCGAGTCGAACCGCTTCCAATTCTTGTGTGCTCACGTCAACCACGAAAGTATTCGGGGTTACGGAGAAAGCTGCTAACACCTCGGCCAGGGAGATCGGCATATATATATATATATATATATATATATATATATATATATATATATATATATATATATATATATATATATATATATATATTTCGCATATATATATATGCGTGCACGAAAATAAAATTATCCTTCGCCGGTTACAGTGTATTATCAGTGTTATCTAATTTCCTTTCACTTCAATTCAGTACAAATTATCAACCTTGCCCTACGGACATAACCTTAGGTGCACCGATCTTCTCCTGTACAATTCCATCAGCGTACACCCCGACGTTTCATTTCCCCGCTGGTAACCACATCTCCACATTACCCACATAATTCTCATTCTTTCTTTCTTCCTTGGGGTAAAATATATGCCTCTTTGCCACACTCCGACACAGTGAGTGTTTTATGTACTCCTACTTCCTCAGTCTCACCTTCTGTTTCTCTTTGTCTCCCATTTTCATTTTCCCCTTTTCCTGAATTGAATGGCTATTGCCCCGTTTCTTTCATCTTGGTCTCGGCGAACATTTTGTCATTCCAGGGCGCCGGATGCATTTATTTACCTGGCAATTTCCCGGCGCACTACAAAGAAAGGCAGGATCAAGGGCGCAGGTCTACCGGCTTCTCTTAGACCGAAATCAGGCGCGGTTCTTTATTAAAGGCGCGATAAGGTATTATTAAACGCTCGGGCAAATCGAAATCCAATCTGTAAACTAGAAAGTGGAGAAAGGGATCAATAGACGAGCTAAGAAAATGGAATCCACGCGCGGCTAGAGTTTGTGTGGATTCTTGCGCGTGATGTTAGCTGTGCAGACAGGTTTGCATCTCTGCTAGTTCATTTATCTTTGTGTTTTTCTGTTTAGTTTTCTCTCTGTCTGAATTCTGTTTCTTTGTTTTCTATTTGGCATAACGATGGATCTTACTACCGTCTGTCTGGTTCATATCATACTTTATGAAGCGCGGAATCTCATAAATTTTGAAACAATCCACCAATGGTTTATGGTTTATTAACCACGGCGGCATAGTTGTTAGTGCGCTTCATTACCAATACAATGCTTTGGGTTCAATCCCCTGCCATGGCTGGTTCCCCTCTCCGATCGCAACAAGGACGCTTTTTAGGATCGACCCAGTCTTTTACTATTGTCACTGGATATTTTAAAGATGTGTGTGTGTGTGTGTGTGTGTGTGTGTGTGTGCGTGTGTGTGAATATTGTCTGGCGAGAGAAGCCGCGAGGAAAATAACTGGTCACTTCATCTCAGTATGCAGCGACCACGTATATGTGAATGTCTAACACTGAATCTGCTATTAATTTTGCATTAAGATCATGAGTTCGTATGTTGATATGGACAGGATAATTTTTATGTTATCATATTCCAAGATCAAATACCTGGTGCAAGTATGCTTTCACCCATTTGTACATTCTTCCATTGACTTTGCAGTTTCTCAGTTTCTTCATCAGACCTTCTTTCCAGACTTTGTCAAAGGCTTTCTTCAGATCTATCCATGCCGCAAGCACCAACTTCTTCTCTTGGAATGCATCCTCAATTTCTTGAGAGAGGTAGGTTGTCTGATCTTCCGTAGAGTAGCACTGCCTAAAGCCAGCCTGCTGTGGCACAAGGATGTTTTTACTTTCAATGTACCACTGCAGTCTGTGATTGATGATGCGCTCCAGTGTTTTGCAGAGACAGCTGGTGAGGCTAATTGGCCTGTAGCTAGAGGCAATGGAACTATCTTTCCCTGATTTTAGGAGGGGTATCATGATTGCTTCTCTCCAGGCTTGTGGAACACTGCCTAAGGTCCAACTGTTATTGAAGATCTGCAACAGCTTTGCTTTGGCCTCTGTTCCTAGGTTCCTGATCATTTCATTGGAGATACCATCAGCTCCTGGTGACTTTCTCATTTTCAGTTTTGATATGGCTAGCTCCAGTTCGCTGATTGTGATGGGTGCCTTCAGAACCTCATGTACTATTTCCTTCTGTCATGTATGTTGCCGTTTATCTCGAATCTCTTGTTGTTTCTCTGGACTAATTTTGATATTGCTATCTTGTGCGAATGAGTCCGCAAACACAACAGAAGAGCCCGAGTACAGATAGACGGACTCAAGAGCAAGAAAGTACTACCGCGTCACGGTGTTCCCCAGGGCGGAGTCTTGTCCCCCACACTTTTTCTAATCTTCATCAATGATCTCGTTGCTAATCTACCGCATGGAATTAAAGCGGCAATGTACGCCGATGACCTAGTTCTATGGAGCACAAATGAACATGCATCAGTGGCCACCAGATTGCTACAAAGAGCTGTAGATGCATTTGTTGCATGGACAAATAGATGGCGTGTCAGCATAAACACTGACAAGTGCACCACCACCCTATTTACCCTCTCTCCAAAACAAAAGGCAGGGATGATCCAGATAAATGGAACACCCCTAAGAGAAGATAAAGAACCAACATACCTTGGAGTAACATTTGATGGCAGGCTGGCATGGAGAAAGCACATCAACAAAGCAGTAGCAAAAGCCAGAAGGAAAATAACCATCTTGAGAAAGCTAAGTGGAACCACATGGGGTGCCAGTGGGAAAATATTTAGCAAAGTTTATCAACAGAGCATACGACCACACCTGGAATACGGGTCAACTGCGTGGTGTTCGGTATAAAAAACCACACTACAAGAGCTGGACAAGGTGCAAAATCAAGCACTTAGAGTCACCACAGGAGGGATGAGATCAACCCCTATAGTGGACATGGAGAAGACGGGGAGGACACAAGCACTGAGAGAGCGCAGAGATACGAAAACACTAATACAAGCAGAAAAATTCCTCAGCTTGCCAGGCCACCCTATGAAGAACAGATTTGAAAACCTAGCAATGAGGCCGTTGAAAAGAAGTAGTTTTATCCACCAGGCCAAACGACTCTGCAGAGAAACCACCGATCTGCCCACAGTTGGTATCCCCCTAACAACTATTCCAGAGCGAACTCCATGGAAAGATGAACATAGACTATCATTACAAACCCAGACAAAAGTGAGAGGAATATTTGGCAAGGAAGAATAGATCAGTGTGCAGCGCAGAACAGCTTCCTTGGTGAAGAATATCCACAGGACCTCTGGATCCGAGTCTACACAGATGGGTAAACACAAAATGCTGTTCAAAATGGAGGGGCGGGAGTGTACATAGAATACCCAAATAATACTAGGGACACAGCCAGAGTACCGACAGGAAAGTACTGCCATAACTATGATGCTGAAATTGAGGCAATCAAGATAGCAACAGAGAAATTACTAAATACCAGCAATGGTGCACAACCTGTGGTGCTATTGACAGATGCAAAATCAGTACTCGAGGCGCTCCTGTCTGGGAAATTGCCAGTACTAATGACACTACTTTCTGAACTTAGCAGTCAGCATAAGGTCACCATACAATGGATACCATCCCACTGTGGAGTAACCGGAAACGACAGAGCTGATCAACTGGCTAAGGAAGGAGCCAAAGAAGAACAGCTTAATGTGCCCGTTACATACCACCAAAAGAAAAGAATGATCAAATCAGTCAGAAAGTCACCAAAACCTGCTCAAGATGACTACCACATTATGGACAGATCAGAACAAGTCATTATTCTGCGCCTCAGAACAGGACACAATAGATTACGCTACCACGTGTATACAAAATTCAAGATTGGTGAAACGGCCATGTGCGTCGCAGACAGCAGAGCACATACTCCAAGACTGCCCAAAATATAACATATCTAGGCAAACCTTCTGGCCTAGCGAGACGACAGTGGAAGATTAACTCTATGGACCGCTGTGTGAGCTGAAAAGACAGTTAAATTCATACAAGAGACAGCATTGCAATTATAGACATATTTCAAGCGAACGAAAGAAGAAGCAGAAGAAGAAGAAGAAGAAGAAGAAGAAGAAGAAGAAGAAGAAGAAGAAGAAGAAGAAGAAGAAGAAGAAAAAGAAGAAGAAGAAGAAGAAGAAGAAGAAGAAGAAGAAGAAGAAGAAGAAGAAGAAGAAGAAGAAGAAGAAGAAGAAATACCTGGTGTCTAAAACAGGGAATCGAAAACCGAATGTCTCAGATGGGGAACCAAATAAAGTCTCTCATACATGAAACCACGTATCCAGCATTTCTATAGGGAACGAAATATCTAGTCTCTGATATAGAGAATTAAATAACGAGTCTCTCATATAAGGATAACAATTACCGAGTCTCTCATATAGGGAACGAAATACCGAGTAGCTCATATATGGAACGAAATACAGAGTCTCTCATATAAGGAACTAAATACACAGTGGCAAATACAGATAACCACATACTCATTGTCTCATAAAGAGGAACCAAATACCTCTCCTCTGATACGGGGAACCACATACCCTGTCTCTCATGCAAGGAACCAAATATCGAGAATCTCAGACAGGGAAGCGAATACCGAATGTCTTAAACAGGGAACAAACAACCGAATGTCTTAGATAGGGAGGAAAATACCGAATGTCTCAGACAGGGAACCAAATACAGAATGTCTCAGATTGGTACCCAATTACTGACTCTCTGAGACAGGAAACCAAATAGCGTGTGTCTGTATATTCTGTCATGTCTGCCATTTTAATCACACACCAGGCGGAATGCTGGACAGACGAATCCAATCATTCGCTGCCCAATTATTTAAATATGTGTACGATGACCTTTTTCATACAAAACTAAACTTAAAATAAAAAAAGATCCAAAATTAATCATTAAGATGTCGAGGTTAAAAAATATACGTAATCGACCCCATTACACTTCGTTATGTGCATTGGGTATATGCAGCTAGACATGTATTATTATATGCTGGCTCATCTGCACTAGAGAGTTGATGCCATCAGTATCACCCTGTCTCCCTCATTCTTCCTGGACCCCCGGCCTAAGATGAGTGCCAGGAAATGTCTTTGGAAATAAACGCGGCAGACTTGATTCTGAAGATATCACCCACCTAGCGCTGGTTGGTCTATGTCAGTGGTACTCAACTTTTTTTTTTTTTGGCACACGCACCCCTTCACCATATGTTCAGAATGTCATCCCCCTCCTTTCGTATTTCCTCCCTATAAAATCCCCCACCCCAACCTTTTTACATAGCATACATACAAGTGGAAGCTAAATTTAATAACACATGCAAAATGTGCTATAATGAGGTTCTTATGCCTTTGTTTTTAGAAGCATAATAACTATCTCTCAAGAGGGCAAGGTGCCAGTATATCCATTCTCCATTCTATATCAGCAAGGCCCGAGGAGAAACGACTGGAAAAACAAGCCGCATAGAACAAGTCTAGACGTCTATACAAAACGTGATTTGCATGTCTACTTACGTTATACAACGAATTTCAGAAGAGCGAGAAGTACAGAATCGTAACATATGGAGGGAAAAAACAATATCAAATAATCGGTTCTTGTAATAATGCGATCATGAAATAATCTTAACTCTCTCTCTCTCTCTCTCTCTCTCTCTCTCTCTCTCTCTCTCTCTCTCTCTCTCTCTCTCTCTCTCTCTCTCTCTCTTTCTCTCTCTCTCCAATGGAAACCCTAAAATTCCCCTCTGGGAAGGGGGGGGGGGAAATTCCCCACCGGTTGAGAACCGCTAGTATACAAATATAGGTGCCGCACCACATGTCCAAAGCGATGTATGTGCATGTATTTGCGTCCCACCACATATGCTAGGGAATACCAGCCTACCATCATAATTATTGGGAAATACCAGCCACATATACTGGCATACTATCTCATTTGCAGGGAAAACACCATTCCCTCATATACTGGTATCTCATTATGCCATATACGGCTGCCATATATCAATCATTCAATCAGGTGCCGTCTCCGCAATGAAGGTTGGCTGCAATGGATCTCCAACACTGTCTGACTGTCTGTACCTTGACTGTACATTCTGTGAGGCTGATGTTCGTCCATCTCTTGATGTTATCTTCCCACTTGTATCGTTGTCTACCTCTTGCTCGCTTGCCCTCAACCTTGCCTTCCAGTATGGTTTTTATAAGAGTATCATGTCTTTTAACGTGGCCAAAATATTTCACTTGACTTGTCTCCTCTTTATTTTTTTCATCAACTCTCTCCTCATTCCCAGTTTTTCTAGAACCTCTGTATTTGATTGTTTTTGTTTCCATGAAATATGACATATTCTTCTGTATATCCACATCTCCAGGGCTTCTATGCAACTTTCTAGTTGCTTGTTCAATGTCCAGACTTCCGCGCCATACAGTAGCGTTGAATATACGTAACATTTGACAATTCCAAATTTTAATGCGTTATTAATCTCTCTAGATGTTAATACTGATTTCATGCCGCCGAAAGCATTTTTGGCCATTTCTATTCTTTGTTTGATTTCCATTTCACTTCTGCCATCATCTGTTATTATATGTCCAAGATAAGAGAAACTTGTTACTTGTTCTAGTATCTGCCAGTTTACTGTGATGTTCATTGATGACCTTTCCCTTTCACTGCTAATTATTATAGTTTTTGTTTTTTGGATGTTAATATTTACCAGCTGCCATATACCGGCCTCCCAAATACTAGCCTCCCATAACAAATACTGGAAAATACCCACTGCATACATTCAGTCGTGAGCTACCGTATGACAGTAGACAGTACTAGCTGCTTTCTGTTAGCGCCGAAAGTTGGGCGGCGCTGAACAAACCCGACACCACACATTGTGCCAACTGCTTCGGGCGGAGGAGTGCAATTGGGAGGGTACGAGGCTTATCCTAGTGCCAGGAAATGCAACCTAAAGATTTAATCTCATGGCAGGGCAGCCAATGCCGAAGCCTTGGTCGGCAACTGGTCTATGGTGGAAGCTTCGATAGGCGGACAATTAGAGCATCGATTTGCTGATCCGATAGCTTCTGCAGCTTGTCTTTTTCCAGATGTTGATTTATTTGGTTGTTTCAGAATTAGAGGTTTAAAGATTGAGCACAACCCACTACTGGCAACGCTGATGGCATTCCGGTATTGTTCCAGATGTATTGGTTTTACATTTCCTCTGGAGTACTCTAGGCAGTCCAAGAGAGTGTTCTTGCTGCATGAGCAACACGTGGTTTCTACAATTCATCCCACGCTTTGTGTTATAATGAGGTTCTTATGCATTTGTTTTTAGAAGCACAATAACTATCTCTCAAGAGTGCAAGGTGCCAGTATCTCCATTCTATATTCTTGGGTCATTGATATAATAGAGAAGTGTAGAGAATTTAATGTAAACCTATTCTCATGTTTTGTGGATTATTCAAAGGCATTTGACTGTGTACAACATCAGAAACTTTGGGAAATCATGAGGAATATGGGCTTTCCAACCACACGTAATACAACTCATAAGAATGCTCTATCTAGACCAACAAGCAGCGGGTAGAATAGATGGCGAGACATCAAATTGGTTTGACATCAAGCAAGGAGTCCGTCAGGGATGTGTGTTGTCCCCCTATTTGTTTAACCTGTACGCTGACAATATAATGAGAAATGTAAGAGATGATATAAACAGAGAGCTATATGATGCCCTAAAATAGCGGTGGTCATGACATACCAGAGATTCGGTATGCTGATGATACAGTATTGCTATCCACAACACAGAATGGTATAAAAAACCTAATAGCCTCAACCCAATTGAATAGTGAAAATCACAGCTTATATCTTAGCATTGCAAAAACAAAGATAATGCATACAGATAAAACTACTATGGAGAAAGAAATATATGATAATGAGGGAAAATTGGAGGTGGTGGAAAATTTGGAATATCTTGGGTCATTGATTGCCAAGAACGGTGACACAATGAAAGAAATTAAACGACTAAAACAACTGAATAAATTATGGAGTGGGACAGATAGAACTACAAAAATTAGATTTTTAAGAGCATGCATCTTTTCCATTGCAAAATACGCCTGTGAGACCTGGACACTTACTAAACAAGCTGAGCAGCGCATAAATGCCTTTGAATATAAATGTTATAGACGAGTTCTAAGAATATCTTGGGTAAAGAAAAGAACAAATGCATCCATACTTCAAGAGCTGATTATTGAAGAGGATTGGCTATTAAGGACGATAAAACAAAGAACATTTAAATATTGTGGTCACTTGAAACGTCACGAAAGTTTGGAGAGAACAATAATGGAGGGGTATATGCCTGGTAAGAGAGGAAGACGAAGGCCAAAGAGAAGATGGGTGCAGGATGTGGCGGCTGACCTCCAGATGGGTGTATCGGACGCGGGACATCTTGCTTATGATTGATTGGTTTTCCGGAAGGGTGTTATGGGAGCGAGGTTCTGCAAAGGACATGCTACTGAAACCTCAGGTCCTGTATGACATCACACTGATGTTGGACAACAGGATGCCTTCATCCGACATACAGGATTTCGCGTTGGAGCTCAAGCCAACGAACACAAGCAAGCAAGCAAGCTACTGAATGAATGAATGAATTCTATATTAGCAAGGCCCGAAGAGAAACGACTAGAAAAACAAGCAGCATAAACAAACCTGAAACCCTGTTGTTTATTTTCCCCAGCTAAGACCCAGAATAGTGTCTAAGTCTATATAGAGACATGAACGCGTACGCCAATAGGCAGGGTATGTGATGATGATGTTGATGAAAACCCACGGGATACTCGACCGAACATCCTGGCCGCTTTTGTCAATGACAGACAAAAGCAAACCGTGACCAGACTGCCGGACTACAGTTCCACACACAGAACTGGTCAACTCAGTCTGGTGAAAGAAAGGGCGCTCATTATTTAGGCAGACTTCGATTGTTGTTTCTGGCTGATCAGTGCTTTGTGCTTCCTAGAATCCCATATTATCCTAACCTCGCTGGGCTATTGTCCTACATCGCCAAATAGATCTGAACTGTTTCATTGCCGAAGGATAATGTATTGCCGCATTTGAACAGAAGGACGATATATCGCAATACTAGGTTCATCGTGTTATTTGTTTTGTTTCGTGGTATCTTCCGCAATTTCAATGTTCAGCGAAACGAATCTTTACATTATAATACGTGTTCATTTGATTGTGTCCCATATTTGGTCCAAACGTACTTTTTGTTTGGCAGTGAATCAGTTAACTGGAACATGAATAGACGTCAGCTCCATCTTAATGTGCAGTAGGTAGACGTGTATCAGTTTGCATCCGAGATAGTGGATCTTCATCATGGGCCATGCCGATAAGTATTGGCGGTCATGTTGCGCAACCTCATACGATCACCAGAATCGTGGATCAGCTGTGTATTCTTGTCTATACCATGTCACGTGGCCACGCCATCTAGATATTTACTTCTCTGCCTTCCCCTTGTTCTTGTCCCCTCAATCTTGCCAATTGTCACCAAGTTCTCTAGTTTATTTCTTCTGATAACACCCCCCCCCCCCCACACCCTAAAAATGCGACTGTCTAGGTCTAATTTCTCTAATCAGTTTGCGGTTTTCATTTGCCTCTTGTAGGACTTGCTCATGGGTTTTTCTGTCTGTCCATTGTATTCTTTGCATTTTCCTCAGAAAGCACATTCCCACTGCCATTAGATGTTTGTCAGCTTGTCTGCTCATTGTCCACGCTTCACATCCATACACAAGTACAGGTTCTGTGTAGCATAGTAATCCCCTTCTCAGTAAATCTCGCAGCGTGTATTGGCTAACGACACCAGTTCTGTGTTGCTATATTAATCTTCTTTGGCTTCCTGCGTAGTGAATTTGAATAACGAAGATACAAACAATCGATTTTGGCCACACCTCTTTTAACTTGCTTTTCTCCCAGCCTGATCATGGTTGTAGATTCACAGTCCATCTGAGTGCCCAACAGTATGGTGTGTGACAATTTACATCTGAGTGTCCAACAGTAAGGCGTGTGACAATTTACATCTGAGTGTCCAACAGTAAGGCGTGTGACAATTTACATCTGAGTGGCCAACAGTATGGCGTGTGACAATTTACATCTGAGTGTCGAACAATATGGCGTGTGACAATTTACATCTGAGTGTCGAACAATATGGCGTGTGACAATTTACATCCGAGTGTCCAGCAGTATGGCGTGTGACAATTTACATCTGAGTGTCGAACAATACGGCGTGTGACAATTTACATCTGAGTGGCCAACAGTATGGGGTGTGACAATTTACATCCGAGTGTCCAGCAGTATGGCGTGTGACAATTTACATCTGAGTGTCGAACAATATGGCGTGTGACAATTTACATCTGAGTGGCCAACAGTATGGGGTGTGACAATTTACATCCGAGTGTCCAGCAGTATGGCGTGTGACAATTTACATCTGAGTATCGAACAATATGGCGTGTGACAATTTACAACTGAGTATCCCATAGTATGGCATGTGACAATTTACATTTGAGTGTCCAACAGTATGGCGTGTGACAATTTAATCTGAATGTCCAACAATATGGCGTATGACAATTTACATCTGAATGTCCAACAATTAGGCGTGTGTCACTTTACATCTGAATATCCATAAAAAAACGTGTGTTACAATTTACATGTGAGTGTCCAACAATTAGACGTGTGACAATTTACATCTGAAAGTTCAACAATGGTGTGAGACAGTTTACACCAGAAAGTCCAACATTTAAGCGTGTGGCAATTTACATCTAACAGTCAAACAATTCGGCATGTGAATTTTTTTTTGCCAGCAGCGGCAAGGAAGGCTCGAGGCAATTACTACATATCTGATGCTATGAAGTGAGGCGAACAATTTCCGTACTCACTATACAATAGTGCACATTATTGGGAGAAGACGTGTCAATTTCTTATCGATCCAAACTAGTAAACGTAAAATTGTCTGGTAAATCAACGAACGCTTGAGGTTGACCAAAACATCCGACAAAGAACATCAGACATTTAAACACATTCTTTCCCCCTGACGTGTCTACACCATGCCGTGGTAGGGGGGTGGGGGTGGGGGGATAGCGTGTCCCAACGACCCCAAGAGCCCTACCGACGGAAGCACAACTATGTGTCGGACAGGCCTTGGGATAGGGACCAGACCAAGAGAGACACACCCTGCTGCTCTGCAGGTAAAAGTTCCAAATCAGGCGCACGATGTCACTAACTCTTGGTTCGGATACATAATCTACGGCTCTCTGCTAAGGGATATGGCTGAACGCCTCTAAGCCATTAACCCTCGGACGTGAGGACTGGGCCGATATTCACTCACTGCAAACTAGAGGTGAGATATTAAGCCTGCTACATGGTTCAGTTACGCATCCTACGGCTCTCAACTGAGGGATAAGGCCGTCCGTATCTAGGCCTATGTCTCTCAGCTGTGTGAACCTAGCCGTTGTTCACCTCTCCTAAATGGAGGTGAGATGATTCCGTCCTTTACTTTCGGACGTTAATAACAAGTACCTCTGAAGTTGGAGTGGGTTCGCCTGAAGGCGAGGGACACCGGTAAAAGGGAAAGCAAACCCACACGCAAATTTAAGTCCCTTACTACTTTAAACAGTGTGTAAGGACTACACTTGAGTTTAAGCGAGCAAACAAAAAAGAGAAAACAAAAATCAAAAAAAAAAACAAAACACATTCTTGCTGACAGTAACATCTTGCAATATACTACGTGAGGAAATACTGGCCATTTTTTCTGAATGTATTGGAACATAATAGGACTCGCAAAACTGCATTCTATCACATGAAGACAGTTTTGTGCAGTAAGACCTTGTCCTTGAAAGTTAGAAAAAGAGTTCTTGCGTGTTACACAGGACCAATTTTAACATACGGCTGCGAATCCTGGACAATAAGTACAAGAAGGAATTCGTATAAGGGCCGAATGTTACACAAGCCCGCTTGCCAAATTCTTAACCCTTTAAAAATAAAGTTTACTCGTTTGTTTTTTCTATATGTGTGCACCTTCCTCAATACCCTCTCTCTCTCTCTCTCTCTCTCTCTCTCTCTCTCTCTCTCTCTCTCTCTCTCTCTCTCTCTGTTTATTTTTACACGTTTAACCACTTTACCTCCAAAACAATTTCCTCATATATCTGCTCCGCCTAACACCCAACACTGCCTTCTCGTCCCATAATGTCCTCTGACCTCTCCCTCCCTCTCTGCTCTATTCTCGCCGATTCATCCATTTCACCCGGCCGCTCCGTGTGTTTCTCAATCTATTTATCTTCCTATTTCTCAGTCCTGCTTACAATCTCCACAACTGATCGCACTCCGCCGCCCCTCCCCTGCCACATGAACTCGGTCAATCTTTCCCGCGGAGAACTGGCGTCTGAGGAAGGATGCGAATTGAGAGGATGATTTTCTGAGGAGCACAGCTTGTAGTTGCACGAAATGAAGAAATGTGAAATGTAAAGCACGAAAATAGATGTATGAAACGTAGATGTATGAAACGTAGATGTATGAAACGTAGATGTGTGAAACGTAGATGTGTGAAATGTAGAAATATGAAACGCTGATGAGTGAAAGGTACATGTATGAAATGTAGATGTATGAAATATAGATGTATGAAATGTAGATGAGTGAAACGTAGATGTGTGAAAGGTATAGGTATGAAACATGTTTGCACGAAACGTAGACGAACTAAAGATAGATGCATGAAACGTAGACGAAATAAGCACAGATGCATGAAATATAGATGCATGAAATATAGATGCATGAAATATAGATGCATGAAATATAGATGCATGAAATATAGATGCATGAAATATAGATGCATAAAACATAAATGCACGACACGTAGTTTAACGAAACGTAGACGTACAAACCTAAATATGTAGTACCCTTCTCAAACTTTCTCTCTCTTTCTCTCTCTCTCGGTCTCTGTCTGTATATATATATATATATATATATATATATATATATATATATATATATATATATATATATATATATATATAAATAAGATAAAGACACCTGTGGTGCGATCAGACGCGTTCATCAGTTAGCTGTCAATATTAAATAAACAGAGAAGGCCTTCACCAATAGATAACCGAGCTAGTTCGAGACTGGTACTGTCTTTATAAAATATGTACTCCATTCTGTGAATAGCTAGAGACCTGTATTTGCGGCAAATATCTCTAGAGATGGAGCCGCAGTAGTGCAGTGATTAGCACTCTTGCCTGCCGACCCCGTGTTCGAATCCTTATCGAGGCGACGATGTTTAAAAAAAAAATTGACATTCACGTTCCGGGTGGAGCCAGCATAAAATAGGCACCAAGAAATGAGACTAGAAGTTAAGGTTATCCCCCTGGCATTGACCACATCTCATATCGAGTGGCCGTTCTCCCTGGCCGAGGAGTTAGCAGCTTTCTCCGTAACCCCGAATACTCTCGTAGTTGACGTGAGCGCACGAGAATTGGAAGCGGCTCGAGTGGCGCCAGTGACTTATGAGAATATGGAGCCGGTCGCTCAGAAAGCAATGGCAAGCTGCTGAGCGTAATCTTGCCAAGAAATCAACAATCAGCTGAAAGATGCTGATGTTGACAGCGATGTCCTGTAAAGGATATGCAAAACATTCACATATCGAGTGACAGTTTGTCTATGAAAACGCGGACTTGCATTCTATGCCCGATACTCTTCAAGCGGTGCAGAGGAGTCGTTTACATGTTACTTACTGTCAGCTTTCCTAAAGGGCAGAGAACACGGGGACTGTCATCAGTCATCTACTACCTTTAATACCCTGCGGTGAAGACAGGGGTTTGAGCCTGAGGAATTAAGGCCGTCTGGCTAGTGCAGCCGCAGCGAACTGTGCAGGTTAAGGTGTTCCTGTCTTGCCTCTGACAGAAAAAAATCCATACCTTACCGAGGATTCGAACCCTGGTCGACATAAGGAAAACCCGGCGTTCTAGCCACTCCGCCACAATAGCTTCAATATGAGAAGCATCGTTGAGGAGTTTGGAGAATACACTTTGGTGCCTCCAACCGGTTTCGTAGACTACGGTCAGGCCTTCGAATGCTCAACGTAATAATTGTGGAACATCGTGAGATATATGTGATTTCCAGCACATTTGGCTTTTCTAATAGAATGGTAATAACAAAGGGCTGTCAGGCGAGCCGGTGAAACATCAAACTCGCTTAAGGGGCAAAGCGAAGTAAGACAGGACTGCATTATAACAAGCAGATGTCAGAGTAGGCGGTAAATCATCGTCATGGGTTAAGGGGCAAAGCGAAGCAAGACAGGACTGCATCCTCTCGACATACCGTTTCAACAACTAGGCAGAAAATATAATTAGAAACGTTACAACTAATGAGACCAGATGCAATTTTGATTCGTTAGTAAGTGGCGGAAATCCAATTTCAGAACTAAGATATGCAGATGCCAACGTTCTCATCTCAAATACTGCTAAAGGATTAAAAGAATCAGTCCTGTTTGGCACAAGATTCAGTGACGATAAACAACTATTTATGTGTATATTAGCTAGTTGCAAATCCTTTACAGGACGTCGCTGTCAACCCCAACATTATTTGGTTGTTTGTGATTGCTTAGCAAGTTTACGTTCAATAGTTTGCCAATGCTTTCCGAACGACGGGAACTCATACCATTTTATAAAAACCAACGCACGGCGGTCTGCTGTCAAATTGGCCGCAGCTGTGTTTCGAACGCGGCATGCGGGATAACGACCGGCGCCCGTAGCCCTTTCGCCACAGAACCCGTGTATGTGTATATAACTGACGTGAAGAAAAAACAAAGACAACACTTACGACCCAGCAAAAAAAAAAAAAACAAAGACAACACTTACGACCCAGCAAAAAAACAAAGACAACACTTACGACCCAGCAAAAAAAAAAAAAAAAGTTACAAACTAAACTAGAGCTGACTTTTCCAGAGAAGTAAGTAAGAAACCCCAGGAAACCTGTTGGCAATAAATCGCTGTCCGCAACACAATTAAGGAGAGAACGGCCATGAACATTCGCAGTCTAGTCCCGACTCCAATAATCCCACAACTTTCTAGGGACTTTCCAGTCGACTTGCCTTCTGCTCCATCGATCGCACAACTTCACTTCATTAAACACGACATGGGCCAGAGATTATGTGCAGTGCCTGTCCCGGGCGACCATCGCCGGGGAAATCAATAGGAGGCCCAATTCTCAAGTCTGGTAAATCAGCCCTACTTACAAGGAGTTCTCTTCCTTTATCAGATTTTTTGGTTTTTGTTTTTCTATTTTTTTCATTGATCGTGTTTACAGTTATCGTGATTTTGAGGATTTTCCCCCTTTTCCTTTGTCATCGTCACGAAGAGCTTATTCTGATTAAATAAAAAGACTACACGTGAAATAAATGTCTTTGGGGAAATTGGTTTATATTTTATTAGGAAATCTATTTTGTTTTTAAAACACAGAAGCCACAAGCATTAGGTTGCACTTTTTATTGCCTTGGCATATTTCGCCGCATGTCTTCGGGTGCATACTGTAGAATTATATATCATGTGAAGTGAATAGAAGAATCATATCTGAAGTGAATTAAATAACACACATCATTTTTGATAATGTTCGAATGTGGAGCTAAGTTATCTCCACGGTAATAGCAGAGTCACTATGAAATCTTTCTATCGGCACAAACCCGGTTTTAGATGTCTAATTGCTATGGCCTAGATGTATTTGAGCAATCGTATATTGTTCGTTGACTGCAGTATACGAAACGACTTTTCTTTGTTAACTTTATGACCGCAAGTTAACAGCTGTTGAGAGATCGCCGAGTGTTCGCGCTAGAGCTTGTCGACCGTGCCAGGTTTCCTGAAAAACTGTTCAACTCACCGTGCCAAACAAAATGTAGGTTTGGACCAAACACGCTGCAGTATCAAATGAACATGTATTATAGTGTACATTTCCGTTCACTGAATATTGAAACTGCGGAAGGTACCACGAAACAAAACAGATAACATGATGACCCTAGCATGGCGATATATCGCCCTTCTGTCCAGATGGGAGGTCACATTTGGTGATTTAATATCCTTCGGAACTGAATCAGTTAACTTTCATCATCATCATCATCATCATCATCATCATCATCATCATCATCAAGTGCAGTACCGGCTGGCGTAGGCGTTCATGTCTCTCCACAGATATCGGTCTTTTGTGTTCTGGATCAACTCTGGTGATGCTATTCCTCCATGCCACCATCTCAATCCATCCAGCATCATTTCTCTTGGTCTGCCTCTGCCTCTCTTCCCCTCGATCTTTCCAGTTGTCACGATGTTCTCTAATGCCTCTCTTCTCATCACATGACCAAAGAAAGCTGTTTGTCTCTATCTTATTGTTGTATATAATGTTCTAGTTTCATTAGCCTGTTTCAGACAATCATTTTCAGTTACTCTGGCAGTCCAAGGAATTCGCAACATCCCTCTCAGTTAACGTTGGGAAGCAATATTGACACACATGGGGAAACAAACAGAGATGTTAAAATAGAATACACAAGGCATGAGGCGCTTTCATAGCACTAGGACATTTGTGCAAGTCAAAGGAAATTAACACCAAACTTAAAATTTGTAATTCCAATGTTAAAGGAGTACTGCTATGTGGGTCAGAGAAATGACAAACCTCATAACTAATACATGACAAACATTCACTAATTAGTGTTAAATATTTCAGCCTCGCCGACCTCTAGAATATGTGACATGCACTCAGATGTTGAGATCTGAACATGGAGAAAACACTGCCAACTAAACAGTATCGTGATTTAGAAGCTGAAGTGCTTTGACCTCATGACACTTTACACTGTTGTAGACAGAACAGTAGTGCAAGCCAGGATGGCTGCATTAGACTTAGAATATTTAACTCTAATGTGTGGCGGCTGGCCGAGTGGCTAAGAATGCCGGGTTCTCATTCGAGAGGGTTCGTAAGGTGTGGGTTTTTTGTGTGGCGGGGACAAAAAGAAAACCATAACCGGCAAAGTTGGCGGAGACTGCACTAGCTAGGAGGCCTTAATTCCTCAGGCTCGAGATCACCCTTTGTCCTACACCGCAAGGTACTACTATAGGCAGTGGATGAGAGTTAAATAGGTTTTAGTGTATGGACCAGAGACACGGATGGTAACTGAAACGATTGCTAATACACTACACTACAAAGTTACTTTGTTGCATATCCTTTACAGGACGTCGCAGTCAACCCAAGCATGGTTTGCCTGTTTATGATTTCTTGACAAATTTACGTTAAGTAGTTTGGCATTGCTTTCTGTACGACTGGCACTCATACCATTGTATAAAAATGAACGCATTTGTTGCCAACTCGCCCGCAGTTGTGTTTCGAACGCGGTTTGCGGGATGCGAATTGCGTCCGTAGCCCCTTCGCCACGGAACAAACTGCAAGCATACGTTGCTTGATGTGTGTGCGGAATAGAAGTAATAAAATGGTAAGAGAAAATCGCCAGTATGGAACTAATGGAGAGAACTAAATACATTGCAATGAATCAAGAAGTGAGGAAAAGACAGTGGTCTTAGGACATACTTTGTGAAAGTCTGAATTACTAGAAAATACGTTGTCTGCAATATACAGGGCTAAGGATAAAGAAGAAGGCCTGAATTATACTGACAAGAGACGTAAATTAATAATAACGGGAGTACATGCAGGTATGTGTGTGGGATAGCAAGAGATAGGACGGATCGGGCTGAGCAGATTGAGGGACTGTGTCTCAATGGGGAATAGAGGGAGTGAGAGGGAGTGGGAGAGAGTGAGAGTGGGGGGGGGGAGTGAGTGAGAGAGTGTGAATGAGTGAGGGAGTGGGAGGGAGAGAGTGAGTGAGTGAGAGGGATGGAGAGAGTGTGGGATTGAGGGAGAGAGTGGGGGAGAGTGAGAAAGTGAGAAAGAGAGTGATAGAGAGTGAGCTAGAGATTTAGAGCGAGTGAGTGAGAGAGAGAAGAGAGAAAGCGACAGATTGAGATAGATTAAGCGTAAGAGTGAGAGGGTGAGACAGAATGGGAGAAATTGAGATTGAGAGAGATTGAGGGTGAGAGTGATTGAGAGTGAGTGTGTCAGCAATTAAGAGAGAGAGAGAGAGAGAGAGAGAGAGAGAGAGAGAGAGAGAGAGAGAGAGAGAGTTGCTGCGTGACTAGGCAAGGTCAGCGCTGGACACGGAACATTAAACACCTTCCTGCATGCGAGTGCATGAGTCGGGGGAGACGAGTCAATGATCCATAACTTTGCCAGTTGGTGGTGAGAGGAACCTTCATAGCTTTCATAGGACATTTCTGGAAGTCAATGGAAGTTACACTTAGCACAAGACTTGGGATTGATTACTCCAGTGTTATGTCGGTACTACTGTATGGGTCATACACATATTTCCTTCGAAGTCGGAGAGTGTCTGCCTGTACGGCGAGGAACCACCAGTCTGCACACCAATAAGCCAGACATGGGACAACGGATACTCACGCAAAACTCAGGTCCTGTATGACATCACACTGATGTTGGACACCAGGATGCCTTCATCCGACATACAGGACTTCACGTTGGAGCTCAAGCCAACGAACACAAGCAAGCAAGCAAGCATACACATATTGAACAACTAGAAGAATTATTGATAAAATACAAACATTCACTAACTTGTGGTTTCGCAGAATAGTGGGAATAAACATGACAGAATCACCAATATAGAACTAGCTTATGCCCGGGGAAGGTTAACCTGGTCGAGAGAGAGAGAGAGAGAGAGAGAGAGAGAGAGAGAGAGAGAGAGAGAGAGAGAGTGAGTGAGAGAGAGAGAGAGCGCGCTAGAAAGAGAGAGAGAGCGAGAGCGAGAGCGCGAGAAAGAGAGAGAGAGAGAGAGAGAGAGAGAGAGAGAGAGAGAGAGAGAGAGAGAGAGAGAGAGAGAAGAGTGTGTTCTAGAGAATATAATGAGAATAGAGTCATTGGACAAATCGTGATGGCCGGACATATCAACAGTGATGCTGCAGAGCTTTCCTCTCCTTCTCCAAGCTCAGAAGCCAGCGGGGGTGTGGAAGGCCAGCACTGGAACTTTACATCTGTGTATTTGAATATAGCTAGGTCACGGTTCGGCACAGCATGTGCGGATTGGCAGGGATTGGAACTGGGTTGGTCATGTTTCCGTCACGAGGGGGGGGGGGGGAGGTGTTTCATTGTGAACAGTTCGTATGTTAGCTAGTCCGTTAGTTTAGTTCATTAGTTGATTCGTTTGTTTGTTAGTTCGTTAGTTATTTAGTTAGTTACTCCGTTCCTTAGTTAGTTCGTTAGTTAGTTTCTTCGTTCGCCATTTAGCTCATTCGCTAATTCGTTAGTTAGCTCGTTAGTTAGTTCATTAAATAGCCCGTTAGTTAGTTCGTTAGTTAGTTTGATCGTTCTCTTGTTAGCTCGTTAGTTAGTTCATTAAATAGCCCGTTAGTTAGTTCGTTAGTTAGTTTGATCGTTCTCTTGTTAGCTCGTTGGTTAATTCGTTAGTTACCTCGTTAGTTAGTTCATTAATTAGCCCGTTAATTAGCCCGTTACTTAGTTCGTTAGTTAGTTCGATCGTTCTATTGTTAGCTCGTTGACTAATTCGTTAGTTAGCTCGTTAGTTAGTTCATTAAATAGCCCGTTAGTTAGTTCGTTAGTTAGTTTGATCGTTCTCTTGTTAGCTCGTTAGTTAGTTCATTAAATAGCCCGTTAGTTAGTTCGTTAGTTAGTTCGATCGTTCTCTTGTTAGCTCGTTAGTTAGCTCGTTAGTTAGCTCGCTAGTTAGTTCATTAATTAGCCCGTTAGTTAGTTCGTTAGTTAGCCCGTTAGTTAGCTCATTAGTTAGCTCGTTAGTTAGCTCGTTAGTTAGCCCGTTAGTTAGCTCGTTAGTTAGTTCATTAATTAGCCCGTTAGTTCCTTAGTTAGTTCGATCGTTCTCTTGTTAGCCAGTTGGTTAATTCGTTAGTTAGCTCGTTAGCTTGTCAGTTGGTTCTTTAGTTCTTTAGTTTGTTATTTAGTTACTTAGTCGAGGTTCCAACTTCACGGCAAAGGGTCCCCCTATAATGCTCCGTTCCTGTACCAGCGAATATCACACAAAATACTCCTCACTGTCCTATGTTAAAAGTGGAACAGATAGCAGCCCTGTCAAACCAACAGCAAGCACAGGCATACATTCGCAAAGTCGCTGTCAGAATGCCAGCACGACAATAACAATTACAGTTCATCGTCAATGGGGGTGGCGGTCACTAGAAAAAACAACAATTGCACACACATTATTGCATAAGGCAAAACCAGCTACTTCAGAATCGGCCATTCACCATTTTTCCGAACATGCAGTTATTAATACAAATCACTGCGGACAGACATATATAAATGTATTCCACATGAAATCCACAGCTCACAGTGTCGCTGCACGCACTTAAACTCAGTAGCTTCAAATACACTTCAGAAGCCTTAAAAGATCAACTGCCTTTACACCATTTTGGACCGGAAGTCAACAGATCCCAACCAGTGCACGGAGGGAACGCTTAAAAGCACAACACAGTCAATGGAAAAACAACAAAAAAAGATCTCGCAAACAGGTTACCAAATAATACCTTAGGCACAAAAGGCGATCTAAAAGGGGGCTGTCCACCTCACTTCACAATGTCGTAACCTGGTATATGTGAAGTCATAATCATAGGTTGTACCTGCCAAGGATTTACTATTATCTAGACTATTTCTCCTACTTCTTCGTTTCTCCTTCGAGGGGAATGCGTCACACTCAGTTATGAACCTCAGAGGTCAGTATGTCCGATTTCGGTATGCATTTGCGTAACATATGCTTCCTCTAGACCAGTGGTTCTCAACTTTTTTTTTGGCCCTTGCACCCCTTCACCATATGTTCAGAACTTCATCCCCCTACCCCCTCGTTTTTTTTGTATTTCCTCACTAAAACGTCCCCTTCCCCGCCTCTACACAGTATACGTAAACATGGAAGCTAAATTCAATAACACATACTAGAACAAGCCTAGACGTCTACATAAAACGTGATTTGTGGGCCTTCTTATGTTATAAAACGAATTTCAGAAGGGTGAGAAGTACAGAACCGTAAAGTATGAAGGGAAAAACAATATCAGGTAATCGGTTCTTGTATTAACGCAATCTTAAAATAATCTGAACACCCCTCCCCCACCACGGAAACTCTAAAATTCCCCACCGGTTGAGAACCACTGCTCTAGACTGATACCATCCACGGGCTTTATGCACCCTTTTCACACTTTAAAATCTGTGTGCCAGTCTGTCTTTCCGCCCGTTCTTCTGTCTGTCTGTCTGTCTGTCTGTCTTTTCGCCCGTCCTTCTGTGCGTCAAACCTTCTGTCAGTCTGTCTCTCTGTATGACATTCTGTTTTTCTGCTCGTACTTCTATGCGTCCATCCGCCTGTCTGTCTGTTAGTATGTCTTTCTGCATGCCCATCTGTCTTTCCGCCCGTTTGTCTTTCCTCCCTTCCTTCTGTGTGTCCATCCGTTAGTCTCTATGTCCGTCCATCCGTCTTGGGGGAGAGATATATCTATATCTATAAAAGAGACTGTATGTATGTCCGTTCTTTATGCGTTCGCGAACGGTCCATCCGATTGAGATGAAATTTTCTACACGATTTCTTTTCATTCCTGTGCAACTTTCTGTCATAGTTTTTTAGTATTTTTTCGGCTACTTACTTACTAAAATTTAATATTTAATTTTTCATTATAATTTCTATATAGCAAGGGGACTTAACTCTAGAAAAGTTATTTCAAGGGGCATAACTTTTAATAACATTTCTATACACTTTATAGTCATATTGTTGCATCGTTTTCAAAGATTTATAAACTTTTTGTCTATAGTTATTTACAGGCATATGAGTTATAATAAATAATGATATAATCTTTAAGGCATTTTCAAAGTTTTCATAAAAATAAGGCATATTATGCATTATGCCTTATTTTTATGAAAACTTTGAAAATGCCTTAAAGATTATATCATTATTTATTATAACTCATATGCCTGTAAATAACTATAGACAAAAAGTTTATAAATCTTTGAAAACGATGCAACAATATGACTATAAAGTGTATAGAAATGTTATTAAAAGTTATGCCCCTTGAAATAACTTTTCTAGAGTTAAGTCCCCTTGCTATATAGAAATTATAATGAAAAATGAAATATTAAATTTTAGTAAGTAAGTAGCCGAAAAAATACTAAAAAACTATAACATTGTAACTCATCTTTTTATGCTTAAAGAAGTTATCTACAGTCATGTAGGTGATTAAAAACAGTTTTCATTAAAAATTAATGGATGGTGTGTGGAAGGACATTCTTTTAAGTTACTGTGTGAATTTAATGAGACGCTCCCCGCCAGGAGCTGGGCGAAGCCACGCCGGGTCAGATAGATAGACAGACAGACAGACAGATAGTCGGGAACGGGAGCTTATATGACTACTTATATGAATTAAATGAGATGCTCCCCACCAGGGACTGGGTGAAGCCGGGCCGGCTCAGACAGACAGACAGACAGACAGACAGACAGACAGACAGACAGACAGACAGATAGTCGGGAACGGGAGCTTATATGACTACGTATATGAATTAAATGAGATGCTCACCACTAGGGACTGGGTGAAGCCGGGCCGGGTCAGACAGACAGACAGACAGACAGACAGGCAGACAGACAGACAGACAGACAGACAGACGGATAGTCGGGAACGGGAGCTTATATGACTACGTATATGAATTAAATGAGATGCTCCCCACCAGGGACTGGGTGAAGCCGGGCCGGGTCAGATAGACAGACAGATAGACAGAGAGACAGATAGTCGGGAACGGGAGCTTATATGACTACTTATATGAATTAAATGAGATGCTCCCTACCAGGGACTGGGTGAAGCCGGGCCGGGTCAGCCAGACAGACAGACAGACAAACAAGCAGACAAACAGACAGACAGACTGATAGATAGATAGATCCCCTCCTGGGACTGGGCGAAGCCGGGCCGGATCAGCTAGTAAGATATAAAAAGCACCACGCAAAGATGAAGAAATAGCGCTGGGAAACCTATTTACACATCTGTCTGTTTTCAAATGTCACTGTCCTACAGCCCTGTCTGCGGCCTGAGCTCAAGGACTGTCTATACAAACACAGGACCGACTGGCAAGTTAGTAGAAACCGGCCGGGTTTTTTGTTGTACGCTGTCAAAGAAAAATAATTCCAATTCTAAAACTACCAAGATAAACATGTTACGTACAATGTGGCCTATTAAGAGAATCTGTAATTATTTGCAAACAACTAATTGTGTGAATGTTAAACTACGGATTGTGGTCGAATGGTGTACGACGACATTGTTAGTTCATCAAATTATTGACCAAATAGTTTGAAACAAAGACCTGTCATTTGATCTAAAACAGAATATTCCCTTCTTCTTCTTTTGTCCTCTATTACCCATTAGGGTGTAGGCCGTCAACCAATTCACCCCACGTCCCCTTGTCTTTAGCTATCCCATGCTATTCTCAAGTGAATTTAAACAGTTTGGTTTGGACATAGCCGACATTATATCACTCCAGACATTCCCATATGTGTTCTGTCCTCATCTTCAACAGCCAGCGAAGAGTCCTATTACTAACGGTACCAGTTGCAGTCTGATTCTGTGTCCGTCTGGCCTTTCCTCGGAGTTCTGGGTGTCAGTTACATCCCCTGGTTACTCCCCGCAGCACTATTCTCTTCAACCCATGGGGGTCACGTCTGACGCATCGTGCACCAATGCCGCACCCAGGGGTACAGACCCAGCCAATCTGTCCGCCTATTCGTTTCCCAGCACACCAGCATGTCCTGAGGGAAAAGATCCAACAGACGCTTCCTAGCCTTAATTTGTTAACGGTGGGCCTCTAATGAAGTGGGCGCCCATAAACATTAATTTAATGTTATTACATTTTCTACGTTCATGTTGTTATTTAGATCTGTTTGTGTTGTTCCAGGGGAAGGTCAGTATAATCGAAACGTCGATTCATCCTGTCGTAGTACAATTTACTTTTATTATTTCTTTGGATATCATCATCGATTCTTTCCCTTGTGATTCCCGTTTATCGTAGTGGAGTTCGTTGTAAGATATGCACACTATGTCTGTGGTTATTATCTGTCTCTTTTTTTTTTTTTTTTCCGCAGCAGTTACACGTACCAAATGGTTTTTATTTCCTATTAAAATTGTTAATGACGGAGGGAATAGCAGAGTCCGTGGGAATCTCAATACATGAAGTCCATAAGCGGGCACTCTCCCGCTGTTTATACTTCACCTGGACACCGCAAGGTACAAGAGGAACAATATGAGATGAGATGAATGACCCTTTAGAAACGATCTCTTTAGACCCGGTTCGCTGCTACTAATGCCTGCCGTTCCAATGGTCGCGTGTTTGTATTCCTATGCGGTGGGAATTTTAAATCCACCTGGGCTCCCAGGTCGACCCCGCCTAGAATGTTCTAGGACGTTAAAGTCTGTGAGTCTATGCGTGGCCATATATGGACCAGGTTTCCAATCGAGTATCTCCGTGGCCAAGAGCTTACGGACGCTGTTCGTAATCCCGCATACCCGCGTTCGAAACAGCTGCTCGCGATTTAGCAGCAGACAGCGTTGCGCTGGTTTTTTACGAAACGGTATGGGTACCGGTCGTTAAGAAAGCAATGGCAAAGTACTGAATGTAAAACTTGCCAAGACATTACCAACAGCAGAAACTGCTGGTGTTTAACAAAAGATATGCACCTAACTTTTTCCCAATCGAGTGTGAATTAGTTTATATAGAACAAAATTGGTCTGGCACCAAACGCCCAATACACCGTAAATGTGTAAATGGGCCCTTTAATATAACCCAATGATAGGTGAAAACCATGAAAAATAAAATCTGAAAGCAATTTGTGTGTGCCTCTTCCTTGGGTTATTTTTATCATCCTTTTTAACGGACGTCCAGAGTCGAGTGTTCCAAATCAACTGTAGCGATTTGGAAGCAGACCACTTTGCGTTGATTTAGAAAATGTGAGCGTCGGTGGTTCAGAATGCAATGCTAACTTAAACTACTTAAAAATTGCATAGCAAATAACAAACAGGGAAAAATATTAGGGTTGATTGCCACGTCATGTTAACTGATTCAATGTCGAAGGATAACATATCGCCAAATTAGACCTCCCAAATGGACAAGAAGACGATATATCGCCATACTTGGGTCATGGTGTTATTTGTTTTGTTTCATGGTATCTTCCACAATTTTAATGCACAATGAACGGAAATTTACACCACAGTACTTGTTCATTTGATTGTGCACTATGTTTGTTCCAAAGTTACTTGTTCTTTGGCACTGAATTAGTTATGGAAATGCAACAAACTATCTTCAATTATTTACTGCTGTTCTATAGTTCAGTGGCGTCTGAGGGAATTGCGAGGTGCTCAGTTTCATAATTCCCCGACTACATTCGAAATCGAAGGTTTGAAATTTGCCGCGAACGGTTTGGAAGAAGAAAAGTTTGCGCTGATTTCATGCAGAAAGCAATGGCAAACTACTGAACTGAAAATATTATAGTAACACATCAAATAAAGGGTTGATTGCAACGTTCTGTAAAGGTCGTGCAACTAACATTCTCGTTCAATATTCAGCTATTTTCGATTACTTACTTCTGTGACCCCGTTATATATTCATCTCTTTAGCTTATTTCGATTACTTACTTCTGTATGCTCGATAATTCCCGTTTCAGATCTCTGCTCTCTATAATCTCCCTCTCTCTCACCTTCTCTCTCTCTCCCTCTCTCTCTCATTCCCTCTCCCGTCTCCATCCTTAGCTCGTCTGCTATAGGCACTTCTCTTGGATATCCCACAGATCAAATTCTACAGGACATTCTCTCCCCTGTTCAATGGGCCCCGCTCGATCTTCAATGATTGCACCTTTTGGTCTGCCCGGCCCGCAAACAAAACCCGCTGTTTCTTAAATCCCCCTGTTTGGTCCAGTTGTCGTATTAACTCGTTCAGTACCTACTTTCGTCACAACCAGTGAAATAGATACAAGGGCCGAGCTTCTCAAGGAGTGCGGAAAACACACAAAATATGCCGTTGAGAAAGATTCTGATCGAAACGCTTGCATCTATATGTGTAATTTATTATTTACCCCTCGAGCGTCTTAATCATATTTCGTGTGTTATTCGCAAAACGTGTGATATAGTTCGTCTTATCTGTGCATATAACTAAAGTTAGCTGCTTGCATTTTACAATGAATGAATCATATAAAAAATGATAAGTAGATGGTAAGCGTTACTAGAATATATTGGACAGAGAAGAATGTTGAGAATATCGTTGACATGGAGGATGCTGAGAATACTTTAGACTGAGAATAATACTGAAAATATCGTGGACAGAGAAGAATGTTAAGAATATCGTGGACAGAGAAGAATGTTAATAATATCGTGGACAGAGAAGAATGTTGAGAATAGTGTGAACAGACAAGAATGTTAAGAATATCGTGGAGAGAGAAGAATGTTAATAATATCGTGGACAGAGAAGAATGTTGAGAATATCGTGGACAGAGAAGAATGTTAATAATATCGTGGACAGAGAAGAATGTTGAGAATAGTGTGGACAGACAAGAATGTTAAGAATATCGAGGACAGAGAAGAATGTTAAGAATATCGTGGACAGAGAAGAATATTGAGAATAGAGTGGACAGCGAAAAATGTTAAGAATATCGTGGACAGAGAAGAATGTTGAGAATAGTGCGGACAGAGAAGAATGTTGAGAATATCGTGGACAGAAGGAAAGAAACTTTGAGGTAATGGAAGCAGCTTGAGTAAAAAGATTACTCGTATAACCACCGGGAACAAACATGACACTTATGGGAACTAGCACTAAAACAGATAAGATAGAGAA
Source organism: Cepaea hortensis (assembly GCA_963921405.1). Lineage (NCBI taxonomy): Eukaryota > Metazoa > Mollusca > Gastropoda > Stylommatophora > Helicidae > Cepaea > Cepaea hortensis. The sequence continues at coordinate 92,355,899 of OY992887.1, forward strand.
AGTAGCCTTAAACACAGTAGCCACAAACAATATGTTGCACGATTTATTGCCCGGCATATTTCCCTGCATGTCGTTAGGTGGATACTGCAGAGTTATATATCATATGAAGTCAATAAACGGATAATACTGTACTGCCAACTTGCAGTCTTGACAGACGATAGTTTGTTACATTGCGCTTCATAAAAAGGCACAATAACTATAACAAGACCATATTGGAGTTATAAAAAAGTCGCTTAAAAGTCGACAGGGTCGACTTCATTGCACCGGTTTATCCCATATGGCTCGCTCTGTTAACGCATCACGGAAAGCGTCGCACAAAGAACGAACTTCGTAGCTTTTAGCGACGACCCACAGGAGTCTCCGAAATATTTAGCTCGTAAACCGAAGGACGCGGCCCGGAATCGAACCCACGACCTTCGGAGCCCGAGTTAAACAGCTTGACCACACACAAAGCCTGGGCTGAATTGTAGAGACCATGTGTTTCCCCAGCAGCATGATATCTCTCTCGGCCTGCTTAGTTTACCTCAGGCGAAAGGTAAAACTAAT